>CM073779.1:2225813-2825813 GCA_037158775.1 Hetaerina titia
ATAATGTTTATGAAGTCTATTTTTGTCCATGCAATTATGTGAAGTTGTTATTTATGCATTGAAAAGTATTTAATATTCTGCAAGGGGTTTTTACCCTGAAGTTAGAGAGCAAATGTTTCGACTTTGACCGCAATCAAGAAGAAAGGTGACAACGGGGTAGTAAAAGAAATCTGAAAATGGAATAGAATGGATTCAAATGCTCTATTTATTCAGAAAATTAGGAAGAAATAAATGCCGGAGGTTTCGAAATTGCCAGTAAATATCACTAACAACTAACATATTTTCTATGAAATCTAAAATGTTTCATCGGTCGTGCGTCGGTTTGTCAGTGTTTACGGCATGCACAAGTTGCTATTGTTCAGGTTAGTGTAGACGCATCTCATCGGATGAAATGTAAATTAGATGTAACTGGGCGAACCAAATGCCACGCATGTAAAACCGTTAACGAAAGAAGTGGTATATAAATAATACCCAATGGTGCCACATTAACGTAGAGCCGGGAAAACTACTCCTTCAAGTACCTGATCTAGAGACCTAAAACGTAGAGCACCACATGTGAACAAAAGTAATTTTATAGCCATTCTCACCTGTAAAACATGCTAAAGCTGACAGTAATCCCAATGATATAAGGATCCATACGTACTCTACAGGAGATCATTTTTAGCTCGGGGGCATCTACCATTCGAAATTATTTTCGAGTGTATATTTAATATTTATTTTGATTTTTTTTTTTAAACCGATAATATTCCCCAAAGAGGAGGCTATGGTGCCCATGCCTCCCTCGCATCCGCTGCCGCTATTCCTATTTGATTATCAATGTATTCTCTATAAAAGAGCGAAATGGAAGTCCGGTGGGGAGACCTTTAGGTTACGTATACGGGAGTCTGGTCCCTCCTTCCCTCTGGACCCGTCCCCGCTACGTGCACAATCCATAATTTTCAAGATAATTCAAGAGTTAATTTTCAAGAAAATCGCAAGGGTAGATTCCTTTAAATACTTGGTTGTAACAATTACTCACGATCTGTCCTTGGGAAAACACAAACGAGAAATATGCGGTCGTGCTAATAAAAATTGGGATTTGTGAAAAGAGTGCTAAGTAAATGCTACGAAAAAGTGAAGGAACGATGTTTCCTTGTCTTGGTCAGGCCCCACCTAGAGTATGCTGCCAGTATATGGGATCCTCAAAATAGAAATTTAATTTCAGAATTAGATCGAGTTCAGCGGACTACTTTGCTAGACAATTTAGGTGTGGATTCTCTTACACAGCGGCGTTTACAACATAGATTAAACTTATTTAAAACATTTAAAGATGTGCCCTTTTCCGATGACATCAAGAATATAATACGAACCCCAACGTATTACGGTCGGAGGGATCACAGATATAATATTAGAGAGAGAGACTGCAAGACTCACGGGTTTAAAATGTCATGTTTTCCTAGAACGATAAGAGACCAGAATGCTTGTAGTCAAAATCCCCCAAGAGTCAGTTCAACATAATAAATATTGGATGAAGTTTCCTCGGGTCTTCCACCGGGTCAGGGGTTCCATGTTGGCCGACGTTTCGATGCCCGACTCGTGCATCGTCCTCAGGGTTGATGATTGCCACTCCGTTTTTGGCCGTCTTATAGGCCTGCGCAGCGTATAAACTTCGCAGCACCAAGGCGACCAGAATGCCGTTGGACCATAGCAGAACTGTCATTAATTTGACCGACACGGTATTGGACGAACCCACCCTTTCAGTCCTCTCAAAAGGACTGAACTTTGCTCCGGCCCCCCGGTCCATTCCTCACTCAGACTTCATTGGAGGAATCGAACAGGCTGTCCGGAAACTTCCGGGCGAAGCAGCGGAAGAAGTGAGGAATGAAGTCACCATGGTCCTAAAAAGGGCCTTGCCGCCCAAACCTAACATCTCCAAGGAGGAACGAGACGCACTCCAAACTCTGCGCAAAAATACGGACATCATGGTGTTACCTGCGGATAAGGGCAACGCTACGGTTATCATGGGCAAGGAGGAATACCATAGTAAAATACGAGAGATTCTCTCAGACAAAGCCTACGTAAAGTTGCCCCGTGACCCGACGGATGCCATCATGAGGAAGACCAACGCACTCATTAAAAAGACCGAGATTCCTGCCGAAATTGCTAAGTACTTGAGACCACAAGCACCAGCCCCCCCGAGATTATACGGCTTACCCAAGATCCATAAAACCGGCGCACCACTGAGACCAATTGTGAGTGCCATCTGCTCGCCTACCTACAACCTAGCGAAGCACCTCACCAGCGTTCTGTCGCCACATGTAGGTTGCTGTGAACATCATCTAAGGAACTCTGCTGATTTTGTAAAAATCCTGAATGAAATCCATCTAGAAGAAGGGGATATCTTGGTGAGTTTGGACGTGGTATCCCTTTTCACACGGGTCCCCCTGTCTGACACCTTACGCCTCCTGGACGCCAAGTTTGACGCTGCCACGGTAATGATTTTCCGCCATGTCTTGACATCGACATACTTCCTGTATAATGGCGAATACTACGAGCAAGCAGATGGAGTGGCGATGGGATCTCCACTCTCCCCCGCCATAGCAAACTTCTTCATGGAAGACTTTGAAGAAAAGGCACTAAAATCAGCCCCGCTTCGCCCGAAACATTTCTTTCGGTATGTCGACGACACCTTCGTGATTTGGCCACATGGGAAGGATGCACTTGACGAATTCCTTGTGCACATGAATCGCCAGCACCCCAATATATCCTTCACCATGGAATTGGAAATCGACGGCAAACTCCCTTTCCTCGATATCCTGGTCCAACGTAAGAGCAATGGCACACTCGGACATAGTGTGTATCGAAAGCCGACGCACACAGGGCTGTATCTTAATGGAAACAGCCACCACCACCCAGCCCAAAGGCGAGCAGTGCTGAACACACTCTTCCAACGAGCCAAGGTCATCGCCGACAAGAATAGTTTGCAGGAGGAGATCAACCACCTGAAAACCACCTTCCTCAAGAACGGATATAGTGGACGCGAAATCTCCCTGGCCCTTAAAAGGTCCTTCGACCCGCAAGCACGCACGGTGGTGGAAAAAGAAAAACCATTAGCCAGGGTCTGCTTGCCGTACGTCGCCTCGATCTCCGGAAAAATATCCAGGATACTAGCGAGGCATAAAATCGAGGCAATCCATAAACCACCGGGGAAAATTAGAAATTTACTTGTCAGAGCAAAGAACCCAATCGGCCTAAAGACCCCAGGGATATACCAAGTCCCGTGTTCCAGCGGAGATGTCTACATTGGAGAGACGGGTCGGACCATCGAGACCAGGTTAAAGGAGCATAAAAGACACCTACGCCTAGGGCAGCTGGAAAAATCTGCCATCGCCGAACACAGCGTCGAGATGGATCCCTCAATTAATTTCAACGAGACCAAGCTACTTGCCCGCGCCGGTGGTTACTGGGACCGCATCATTAAAGAATCCATAGAAATTAAAATGGCAGAGTGGAATTTCAATAGGGATTCCGGTTATTCTCTCAGCAACACATGGAAACCCGTGCTATTGGAGGTAAAAAGAGAAAGGCACAGAGCACAACGACCCGGCGACCAATCAGAAGTCACCTGAACCCGAGAGCGCAGGTATATAAGACGGCCAAAAATCATCAACCCTGAGGACGATGCACGAGTCGGGCATCGAAACGTCGGCCAACCCCTGACCCGGTGGAAGACCCGAGAAAACTTCATCCAGCAAATACGCCGGGAAAGCACCAGATCATAATAAATATTAACGTAAAGGTTAGGTACTGCACTTGGAGTTATATATATATATATATTTATTTTTTTGTGTTACAGGTTCCCCCACCTTCCCCCACCTCTTTGAAAAACCCCAACCCCCTCATCCCTTACCCTTTCCTCCTGGTGCTACACCCCCTGCCACACACCTTTTTTTGGTGGTTCGCAGGGTATTTAGGTAGATGTAGATGAGATAATTGACCTTCATGGGAAACCTCAGGCGAAAGCATGAAACAAACCAAGCACCTTGGAGTGTACATTTTACATTTACGTGACGCCATTCACCTTATTTTACCACATCTATCTTGTTGGTTGACACAAGTTGATTCCTGTGGTGTGGGGCATCAAAAAATTGCCAATTTTACAATTTTCCGAGAAATTTCTTCTAGCTTACGAATTTTAGAATGAGATCGCCCTGTATTCTGTGCGTAAAAAACGATATTTTCGATTTATATTTTTTCCAATCCAGGACTTTCTTTTAGTTTTTAGACACCATTTTTGCGAATTTCTCGTGATGGGATAACTAACTAATGCTTACTAAATTTACTGACAATTCCAACATATTAGTAAAATCGCTCGTTTCGTCTCGGCTGGACATTTATCTTTTCCTACATTTTTTGTTTCTTTATTAATATTCTCCCTTCAATTTTTCATTTTGTGATAAAAGAGGGAATTATGACAATTTTAATGTTTAAATTTTTTAAAAAGAACTTAAATGTACATTTGAAATTACCTAGGTAACATCATAGATGGTGACATGTATCGTACATCGCTGCTAAGTCTCCTGCAGGATGTCCAGCGACAGAGTTTTAAAAGAATCGTAAATTTGTCGTCACTAATTAATTTATCATCATCTTCCCGAGGCGGAGCCTTGTCGCTGCAGCCATTGCTCTCTCTCCATTGCCGTTCCTTTCACTTCATTTTGGGCTCTTGATCTCATAATACTTTTATATATCATCTATAAATTTTTTCTTGCCTTTCCTCATCCCTTTATCCCCCTCCATTATATTTTCCAGGAAGTTGTTTTGTCTGAGAACATGCCCAACAAATTTAATTTTCCTTTCCTCCACCTCTTTCATAAGATTTCTTTACTCTTTAATTTCTCTCAATACTTTTGTGTTGAAAAGTGAATAATGATAATTTGTAAGTTCCACTGATTTTTATTTTTCAAACGACCGGTTTCGTCGAATATTCGACATCATCAGGTACATTATATCGGACTAATAATTTACTGAAGCTTACGTCATGGTGTAATCACTGACTTCTGGTTAAATAATTAATGCACTATGTTTTAAATATGCGTTATTAGACCACCGTGGAAACGATTAGCGCTATCGTCACTAAAATCTGGAAAAATTGCTGGCTAGTTCTCTTTTTTTATTCGCAACTATTGTGCCTGGCTAAAGGTTCTCATACAAATTGCGAGAATTTTCTTACGCCAGGGAGAACTCTATCTCTGTAACTCTTACTACAGCTTTTTTGGATTAGAGCGTTATGCTGCAGTCTTACCAAAATAATGAGGAATGAATGAGATAGATATGAGCATCGAATATTAGGATGTGAACTCCTAATTTTTCCATGAGATTCCGCCGCGAAAGAGAATGCAATCGGTTGGATGAGCGGGGGAAAGACCTAGGTAGATGGAAGACGGGCTTTAACAGTTGCTACTGCTATCGCTGCTACTATGCTTACAATTACAGTGCTGTCTCGGCTTATAAACTGCTATACATTCAAAATTTTCGAGATACGAACTTGTTCGACGAGAACCATGTGTCCAAAGAAGAAAATCGTTCAATGAGGGAATAAGGGGTCCTCCGCTAGTACGCCATTCCTCACATTTTCTTCCTTCCCAAATTCCTAACTCTCCCACTCTTTCCCTCGCACCTGGGCTACATGCTTCGATCCTAAACTCCCTTCTCTGCCCGTGATCATGGCATGGTGCAAAGAAGCGCCTCGTCACACTCGAATAAGCCCGAGGAAGGACAAATACTGGGTGTTTTATTTCAATGTGAATGTTCTATCGGATTTGTTTCCATAACCCTTCACGCCTAATAAGGCCCAAGCGGTACAACTTAAGGCTACACGTTTTCATTTTTTTTAGAAAAATACGAATTGCCAGACAAATAAAACCGTTCCCTCAACGGGTAGCTTTCTGAAATGAAATGCAGCAGGAAAAAATTCAGAACTGGGTATGATGTATTCCCCTCTTCCCCACTTTCTTTCCTCCCACTCGCATTCCTTTCTCTTGTATCCAATGATAGCATTGTCACGAACGGACCGTACTTGAGTATGCACTCGTACGATGGCTCACCGAAAACTTGATGAATCATAGAGAAAAGTATTTATAGAAAAACACCAAGGATTAATCATGTAGAGGAGAGAGATGCAAGACATAAGGGAGGGGGATTACGAATAAATGAAGAGATTAGCAGGTGACAAGATAGCACACAGAATGCTACTCCATAATATTGGTGCGGGAAAAATGTTTTTTGGTGGTAACCCTTCCAAAAATCACAATCATACTGAGCAATTTATTATGAATGAACCAAAAATATGCACAGAGAAACTATAACATCCCTGTTAAAATGTTGGGAGGGAAGATAAGGTATCGTAAGATATTATAATATTTTCGGATCCTTCTGTCGAAATGTTCAACTTCGGATCGGATATCCCCCAATCGGATCTCCGGGTGGTGACTACTGGGAAGGAACATCAGTCAAGGTGGATACATGCAGAATAGAGATATGGAACGTTCGGTCATTAGGGGTGTGCGGGAAATTCGAAAATGCAAAGATGGAGATGGATAGGCTGAGGATAGACATCCTGAGATTGAGTTAAATTATTTGGGCGGGGGCGCACGACTTCTGGAGCGATGGCTATAGGATGATATACTCAGGAGACCACCAGAAAATTACGGGAGTAGGCATCATACTCTCACGAAGACATGGGCAAGGAAAGTAAGATCGTGCTGGCAATATAATGAAAGATTTTTGATGCTAAAGTTACAAGACAGAACCTACGGATACAGTGATAGTACAAGGGTACATGCCGACGTCCAGCCATTCAGATGAGGAAACAGTGGAAGTGTACGAACAATGAACAATTGGAAGAGGTTCGAGGAACAGTAAAAGGGAATGAAAACCTCATGGTAATGGGATATTGTAACGCTATGATCGACGAGGGGTGAGAGGGAAGTAGCGTGGGATACTACGGATTGGGAAAACGAAACGTCGCGGGAGAGACACTGATAGAATTCTGCAACGAGAAAAACGTGGTAGTGGTCAATACTACCTTCGAACAACATTCGAGAAGAAGATACACATGGAAGATGCCTGGAGGTAAAGGACTATACCAAATTGACTACATCCTCGTCAGGAAGAGATACAATAACCAAGTTAATAAGTGTAAGAGCTACGCCGGCGCAGATATAAATAGCGACCACAACCTGGTGATCATGGACAGCAGACTGCGATACAAGATGATGAAAAAAGAGACAAAAATCCAGATGGAACACAAAGATGCTGGAAGAAAAGAGCATAAGACAAAAGTTCACCACGGCCGTCGAAAGGGAAATGGAAGGAAATAATGGAACTTCCAGCGCTGATGGTCGATGGAAAGAAATGAAGAATATAATTACCAAAGCTGCAAATGTACTCCTTGTGAGTACGGCGGAAATATCAAAGAAACCACGGTTAAAAGCTCAAATAAGAGGTCCCATTGACGAAAGAAGAAAATACAAGAATCCAAGAAATGAGAGTGAAGAAGGTCTCTATAAACAGTTGCGGAACCAGGTCATACCAGAGTACAAGAAGACAAAGGAAGGATGGCTAGAAAGCTGCTGCGAGGAAATTAATGACAACATGAAAAAGGAAAATAGCGAAATGGCTTATAAAGTAGTGAAGAGGCAATTTGTGGAAAGACAAAAATGCAAAACATCCGAGCCGATAATGGAAAAATACTAATAGATGATTACGACATAGGAAATATATGGAGAGAATACATTGAAGGATGAAGGAATACTATACATCAAGCTCCCAAACCACTAGAAGATGGTTCAATTAAAGATGAAAGCATGATAGGTAAAGATGAACGGGGTTCTACAGTTATTAAATAGCGAATTCGAGAGAGCCGTAGCAGCCCTGAGAAACAACAAGGCACTGAGAGTTGAATACATAAACGGAGAAATAATCAAGGCACCCTCTGTGGAATAATCAAAGAAAGCTACGACAGCAGAGAGATACAAGAAGACTTCGGAGAAAGAATAATGATTGCAATACCGAAGAATCCGAAAACAGATAAATGCGGAGAACACAGAACATTGAGCCGTAAAAAATGATATAAAGTGTAAAGTTAAACAAAGTGTTTGAAATGTTAACGAAGGCCTATGGTGAGTCTGCTATGAGTATATCAAGAGATTACGAGTTGTATAAGCGTTTCGAAGAAGGCCGTAAATACCTTAAAGATGACGAACGACCTGGACGCCCCAGCACATCAACAATCGATGAAAACGAGGAAAAAGTGAAAGAAATGGTTATGAACGATCGCCGAATCACAATTAAAGAAACCGCTGATGATGTTCGCATATCGATTGGATCATGTCATGACATTTTTTCCAATTTTTTGCGTATGAATCGCTTGGCAACAAAAGTCGTTCCAAAATAGCTTTTGCACGACGATAATGCACCAGCTCACACTTATTTGCTTATTCGTGATTTCTTGGTCAAAAACAATACTGCAACGATGCCCTAGCCTCTATATTCGCCAGATATGCCTCCGTGTGACATTTTCCTATTTTCGAAATTAAGAGAACCTTGAAGGGCCGTCGTTTTACAGCCGTAGATGACATTAAAAGCACATCGCTGAAAGGACTAAAGGCTTTCTCAAAGATTGATTTTGAGAAGTGTTTCGGGGTTTGTAAGAAGCGCTGGCACAAGTGCATCATCTCCTATGGGGACTACTTTGGAGGTGAAATCATCAATGTATTAGAATAAACACATATTATTGTCCGAAAAATTAAAATTCCCGTTCATTTTTGAACACACCCCGTATATATTCAATATGGACTGATTCGTAGTATGTATGAGCAAGGAATCTGGTCGGAAGACAATGTGAGGTCAGTGTTAGTTCCTATTCCAAGAAAGGTAAAGGCTACGTCATGTAAAGACTACTGAACAATAAGATTAATAAACCACGCAGTTAGTTATTCTCAGGATCATCAAAAAAAGAATAGAGTGTAAGGCGAATGATTACTTAGGAGAGGATCAGCTTGGGTTTAGGAAGGGCAGAGGTACGCGTGATGCCATTGCAGTAATGAGATCACTAATCGAGAGGAATATAGAGTGCAATCGTAACGTATTTGCCTGTTTCGTGGATTTCGAAAAATCGTTTTATACAGTGAATTGGGAAAAATTAATGAGTGTATTGCCGAAAATAGGAATGGATTGAAGGGAAAGGAGACTGATCCGCAACCTGTACATGTCTCAGGCTGCTAAGGTGCGAATGGGGAACAGAGAGTCTGGATGGAAAAAATTAGGAAGAGATGTGAGACAGGGTTCCCCATTATCACCGGTGCTCTTCAAAGTATATGTGAAGGAAATGATTAAGGAAGCATGGGAAGAACTGGAGGTAGGAATGAAAGTCGGAGGAGAGTTCATAAAATCAGGTTCGTTGATGGCCAGCCTTTAATTTGTCAGTCGGCCCAGGGGTCCCAAGCATTGCTGAGAGAATTGCAAAATCAATGCAATAGCTATGGGATGAGAATCAATATTAACAAAATAAAGGTTATGCGATTTTTCAGAAAGAAAAAGGCTAAGCTAAACATTAAAATAGGAGGGGAAAAATAGAGCAGGTAGAACAGTTTATGTATCTCGAAAGTGTCTTGGAACAAATACGGTCAACTTAGTAGGGACGTATAGAGAAGAATTGCTATAGACAAGGAGGCTATCTCAAGGAGGAGGGAGTTGATGACGGGGATATTGAGTAGGGATGTTAAGAAAAGACTCGTAAAAACTTTGATATGAAGCGTAGCTATGTACGGCGCGGAAACGTGGTCGCTGAAGCAGGGGATAGACGTAGATTGGGGGCTTTAAAATGTTGGTGCGTATAAAATGATAAGGGTGAATTAAATCGAAAAGAAAACATATGGGGAAGTACTGGAGATGGTGGGTGAGGAGGGGGGATTTTTGTTCAGAGAAATCCTATGGAGGCAGGAAAAATGGATGAAAAGCTTATTTAGCGGTAGTTGAATGTTGAAGAAGGTAATAGAGGGGAGAATGTAGGGCAAGCGAGGAAAGGGCAGGAACAGGGTAGGGACGTTGGACGGGATTCAGGGAGGAAAGAAGTACACACAGATGAAGGGACCTGATGTAGATTAGGTTGCTGGTTTGGGCTTTGTTTGGAGTCGCAAATTGTTTTTTTCATAGTTGTGTCCATCCAAAAACCTACCGTAACCGGTAGATAACCTTTTAATATATATTATTATTATGTAATCTACCGGTTAAGGTAAGTTTTTGGATGGACACAACTATGAAATAAACATTTTGTTCCTCCAAACAAAACCCAATCCAGCAACCTAATCTACATCAGGTCCCTTCATTTCTGTGTACTTCTTTCCTCCCTCCATCCCGTCCAATATCCCTATCCTGTTCCTGCCCTTTCCTCGCTTGCCCTACATTCTCCCCTCTATTACCTTTTCCAACATTCCACTATCGCTCAATACGCCTTTCACCCATTTTTCTGCTTCCATAGGATTTCTCTCAACAAACCTCTCTCCTCACCCACCATCTGCAGTACTTCCTCATTTGTTTTCCTTTCGGTCCATTTCACATTCTCCATTTTTCCCCATACCCACATTTCAAAAGCCTCCAATCTACGTCTATCCTCCTGCTTCAATGACCACGTTTCCGCGCCGTACATAGCTACGCTCCATATCAGAGTTTTTACGAGTCTTGTCTTAACATCCCTACTCAACGTCCCCGTCATCAACTCCCTCCTCCTTGAGAAAGCCTCCTTGCCTAGCGCAATTCTTCTCCTTACGTCCCTACCACTTTGACCGTGTTGGTCCAAAACACTTCCGAGATATGTTAACTGTTCTACCTGCTCTATTTTTTCCTCTCTTATTTTAATATTTAGCTTAGCCTTTTTCTTTCTGGAAAACCGCATAACCTTTGTTTTATTAATATTGATTCTCATCCCATCTTTATCGCACTGAACCTACAATTCCCTCAGCAATGCTTGACACCCCTTGGCTGACTGAGTAACTAATGCTTGGTCATCAGCAAACGTAACGGATTTTACAAATTCCCCTCCGACTTTCATTCCTACCTCCAGTTCTTCCCATGACTCTTTAATCATTTCCTCCACATATGCGTTCAACAGCACCGGTGACAATGGGCAACCCTGCCTTACCCCTCTTCTTAACACTGCCTATCCGGACTCTCCGTTCCCCACTCGCACCTGAGCAGTCTGAGACATGAACAGGTTGCGGATCAGTCACCTGTCCCTCCAATCCATTCCTATTTTCTGTAATACGTGCATTAATATTTCCCAATTCACTCTATCAAACGCTTTTTCGAAATCTCCAAAACAGGCAAAAACGTCCTGATTGTATTCTAAATACTTCTCGATTAGTGATCTCATGACTGCAATGGCATCACGTGTACCTCTTCCTTTCCTAAACCCAAACTGATAATCACCTAAGTAATCATTTGCCTTGCTCTCTATCCTTTTTTTGATGATCTTGAGAATAACTTTAGCTGCGTGGGATATTAATCATATTGTTCTGTAACCCTCACATGATGTAGCCTTTGCCTCTTTTGGAATAGGAACTAACACCGATCTCATAAAACCTTCCGGCCAGATTCCTTCCTCATAGATACTAAAAATCAGTCCATATAGGGCCTTCTTCCAACATTTTCCTAAACATTTCACCAGTTCTACAGGAATATTGTGCACCCCAACGGCCTTATTTTCTTTCATCTCCTTTAATGCCCTTTCTATTTCATCGTCGAGTATGCCTGGACCTAAGCTATCTTCTTCTACAGGGTTCGTCCGGAAGATGAGTGTACTGATTTTTTTCCGGATTTTTGACAAAAGGGGAGTCGTCCACTACGAATTGTACCTAAACGACAAACTGTAAATGCTGCATTTTACGTCCAAGTGCTCGACAGGCTTCGAAAACGAGTCGCCCGCGTCCGGCCAGCGATCAAAAACATCTGGCGGCTGCTTCACGACAATCCGCCGTCTCACACCGCGCTTGTCGTGTCGGACTTCTTGGCCAAGCACGGCGTGGCAACGCTGCCGCTCCCACCCTACAGCCCGGACTTGGCACCACCGAACTTCTTTCTGTTCCCGAAGATAAAGAGGAGTTTGAAAGGAACGCGATACGGGACTTTGGACGCCGTCAAAGAGGCCGTGACGACGTGTCTTCGAGAGGTTCCCGATGATGCCTTCGCGGGAGCGTTCCAGGAATGGGAACGCCGCTGGAACAAGTGTATTGACTCACAAGGGTCTTATTTTGAGGAATATTAGCTTAAGATATGTAAAAGTGCAATAATTTTTTTTCCTGAGCTCAGTAGACTTATTTTCAGGACGAACCCTGTACGTCATGTTCCTTTTCTATGTCTAACCTTGTCGGCCTAAGTTCTTCACCATCCAGTGTTTCTATATATTCCTTCCATCCTTCTTGGATTTTTCCTGGTTCAACTATTATCTTACCCCACTTATCTGTAACTGTTAGCTCAGATCTTGCCTTCTTACTTCCCGATACTAACTTAACCTTGATGAATAGAGCACCAATTTCAACCTTCTTCTGTAAACTTTCCATATCCTCGCATTGCGTTTTCCACCATTCTTTTTTTGTTTTATTTGTGGCCCTTCTCATTTTTTTAACTCTTTGTTATATATATATATATATATATATATATATATATATATATATAATTAAAGGATATAATCGCGTGTGTTCCTGTAGGGAAATATTTGGTAGTGATGGGGGATTGGAATGCGACGGTTGGCGAAGGAAGAGATAATAATGAGGGGGGCGGGACTATGGGTTAGGCACAAGGAATGAACGCGGGGAGAAAGCAATTGAATTCTGCAGGAGACAGGGGTTAGTCATCACCAACACATGGTATAGACACCACAAAAGGCGTAGATATACATGGAGATTGCCAGGGGACTCAGAAAGGTACCAGTTAGATTATATAATGGCTAGGCACAGGTTTAGGAACAGTGTGATGAATTCGCACAGTTTCCAAGGAGCCGATGCGAACTCAGACCACAATTTAGTTGTTATGAAGTGTAACGTACGTTCCAAAAAGATAAGGCAAGGGCGGCGAGTTAGGAAATGCAATGTAGAAGCATTAAATGGATTAACGAGGAAGGTGTATAAATAGGCAGTAGATAAAATGATGGATGACGGTAAAGAGCTCAGTACTATCGAAGAAAAATGGGAATGTATCAAGGCAGTGATGTAGAAAGCCGAAAAAGACTCTATAGGAACCGTTAACGGGAAAAGGTTAAGGAAACCATGGGTAACGGATGAGATGATCGAAAAAATGGATGAGAGAAGAAGATGGAAAAATGTAAACACATATTTAGGCAAAATGAAGTACAAAGAGTATAGTAAATAAATTGAAAAGGGCCACCAATTAAGCAAAAGAAGAATGGTGGAAAACGATATGCGAGAATATGGAAAGTTTACAGAGGAAGGGTGAAATTGGTGCGCTATACGGCAAGGTTAAGTTGTCATCAGGAAGTAAGATGGGAAGATCTGTGCTAACAGTGAAAGATAAATGGGGTAATATAATAGGTAAACCAGAAAAAATTCAAGAGAGATAGAACGAATATATAGAAACACTGTATGGAAGAGAACTTAGGCCAACAAGGTTAGACATAGAAAAGGAACATGAGGTAGGCAAAGATAGCTTAGGTCGAGACATAATCGACGATGAAATAGAAAGGGCATTAAAGGAGATGAAAGCCAATAAGGCCGTGGGGTCGGACAATATTCCTGTGGAACTGTTGAAATGTTAAGGAAAATGTGGGAATGAGACTCCATATGGACTCATTCGAAGTATCTATTTGGAAGGAATTATGCCGAAAGATTTTGTCAGATCAGTGTTAGTTCCTATTCCAAAATAGGTAAAGGCTACATCATGCGTGGATTAGAGAACAATAAGTTTGAAATCCCACGCAGCTAAAGTTATTCTCAGGATCATCAACAAAAGGATAGACAGTAAGGCAAATGATTACTTAGGGGTTGATCACTTTGGGTTTACGAAAGGAAGAGGTACGCGTGATGCCATTGCAATAATGAGATCACTAATCGAGAGGAACATAGAATGCAGTCAGGACGTATTTGTCTGTCTCGTGGATTTCGAACAAGTGTTTAATACAGTGAATTGGGAAAAACTAATGAGTGTATTGCAGAACATAGGAATGCATTGGAGGGACAGGAGACTGATCCGCAACCTGTACACGTCTCAAACAGCTGAGGTCGGAGTGGGGAACGGAGAGTCTGGATGGGCAGTGTCAGGAAGAGGTGTAAGGCAGGGTTGCCCATTGTCACCAGTGCTGTTCAAAGTATATGTGAAGTAAATGATTTAAGAGGCATGGGGAGAACTGGAGGTAGGAACGATAGTCCGAGGGGAGTTCGTAAAATCATGTTCGTTGATGACCAGCCTTTAATTTGTCAGTCGGCCAAGGGGTTCCAAGCATTGCTGAGTGAATAGCAAAATCAGTGCAATAGATATGAGATGAGAATCAATATTAACAAAACAAAGGTTATGCGATTTTCCAGAAAGAAAAAGGCTAAGCTAAACATTACATTAGGGGAGGAAAAATTGAGGAGGTAGAACAGTTTACGTATCTCGAAAGTGTTTTGGACCAATGCGGTCAAAGTAGTAGGGACTTAAGGAGAAGAATTGCGCCAGGCAAGGAGGCTTTCTAAAGGAGGAGGGAGTTGATGACGGGGACGTTGAATAGGGAGGTTAAGGCAAGATTCATAAAAAACTTTGATATGGAGCGTATCTATGTACGGCGCGGAAACGTAGTCGCTGAAGCAAGGGATAGACGTAGATTGGACGCTTTTGAAATGTGGGTGTGGAGAAGAATGGAGAAGGTGAAATGGACCGAAAGGAAATCAAATGAGGAAGTACTGGAGATGATGGGTGAGGAGAGAGGTTTATTGAGAGAAATCCTATGGAGGCAGGAAAAATTTATGAAAGGCGTATTGAGCGGTAGTGGAATGTTGAAGAAGGTAATAGAGGGGAGGATGTTGGTTGGGATGAAGGGAGGTAGGAAGTACACAGAGATGAAGAGGGACGTGATGCCGAGTAGGTTTTCTGAGGAGTCACAAAATATTCATTTGATATTTTTGTCCATCCGAAAACCTACCTTAACCGGTAGATTACCTAATAACAAATAATATTAATTTTAATTAAATTTTGTGACTCCAAACAAAACCCATTTCAGCACCTAATCTACATCAGGTCCCTTCATTTCTGTGTACTTCATTCCTCCCTCCATCCCGTCCAATATCCCTATCCTGTTCCTGCCCTTTCCTCGCTGGCCCAACATTCTCCCCTCTATTACCTTTTTCAACATTCCACTATCGCTCAATACGCCTTTCACCCATTTTTCTGCTTCCATAGGATTTCTCTCAACAAACCTCTCTCCTCACCCACCATCTGCAGTACTTCCTCATTTGTTTTCCTTTCGGTCCATTTCACGTTCTCCATTCTTCTCTCCAGCCTCCAATCTACGTCTATCCTCCTGCTTCAGCGACCACGTTTCCGCGCCGTACATAGCTACGCTCCATATAAGAGTTTTTACGATTCTTGTCTTAACATCCCTACTCAACGTCCCCGTCATCAACTCCCTCCTCCTTGAGAAAGCCTCCTTCCTAGTGTAATTCTTCTCATTACGTCCCTACTAATTTGACCGTATTGGTCCAAAACACTTCCGAGATACGTAAACTGTTCTACTTGCTCTATTTTTCACCTCCTATTTGAATGTTTAGCTTAGCCTTTTTCTTTCTGAAAAACCGCATAACCTTTGTTTTATTAATATTGATTCTCATCCCATCTTTATCGCACTGAACCTACAATTCACTCAGCAATGCTTGCAACCCCTTGGCTGACTGAGCAACTAAAGCCTGGTCATCAACGAACCAGATTTTATGAACTCCCCTCCGACTTTCATTTCTACCTCCAGGTCTTCCCATGGTCTCTTTATCATTTCCTCCACGTAAACGTTGAAGATCACCGATACTGGGCAACCCTGCCTCACACCTCTTCCTAATTCTGTCTATTCAGACTTTCCGTTCCCCACTCGCACCTGAGCCGTCTGAGACATATACAGTTTACGTTTCAGCCTCCTGTTTCTCCAATCCATTTCTATGTTCTGCAATACACTCATTAGTTTTGCCCAATTCACTCTATCAAACGTTTTTTCGAAATCTCTGAGACAGGCAAATATGTCCCGATTGTATTTTATATTCTTCTCGATTAGAGATCTCATTATTGCAATGGCATCACGCGTACCTCTCCACTTCCTAAACCCAAGCTGATCCTCCCCTAAGTAACCATTTGCCTTACTCTCTATTCTTTTGTTGAATATCCCGAGAATAACTAGCTGCGTGGGATTTCAATATTATTGATCATTAGGCCTCACATGACGTAGCCTTTACCGCTTTTGGAATAGGAACTAACACTGACCTCACAATGTCTCCCGGCCAGATTACTTCCTCATAGATAATACAAATCAGTCCATACACAGGGTCGCACCCTAAAGTGGTAAAACTGATTTTCTCTGGCGCGAATGGAGCGGTGGAGGGGGGTATGCCTGTCAGGGTAAGGTGGAGGGGGCTCTTAGCAACAGACCGACACTAACCTCAGTCGCCTGCGGGCTGTCTTTGAGTGACGACACCGTTTTTAGTGAATCAAATTTTTGTCCGCGTCGAAAAACAAAATTAATCTGAATTTAGAGCACCGTTATTCCGTGAAGTTTTGTTCAAAACTCGGGAAGAAGGCAACTGAGACCCTCGATGTGATCAAGCAGGCTTATGGGGACACTGTTTTAAGCCGTTCCACAGTATTTGAGTGGCACAAGTTGTTTAAAGAGGGTAGGGCACTCGTTGAAGGCGACCATCGCTCCGGACGGCCGTCGACGGCAAGAACCGACACGAATGTGGACAGAGTGAGGACACTGTTGAACACAGTCCGACGCTTAACCATTGAAGAAATTGCAGACCAGTTGGATCTGTCTGCATCCAACGTCCAACGCATTATTTCACAGGATTTGGCCATGCGCAAGGTGTGCGCCAAGATGGTGCCGAAAACTCGTGCCATGGCGCGCTCGTCGTCAGACAGCTCCTGGCCAAATACGGCGTTGCCACGTTGCCGCATCCGCCTTATTCTCCCGATCTGGCACCAACAGTTCTTTTTCTTCCCCCTGATGAAAAGACAGCTCAAGGGACGACGTTTTGACTCGATAAAAGCCGCTCAAGAGGCTTCCACGAGGGTCATCAACGGCATCCCCAAAGAAAATTTCCAGCGGGCGTACGGGGAATGGGAGCACCGTTATACTAAGTATGTAGTAGCTCAAGGAGTATATTTTGGAGATTATTAAGTCGATGTAAGTATATCGTCAATAAAATTTTTGTAAAAAAATCAGTCCCACCAGTTTTGGGTGCGTTCCTGTAGAGCCTCCTTCCCACATTTTCCTAAACATATCAACAGCCTGTTGATACTCCTTCCTCGTTAATCCATTTAATGCTTCCACATTTTATTTCTTAACCCGCCACCCCTGCCTTATCTTTTTGAAACGGACATTACACTTCATAACAACTAAACTGTGGTCTAAGTCCGCATCCGCTCCTGGAAAACTGTGCGAATTCATCACACTGTTCCTAAACCTGTGCCTAAGCATAATATAATCCAACTGGTACCTTTCTGAGTCCCCTGGCATTTTCCATGTATACCTACGCCTTTTGGGGTGTCTAAACCATGTGTTGGTGATGACTAACCCCCGTCTCCTGCAGAATTCAATTGCTTTCTCCCCGCGCTCATTCCTCGCGTCTATATATATATATATAGACCTGAAGAAGGCCTCGGAGTAGGCCAAAAGCTCAAATAATCTACAGTGTGAGTGTTCTTTTACGTGTTATCTGTTTTATTCTGTGTTCTATTGTACCGTCCAAAAGTTGTATATTAAAAAATATAAATAAATAAATAAATATATATATATATATATATATATATATATATATATATATATATATATATATATTAACTCTTCGAGTCAAATTAAAACCAATCCCGCACTCAACAAATTCCGCCCGGCCTCCACTCATGAGCCAAAACCCCTACCTAGTAATCATCCCGTGGAAATATTCATACGCCTCCTTCTCCAAAAAGTCTCTAATAAATCCTTCACACAATCTCTAAAACCAAGAAACAACCTTTCCACAAACGAACGTCATGCCCTTAAAACCCTACAGGCCAATCCCAACATCGTGGTCACTACCGCCGATAAAGGCTCCTCAGTCGTAATTTTAAACACCCAAGACTATATTTCCAAAGCCCTCAGTCACCTCAGCGACACATCCACCTATACCACTCTCACCGACAACCCTACTCCAACCTTCCAAAAGGAAATTCGGTCTCTTTTCCTCCAATTTGGACCAGAAGAAGGCCTCACCTCCCAAGAAATATCCCTACTCTCACCCCCAAACCCCAGAACACCCCAGTTTTATCTCCTCCCAAAAATACACAAACCCAACATCCCCTGTCGCCCCATAGTTTCTAGTTTCAACTCTCCCACCGAAAGAATCTCCGCATTCCTTGATTACCACCTACAACCTATCGTACTCTCATTGCCCTCCTTCACGAAATACACACGTATCACTTCCTCCACCGTTTAAACTCTGTCTCCATTCCCTCATCTCCAACCTGCTTATGGCCACCATCGACGTCACTTCCCTCTATACTTCTATTCCCCATGCAGAAGGCCTATCCTCCCTCCGACACTATCTTTCTCTACGCCCCCCACCCTAGTGCCCCTCGACCGAATTTCTCCTCAATCTAGCCACTGTCGTCCTGACCAAAAATGCATTCTCTTTCCAAAACTGTTTTTATTCCCAAACGAAAGGCACAGCGATGGGAACGAGGATGGCGCCATCATACGCCAATCTCTTCATGGGCCACCTTGAAGAGAATTTCCTTTCACAGCAACCCTTCCAACCTCTTTTCTGGGTCCGCTACATTGACGACATTTTTATGCTCTGGACACACGGCTCTGATTCTCTTGACAATTTCTTATCGGCCTTAAATTCTTCTTTCACGGTTAAATTCACTTCGTCCATTTCAGACTCCACCATCACCTTTCTTGACACAGACATCTCAATTCACAATAACAAATTCACCACTTCAGTACACATCAAAGACACTAACCATCAACAATATTTACACTATACTAGTAGTCATCCTTCTCATACCAAACGCTCAATTCCCAACTCTCTCTCTATCCGCGGGCATCGGATTTGCAACACCACAGCTACCCTCAACAAATACCTCCACAATCTACACCATGCACTCCACAAACGCGGTTACCCAGAAAAGCTCTTACAGGATAAAATCTACCGCTCCACCCGACCACACACACCACAGAATGACAACCCCACATCTGACGCTGGACTCAACCTTTGCACAACCTATTTCCCCGGATCCCACAGACTGAAAACCATTCTCAAGGAACTTTATCCTATATTATATGACAATGACGCGACCACATCCTTACTGCCCCAATGCCCCTCTGTCGCTTACAGACGACCAGCCAATCTCAGAAGCCTTCTGAGATCCACCAACCCTTTGACACCCCAACCCGACTAATTTCCACATATTTCCCCTACCTGCAATCGCCCCCGATGTAAAACATGTCTCCTAACCAGATCTGCTCCCCTCTCCCCACATCCCCTCATTGTCCCTTCACCCCGTTCCCGTTCATTATCTATCTTTTGTCGTGCAAACAATGCACCTCATTCTACATAGGCGAATGCATTACCCCCTTATCCATCCGAATGAACAATCACCGCTACTCATTTAATTCTGCTTCACTCTCTTCTCTTCCTATTCCTTTACACGCAAGTTCACACAACCTATCATTTGACGAATGCTTTTCCCTAACAGTTCTAGAATCCCTACCCGATTCAGCCACCAACATAGAGGTGAGAACTCGCGAATCCGCATACATCCTATATTCCCGATCCTTGAAAATTCCCACCCTTAACCGCCATCTTTAATTTCTTTCCCAATAGTCCCTAAACCTTCCGCCCCCCCTCCCCTCCCCAGGCACTCTTCCCTCAAAACCTCTCAGTCTGACCTGAAGAAGGCCTCGGAGTAGGCCAAAAGCTTAAATCATCTACAGTGTGAGTGTCCTTTTACGTGTTATCTGTTTTATTCTGTGTTCTATTGTGCCGTCCGAAAGTTATATCGCTCTCGTGAGTACTTCCGCATCATCGATATATATATAAACCATAAACACAGTAATCGACCCGAAGGTCGGTTTAGTAGGTGATGGTAGAGCTCACCCATGTACCAAGCACGACGGCGTGTGAAATTCACACATCAGGGTAGGGGGGCCAGTTCCTTTCCCTGTGCCGGTTATGGTTTCCCAGGAAGATCTGGTACCCGAAAAATCAACTAGCTTGGGTGGAGCTAGAGGTGACCAAAGTGCCTTGCCCGGGAATCGAACCCGGGACCCTCCGGTCAGCAGTCCAACGCTCTACCTGCTAGACCACCGCGACCCGCATATATATATATATATATATATATATATATATATATATATATATACATATATATATAATACATTATTTATTTATATATATATATATTTTGACCTTCGGGTTGATTACTGTGTGTTTATAACCATAAACACAGTAATCGACCCGAAGGTCGGTTTAGTAGGTGATGGTAGAGCTCACCCCTGTACTAAGCCCGACGGCGTGTGAATATTCACACATCAGGGTAGGGGGGCCAGTTCCTTTCCCTGTGGCAGTTATGGTTTCCCAGGAAGATCTGGTACCCGAAAAATCAACTAACTTGGGTGGAGCTGCAGGTGCCCAGAGTGCCTTGCCCGGGAATCGAACCCGGGATCCTCCGGTCAGTAGTCCAACGCTCTACTCACTAGACCACCGCGACCCATAATATATATTGTATATATACACACACAGGTGGATAAAGACATTAGGAAAAGGGATAGGAACACACGTAAAGGACAACACAGAAATGGTGAGGACGGTAGAATCGAGCCGATCACAAGCACAAAAGCTGTCCTTGACCAGGACTTGAGCCACGGATCTTTTGACTTGCAGGGCCGATACTCATAACTGCTTCAGCTATTGAGGAAACGTAAATTCCAATGAAATCTGCGGGGGGAGGGTGTGATGCAAAAAACTGCCTCTATTCAAAACGTATAAAAAAATTGCAATAATCAATTCTGTAAAAATCATTTTGCGAAGAATTCTCGTACAAGGGAGCACGGATAATCATTTTATTGAGGTCATTGTTCGAATGTACCTTCGATTCAAGCGATGGTCTCTTCATTCGCCCGAAACGTTAGTTTGTGAAAATAATGATGTGCTCAAATCGGGATAATTGAAAAAATACAGATGACGATAAGGGGAAGTGGCACAAGATTATTGAGGTAAGTCAGCTCGAAAGGTAAAACATTTAACGGTCCGAATAGGCCCAAATCCTCGTTTTTCCATTACAAATGCGAGTTTACGTAACAATTACTGAAAAAAAACTTATTCTGTTTACCACGTTGTTAATTTTAACTTCATATAGTAAGGTCGCACTGTAAAAAAGCAACACAGTTTATGAAGCAATTGAAATTTTGGCAAATAAAATACTGTCAAAAATTTCTTTCATATTTCTTTCTATTACTCGTCATTTCCCATTTCTTGTACCAGGAATGAAACTTTAGAACCACGCATAACATCCTCACTACATTTCACATACAACATGAATCACACGACAATAAAAGTCGAAATGTCCAAACCAGGCATTATAGGAAATCGTTGAATACACAGGATCGATAAAAATGTCTCATTATTTCTATTGTTTCAGGGTCAATTTTGTGGAAGTTCATGTTCATAAAATTAGGAACACAATGTGTGTATTCACTGTTCTTTATTCTCGTACAACTAGTTTCAACGCTTAGGTGTCATTAACAGGTACTCTTGAAATTAGTTGTACCAGAATAAAGACACAGTGGATATATACATTGTGTTCTTAATTTAATGTCTCATTCTCTTTCCGTACACGTCAAATGAGCTTGGACCAAAGAGAGTGATATTTTTGAAGAGAAAAATAAATTGGTTGTTGCCTAAAAATTAGACATCCAGTCAGGACTTTCTTCACTTTCTCAAAATTTCTCTATTCACAGGAAATTGTAACCATGCGTGTCGAACATTATCTCTTTTGTTGTACTGTTTGGATAACTACGCTAAAATACAGTAAATTTATTCATACGTAAATTATCTAAAGTTGATAAAGCTGGTGGCGACTGACAACATCTCTTTCTCTGTTGGGGAAACCCCTCACAATTAATGATCCCGAGTGCACTTTAGGTTAACAGGTCGCATTCACAAACAAGTATAAATAATAAAAACATATACACAGTATTCAACAGGAAGGTTGGTTGAGTAGGTGATAGCAGAGTTCATCCAGCAATAAGCCCGACGGCGCGTGAAATTCACACAGGGCAGGGGGGCCAGTGCCCTGTTATGCCAGAACCCTGTGCCGGTTGTGGTTTCCCAGGAATATCTAGTGACCGAAAAATCGCATAGCTTTGGTGGAGCTGCATATAAACCATAAACACAGTATTCAACCCGAAGGTCGGTTTGGCAGGTGATGGTAGAGTTCACCCAGTACTAAGCCCAACGGCGTGTGAAATCACACTTTAGGGTAGGGGGGCCAGTTCCTTTCCCTGTGCCGGTTATGGTTTCCCAGGAAGACTTGGTACCCGAAAAATCACATAGCTTGGGTGGAGCTGCTGATGCCCAGGGTGCCTTGCCCGGGAATGGAACCCGGGACCCTCCGGTCAGTAGTTCAATGCTCTACCCACTGGACCACCGCGACCCACATACATATGTGTATGTTTCTATATGTATGTTTATATTTGTATAAAAATGTATGTTTTTAAAAATATAGTGGGTCGCGGCAGTCCAGGGGGTAGAGCGTTGGACTACTGACGGAGGGTCCCGGGTTCGATTTCCGGGCAAGGCACATCCCTGATGTGTGAATATTCACACACCGTATAGGGCTCAGTACTGGGTGAACTCCATCTTCACCTACCAAGCCGACCTTCGGGTTGGTTGAATACTGTGTTAAAATATATATGTATAATAAATCATCGTATAAAATGACACAAA
Source organism: Hetaerina titia (assembly GCA_037158775.1). Taxonomy (NCBI): domain Eukaryota; kingdom Metazoa; phylum Arthropoda; class Insecta; order Odonata; family Calopterygidae; genus Hetaerina; species Hetaerina titia. The sequence goes on from CM073779.1 coordinate 2,249,030, forward strand.
CTTCTCAAACTAATTTACTGCATGTTTATAAGTAAGCATATCTACGTCACAATTATTATTCGATTTCCCTAAAAATATCATATACCTCCTGCAATGTACCCACTGGCCAGCTTTTGATGTTGGCCAATGCACCACACCCCTCAATATTAGAATCAAAAACCACATAGTATCCTGTAACCCATCCTCTCCAACCACCTCCCTCCCAGTTCCCAGACACGCAACTGCCCGCAACGAAAATTTCGACTACTATTACGATGTATCCGTTATATCCCCCCTGCCGCTAAAAGCCACACCAATCCACTTAAGTATCCGAGGGTTACCTTGTGCCTATCCTTTTACCTGTTTATCCTGCCACCCCTGGACTGAATTGTTGCAATCTGCTGACACCTTTCTTTCAACAACTGACAAATCACTGATTACTTAGACCCTTCTGCCCCCCCTCTCAGAGTTCCCATGCCTCCTTATATCCCGCCATTGACTCCCCCTATCCTGGTAAAGGTGACTGGAGCCACCGAAATATCGAAATGAGTTGTTTTCGTTTCGATTAATTTTTCTGTTTTTCTTATGACTTTATGACTTTTCTTATGACTTGAAAATAGCTCTCCGTTCGTGGAACAATATGCGAGTCGCGGATGTCACCAACACACCCCCACTTTCTACAAAATATTCATCAATTCCACACAATGCACTCTGAAATCCATTCTCGAAAGGAACGTAGCGCGACAAATAGCAGCACATCCTGATTGCATTATCTGTTCCTTTCTATTAATGACCCCATTTCCGCTATGGCATCACGCGAGCTTCTCTCCCTGAATCAACCTAACTATCCCCAAACTATTCATATTCCTTGCTTTCCATTATCTTATTCATGATTCTGAGGAACACTTAAGCTGTTTGCGAAATCAAACTTGTTTTTCTCTTATCCTCACCTATGGTTGCCTTTACCTTTTCCGGTATTGGAACTAAAACTGATCCAACAATGCCTTCTTTATCAACATTTCCTCATAAATGCTATAAATTAGTCCATAAAAGCTCTTCCTAGTATTTTTTCGCAAAATTCTAAGTAGTTCCGCGGGAATTTTGCCTGCTCCCACAGGTTTATGTGATTTCTGTTCCCTTAATGCTCTCTTCTATCTCGACATCGGGTAAGCCTGGAACTAAGTGTCTTTACCTACGTCATATCCTCCTTCTATGCCCAACCTTGCTGGCCTAATGCCTCCCCATACAATTTTTTTACATGCTCCTTCCATCTCTCTGATTTTTCCTGATTCAACTAGTATTATTCCTGAATTATCTTTGTTTATCTTCAATGATTTTCCATTTTACTGCCGAAATAAGAAGCCTAAAAGAAAAAGTTACTTTGTCATAGAAGGGAAGGACTATAACAGCTTAAAATGCGTGCTACAGATTCAATTTGCAAATTTTAAGAAAGATGGTAAACACCAAAATACTGAGGATACGAGGGATCATTTCCTTGGCACCACTTGCTCAGCAGTCAACTGTTCCATTCCCAGTAAGTTAATAAAATATAATACAGAATCAAATTTATAAAAGATAACAGAGAATCTAGAATCTAGGTACAACACTGATTTAATAAAATCATTATGACGTCAAAGGCTATGTTACGCTAAGATGAACAATATTAGGAATGATATCTCTAGCAACAAAAGAAATGAAATCACTAATGATTATATGATATCTCGGGCGGAAGCCAAGAAAGAATTTCAAAAAGCGTTAAGTGAATTCAGACAGAAAATTTTAGCCAAAAATTTAAAAAAGAATCGAAAAAAGAAAAAGTGCGTAGTGAGAATGCTTTGGAAAGAGAGCAATTCCCTCCCGAACACCTACTGCATCAAGAACACCGAAATGTAAAATGTAGACTCGATTAAATACTTGGGCATTACCCTCCTATCATTTCGTGTTCTGCCCTCGATATCCTTTCTTTGATATGTTCCCATTTCTCTCTCCGGCTCCTTGTCTTTACTCATAATTTCTCTAAAACCTTCCGACACGTCTTTCTTGCGGCTCCTGTTGATATTTACAAATTCCATTTCTTAAGACGTCTTCCGTATTTTAACCTTTTTGATCGGACGCTACACTTCATAATTACATCAAGCAGTGATCCGAGCTCACACCCGCTCCCAGGAAACTGCGAGAATGGATCACACTCTTCCTCGATCTGTGACTAACCATTACAAGGTTTGTATTAAAAGTATCGACAGCAATTTTTTTCCCGACGTGTGAGTGAACTGCTGAATTCAGACCGTTTGTTAAGTGAGTGCATCATCGCAGATCGTATTGGCATTGATAAGATGATAGTGCACACCATTATCACTGAAAATTTGGCAATGCAAAAGATTTGCGCTAAAGTCGTGCCGAAGGTAATGAGGGACGACCAAGAGCAGAGTCGAGTGTCTGCTTCTGAAGGCCTTCGGGAACGCGTTGAAGAAGACCCCGACTTTTTGGACAGTCCCGACTTGGCACCAGCGGACTATTTCCTATTCCCAAAAGTGAAATATTCTATCAAAGGACAACACCATGGGACCTTAAGAGTCGGTAAAATAGCTTGCACGCGGCCCCTGAAGGACCTTTCAGAATCCGCCTAACAGAGAGCCTTTGAGCCATGGAAAAGCCGCTGGCTAAAGTGTGTCGACCCTCAATGGATGTATTTTGAAGAATTTCGAGGAGTCTTAGCGATATTTGAAATAAAGCTATTTTTCTGAAATTTTTCCCAATATTTTTATGCAAAACATGTTTAGTTTAACTGATAAATTTCTGATTACCCCAGCATTTTTCATGGATACCTTCGCCTTTTGTGGGGTCTAAACCAAATGTTGATGATGCTTAAATCACTTTCTCCTCGAGAACTAGTGAGGCACAAAATTGTATAAATTGCAAATTCTATGCCGACCCAAATTCATTCGGCTACAAGGATCAAATATGATTGCTCTCGCCAGCAAAGTGTTTGAGGTCGTCGGAACGCACAAGTTATTCCATGACGTAAAGGCTGTCAATTCCAAGGGATCAACAAGCTCTGTTCTTTGGAATTTGGGGTCAATTTTCTTCGAATTTACACATGTGAAACGTTTTAATGGAACCAAGAGACATGGTCACTGCATGAGCGGGCATTCTTCCAAAACTCTATTTTCTACAATAAGCATGCGGCAGGCCAGTAATTCACGTCGAATTAGACATAGTCATATCAGAAAAATACAAGAAACATTCATCAGGCAAGAATCTTTTGGGAAATGATGTTTAGAAAATTGTCGAGTTGCCCTATTGATAATAGCACATGAGGGAAGCACATAGAGGACGAAAAGGTATTTATCCGGGGTGGGAAGAATTACACTGATTCTGATATCATTCCGAGATAAAACTCAGAAACTGTTAAGAGGAAAGTTTTATAATTGGTTTGCATTCCGAGATAATACTCAGAAACTGTTAAGAGGAAAGTTTTATAATTGGTTTGCATTCCGAGATAAAAATCAGAAACTGTTAAGAGGAAAGTTTTATAATTGGTTTGGACTACGCCAGCTACCTCTCCCTGCAGATAGAGAAGCCACCTAGTTCTAACCGGAGAAAGATAGTAGTTTGAGCGGAAAATTATTTAGCATACAATCCAATAGTTACACGGGATGAGTTTCCTTCACTTCCGGATATTAAAAAATGCCAAAAACACCTACGAACTTTGCCAAGGAAACAGAGGCCGAAGTTGCGTGCTTGCTGCCCAGCCACTGCCGCTACGGTCCGATTGCGCTGGTGCGGCCTCAAGTGAAGAGAGACGTTCTAGAAGGGAACACATTATTTACGTTGAAGATGAGAAAAGTCTTACCCATAAGGCTTTGAATGGGGTGACGAATGAAGATTTATATAGCATGCGTTCGGCATGCTGAAGGACTTCAAGACCATGAAATGAAATGCGCACGAGGCAATATCTTGGAGCCTATTATCATTCGCCTTAGAGAGGAAAGCAGTGGATCGGAGGAGAATTGCACGCCCGATGGCATAAAAGGTCGATGACGTATGCATCAATATTAATTAGCTGATGAAGAAAATAAGAGATTCTATTCCTACTTTCCCGTGCGGGCATATTTTTTTGTCTTAGGAGGAAATTCACACGAGTAAGAATAGCTTGGTGGAATTAAACACGGTTCATTTCTTACCCTTCAGTACTTACAACAATACGCTACATCCTTATACTTAACTTGCCGGATGTATTCATCCTTGGAATAAATAAACTTATATTCTCTCACGACAATATTTCACCTATCACGGTTTTTACGGCTAAAATGCATTTTTGTCTGATTTAAAGTGTTTATTCCTGGACTTAATACACATGAATATATTTTTATCCTAGAAATTATAGCAGTAACTAAACGTATTTAATGGCTAAGAAGTATTAAGAGATGTTTTCAAGTTTTTCAAATTAGCCCGCGCTTATTACAATTCAAACAAGTTGCCCGAAAAGAGAGTGGCAACACTGTGCGTGTAAGATCTAGGAATGACCTTGAATGGGCTATTTTCGTACTGCGTAGTATATAGTTTTAGTCGTCTTCCTGGGGCATACCCCAATTGCTTTATCATTAAAAGGCAGATTCATAGACTTCTAAAGAATTTAACACCTAAGTGAATTATCAGGGACCTCACTAACTCTTACCAACAAATCCCGAATGTTCTATGACTTTCTAGACCTCCAGAGTAAAATTCGATGTATTTTTTCAGGGTTACATTGATATTGATACACATTTTATAATGATTCTTCAGGTAACATGCTAACTTAAACTGATTCTGTGTTAATAATATATGCCATGACGGCAATCCTACTGTGTTACTTCAATGCTAAAAACTACTGGTGAAGACACGTTTTTCTATAAAAGAAATACAAAATTCTTCCAACCATTAAAATCTGAGCAGCATGCAGACAAAAAGCGATTTTAATTATGCAACAGTATTATGTTTTCATTGAGCTAATACCTTAGTAATAATAAAGTGTAGCGTCCCATTCAAAAAGATAAAACAGGGAAGGCGGATTAGGAAATGGAACTTGCATTAACCGGCAACCCAAAAGGGAAAGTTATCGGGAAGGCCCTATTGGGAAGCAATAAGAGAAAATCTGTGTTAACAATTGGATTTGAATCTAGAAAAATATTAGTTGATCCAGAAAAAATCCAAGAGTTATGGAAGGAATATATAGAAGAAATGTATGGACATTGTGCCAGCAAGTTTAGGCATAGAAAAAAGAAATAACGTAGATGAAGATAGCTTGAGCCGGGTTTACTCGATGCCGAGATAGAAAGGGGTTTTATGGAATTGAAATCATAAAAGACCATGGGGGTATATAATATTCCCATTGCACTACTTAAAAGTTTAGGAAAAGGTAGTAGTAAGAGTTTTTATGGACTAATTCGTAGCATTTATGCGGAAAGGAATGGGTGGGAAAACTAAATGACTGTTCATCTCTATTCCTAATAAGGATTAATTCCCGAAAGTGTAACGGTACTTTTGCCTAGAGTAGACGCAGTAAAGCTCAATTGTTTTTCTACTTTATCAAACATATCTGCAATAATATCCTAAAAAATCATTGTGATATGATTAAACGGATAAACATATAAATTGCAAATGGAATAATGTCAATTGAATGTAGTTTGGAAACGGGTTAGTACAAAGTGCTAACATGATAGAACACTGAAACGTGAAAAAGTAAGTAGATAAGTCAATATCTCTCAATTCAAGACTTACCGTAAGTGTTCTGGAAGTATTTCCTGAAAGGGACTTCCTATAGAGAGCATGGCACTTCGGAAGACACTATCGCAGGAATGAGGTGTTTTCGATACTTTATTGATATCGAACACACATCCTTTGTTTACCTTGTACGATCGTCGTATGTGAAATACAATTAAGCGATGATTCTTATTTTAAATATATTTTAATACAAAATGTTTTCATTCATGCCAAAAAAATGAACTGTTTAGCAAATAAAATATGAATTATTTGACATGTCTTATCCTGCCATCTGTAGGACATTACATCCCCTTTTCATTCCGTAACCATGTACCCTCAAAACTGCAAAGCCTTGTTGAGTGATCGCTCGCAGTTGTTGCGTAGTTGCCATCGCGTTGTTGGCATATTTAAACGACTTAGAATTCACAATTACGTAAGTGTACAAGGGATAGACGTCGTACAATAATGGTAGGATAGCAAAATGAGCTATACAGGGTTTGTATAAAAAGTATCGGAAAAAGTTTCGCACTTAGGGTCACACTAAGGCACTTAAGGTCCATGGTGGTGTTCTTTGAGGGAGTATTTCACTTGCGGTAATTAGAAATATAAAAGCTCGTGCCAAGTCGGGACTGTTAGTGGGTTGGAAAACCGTCGCAATGCCGTTTTTCGTCAAGGAGCCAGGAGCCTCAAGCGCTCAATATCTTCGGGACGAGTTTAGCGTAAATCTTCGCATCGCCAAATTTTCAGTGGCAATGGTGTATACCTGTCATTTTATCAATGCCAATAAGATCTGTGATCATGTGCACTTTACCGACGGTCTATATTTAGCACTTCTCATACACGTTGTCGTCGGTTCGTGAAAGCCTTTCAGTGTGGGGTTCGTCCTCCAGACTTCCTCGGCCACTTTGAATGACTACTTCAATAGATTGTGCTACTTCAAAATTGAAAATCGTAACATGCTTTCATCCTTAAACACTTGGAAAATCATGCCAAACGCATCAGTACCCGATTTCCCCAGTCAACACAAAATTTGATGGCGTATCGCTATTCAATCGTTCGTTGCATTTTGTGATGACACTAAGTCACTCGAGCAGGGGTCCACTAAAAACACGATATAGCCTAAACGAACGCTGTCAGAAGATTAGCGCTTGTTGGAGGTCAAACCCCCAGCACCAAGCCTGTGCGGCGCGACGTACAGTCACGTAAATAAAAAAAATGTTCCCGATAATTAACGCGGAAACTACTTCAAGGTCATTCAGAATTTGTATGGGAATGTAGAAGTACAATACAAGTTTGTAAGCCTAGAACAGTTACTGACAGAAGGGGACTTTATGCAGCCATGACAATTCATAAAATGCATTCAGGCAAACAGAACTTAAAAACTTAACTTTAATGTAATCATGCCTTTATTTACAACAACTTTTAATGATATTCCAGCCATGATTATGAATAATATTAGTAGATTTTTAATGTCTTTTAGAAAATAGTAGTACTTCAATTATTCTTGAAACATCTCAGAAGCATTATTGATTGCATGGAGATTATGATTTGAGAGAAGGAACATTGATGCTGATAAACTTAAATAGAAGTTATAACTCCCATGACATGTTTAAGCTTTTGAATTACATGAAACTCATGGGTTAGGGAATTCAACCAAAAAAAGAAATTTGGAGAGGAAGGTTTACAGAAGGAATGAACAAGACTAGCATAGCTGGATGACGGAAGGAAATGAATAATATAAATACCAAATTAGCAGATGAGCAACTTCTGAATAATGTGGTGATATGATGAAGTTCCTTTGTTCCAAGAGTGATGCAAGTTATTCTGGAGATGGCTTTTCTGCCTTTTTAGATGAAATTGGAGATAGGATTCTTACTATTTCTTAGAAATAAATCCAATTATCTCTTATTGAAACATTATTTTACAGGATATCGGTGGTCTAGCGGGTAGAGCGTTGGACTACTGACCAGAGGGGATTTCGATTCCCGGGCAAGGCACTTTGGGCACCTGCAGCTCCACCCAAGCTAGTTGATTTTTTGGGTACCAGATCTTCCTGGGAAACCATAACCAGCACAGGGAAAGGAACTGGCCCCCCTACCCTGATGTGTGAATATTCACATGCCGTCGGGCTTCGTACATGGGTGAGCTCTACCATCACCTACTAAACCGACCTTCGGGTTGATTACTGTGTTTATGGTTTTATCCATAAATGCAGAAAATAAAATTTCTCTGGCTTGCTTTTGAGAAATTATTGCTTCCTAAAAGAAATCAACATTTCTTATTTCTGAGATAAATTAACAAAAATTATGAAATGGATATATATTGCCTTAAGTTCTGCATTTTGTTTTAATTATGTTACCATAGGCCAGCAATTTGTCTACATATGGTTAAATTACATCCGTATTTCCTGTAATAATATTTGAGCCTCTCCATTTTCAAGAATAGACCATGGATGGATTGTTATTGAATCATAATGGCTTTTACATTTTTAATTATGGTCACCAGATTGATTTCATATCTTGAAACTATTTTTGTATTAAATTAATTTTTTTTGATGTTTTATAAACATAATGCAATGGACTAATTGGAACCATAAATCTAAAATAACATTTCAATGTATTTTGCCCATCTCTCCTGTTCCACCTGATTTTTAAGATTTTTATAGCCGAGCCCTGACAATAAAAACTGGAAAATTTAAGTGAAGGGTTTTAAAATGGGAAGGGTTTGTCACAAGCAGTAACCACTTCAATTATTATAAACTTTGAAAATTTATTAAAAATCACAGAATTCTAATACTCCGCAATGACACATTTGGTCCTCATATATTCATGAAGAGCCTCCATTCCTGAAATATCAATTAAGTTTAATTAAATTAGGCTGCAAGACCACTTCATACTGAGAGGTTTTATACTAAGAATCTTCACAATTAGCATTATTTCCTTTTTAAACTATTTCAGTGTCAATAATTAAAGGGAGCATAAAAGACTTTTCCATAAATACATTGATAAAATACATAAAAACATTACACTATCTCCAATGTAATAACCACTAAGTTTTCGGGACTGAAATCATAAAAAATATAAATAATATTTATTTGTATTCCATATTCAATAAAATGTGAACACATTATTGCTTTGACAGCACCTACTTTCTATGTATCAAACTATAATAGATGTGATTTTTTTAGTTTATGTCCTCTAACACTACATTAACATTTTCCATGCTGTAAACATCCATGGGTTCTTCAATAAGCCCTTAGAAAATTTGAGAGATGGTGCTTATACTACTGATAAAGGTTTGCTTTTGCTAAGTCTCATCTCTCACTAGACTTCGGTTTAAGTTCCATCTATGTCCATCACATGTTCCATTTTCATGGTTCAATGAAGAAAAATACTTTGGTTTATTTAGAAAAGTGAAAATAAATGTGTTATGCAATGAACGAACTCTACTATTTTGAACATTTCACACTGAAAGGGACCCAAGTCGAGTTGGATGAAGTATTGGCAAATGAAATTAAGCATGGCTCTACATCCACAAATGATGAACATCATATGGGATATCCAGTGGAAGTGACTTCACCGAAATGATTGATAAAATCCAAAATATGATTTTGACTCATCAACGAATCAAAGTTCATGAAATAGGCCACAAGCATCTCTATCTCAAGGGATGTACAGTGTTTTCAATTTTGCATAAAACTGGGCATGAAAAAAATCTTGGCAAGATGAGTGCTTTGATTATGGTGGGGAATAAACACAATTATGTGGTCAATTCAGAGACTCGTTTGCTGCTTTTCCATTGTAATCGTAATGAATTTCTGCATCAATAAATGCTGCATATAGAACTACTACACTCCAGAGACAAAGAACAGTCAAAACAGTGGGTTACTAACATAGCCCAGCTCCAATCAAGGCAAAGACAGTGAAGTCAGCTGGCAAGTTGATGGTCATGTTTTTTTTAATGCACACAGAATCATCTAAATTGATTGCTTGAAAATAGAACAAACAATAAATGGAGAGTATTATGAATCATAATTGAACCGGTTGATTGAATAAATCAAGATAAAACGTCCACTTATGCAAAGAAAAAAATTTCTCCCATCAAGAAGGGAGCACAGGCACACACCTGGGCAGATTCAATGGCAAAAATTATGTAATTTAAGTTCAAATTATCATGGACAACATCCATCTAATTTACCAGGTTTGCCTTGCCCGTGACTCTTCTCTATTTCCAAACTTGAAAAAATGTTCCATTGGAAAATGATTCATCTCTAATGAGGAGGCCATCGTTAACACAGATACACCTATCTGAGAACCTTCAAAAATCTTACTTTTCGGATGGCTTAGTATCGTTGAAAAATTCTGAGAAAACTGTACTGAGCTAACAGAACTGAAGTAAACATTATAAGAGCTAAAAGAATTATATTGAAAAATCAAAAAATTCTACCAAAAATAATTTGTTTTTCTGTTTTTCCTGTGGACTTACTAAACGACCCTTTCTCTGATATATTCTCACAGCAGGCTGCTAGATGATACCTTCACCCTTATACTACATGGAAAGGGTTAAAAGAGTTGAGCCTCAGACCAGACACCAGATAAAGTTAGTATTTTTCAGAGTGGATATTCAGATAAGATAGAAATCACTGATTTATTTCCATTAAATGAAGAAGCAACTGATAAATAGCAGTTCAGAAAGTAATAAACCTCCTACCTAGGATGTTAAAAAAGAATTCAGGGGTGTGTGTCAATGAAAAGGATTTTATGGATTCTCACAAAAATATGACTCATTGAGAATGGTGATGAATATCTTATGTGTCCATAGACCATCATATCATACCATACACCATATGTAACCATACACCATATGTATCCATTCACCATATGTATCCATACACCATATGTATCCATATACCATATGTATGTATTCATTGACGTAAGGATTAAGACAATCTTTTGAGGTATTGATTGATTTAGTTTGAATTTAAGCTGGGAAGGAAGGAGATATTTAAGGACTAATCTCAGCAAAGGCATCACCCTTCCTTGCCATATGAAGTACATTGCAATTTATTAACGTTCTCTTCACAGTAAATTAATGATGACACTAGAATATTTATGACATTTAGTAGATACCTCTAGTGAGATGAAGCTATACTAGATTAACTTCTTGCCAAAATAATCTTGCAAATTTTCTTCTCTAATCAAAGGAAGGATTGAAACCCTTTTATGCTATCAAATTGTACCAGAAGAGTTAGGTGAAGAAAAATGAAAGCTATGAAATTGAATAAAAGATTGAGTATCTTTAAAATATTCTCATTGTATGACCACAAGAAGATTAGACAGAATAGCTGGTTTTAACTTAAAAATACGTGTAAATATTCATCATGTCTCATCTTTTCACAGATTTTAGCCAACCAACTTTTTAATAATTCCTTCTTTCCTCTTTATGGTTATCATTCAAATACTGCTGAATTGTAATTAGATGAACATCAACCATTTCCGGCCTCATTACCAAAGAAACCTATTCATACAGGAATTTAACCTATGCAATTGGTCGATTTCACTATACTGAATTACTACTATGCACATTTTCCCTTTGGTCCTGTCATCTTCCACATTCCAATATGGATTTAATTTTCTAAATTATAAGCCATTGCTATTCGCTTCTATTCATAGTTGAGAGGTCCTTTACCGAGATAACAACTGAGAAAGTTTATTTAGCAAAATATGAATAGCTCCACAGTGCTTTCACCACACCCAATATCCCACAGTCACAAGCTCCGTTTCCCTGCTCCCATAACATGCTGGTATTTAAAAGAATGAGTTGAAGATTTTGCATCCCAAGAAATGGATAGCTTGAGATGTGGGTTGCTATTGCAATCACTCGGAAAATTGTCCCCCTCCTAGGATTTGACTTCACATTTTTGACTTGTGATAAATGATAAGGATGTCATTTTTAGTAACAGGTGATATTCACTTTCATTAAATGTTATTATTTTTTGTTTGTACAGTATTATCAAAATTTTATATAGGTTTCTTATATTTGAGAAAAGAATTCTACAACATCTTTAAATACTCCTTGGTAGGACTCGCTGACATTCCTGTTATATACAAGTGCGGTCCCAGAAGTACCTGGCCTAACCTACAGAATGCGGTAGTTGTTTGAAAAATATCGCTGTATTAGAAAGTATGCAAGTATAAAGCACATGTTTCAAGTTTGAAGATGCCATGTTGCTTAGTATTTGTTTGGCAGCCATCAATAGTCAATATTTTCAGTGAATTTATCAAAATGGAGAAAATTGGTCATCCTTACGTGGCACAATACTTATATTGGAAAGGTCTCAGCCCTACGAATATAAAAGCTGAACCTGATTCTACTCTGGGTGAGTATGCTTCTTTGTTCACAACAGTAAAATATTGGGTAGCAGAGTTTAAACGAGGCCATTCAAGCTGTCAATTGGTCAGCATCACATTGGTCAACCAATTGAGATGACAACTCCAGAAACAGTGAAGAAAATTCACAAAGTGATACTGGATAATCGTTGACTGAAAGTGTGCAAGCTAGCAGATACACTAAGCATTTAAAAAAATGTGTGGTACATCGCATATTAACTGAAAATTTGGACATTAGAAAGCTGTGCCCAAGATGGGTGCGGTAGTTGACTCACTCGAGCAAAACCGGTGTTGTGAATATGTTTCCAATGAGTGTTTAGCAAAGTTTCACAGCAACAAAGCAGAGCTTTTGCGCAGTTTCATAACCATGGATAAAACGTGGATCCATTACTTCACACCTGAGACAAAAGAACAATCAAAACAATGGATTCAAAAGGGAGAAATGGTTCCAAAGAAGGCAAAGACTGTTTCTACTGCAGGCAAGGCCGGTTTTGAGATATGCATGCGATAATTTTCATTGACTAGCTTTAAAAAGGAAAAACTATCAACGGTGAGTATTATGCAAACTTAATGCAATGTTTGAGCAAAGAAATCAAGAAAAAGTAGTCGCATTTGATTAAGAAGAAAGTGTTGTTTCATCAAGACAATGCACCAGCTCATAAATCCATTATTGCAATGGTCAAAATTCATGAAGTAAAGTTTGAATTGCTACCTCATGCACCCTATTTGCCAGATTTAGCCCCCTCAGATTATTTTCTGTTCACAAACTTGAAAAAATGGCTCAGGGGTCATATTTTCCAACCATGAAGAAGTGATATTGGCATTTCATAGCTATTTTGAGGAGCAAGACAGTTCTTATTATAAAAAGGGTATCAAACTTATAATGCAACCATTTCAGAGAGTAAAAATCATTCGCATTGACCGGGATTCGAACCCGGATCCCTCGATATCCGGCCGAGTGCTTTAACCAATTAAACTACCGAGACGTCCTCTTCCACTCTGAAATTTTGGGGGCTTTAAAGGAACAAGAGGTTATGACGAAATACCGTACATACAATGTCACAGGCATTCGTAGTCGTGCGCCACAGTCCACGATGTTAATAAAGCCAATTTCAAACACTTAGGCGGTTCATACCTTAGACAAATTTCAAGAAACTGTAACAGTAACTTTAACGGAGTCACCCGCTATGTGTGCATTATAATGCAACCATTTCAGAGAGTAAATGGATCCCGGTTCTAATCCCGGTCAAGGCGAATGATTTTTACTCTCTCAAATGGTTGCATTATAATGCACACATAGCGGGTGACTCCGTTAAAGTTACTGTTACAGTTTTTTGAAGGTATCAAACTTATTGAACATTGCTGGGAAAATGTATAGAGCTGAAAGGAGATTACGTTGATGAATAAATACATATCTTCAAAGATTCTTGTGTTTTCTTTGTTGGGTTGGGTACTACTGAGATTACCCTCATAACAGCCAGAAAGTGGTGAGCGCTCTTCAAAAGCAAAGAAAAGCAATTTTTACCAGCCTCACTCGTTTACTCAATCCATGAATTCTTGGAGAGAGGTGATGTTTTCCTAATGGATGTGGCTGTAAGCCATAGTTTGAAATACATCTTCTATTCGTGCTTACTTATTAAATGTTGGTGTTGTTATGCTTAACTTGTATTTGACTTGCAGTGTCATATTTTCTATCAAAAGGAAGTTATATTACATATGTATCATGGATATAATCCCTTTACAAATAAACTATTATTAATTTATTATTAGGTAATCTACCGGTTAAGTTAGGTTTTTGGATGGACACAATTATCAAGTAAACATTTTGTGACTCCCCACCTAGCAAATTAATCTATATCAGGTCCCTCTTCATCTCGGTGTACTTCTTTCCTCCATTCATCCCGTTCAACATCCCTATCCTGTTCCTGCCCTTACCTCGCTTGCCCAACATTCTCCCCTCTATTACCCTCTTCAACATTCCGCTACCGCTCAATACGCCTTTCATCCATTTTTCCTGCCTCCATAGGATTTCTCTCAACAAACCCCTCTCCTCCCCCACCATTTCTAGTACTTCCTCATTTGTTTTCCTTTCGGTCCATTTCACCTTCTCCATTCTTCTCCACACCCACATTTCAAAAGCCTCCAATCTACGTCTATCCTCCTGCTTCAGCGACCACATTTCCGCGCCGTACATAGCTACGCTCCATATCAGAGTTTTTACGAGTCTTGTCTTAACATCCCAACTCAACGTCCCCGTCATCAACTCCCTCCTCCTTGAGAAAGCCTCCTTGCCTAGTGCAATTCTTCTCCTTACATCCCTACCACTTTGACCGTATTGGTCCAAAAAACTTCCGAGATATGTAAACTGTTCTACCTGCTCTATTTTCTCCCCGCCTATTTTAATATTTAGCTTAGCTTTTTTCTTTCTGGAAAATCGCATAACCTTTGTTTTATTATTATTGATTCTCATCCCATATTTATCGCACTGAACCACCAATTCACTCAACAATGCTTGCAACCCCTTGGCTGACTGAGCAACTAATGCTTGGTCATCAGCAAACCTAACCGATTTTACGAATTCCCCTCCGACTTTCATTCCTACCTCCAGTTCTTCCCATGCCTCTTTAATCATTTCCTCTACATATACGTTGAACAGTACCAGTGACAATGGGCAACCCTGCCTTACACCTCTTCCTAACACTACCCATCTGGACTCTCCGTTCCCCACTCGCACCTGAGCAGTCTGAGACATGTACAGCTTGCGGATCAGTCTCCTGTCCCTCCAATCCATTCCTATTTTCTGCAATACACGCATTAATTTTTTCCAATTCACTCTATCAAACGTTTTTTCGAAATTTACAAAACAGGCAAAAACGTCCTGATTGTATTCTATATTCCTCTCGACTAGTGATCTCATTACTGCAATGGCATCACGCGTACCTCTTCCTTTCCTGAACCCAAACTGATCATCCCCTAAGTAATCATTTGCCTTACTCTCTATCCTTTTGTTCATGATCCTGAGAATAACTTTAGCTGCGTGGGATATCAAACTTATTGTTCTGTAATCCTCACATGACGAAGCCTTTGCCTTTTTTGGAATAGGAACTAACACCGATCTCACAAAATCTTCCGGCCAGATTCCTTCCTCATAGATACTACAAATCAGTCCATATATGGCCTTCTTCCCACCTTTCCCTAAACATTTCAACATTTCTACAGGAATATTGTCCACCCCCACAGCCTTATTTGCTTTCATCTCCTTTAATGCCCTTTCTATTTCATCGTCGAGTATGCCTGAACCTAAGCTATCTTCTTCTACGTCATGTTCCTTTTCTATGTCTAACCTTGTCGGCCTAAGTTCTTTACCATACAGTGTTTCTATATATTCCTTCCATCTCTCTTGGATTTTTCCTGGTTCAACTATTATCTTACCCCATTTATCTTTAACTGTTAGCACAGATCTTGCCTTCTTACTTCCCGATAATAACTTAACCTTGCTGTATAGACCACCAATTTCACCCTTCTTCTGTAAACTTTCCATATCCTCGCATTGCGTTTTCCACCATTCTTCTTTTGCTTTATTTGTGGCCCTTCTCAATTTATTGTTTAACTCTTTGTACTTCATTTTGCCTAACTCTGTGTTTACATTTTTCCATCTTCTTCTCTCATCCATCTTTGCAATCATCTCATCCGTTACCCATGGTTTCCTTATCCTTTTCCCGTTTACAGTTCCTATAGTGTCTTTAGCGGCTTCCAATATCCCTTTCTTGATACATTCCCATTTTTCTTCGATAGTACTCAGTTCTTTACCGTCATCCATCATTTTCTCTACAGCCTGCTGATACCACTTCCTCGTTAATCCATTTACTGCTTCTAAATTCCATTTCCTAACCCGCCGCCCTTGCCTTATCTTCTTGAAACGAACATTACATTTCATAACAACTAAATTGTGGTCAGAATCCGCGTCCACTCCTGGGAAACTGTGCAAATTTATCACACTGTTCCTAAACCTGTGCCTAACCATAATATAATCTAATTGATACCTTTCTGAGTCACCTGGCATTTTCCATGTATACCTATGCCTTTTGTGGTGTCTAGACCATGTGTTAGTGATGACTAACCCCTGTCTCCTGCAGAATTCAATTGCTTTCTCCCCGCGTTCATTCCTCGTGCCTAATCCATAGTCCCCCACCTCACCACCCTCTCTTCCTTCGCCTACCGTCGCATTCCAATCCCCCATCACTATCAAATGTTTCCCTGCAGGAACACTCGCGATGATATCCTGTAACTCATCATACATCCTATCGACTTCTTCCTCCTTGTGGTTGCTCGGTGGCATGTATACCTGAACAATGACCAAGTTCGTCGGCTCTGCTTTAATCTCTACGAGTAAAATTCTATCTGTCGTTTGGTCTATGTTGACTACGCTTCTTCCTACCCCTTTATTTAAAATTACGGCAACCCCTCGTTGGCTCTTGTCCCCGCCGCTGTATATCACTCTATAATTGTCACTCCAGTAATCCTATTATTAATATTGTGTTAATAATTGCAATTAAAAATAATGAATCTCAGGCAAAATATAATTTTTAGTAAACACATTAAAAGATGCAAAAATTTCATAATTAAGAAAAACCTCAAGGAGGAGTACATGATATACTTTTCTTGCCAGTAGCTCAAGTCCTCCTGTTGGTCAAATTCCTTCACTTTGAGATTTCAAATATTAGTACGTTACCCACCATACATGTTATCATCATGATTTACAATTACAAACAAACAATATATATTAAGTTGGAATAGAAGAGTAAATATTGGTCCAGCTCTCAATACAGTGTAACCCACCAACCACCACTGATGGCAACACAAGCAGAGGGAAAAAAAACTGGCTGCTTTGTAATGCCCAGTAGTCTACTGAGGATAGTGATGGAAGGAACTAGAGAAGGAAAGACCAATAATGAAAGCCAAAGAAGATATACATTTTGAAAGCATTGAAAGACATCTGGGAGAAGATATTCAAAAACATTTAAATGATGAATGGCAGGCACCAATAATAATCCAGCATGATCATGACTATGTAAACATAAACACTCTCCCAGATATTGTTTTCTGTAAGTCCAATTGTCAATGCTGGGGCAAGTAACTACATATGTGGCAATGAAATGACTACAGACTACACAATATCTTGGAGAGCATTTACATATGACACATGCTTAATAACCCACAATGATGATAAATTAATTCAGTTGCTATTATTCTCCATTTATTTACAATTTAAAAAGATGGTAAACATGAAAAAGGTATTTTTGCTACATGGCCTTTTCAGGATTTTCCGCTTTCCATTGAACATGTTCACAAAAGACTCAAAAGGAAAAGGAGGTTCTTTGTTGGTTTTACAAGGAAACGAGTACAATCTTATATTCATAAAAGTTCAAATCAAACCTACGAGGTCTAGCCAATAAATATGTGAAATGGTGCAACTTGGCAGACATGACAGGGACTATAGCCCTTCCCACTAGCGGCGCTAGTTGCTTGAAACCCAATGAGCCATCTGTGCTTGGTGGATCATCAAGCTATGCATATGGTACTAGTTATATTCATTTCTGTAGTCCTTGCTTTTACTGTTTGTCAAAAATGGAAATTGAAGAAATCACAGAGCAACGAATTAACATCAAGTTTTTCGTGAAGTGTGGTAAAAGTTATAAAAAATTACTGAAACGTTGATAGCCGTTTATGGTGATAATGCTCTGAAGAAAACATTTTTTTCGAGTGGATTAAGCATTTTAAAAATGGCTGAGAAGACACCATGGATGATAAAGGCCAGGAAGACCTTCAACGACCTGTTTTGACAAGAACATTGATCATGTGCAGTTCCTTGTCCTTACCGAAGGTCAAAAAACTGTCCAAATGATAGTTGATGAACATAATTAAGGAAAATTCAACAGTGCACACAATTTAAACGAACAAGATGGATGGATCCTTCATTATGACAATGCACCTGCACAGTCAGCTTTGATTGTTTGCCAGTTTCTGGCAAAAAATTCAAACACCATCCTTGATCATCCTCCTTATTTGCCAGATCTCACCCCTTACAACTTTTTCATATTCCCAAAATGCAAAAATGTGATGAGGGGGCATCACAGGGAAGATGTGGACACAATAAAGCAAGGAACAACAAGAAAACTAAAAAACCTAACTGCCAAGGACTTCCAAGGGTGCTTTAAACAGTGAAAATGAAGATGGAATAAGTGCATTGCAATGAATGGAGAGTTCTTTGAAGGGGACAAAATTGATGTAGACTAAATTTTGCAAAATAATGTTGTGATGGCCTCAGTTTGCGTATTTATTGGACAGACCTAATGTAGCTTTCACAAATCTGCCATAAATTTTCAAAATAACTATTTGCATAGCTCATATCCAATAGAAAGTTTGAGGCCAGATTTGGTGTAGTGAGGATAGTTATAGATATCAAGCCAATTGGAAAAACACTATCCCCCCTCACTAAATTCTCGATTCTCATTAAAAACTCGATTCTCCTGTATGAGATTCAGTGTGCCATTGGCTCAATCTACAAGCAAAATGGCCAATTAAGATCAGGCTGAGGAGGCATAAAAGAGTGATTGAGACAATTCAGGGGGTGAATCCAATCATTTCGAAGGATTTCATGCCAGAACTAGGAAACAAGTTAATGAGGTCAATATTGTGGAAAAAATTTGAGGGATATCATTTTCATCTAATTGGAGAAGATATCAAGATAGTAAACAAATGTAAGAACAATAAATAAACTGAACCAGCTACTCATGACATTATCAGTGAGAAGGCCAAAATGTCGAGTCTTTTGAAAATATGCTTAATGTACAGCATTCCCATCAAACATTAATGAAGCTCAGTTTAAAAAATATGTTTTTTCAGAATTTAAGGCCCATGATAGCAGCAGCTGATTTAGCTAGACTTATTTTAGTTATTTAGTCAAAAAAGTTAGTTACCCATAAAGTGATTGGATAAAGTTCAAAAGAAGTTGTACAGAAAGAAGAACACATATTTTGCCTCATTCCATTCATGTTATAATCACATGAAGTTGGTGAGCTCTGAATGCAGTTGACTTACCTAAATCTTTACCAAATCCTGATTGCTTAAAACCACCAAATGGAGATGCAACATCTGTCTTGTTGTAGGTATTTATGAAAACAGTACCAGCCTCTATTTTGTCAGCAACAAGCAAAGCTCTATTTATATTTGTTGTAAAGACTCCTGCAGCCAGGGCATACTCTGTGTTATTAGCTCGGTGTATCAATAAGTCAATATCACTGTGGAGAGAAAAAATTATCTAACAATGATACATATTCATTCAATAAAAAGTTCAAAATAAATGGAAGATAAAACACAAGCAGTGCATATTATGAAAATGTTCAATTACACACTGAGTAGCTCCAATACTTGGCTAACACTCATGAAAAGATAGCACAAATTCTAATTTTTTTAAGTAAATTTCTTATGCTCAACTTAGGAAACATGGTGATTCGTATAGCAGTGATTATATTACAGTAATAAAGAGATCATTTTGTTCTCATATATCAAAGCAAGCATTAGTATAAAAAGGTAGAATTAATATAAGTTATATCCAAATCATGATGATTCTTATCATCATGATTTGGATGATTCTCATCATCATAAACTGATGAAATTATCCACTTATCACTCAGTTACCAAGGTAATCATAGGGAAATTGTAGAATACATTATACTTCATACCCTGAGCTAAACTTTGAGATCAGCATAATTGGTCCAAAAGATTCCTCTTGAGCTACAGTCATATAATCCTCCACATTTGTAAATACTGTGGGTTCCATGAAAAATCCAGGTTGGTCAACCCTTTTCCCACCACACAGTAATTGAGCACCTTCTTTCACACCAATATCACAATACTTCAAGAGAGCTTTGAGATGAGCTGCATGGTTCTGTGGTCCATGGTGTGTTCCTCTATCTAAGGGATCTCCAATGACCTGTTCCAAAAATTGATGACTAAGCAATAAAATGGACCAACAGTATTAACTAGCACCAAAGAGAATGAAGTGGATAAATTGATTATTGGAAACCTAAGACATCATATTCCTCAGGCTCCAACAATACATTTTACCACATTAGTATTTTCTCAGAATAATTATTCAAAGTGTAATGATCTTAGACTATGATATGTCTAATTTAATTAGATGAATGACAATTTTTTAAAGAATTACCTGTAATTAGCACAATGGGTAATGTAGTAAAGACTTTAAATCTACCAAATATATATTTATTCAGAAAAATAATAAACACCTAGGAAAGGATGGATGCATTACTCAGTCCAACAGAACAATAGGCATTGCTCTTTGATTTCTCTAAAATTCAGAAAATGCTACCCAAATTCTGTTGTATATGTGTAATCAAGTTGCTGTTGTTTTGTACAAGGTTGGTAACATTGTCTCTTTTGGGCTGGCTTGAGCGATGTTTGTATGTGTTTGCTTTTGTTTTTGTAGAATAAAAGTAGGAAGTCGTTTTTTTTAAAACGTCACTTCCGGCCCACGTTAAGTTGAACATGTCGTCTCAATAATTGCTAAAGATCCTAAATCCTGTTTCGTCACCACGCTGCAAGAAGATCACAACAGGTTATGGGCCCAGAATGTGGAAATAGGAGTGTGAGATCAGTTTGCATGAGATAATTAGGTTCAATTAAACTGATTCCGGCCTTGTAGTCAACCGAGCTGTACTCGTAAATTGTTGCCTCGTGTTTGGATGACAAGTACAATGGAATCAAATGTCATCAACAACATCACGTACGGAGGTTCATTGCCTCAAATTGATAAATTGCGAGGATCGGTGAATTACGAGCAGTGGAAAATGGACGTGGAAATGTACTTGCTTCACAAAGACCTTTGGGACTACGTGGAGAGTGAAGTAGCAATGGACGCGTCAGCTCATGAACGAAAGCAGTCACAGCGAGCAAGGGCGAAAATATATTTGCTACTAGAACAAGGACCGAAAATGGAAGTCATGGAGTGCAAGACGGCCAAAGGTATGTGGGACAAGCTGCAGCACACCTATGAAGATAAGGGTGTGAACAGGCATGTCGCCCTTATAGACCAGCTGTTCGACATCAATTTGGGAACGTGCACAAATATGGAGGACTATGTTCAACGTTTCACAACAGTCGATGCGAAACTAAAAAGCATTGGCAAGAAGATTGACGACGAGCTGCTCGCGGTTTTGATGCTGCGGGGCCTGACGGTGGAGTACAGACCGTTTCGAATGGCTCTAGAGAATACAGTCACAGGGGTCATCAAGTCTGACCTAGTGAAGCAGAGGCTACTGCAGGAAGGGTACAAACGGGCCACAGATTCCAAGGAGCAGCAGGTTGTATTCTATGCCAAGCGGAACCAGAGGCATCAGGGAGGGTGCTCATCGTCCTCGGAGCAGAGTTCGAGTACGTCCGGGGCCAGAGGTAAGCAGAACAAGAAGTCCACCTTCGATCCGAGAAAGGCCAGGTGCTTTAAGTGCGGAGTGATCGGGCACATCAAGAGCGATTGTCCCGAGGAAGGGGCAAAGGTGTCGTGCGGGAACAGCAAATCAAGTGGTGGTGCCAAGAAAGGGAATCCAGTTGCCTGGTTGACAGCCCTTCGTTGTGAAGTGGGGAGTCATAAATGGTACATTGATTCTGGGGCGAATTCCCATATGGCAAGAACTACGGAGTACTTTTCAGATTTTCGACCAGATGCAAGTGACGAAGTAACAGTTGCTAACCATGACAAAATC
Source organism: Hetaerina titia (assembly GCA_037158775.1). Lineage (NCBI taxonomy): Eukaryota > Metazoa > Arthropoda > Insecta > Odonata > Calopterygidae > Hetaerina > Hetaerina titia. Next base: position 2,270,922 of record CM073779.1, read on the forward strand.
AAAGTGTCAGGTATTGGTAGTGCATCAATGGATTTGATTCAGGGAAGTACTGCCACCATATCAAATGTTAATTATGTGCCAGATCTTTCAACTAATTTGTTGTCTGTAAATAGGTTAGTGCAAAAGGGTACTGCTGTTTTATTTGATTCATCTGGGTGCAAACTATTTGATGCTGAAACTTTACATGTAAAGGGAGTCATTCAAGCCTCGGGAACAGAGGAGAATGGGTTGTACAGTCTAGATTTAAAACAGTGTACCTCAGGTGACAATGTTGTCAGGGAGGGTGCTGTGGGATTAGCTGCAACTACTGAAGGGAATCATTCTCAGCTATTATGGCACAGAAGGTTAGCGCACTTGGGGCATAAAAATATGCAGATATTAAGGGGGCGTGCCAGTGGTCTGGATTATCCATGTAATAAGCCTCTTCAACCGTGTGTGGCATGTGTAGAAGGAAAGCTTGTTAAAAAACCTTTCACTGTGGGACCGAGAACGGAAAGGGTGAATGAAAAGCTGAGTTTGGTGCACTCAGACCTGTGTGGTCCAATGGACCCTCCTGGCAATAGGGGAGAACTGTACATGCTCACATTTATTGATGATTGCACTAGAAAAATTTTTGCCTTCTTCATTAAAGGCAAGGAAACACATGTTATCCTAGAATGTTTCGTAACCTTTAAGGCTAGGGTAGAAAATGAAACGGGGAACAGGATTAAGTGTTTGCGGACGGATAATGGTAGTGAGTACATGGGGCGGGCTCTGCAAGAAGAGCTTAGAGCAAAGGGAATAAAACATGAGACAACGATACCATATAATCCTGAGCAGAATGGGCTAGCTGAAAGGGTAAATCGCGTCATTATAGAGAGGGCTAGATGCATGTTATCCGAGTGCAAGTTACCTAAGAGCTATTGGGTTGAAGCATGTAAAACAGCTGTGTATTTAAAGAATAGAGTACCAGCTAAGGGAATTGGGAATGAATTACCTGAGGAGAGATGGACAGGTCATAAGGTTGACCTTAGTCATTTGAGGGTGTTTGGTTGTATTGCCTATGCTCATGTGGCCAAGGCCATGAGAAAAAAGCTAGATGCCACATCCAAACGGTATTACTTTGTCGGATATTGTGAGGAATCCAAAGGTTATCTCCTGGCGAATCCTGAAAACATTGGACGAGTAACAAAAGCGAGGGATGTAGTGTTTTTTGAGGACAGTTTCAGGGAAGAGCATTTAACTGGGAAAACATTGAGGAATACAATTATTCTGCCTGAACTTTTAGGGGGGGGCGTGTGTTTCACCTCCCAGCCCCAGACAGAGGTCAGCATAAATGATCAGGCTGAAACTAATGAAAACACTAGCACAAGTAGTGAGGGTAATAATGATACCTCAAACATTGAGACTGAAGGAAGTGGTCGTGTCTATTGTGGGCAAAATTCAAGCTCAGGTGATGATAGCCAGAGGGAGGAGAGTATTGATCCGGGAGAAAGTAGGTATCCTGTTAGGAATAGAATACCAAAGGAATTTCCAGATCATGTTTTATTTTTGGCATCAATTAATTCAGCCTGTAATCAACCAATGTCTTTGTACTGTGATCCTCAGACTGTTCAAGAAGCTTTGTCTTCAAATGGGGATGAATGGAGGAAGGCCATGCAGGAAGAATGGGAAGCTTTAGCAAGGAAGGGCGTCCTTTCTTTAGCTGATTTGCCTGAAAACAAAAAAGTTATAAAATGTAAATGGGTTTTCAAGCGAAAGGTGAATGCAGCTGGGGAAATAGAGCGTTTCAAGGCAAGGCTGGTAGCAAAGGGTTATTCCCAGGAGTATGGTATTGATTACCATGAAACATTCTCTCCTGTAGTAAGTTATTCTGCCTTGAGATTGTTGATTGCATTGTCTGTGGAGCTAGATTTAAATATCACTCATCTAGATGTGACTGCAGCCTTCTTGAATGGTGATCTTAAAGAGTCAATTTACATTGAGCAGCCTGAAGGTTTTGTAATTGAAGGGGCGGAGAGTAAGGTGTATTTGCTGCTTAAGGCAATATATGGTTTAAAACAAGCATCCAAGGCATGGTATGACAAATGTCGGAGTATTTTTAAAGGTCTTGGTTTCAAGAATTTGACAACAGAATCATGTATTTATGTTAAGGGTATTGGACTTGATATTTGTGTAATAGCTGTATATGTGGATGATTTTTTGGTGTTTTGTAAGAATGGTGACACTGTGAACAAGTTAGTTTCATCATTAAAAAAACATTTTGAGCTGAAAAATCTTGGAGAGGCCAAAAGTATTCTAGGGATGAGGTTAACTAGAACCAGTGAGGGAATTGAACTGGATCAGGAAGAGTACATCAAAAGCATGCTGGTTAAGTTTAACATGTCTGATGCTTGTGCAGCCTCTACACCCATGGAAGTTGGGTTGGATGTAGCTCCTGGAGATCCAGATAAATGTCCTGATGTACCTTATCAAGGATTAATTGGTTGTTTAATGTACGCAATGACCTGTACTAGGCCTGACATTGCTTTTGCTGTTTCAAAATTAAGTAAGTTTAATAATAGCTTTAATATGGAACATTGGAAGTTGGCAAAAAGGGTTTTGAGATATTTAAAGGGCACATCAACGTATCGCCTTGCCTACTCAAAATCTGGTGGGTTCCTTGAGGGCTATGCTGATGCAGATTTTGCCAGTGATAAGATTGATAGACTATCTCGTACAGGGTATGTTTTTAAATTTGCTAAAGGGGCTATAGCATGGGAAAGTAAAAAACAATCCTGTGTGGCTTTATCCACAACGGAAGCAGAGTATGTCAGCCTAACTGCTTGTACCAAGAAAGCTATTATATTGTGTCGAATCCTGAGGGAAATTTTGAAACAGGATTGCAGAAAAATATTTGGCACAGAATCTGTGTGCATGTATAATGACAATCAGTCAGCAGTTAAGAATGCCAATTGTGTTGATGTAAAGGAAAGATCTAAGCATATAGATGTAAGGTTCCATTTTGTAAAAACAGCTGTGACAGATGGTAAAGTGTTTGTGAAATTTAAGTCAACACATGAGATGCCTGCAGATATGCTAACTAAAAGTTTATCTAAGAAAAAGCATTTTAACTGCATGAAGGATGTGAATGTCTGGGGCAACTAGATTAAGTGAGGGTGTTGTATATGTGTAATCAAGTTGCTGTTGTTTTGTACAAGGTTGGTAACATTGTCTCTTTTGGGCTGGCTTGAGCGATGTTTGTATGTGTTTGCTTTTGTTTTTGTAGAATAAAAGTAGGAAGTCGTTTTTTTTAAAACGTCACTTCCGGCCCACGTTAAGTTGAACATGTCGTCTCAATAATTGCTAAAGATCCTAAATCCTGTTTCGTCACCACGCTGCAAGAAGATCACAACAAATTCTCACATCTTTAAATGTATGGTTTCATTTTGGTTATATGTGTCATGAATTCAATTGCAAATCATGGATACATCCATCATGATAGGTGGAAAATTTTAATGTTCCTATCAAACATGCATAGCAACTAATTTTCTAGTCAACTCAAATGCACATGGTGACATGATAGGGTGGCAATGCGTAAAAAACAAGATGATCATATTCCCTAATGAATATGAAATTCTTTTAAATTTTATGCTTACTTTTCTTACTCTATGAACTACAACCATGATGCTGTGGAAAGATTTGCATCTGAGCTGGCAAAAACAATTACAATTGCTCTTGGTAAGGTCACCTATGCCAAATAGGTATGTGTAGATGGGTAGAAACCAGATGAAAAGTAGTTGGTATATCATATGTTTCTCAGTGTAATGTCTGTAAATGTATCTGAGCCCAGTGGGATAGCTAGTGATGCTGTTTCACAAAAAAAAACAATTAAAGAAGGTGATTGGAAAAAACCTCAATTATTTCTCCCACAACTCTTTGATGGATACAACTATGAGAATGTGCCCTGACAACTACAGAACTCAACCTACTAAGCTGTGTGTGATGCCTAGCAACAGGAGTTGCAAGGTTTCTATTGTCATCATCAAGCAAATTCATTGCAAATCAGAATCAACATTGGCAGTAGAAGAAAAGACTCAGAAGAGGACCAAACTATTTAGAATGGGGACTTGGAAAGTTTGGACGACACTGAGGTCAGGAAAATTAGAAAATTCAAATGAGAGTGGAGAGAAGAAATATGGACATGTTATGGCTGTGCGAGATGATATGAAAAGATACTGGGGATTACAGGAGTGGCAGTTACAGAGAAATATACTGCACAGGGGATTTGAGCCAGCAAGGGAGGACAATATTATTGGAAAAAGATCAGGAGAAAGCATACTAAACATTGAGCACGTGATTCATGCAATATTATTAGCAGAAGTAAAAATGAGAAACAAACTTGGTCATTATTCAAACATAGGCGCCAATAAGTACTCATATGGAGGAAAAAAAAAGTATATGGTCAAAAAGAGAAAATAACGGTGAGTGATGCTGGAAGGAAACAATTGATGGTGATGGAGAATTGGAATATGGTGGTAGGTAAAGGGAATAGTGGGATAAAGCAGGGTAATACAGATTAGGAACAACATATGACCATGGGGAGAAAGCAATAGAGTTCTGCAATATAAATGGTGTAATCATGGCTAAAATTTGGTTTCAAACACCAAAATGAACTGAGTTATACAAGTAAAATTCTATCAGAATCACAGAAATTGGATTGATTGTGGTTAAGGACAGAATTATGAACAAGGTAATTATTCACATAGTGCATGCATTCCAGTAGAAATGCACATTCAGATCATAATTTGGTGCTGATGCAGTCATTGAATAGCATAAAATGAGTAGATGGATGGGTAAATGGTGTTCAAACAATTGTCAGGATGTGAAGGAAGGAGAAGAAAAATTCATGAAGGGGGAGAGGAAGTTGGTTACGTTCAAAGAAAGATGAAATCTCAAAAATGGATATCCACAAGACAAACAAATGGAATTGTAAACGGGAAAATTACAAGGAAACTATGTGTTATAGATGAGATTATTAGAAAGATAGATGAGTGCTAAGCACAAGAAACAATGGAAGGGAGGCAAGATGCAAGGAAATAATAATGTCCAAACAGAACTAGGTAGAATTAAATACAAAGAGATATATACTTAATTCAGGAGAATAAAAATTCAGCAAAAGAATCATAATGGAAGATATAGTGAAAGGTTATTGAGAGTTTACAAAGGCATTGTAAAATTGCTTTACTGCACAGGAAAGCACTATACAGTGCACTATCAAAGATGTAACAGAATATTATTAAATGATTCACGATATTTTCAAGAGAGATGGAAATAATGCAGAAGTCCAGAAACCTTAGGCATAGAAAGAGAATATGCCATAGACCAGGATAGTTAGGCATACTTGATTGCAAGATAAAAAGAGCATCAAGGAAAATAAAATCAAAAAAGGCTGTGGGGATAGATAACATTCTTTCAGAACACTTAGGAGTTTAGAAAAGTGTGAAAAGAATAATTATTAAGGACTAATTGATAAAATTCATAAAGGCGGAATCAGTCTGGAAGATTTGTTCAGCTTAGTTTTAGTTCCCTAGCCAAAAAAGAAAAGATAGCTATATGCAAGGACTTTAAAACAATGAGTAATGTAGCATGCAGCTAAGGCAGCCGCTGAAAATGATGGGAGGATAGAATGCTGGGAAAGTGAGCTGCTACTCTACCCTTTATTGCAGTCATCAGAACCCCAGTGCCTCTTAGTATCTCCTGCATCCTGCCTTCTTATAATTTCTTTCAAATGCCATCTCTATCCCCTCTTATGCCTGAAACTTCATCATTCATTCTCCTTCAGGTCAATTTTATTTTCTCCATTCAAGCATCTTAAAAGCCTCCAATATACACCAACCCATTGATCTATAGAGGCACCACTAATCTACACTGATGATATATGAACATTTTTGCACAACAAATTATAGTAATTAAAAAATATATCATCAGCCTTCCTTGATCAGCCTTCTGTATACGAAAATCCATCCACCTACCCACATTCTACATTCTACCCACATTCAGTAGCTATGCAACGCGCGGAAATATGGTCGCTGAAGCAGGAGGATAGACAAAGATTGGAGGCTTTTGAAATGTGGGTGTGGAGAAGAATGAAGAAGGTGAAATGGACCAAAAGGAAAACAAATGAGCAAGTACTGGAGATGGTGGGTGAGGAGGGGGTTTGTTGAGAGAAATCTTATGGAGGCAGGAAAAATTGATGAAAGGGGCGTATTAAGTGGCAGTGGGATGTTGAAGAAGGTAATAGAGGGTAGAATGTTAGGCAAATGAGGAAAGGGCAGGCACAGGATTGGGATATTTGATGGGATAAAGGAAAGAAAGAAGTACACAGAGATGAAGAGGGACCTGATGTACAGTAGTTTCCTGGATTGGGTTTTGTTTTAAATTTATTTGATATTTGTGTCCATTCAAAAACCTACCTTAACCGGTAGGTTAATTAAATAGGTACCTAATAATAATTATTATTAGGTAATCTACCGGTTAAGGTAGGTTTTTGGATGGACACAACTATCAAATAAACATTTTCTAACTCCAAACTAAACTCAATCCAGCAACCTACTCAACATCTTGTCCCCCTTCAACTCTGTGTACTTCCTTCCTCCCTTCATCCCATCCAAGATCCCTATCCTGTTCCTGCCCTTTCCTTGCTTGCCCAACATTCTCCTCTCAATTACCTTCTTCAACATCCCACTCCATATCAATTCCAACTTCATCTATTTTTCCTACCTCCTTAGGATTTCTCCCAACAAACCTCTATCCTCACCCAGCATCCCAAGTACTTCCTGATTTGTTTTCCTTTTGGTCCATTTCACCTTCTCCATTCTTCTCCACAACCACATTTCAAAAGCCTCCAATCTAGGTCTATCCTCCTGCTTCAGCGACCACTTTTCCACGCCATACATAGCTACGCTCCATATCAGAGTTTTTACGAGTCTTGTCTTAACATCCCTACTCAACGTCCCCGTCATCAACTCCCTCCTCCTTGAGAAAGCCTCCTTGCCTAGTGCAATTCTTCTCCTTACGTCCCTACTACGTTGACCATATTGGTCCAAAACACTTCTGAGATATGTAAACAATTTTACCTGCTCTATTTTTCCCCCTCCTATTTTAATGTTTAGCTTCGCCTTTTTCTTTCTGGAAAATTGCATAACCTTTGTTTTATTAATGTTGATTTTCATCCCATATCTATCGCACTGAACCTCCAATGCACTCAGCAATGCTTGCAACCCCTTGACTGACTGAGCCACTAATGCTTGGTCATCAGCAAACCTAACCGATTTTAAGAATTCCCCTATGACTTTCACTCCCACATCCAGTTCTTCCCATGACTCTTTATCATTTCCTCTACATATACGTTGAATAGCACCAGTGACGATGGGCAACCCTGCCTTACCCCTCTTCCTAACACGGCCCATCCGGATTCTCCGTTTCCCTACTCGCACTTGAGTCATCTGAGACATGTACCGCATAGATAGGATGTACGATGACTTAGAGGATATAATCGTGTGTGTTCCTGCAGGGAAACATTTGATAGCGATTGGGGATTGGAATGCAACGGTAGGCGAAGGAAGAGATAGTGGTGAGCTGGGGGACTATGGGTTAAGCACGAGGAAAGAACGCGGGAAGAAAGCAATTGAGTTCTGTGGGAGACAGGGGTTAGTCATCACCAACACATGGTTTAGACACCACAAAAGGCATAGGTATACATGGAAAAGACCAGGTGACTCAGAAAGGTATCAGTTAGATTATATTATTGTTAGGCACATGCTTAGGAACAGTGCGATGAATTCACAGTTTTCTGGGAGCAGATGCGGGCTCAACTTGCGGATGACCACAATTTAGTTGTTATGAAATGTAACCCTGTTTCAAAAAGATAAGGCAGGGGTGGCGGGTTAGGAAATGGAATGTAGAAGCATTAAATGGATTGACAAGGAAGGAATATCAGCAGGTTGTAGAGAAAATCATGGATGAGGGTAAAGAGCTGAGTACTATCGAAGAAAAATGGAAATGTATCAAGAAAGTGATATGGAAAGCCGCAAAAGACACTATAGGAACCTTTAACGGGAAGAGGATAAGGAAACCATGGGTCAGAGATGAGATGATGGCAAAGATTGTTCAGCATTAGTTCCTATTCCGAAAAAGGTAAAGGCTACATCATGTGAGGATTACAGAACAGTAAGCTTGATATCACCTGCACTTAAAAGTTATTCTCACGATCATCAACAAAAGGATAGAGAGTAAGGCAAATGATTACTTAGGGGATGAACAGTTTAGGTTTAGAAAGGGGAGAGGTACGCGTGATGCCATTGCAGTAATGAGATCACTAATCGAGAGGAATATAGAATACAATGAGGATGTATTTGCCTGTTTTGTAGATTTCGAAAAAGCATTTGATATAGTTAATTGGGAAAAATTAATGCCTTTATTGCAGAAATTAGGAATGGATTGGAGGGATAGAAGACTGATCCGCAACCTGTACCTAATAATAATAATAACTAATATATACTCCACCAGCTGTGCCTCTTCTTCCACATAACTTTTTCTAGGTACTAAATCATGTTTGGAAATTAGAATATTCTTACTTTTGGAAAAGTTTTCAAACAACCTATTTTTGATCATACAAATACATTAAGGGGCAAATGATGAGATAACTCACAATTCATGCCTTTTGACACCAAGTCATCCTCACATAAGCAACTTACCATTTTTCTGGTTCTTTCTACAACTCTCTTGGTGAAATCATCATGTATTGATGATTCAACAAAGATTCTTCCAGCAGCAATGCAATTTTCCCCTTTGTTGAAGAACACACCACTCATGGCCTAGAAAAGAGAAAAACAATGATATCTTAAAATGCAACACTATTATGAAAGCCACTTAAGAGAAATATGAATTGCTTAAAGAAAAGTATGCATAAAATATTCAGCATTTTACAAAAAGTGCAAAAGTGAAGAGAAATATCATACACAGTTATGCATACGTCAACTACCTTCTCTTTGTAAGTGTTATCATATAATTTTTATCCAATTTTTTAAACGAATTTTTGTGCCTAAAGCTGCAATTTACATGTATAGAGTGATAAATAAAAATGCATCTCAGAAGACTATTAGAAGATGAATGTTTTACGGAAACATTTTGGACATTATAAGCACAGCTACCTTAAACAGAGGTCTCAACCTACCCACTAATATTCTGTAGGTATAACTGGGAAGCAGTGTGTTTGTATAGAAAAATGTTCAAAAATTTTAAGTCTTCATGAAATGATTATATTTTCAAGACATGATGAATAACTATAGCTATGATGATACATAATATTGATGCCAGTAATCAAAATAAGCAAAATAATTGCCATAATACCTGGTCCATAAGATGCACTTTTTTACTTTTAAATGTGCTTTAAAATCAGCTTGTGTCTTATGGGCTAAGAGCATATGGGAAAACTTCATCCTCTGAGTTTCAAGCTGACCCACAGCAAATACTGATAAATAAGTATTTTTCCCTCATTAGGCATAGAAAATATTTGCCTTTGTTAGAAATGTTGATGATGACACTGTTTTGAGCCAGTAGTCAGCATATGGCTTTAATATTTCCTTGATGATACTTTCTTAACAATTTCCTAAATAAATTGTTAATGTCAATGTGGTAGGATGTTTACTTTCATCTCATGTATGGTGCTGCTGTGAAACTTATATACACTGGGCTAATGGGGATGTTGCCCTTATATGCAAATATTACATCTCTCAGAGTAAACTAAAGAGTTTACATGCTCTGAACCATAAGCAGTGTGATAGTGTCTTTCAATGCATAATACATTCCTTTCTATTTAGCGTGCATATTGTTTTTGACACACAGATTTTAAGTGCTGCCAAAACATTTAAAATTGAAATAAGCTCATGGGATCAAAAGGAAGAAGTTTTTCATGCATTATTGAATTTTAACTAGAAGCTATGATTCATGATTCATAACAAGGAAACAGGTCCGCTGAAAGGCAGTTTGGCCCTTCTCTGACTGAGAAGATAATGTGAGAATGGAGAAAGCAGAAAACAGAATTAGTGAATGTAGATCAGAGGAAAAAAAGTTTACATTAATGTTCTCCTAACTGGCCACAGTTTGAGGAACACAATAAGAACTGTTTAATAAATCACAGGATGAACGGGATCACTGTTTCTACAAAAATAATTTTAATGAAGTGAGAAAATTAGTGATAGGTATGTACAATGGCAATTTTTCCAGGACAATGTGATGATGTGAGGGATTCAGGAAGATAAATACTACCTGCATGTGTACCAGAACTACAGTAGCACAAAAACTACCACTTGAATATGAAAGAAAAGTTAAAGTATTACACAAAGACATCAAAAACTTGAGAAATAGAATTTTTTTAGAGATAGAGCAAATGGGATACATGAATGAGGTAACTTTGATGTTTAAGGTTCCATCAAATAGAACAGTGAATAAAACAGTTTCTGGCGAAACTTGGTAGAAAATCTTCATACTGACTTTTAATAATCAAACCACTTTACTTTTCCACATAAACTTATGTTATGTGGAAAAGTAAAGTGGTTTGATTATTAAAAGTCAGAACAGTGAATGTTAAATTTTTTAAGAGAGTAATGATTCAGACTTCAGGTAACGAGAAGACATACTATACTATGGTTCAAAATAAGCTGATCTGATCTGAGCTGATGGTTCAAAACAAAAATGTATAAATCCACATGGAATTTATATTCATGTTCATCAAAGGATGGATTGATGTTGAGGTGATGTGGTCACAAAAGGTGTGGTTCAGGCAGTCTTCTGAAGAAATCACCTTTATGGGAGGGGGCAGTTTAACGCCCAGAAAATGGAATTGGCAAAATGCTTTGCCAGAGAACTTAGGTCACACTTGCTGTGATTCTTCATGGATTAACTTCTCCATAACACCCCCTGGATGCTTCAGCCAATAACATATCCAAGGGATCTATGTATAAATAGTGGATGAAGTAGATAAAGTCACATAGATTGGGAAGATAGGAATAGGCATCTATTTTTAGTGCTTGTGACTGGTTGAAAAAGTCTTGGCAAAAAGTTAAAAGTGAGACCATTATAAAGTCATTTAAAAAATGTGTCATTTGCAATGTACTTAATAGAAGTGAAGATGATATTGAGTATTAGGGAAGAGACAAATTCAGTAAAAATAACTGAGCATATGATTTTAGCAGCAGTGATGACAAATTTCTGGGATTCTATGATGAATATGTTTATTAAGTTGCTAATTTTTAATTTAACAATCCATTCTTTTAGATAAAGTGTCAATATTAAAAAAATGTTGATCTTTTTCAGCCTGATCGAAGTATATTTCATAAATGCTAACTTGAAAAATCACAGTTCACCTAGGTAAGTGAATTACAGTACATTATTCCAACATGACAATTCATTCTTTTAATATCATTCATAACCATTTCATTGTATGATTAATTATTATAAACAGCTTCATGGTTGACATTCTTATAACTTTCTTGTAAATTATTCACAGCATAGGGTATCTAGAAGCCAAATAAATTGCCTAATAAGTGTTCATAAAATCATTATTAATAATTGTTAGCACTTAATACAGCAAATATGAGGATATTTTGAACACTTTCTAGACTGTAATTTCACCTCATCCAGATATAAGCAGTTAAATTCTCCTGTCAGCACCGAAGTTATTATGCCCCTTCTGCTGGGAGACTTCATCTATTAGTCTATCCCATACATAAAAACTGAGAAATGTGTTTAAAATACATTTTATATTAGCAATCATAAGAACTTTATATCAGTTTGCATAAATACCATAGTCACTGCCAAGTCAAGATCACAATCTTCAAAGATAATCATGGGTGACTTTCCTCCAAGCTCCAAAGAGACCTTCTTCAAATTAGAGTTGGCACATGCCTGCATAATCTTTTGCCCAGCAAAGGTGCTGCCAGTAAATCCCAGCTTCCTCACTTGCAGATGTTCTGCCAAAGCCTGACCAGCTAAAGAGCCTGTAGAATCCCAAAACAGCAAATAGTGTACAATTACAGTTGGTGATAGAGACTTTCTTAAGTTTAAATTCTATTGATAGCTACTTAGGATATGACAGGTTAGTGATCTACTCATAACCTGGAGCTATGTTTATGTAAAAGAACTTACAAGATCATAAGAGATTATTTGTAAAAAGTTTAGCATCTGAGAAACCTATGATTGTACTGAAAAGACAACAGACAATGGCATGCCAGTATAGTTCCCCTACATTGGATGCTGCATGTCCCAAGACCTGTGTATCACATTGTGATGTGTTGGGAGTTTGAAGGAAGTTTAAGCATATAGTGATACCATTTTCATATTTAATATTTTACTTCTCATTCCTTTCATTAAATTTAGCCTTCATCCCTGACTGGTGCATGAATGTAAGAAGCGAAAAGAAAAAATTCATTCAATTTTGATCTACAGCCCTGAGAAAGGAATCTATTTCCAACATAGAATTAAATTCTATGCTTAACATGAAAGCATTTCAGGAATTCAAATATCAGTTTTGAACTATACTCTATGCAATGCAACTTTAAAAAATAGTGATTTACATGCATGTTTCTTTTATTGAGAGACAGAGTGAGGATGCTATGTAATCTACTTCAACAAAAAACATTTACTTTGGGATCCTCAAATCTAGAAATCATGACTCGCTACATTAAATCAGGTTTTCAAATCCTAATATAAAATATGCATAAATATATTAAAAGGAGAGTCCGGATGGGCAGTGTAAGGAAGAGGTGTAAGACAGGGTTGCCCATTATCACGGGTGCTGTTCAACATATATCTAGAGGAAATGATTAAAGAGGCATGAGAAGAACTGGACGTAGGAATGAAAGTCGGAGGGGAATTCGTACAATCAGTTAGGTTTGCTGATGACCAAGCATTAGTTGCTCAGTCAGCCAAGGGGTTGCAAGAATTGCTGAGTGAATTAGAGGTTCCGTACAATAGATATGGGATGAGAATCAATATTAATAAAACAAAGGTTATGTGATTTTCCAGAATGAAAAAGGCTAAGCTAAATACTAAAATAGGCGGGGAAAGAATAGAGCAGGTAGAGCAGTTTACATATCTCGGAAGTGTTTTGGACCAATACGGTCTAAGTGGTAGGGACGTAAGGAGAAGAATTGCGCTAGGCAAGGAGGCTTTCTCAAGGAGGAGGGAGTTGATGACGGGGACGTTGAGTAGGGAGGTTAAGACAAGACTCGTAAAAACTCTGATATGGAGCGTAGCTATGTACGGCGCGGAAACGTGGTCACTGAAGCAGGAGGATAGACGTAGATTGGAGGCTTTTGAAATGTGGGTGTGGAGAAGAATGGAGAAGGTGAAATGGACCGAAAGGAAAACAAATGAGGAAGTACTAGAGATGGTGGGTGAGGACAGGGGTTTGTTGAGAGAAATCCTATGGAGACAGGAAATATGGATGAAAGGCGTATTGATCGGCAGTGGGATGTTGAAGACAGTAATAGAAGGGAGAATGTTAGGCAAACAAGGAAAGGGCAGGAATGGGATAGGGATGTTGGATGGGATGAAGAGAGGAAGAAAGTATACGGTGATGAAGAGGGACTTGTAATAGGGTAGGATGTTGGATTGTGTTATTTTAGGAGAGGCAAGATATTAATTCTATAGTTTTGTCCATCCAAAACCTACCTTAAGCGGTAGATTACCTCATGATGATATTAAAAGGCTCATGGTCTTGATGGTGAATACAGGGAAGTGGCCTGTCACCATTTATGTGAAGCAGTCAGGAATCTAATCCCAATTTCTTCAGACAGAGCTTTAGAGGTTAGCCAAGAAGACAAGGTTTTCTTCAATTTGCAGAGCTAGTTTTTCTAGCAGGAGTATTTCAGTTGCAACTTAAATTTTCAGAAGAGTGTGATAACATTGGATGCCATAATGCACATTAATTAATTCTTTAGTTTTACCTGTTCCAGTTAGAATATTGATCACTCCAGGTGGAAAACCAGCTTCAAGACTTAATTCAGCAAATTTTAGAGCAGAGAGGGGTGAATGCTGAGATGGCTTTATCACAACTGTATTCCCTACTGCCAGGCAAGGGGCCATTTTCCAAGAGAGCATCATTAAGGGATAGTTCCAAGGAGTAATGATGCCACAGACACTGTACAAATGACAAAGTATAATGTACACAATTATCATAGAAAAAGATAAAGGTGGTCCTTTTTTTTGATATTCTAACCTCCTGTCTTAACATATTTAGTTTTCCTTGAAAGTGCTTATTCAAACAAGATGTAAGATACTCCTGTTTTCACTCCCAGCTATATGAATGAGCCTGAATGTACTTGTTATTTTTTAGTCAACATGATAAGCCCTCTTGATGATTCTTGCAACTTTATTTATGAGCAATTTATCTCCTGTCACTTTTACCTGTGAAGTTTCAGGCACTTCCGTGAGCATAGAGAGTAGGATGAAAAATGAAGGATAAGATGATTGTTGAAAGTACATTAAACTGTATAATTGCAAAAGAGCTTAACACACAAAGAGTCTACAAGTGGAAAAAAATATTTCAAGAAGAAGACTATCAAGAAACAAAAAAATGAATGTTCAGATAAAAAGAGTACCTCGCCAAAAAGATAAAGCAATTTTTTTACAGCTAAGGGACTTCTAATAACAATTCGAAGAATTTCACATTGAAATAAAATTCTATAACCATTTCATGATCCCCTGAACTTTAATTACACTCTTTTTAGCTCTGACTTTCTGTTAACATCATATTATTATTTATATTTAGGACTCAAAATGCTAATCCTTGCACTGATAACCTAGAATAATACCAATCACATAAATCAAATCACAAAAAAGAGAAAAAGAAACAATGTTAGAACATTAAATTTTACCCATTTCCTAAGGAGTTGCTGACATTTGTTTACAATCTTCTGAATATCATTGCACAATAGCAATGACCATGTATTTCTACTTATTCTGGAGAAATTATATTATAAATGACCTGAATAATTACAGTCTAAATTACACCAAATAAAATTAATGTTTCATTTACTAAAAATAAAATGCCTGAATAACTCATCAATTATAGCATATACAATCCATAATACAAATTCTTTAGTTCTTGTGGTTCTTTCAGCTTTTCACACCTTAAAGTTTCAATATTATATGCATTACAAAATATCCATACCATCCCATGCACATTTCATAAATTATTTCAAGATGCAAGATTATATTATTTTATTATAATGTAAACAATTATTTTAATTATCAATATCATTGGAGATGTCACCCCTAACATTTTAACTCATTACAATGCAAGTTATTTACTTTTATTGAGTTTTTTTATTTGATAAAATCATTTCAGATACTTTCTATAGGATTAAAATAGGACGATATATCATAAAATTCTGATTAGTCCACCATTACAGCTAGCTTTTCCATTTTGCAAATTATTAATTTTAGGAAAAATATTAGATGAGAATTTAAAATAAAAATTACAAGAATTTAAATCTAAAGTTAATTACAATGTTTGTAAAAATGTGTCTAGAGCAAAATTAAAAAACCTAGATAAAGTGTCACTTTCAACGAGTCAGGACTGAGCAAAATATAATTAGTTCATCTTCTTGTGGTGAAAGCATGATGAATTAAAATTTGTGTAGATTATATTCATAGTATTTGAGTTAACATACTAACAAAATCTGAATACAAAAGTTGGCAAATGATGAATTCACAAGACAACAAAACATACACTGATGTCTTTCAAAGGCCATTTTTTTCATAAATTTTTTTCTATATACTATGCATGGAAAATCTAAAAATTAGATACGTTATTCATATAATCCTAATAAATTGTGGCAAGACTCATCGATATTATAACACACAAGACAATTATTCACTTTTAATCAGTTTGACCATTTATTTTCATGTAAACTTACCCATATGGCTCCTTCTTAGTGTAAGACAAGTTCCATTTGGGCCGGGCACGAGATATTGGTATAGTCTCACCATGAATTTTATCAGCCCATCCAGCAAAGTAACGCCAAGACTCAACTGACATTCCAACATGTGTTTTAAGTGCAAGTGTGTAAACTGCACCTGAGTCCAATGACTCTATGGTAGCCAGTTCCTCTTTGTGTTTTTCCATCAGATCAGCAAGCCTATGTCAAAAATAAATTATAATGATGGTATAAGTGTTGACTCTTTGCATTTATTCTATTTTATATTTAGAGTAAATATGTATTTTCATGAAGAGCTTGTTGGAATTGCCAAAAATGAAACTGTGAAACAAATTGCAATGACATAAAAAGATACGAATTTTCAATAATTCAGAATTACATTTCCTTGTATCACCAGATATCAAAAAAAAATATCTAATATATGAATAACAAGGCTAATGCTCTCATCACATCTGAAAGTTGACAATGCATTTCCAATGCAACTCAAGATTATGCATACTCTGATAATACCTCTGACAATCACTAACTTTAGATAAAATATTATGTTGCCATACAAGCACTTGTTATCCATAACTGCTTCTGAGAATTGCCTGATAAAAAAAAACCATAAACACAGTAATCGCGTAAAGTAAACACGATTTAGTAGGTGATGGTAGAGCTCACCCATGTACCAAGCCCGACGGCGTGTGAATAATCACACATCAGGGTAGGGGGGCCAGTTCCTTTCCCTGGGCCGGTTATGGTTTCCCAGGAAGACCTGGTACCCGAAAAATCAACTAGCTTGGGTGGAGCTGCAGGTGCCCAAAGTGCCTTGCCCGGGAATCGAACCCGGGACCCTCCGGTCAGCAGTCCAAGGCTCTACCCGCTAGACCACCGCGACCCACAATTGCCTGATATGGGGGTAATTAGAAAAGTTCTCAGAATTGAATAAAAATATATTACTTATCTCAGTGAAAATTATTTATTTTTCAATGTAGTCTCCGTGAAAAGTAATGTACTTGGCGCAGTGATGTTCCAAAGTATCATCCCATCTCAAAAATTAGATTCCTTCATACCTGCAAAATACCTATCTACTTCAGCTGTTAGTTCTTTGCTTGAAGAGAACCCACTGAGGAAAATATTGAGCTTGGGGAAGAAATGGAAATTTGATGGAGCCAAATCAGGCAAATAAGGTGGGTGTGGCAACGATTTGTACCTTAGTTCATGTATTTTTGCCATGGCAATGACGTGTGGGTGTGCATTGTCTTGGTGAAATATGACTTTCTAGCTTGCCAAACAAGGGCTTTTTTTCATGTATCTGTTACTGAACTTGGTCCAGGAGGTTAGTATAGTGTTTTCCAGCAATTATTTGACCAGTGAGAAGATAATCTATCAGTAGAATCGCTTTTGCATCCCAGAAAACTGAAGCCATCACTTTCCCGGCCGACCGTAT
The DNA here is from genome assembly GCA_037158775.1 of Hetaerina titia. Classification (NCBI taxonomy): domain Eukaryota; kingdom Metazoa; phylum Arthropoda; class Insecta; order Odonata; family Calopterygidae; genus Hetaerina; species Hetaerina titia. The sequence goes on from CM073779.1 coordinate 2,288,319, forward strand.
TGCCTTTGCTTTCTTTGGTAATGGTGATTCAACATGTTTCCATTGTTTTGACTGCTGTTTTGTCTCTGGGGTACCCAAGTTTCTTCTGTGGTCACAAACTGGCACAGAAAATCATGTTGATTATTCTTAAAATGGGTGCAATATTGCTTGCAACTTTCCATTCTGGTGCGCTTGAGATCCTGCCTCAAGAATCACAGCACCTGTCTAGCAGATAATTTTCTCATATCCACCTGCAGTGTTAAAATGTGATATGTCCATTTAGATAATATCCCTACAACTTCAGCGATTGCTCACACTTTCAGTCGACAATCCTCCATTACCATTTTATTCACCTTTGCAATAATTTCTGGGGTAGTGGCACATTTTAGCCCATCACTCTGTGAATCATCATCCAAGCTGTCCCGACCAAACCTCACCTCTTTTTTCCACTTAGCAACAGTTGAATATGAAGGAATAGAATCCCCTAGAGTGTTCTGAAAGTCAGCATGAATTTCCTTTGATTTCATACCTTTCTTCACAAAGAATTTAATCAATGCTCAAATCTCAAATTTTTTTCCATCATCACAAATTGCTAGATTGGAGGCGTTCACACCACAGATCTCTTTCCAGGACAATGATGCGCTACGTTTTTACTCAGAAAGGATTACCGATAACTATGTAGAGAAACTCTTTGTGCTAGCACTGACATCTGGAGATGTTTCCCAGAACATAATGCATTCAAGAATTCTGTCTCACAGGTGACAAAGATCACCTATTAAATATAGTTTCCATTAATGACCCTTCTGAAATCAAGACCAGTCAGGAAGCTCATTCTATCGATTTCAGCAGCATATATATATATATATATATATATATATATATATATATATATATATATATATATATATATATATATATATATATATATGTATATATATATATATGTATATATATATACATATATATATTTATTTATGTATTTATACTCCAGGTCTTTTGGGCTCAAGAAAGACTTCCGCTGAAAAAGGAAGCTATACCTTGTAAATAACTTATTTGTCAATAAACACCTCTGCGAAACAATAATTTGAGTTTCTACTATTCAGTGTGTAACAAATCCCAAAGAGGATTGATCCAACCACTCAGAAGGAGACTCACTAATTTGAACAGAATCACCTGGTCAAGCATCCGATGTAAGGGACACAAGTTCCAGGTAGCTGCCCTGTGGTTACTAATGTTCTCATATTTGACAAGCCCTTGCCCAGCAAAAAAGTGAATGCATGTGAACATAAAAAAAGCTGTCCATCTTTTGCCAAGAATGAGTCTATAAAATCATTCTGTGATATTTATTAACATTTCTTGGTGCATTATTCACAATAGCCTCCAATGAATACCAATCTTTCAGTTTGCCTAAATTGTTTTTGCCTTTTTCCAGTTCCAAACATGTTTTTTCAATTAATGCTATCTCCTAATGGCTTGTCATTATGATTATATTGTTCTACACTTTCAGAGATACAAAACATAAAATTAGCACTAAACTTCTTTTTAGCCATGAGAACCCAAGGGAAGTCCCTGTATCAGCCGCATAAAAATGTTTGCATTCTAACTTAGCCTGTATATGCAGAGGTAATGGAAATCTTTGACAGTGAATATGATCTCCCATGTCTTCCTAGACACCATTGATGTTGGCACTAAGATTAAGGTTGTTAAAGAGTGCCAGATCTAAGCATTGCTTTGATGAGAGTGACAGTAACTGTACAGCAAGTTGTCTCCATAGCTTTTGAAGCAGACAGTTAGCACATGATTTAAGTGGCTGTTAATGGGAACAATGTAATTTACTGATCCGCACCAATATTACTAAATATATAAACTAACTCAAAAAGGATAAACAATGTCCTCCTTTATTACTCAATTAAAAGTTTATACCACCTACTATTTTCTTTAATGTGGGCTCCTACTGATTCACACAACTACCTTCTACCTGCAAATATCATGGCAATTAGAACATTAAAACATTTATCAGAGTAGTTCAATGATTACATATAGTCATATTAACAACATCTTATGAAATTACTTTTGAATTTAATTTTTCGGACAATAATATTTATTTATTCTCATGCATTAATGCTGTCACCTTCAAAGTAGTCCCCAATGGAGATTATGCACCACTTGTGCCAGCGCCATGCAAACGGCGTTGAACTTGTAGGTAGTACTTCTTATTGACCGTATGACCTGGCGGCAGGAATTCATAATGCACTATGCCATTAAAATCGGAGAACACAGTGAGCATAACCTTCACGTTCGACCGCACTTGTTCGGGCCTTTTTCTTGGCGAGCCAGAATGCCTTCACTGGGATGATTGAGCCTTAGTTTCAACGTCATATCCATTAACCCATGCATGTTTCGTCACCTGTTATAAAACGTTTCAGTAATTCTGCATCGTCGTTTACTTAATTTAGTGACTCTTGAGCAACTTCCATTCGCCGCTGTTTTGTTCAAAATTCAACCGTTTTGGAACGAATTTTGCTGCCACGGGTTTCATACCCAAAAATTGGAAAAAATGTCACGACATGATCAAATCCATATGCCAACATCATCAGCGACCTCTCTAATTGTGATTCGGCGATCCTTAATAACCTTTTCTTTCACCTTTTCCACGTTTTCATCGATTGTTGATGTGCTGGGGCGTCCAGGTCGTTCGTCATCTTCAAAGTCTTCACGGCCTTCTTGGAAACACTTACACCACTCGTAAACTCTTGATTTACTCATAGTAGACTCAACATAGGCCTTTTTTTAACATATCACACACTTTGTTACACTTTATGTCATTTTTAACGCAAAACGTGATACAACTTCTTTGATCCATTTCTTTTAACAAACGAAAATCGCCGAGCTCACAAAACAAGTCTAACCTTAGTGGCTGTCATAGACGAAGACCACAATGAAAACAGCTGAAAGTTTTATCATATTTCATGGGTTGTACACCAACATAATAAAAAAAAGTTTGACAATCGGACTCTCCAAGCCCGCGAAATGAAAAAATTCCCGTTAATTTTTTAACACCTCGTATTGTGCTCCAATATGTGTTACAATATTTCCACATGACTGGCAAAGTCAATTTGAACGTATATTATTTGGGACAATTATTCAGGACCAAATCTCAAAATATGCTTCAATAATAAAACTGCCTTTGTGATATTTTGCTTTCCTTTTGTTTTAATCAACTTAATTTTAGGTGCTATCTCTGCCTCCAAACATACTTGAGCACCTGCACTATGACAGATGGTAAAAATATCACCTGTCTCTATAAAATGCACAGGCAATAGAGGGGGTTTACATTAACAACAACATTTATTCTACGAGTTAGTGTATTTTCATCAACTATTGAGAAATGTAGTCATGATTCTTATTTCATTAAAAATTCATTATACAGTAACTATTTTCTCATATCAAAGAACTATTTAATTGTGCTGTGCAAACCATTTACTTCTGGAAAGTTATCACAAAATTACAGTCTGATTGAAAAATAATGTTTATTGATCTGTTATATCAAATATATATGACAAGAATTCATCTGCAGAATGCAATGGTGTTTCCAAATAGAAAAGTTTCAGTTTTTGTTTCAATGCCTTAAAATCAGCATTTTGTTTGTATAAGGTTGACAGTTGTATAGTATGACACCATAGAGTTAACCTTAGCTGTTTTGCTCATATGGTCCAGAGTGAATATGGATATTATTTTTTATTCCTGTATCATATCCATGTTTATTTAGATTCCTTTCTAGGTTTGAAAAGATTTTCTTGACAAGTTGCATTACCTTTAATACATATATTGCTGATAGAGGTAACATTTTTAATTGATGAATGATATATCTGCATGACGCACAGGCAGGTATATTCAGGATGGCTCTAATTGTTTTTTTTTATTTAAACACCTCCTGACTTGACTGACTAGATTTACTTGCATGCAAGGAGTCTGTGGTTAAGTTCTCTCCTAGAGGCCCCACCTATATCAGCACATTTATAGGAATGCATACAGTGAGGGTATGGATGATAAAGATAAGTAGCATAAGTATTGTATCCGTATACTGAATATATAAGTTAAACACCCAATTCTGCTTTTCAATGTCAGTTATTAATTTTATTTGTAAAAAAAATGATCAACCAAAAAATCCAGTTATCAGCCCAAGAGTTATTTTGATAGGTGAGGTTATGGCCTAACAAGTAATACATACAATTTTCATTAGGTAGTCTACCAGTGAACGTAGGTTTTGGATGGACCCAAATATCAAATAAATATCTTGTGACTCCAAGCAAAACATACTTGATCAACATACTCTACATCAGGTTCCTCTTCATCTCTGTGTACTTCCTTCCTCCCTTCATCCAACATCCCTATCCTATTCCTGCCCTTTCCTTGTTTGCCTAACATTCTCCTTCTCCTTTCTCCTTGTGAAAGCCTCTTTGCCTACCGCAGTTCTTCTCCTTACGTCTCTAATACTTTGACAGTGTTAGTCCAAAACACTTTCTAGATACGTAAAATATTTTACCTGCTCAATTTTTACCCTCTAATTTAAATATTTAGCTTAGCCTTTTCTTTCTGGAAAATCACATGACCTTTCTTTTATTAATGTTGATTCTCATCCCATATTTATCGCACTGAACCTCCAATTCACTCAGCAATGCTTGACACCCCTTGGCTGATTGAGTAACTAATGCTTGGTCATCAGCAAACCTAACCTATTTTACAAATTCCCCTCCGACTTTTATTCCTACCTCCAAATCCTCCCATGCCTCTATAATCATTTCCTCCACATATACGTTGAACAGCACCAGTGACAGTGGGCAACCTTGCCTTACACCTCTTCCTAACACTGCCCATCCGGACTCTTCATTTCCCACTCGCACCTGGGTAGTCTGAGACATGTACAGGTTGTGGATCAGTCTCCTATTCCTCCAATCCATTCCTATTTTCTGCAATACGTGCATTTGTTTTTCCCAATTCACTCTATCAAATGCTTTTTTGAAATCTACGAGACAGGCAAATACATCCTGATTGTATTAAAAATAAAACAGTTTCTGGCATAACTTGGTGGAAAATCTTCAAACTGACGTTTTTATATATCAAACCACTTTTCTTTTCCACAAAAACTTTTTAATTTTCACGACCCAGGTTTCGTTATAGCATAACATCATCAGATGATTTATCAGATTGATTGATTGATCAGATATCATCATCTGATGATGTTCTACAATAATGAAACTCGGGTCGTGAAAATTAAAAAAAATTATGTAGAAAAGTAAAGTGGCTTGATTTATAAAAACGTCTGATTGTATTCTATATTCCTCTCGATTAGTGATCTCATTAATGCAATGGCATCACACATACCTCTCCCCTTTCTAAACCCAAACTGTTCAACCCCTAAGAAATCATTTGCCTCCCTCTGTCCTTTTGTTGATGATCCTGAGAATAACTTTAAGTGTGGGTGATATCAAGCTTACTGTTCTGTAATCCTCACATGATGTAGCCTTTACCTTTTTCGGAGTAGAAACTAATGCTGAACAATCTTTGCCATCATCTCATCCCGGACCCATGTTTTCCTTATCCTCTTCCCGTTAAAGGTTCCTATAGTGTCTTTTGCGGCTTTCCATATCACTTTCTTGATACATTTCCATTTTTCTTCGATAGTACTCAGCTCTTTACCCTCATCCATGATTTTCTCTACAACCTGCTGATATTCCTTCCTTGTCAATCCATTTAATGCTTCTACATTCCATTTCCTAACCCGCCACCCCTGCCTTATCTTTTCAAAACAGGGTTACATTTCATAACTAAATCGTGGTCATCCACGAGTTGAGTCCACATCTGCTCCCGGAAAACTGCAAATTCATCACACTGTTCATAAGCATGTGCCTAACCATAATATTATCTAACTGATACCTTTCTGAGGCACCTGGCATTTTCCATGTATACCTATGCCTTTTGTGGTGTCTAAACCATGTGTTGGTGATGACTAACCCATGTCTCCTGCAGAATTCAATTGCTTTCTCCCCACGTTCATTCCTTGTGCCTAAGCCATAGTCCCCCACCTCACCACCATCTCTTCCTTTGCCTACCATCGTATTTCAATCCCCTATCACTATCAAATGTTTCCCTGCAGGAACACACGCGATTATATCCTCCAAGTCATCCTACTTCCTATCGACTTCTTTCTCCTTGTGGTTACTTGGTGGCATGTATACCTGAACAATGACCAAGTTCGTCAGTTCTGCTTTCATCTCTATGAGTACCATTCTGTACGTTACTTGCTCTATATTGACTATGCTTCTTCCTACCTCTTTATTTAATATTACGGCAACCCCTCATTGGCTCTCGTCCCCGCCACTGTATATCACTCTATAATTGTCACTCCAGTAATCCTTGCTATCCTTCCATCTCACCTTGCATAGACCTAAAACATCTATATTACCTCTTTCCATCTCTTGCTTAATATTCTCTAATTTGCCTGTCCTCAAAAATGTACTGACATTCCATTTTCCTATTCTAACTGCTTTCATCTTCTGCGTGTTCTGTTCTGCTGCTGTTATTTCTCCCCTGCAAGGGTTTCGTGGGATGACAACCACGGAAGCCTTGCCTCCCCCGCCGCCAGGCATGACACATGGCCCCTTGGGTCGAGTCTCGCAATTGCCAGGACTCATATTCTTTATAGTGCCCATCATTACATGCTTGGGAATGATAATTGAGGTGGTTTCCCATTGCCTTCCTCAATAGTGTTTTTAACGTGACACCATCATTTAAAGGCCGCCCCACTGGGGTCAGATGCTTTTGCAGCCGCCTCACTGAGGAACAGATGCTGTGTGGACTACCTTTCGTCTGGCTCCTAACTTTCAACCTGTCTGGCATGGGTGACCCTACCAGGAGCAATTATTACTACTCCTGCCAGCATAGCTCTGAGGGTCATCAGAATGTATAAGCCCTTCCACCATGTCAACATTGTAGTCTATGGGAGGGTAATAAATACTAAGTAATAAATGAAGGGTTTTAGGTAGTAAAATGTTCAGAAACCCTTTAAGCACTCTATTAAAAAATGAGTACCTATGCAAGTATTATTTTATTTGGATTTGAATAAAGACTGCTAATTTATTTTGAGTTTCAATAGAACTAGTGATTATTAGATCAATAATTTAGAGCTTCATAAAAATGATAGAATTGTGTACTTACTTAAACATCATTAGTCCCCTTTCCCTGGGACTGATTTGTGACCATAAACCTTCTTCAAATGCACACTTTGCAGCATTAACAGCTTTATCAACATCTTCCATTGATGCACTTTGAACCTACAACCACAAGTAGAGTGTACAGATGCCATGAGACAAATTATTTTATGAAGTTTTCAAATAAAAAATAACATGCTTTTTAAACCAAATAAGTTAAATACAGATCACCCAAGAAAAAAGCTGAGAAGTTGAAACAAAGTTTTAAGAAATGAATAAGAGTGTAGTAGTCCTAGAATGTGTGTATGTAGGTTAGACTCTTATCCAATTACTGAGAGCCCAAAGCCCTGGTTGGATGAATGGATGACCGGTCATGATTTAATCATAAATAACATTCAAAATACCATTTTAGGGTTATAAATTGAATCAAAAATATTTATAGTTTGGTACACTTGATTATTATAATAGAGAGGAAAATAAATTGTTGACTGCACCTTCAAAACTATTAACCTTTGTATCTTTATGCCCCAAATGTTACTAATTCATAATATGTATCATTCTCCTTCTGAAAAAATCAAGACCACATAAAGTATCAGGTTGTTAAGGGATACCAGATAAGAGAGAGTCCACTGTACATTTCATAATTCATCAATGTACTCTATAAACCTGTCAATGTGTATACTTTTCTGGAGTAGAAGTTTAATACAGTTGGATGTTCCATCAATGCTTTAAAGACAGTCAGTCATTAAATCAATTGAATATCTGACCGGGTTGAGAGCCCATGAACACTTGACAGGCACTTTACACAGGAAAAGCTATAAATCCTTCTTCTGACATGAATTTTGGCAGAGCAAGCACACACACATTTACCTGTATGACTAATTTATTTTCATTTAAAAATATATCTTATTAAAAAATGTACAAACGTTATTGTATGTTTTAAAAATTATTTGATAAGTTTATTGGCTATATTTGCATTCATTTTAGACTAATCTCTTATACAAAGCACACATGAAAATAAACATTATATATCCATATATATTCAGAGTCTGACCTGAAGAAGGCCTCGGAGTAGGCCGAAAGCTCAAACAATCTACAGCGTGAGTGTCCTTTTATGTGTTATCTGTTTTATTGTGTTCTATTTTAAAAATATATATAATATATATATATATATATTTTTTTATACACACACACACATACACACACACATACACACACATACATACATACATACATACATACATACACACACACACACACACACACACACTATTGATTATAAAACTCAAAATCCATGGAACAAATATTTTTATATTTCTATGCTTATAAAAGGAAAAAAGTTACCTGGCATATCAAAGACTCATCACTAGGGTTTATAGACTTCAATGTTTTCGACGAAGATGAATTGACAAACTCTCCATTGATGAACAATTGAGTTGGGAAACTTATATCCATATTGTTCACATTCATTTTTAATGATTCATATGAAGTAGCCTTTTTTGAATGATCACCTCTTGACTTCATAACCACCACATATAAGAAGTCCTCGAACTTAGATGCCATGAATACATCTTCATTTTTCAAAGTGATATTAAGCTTCTCCTTGACTTCTTCAATGAGTCTAAGAAAATATGAAAATTAAATGAAAATATTCCTCCATTAATGTAGAATAAAGATAGTATATTCAAAGTGATGAAAACACTACTCTTTGATATATATTATCTGAAATTTTGGTATACAATCCAATTGTGATATGTAGATGGATAGATATATTTATTCATCATAGAACAATACATAATTGTATGGGCTTTGTTGAAGATTCAATCAACTTTACAGGTGCATTAGATTAACATATATACAAATTCATACACATATGGATGGATTTAAATAACATAATAATGGGTAATAAAGTTTTAAAAATAGATTTCCCTAGATTGGCTCTTTCAAAAAATGCAACATCACCATCTTAATTTTTTCCCTACAAAAATTACAGATAAGAAAATAACACTCAGCTTAGTTAATTTATTTGATTATCTTGAATGCCATGCTCCCTTATGCAAGGAAAATCCAGCCTCTCTTCCTTCAATAGGATCTCAATTTCCAGGTTTTTAGTTACTATGTATTGAACTGAAAAACTTGAAAACGAGACTGAAATGTCTGAACAATACCAAATAGTATCCAAGGAAGAAGCCATTTTATTTCAGTTATGGTCATTAGTTGGTTTAATTAATTAGTTATTCATCAAAATATTAACTAAAAGCAATGCAAAGTTTATAAAAAATACTTAATTCTCAATGATTTATGCTACAAAATTCATAATTCTTCAGACAAATATTATTCACTCTACTATGATAAAACAGAATCAAATTATTTAACAAAAATGTATACCTTATTATATCCATAGAACCAGCACCTGAAGAAAAGAAGTCTGTGTCATCATTGATTTCCATTGCCAGAATTCCTTTCCATATACCCTTCAGGGAGATAATGTAACCTCTTTCCTCTTCAGTTAAATTAATCACTTCTCTCTCATCACTCATATTTCCAAACTGTGATGCTGGTATCATTTTTCCATCAACTAATAGTCTCTGAACATTAATCTATAATTTTAAAATTGAGAGAATAATAAAAAACACAATAATTATAAGAGAAAACAACTTTGACTTTAACCTACCATCCTTAAATGGGGATCTGCAAACATGGTCTTTTTTGTGTCATAAAGTAATACAATTTGTACCAAAATTATATTCCTTTTAGGTTTCATTGCAGATTGTTACTTTCAAGGTAACTTTTAAAAAAATTACTAGACAGAAATTATGAATTGCAACAGTTTTCCTATTTGCCTTTCCACAAGAAGGTAAACATTTTTAACAGAAGTGTAGATGATAGAATAATCAACAGAACAATTTCTATGCAAGTTTCTTATATTTTCAGTTGTTTGCCATCCTGTCTCACCCTCTAAACTTTCCCACCAAAGGAGATCATTTTCTTTTGCATAAAACTGCAAGTATTTCTAATTTTTCCCGTTTCAACTCTTAAACTTTAAAAATTCATGGATTACCATTCCAGCCTAATTATTCTAAAAAATGACACTTTTTTATGAACTTCAAACAATGTGACTACAACTGCAATAAAAAAATGCAAAGATGACATATATATTTGTTAAAAATCACATTCAATCATGTGTATAAGATTTTTTAATAATGCAATTAGACCAAATTAAAGAAATTTTTGGTCATTCATGAAACCATGTTTTTATTTCAAAGATCTAAAGCATCTTTTTTATTCCTGTCTGACTAATGAAGTTACACAAGTGTTGCAAAAAAATTAAACATGAGAAGGATTCATGGGAATGAAAAATTGCATAAGGTTTTTCTCTAAATAGAACTCATTAAATATTTTAGGAGATGTGCCCCTCACCAGGGATAGCAAGTGCCTGGAAAAGGTGAGCATGTTTCATTAGTTACAATAGAGTGACAACACATATTGGTGGCCTTACAATGACCATTACCCTCTTTGGCCAGTAATCCCTACCTCCCATTATATTTTATGCCTTTCAGCCCACTTACCAATCTCCCATCACTCCCTTCAACTATCAAACCTCCAGAGTGTATAATTCCTTTCACCTCACAGCCATCAATTTCAGCATCATATCCTTCAGGGATTGGTTGATCCCACAAGTGAGAGCCAAACATTTTCACTTCTTGCTCATCAATTACAGCCCAAGCTCCAGGAGAACTATCCATTCCTCTAATAAAATTATGCAGCATATGTGCAGGCTGATTAAAGTTGATCTGCAAATAACATAAAGACATTGAATAAAAAATTAAGAGATAAACTAGGCAATTTTTTGAAAACACATTAGGTACAGGGTAAAAGAAAAAAGCTAAGGAAATATAAGGAGGAACAGAAATAAGTAAATTTTCATGGAAAAATATGACACAATCAGATTGTGTCATATTTTTTCAATCATAAGCTCCAAAACTTTCCTCCACCACAGGAGATTTTGGAGTTTTGGAGCATAAGGATATCTTCGGATTCCTTTGTTTAGAAGGGGTCCGGAATATCCTTGTTGGGAGAGGAAATGGTGTAGGTTTGAGAAGAATTTATCAAGGGAGTCAGGATGAATTCAGATTTCATGTCCTCATATAGAATGCAGTATTTGGTGTGATAAGAGCTGCAACTGTTTCAGTGCAAGTAATATTGTTTGCTGGTTGGTTTTATATGCATAGTAGAATGGAATTTTTTGTCTATTATTGATATGTTTACATCTAGGAAGGTGATTTGGGGGGAGTAAATGGTAGAGGTAAAGGAAACAGGATGAAGCATAGAGGTTGGAAATGAATGTTTTCAGGGATTTGATATCATGTGGCCAGAGAAGAAAATATCATCAATGTATCTCAGTCACGCTCGAAGTTGTAGGGGTTGTTGTCTTTCTCTGCAAGATCAAGAAAGAGGTTTACAAGAGAATGTTTGAAACTAATACCCATGGCACAACCCTTAATCTCCGAGTAGAATTTATTATTAAAGGAAAAGGAATTACAAGCGAGGATGAAATCAAATAGGCTAAGGAGGAATTCAGGTTAGGTATGTGTGGCTTAGAGCATTAGGAGAGGAAGTATTAGAGGTGGGAGAGACCTTATGAGTGGGGAATAGATTTATATAGGAACATGATGATCAATTGTGGTTATTGTAGTAACAGTATCTGGGGGAAAAGAAGCTGATTTTAGCCTTTCCGGGAAATGGATGCACAATCTTTAATGAATGAATGATAATTTGGTCTGGAAAAAATAGTTTATGTACTTCAAATATAAATGTGTGTTTTCATAGTGCATAAAATTGCTGATTATCTTCTAGAGGAAATATAATTCCATATTTAAAGTGAGTCATGTGAGAAAAAAGAAGAAAAAATCAGGCAAAAAGTGGCAGGATTTCATACATGCACAAATCCAAAACCATATAATATAGATTTACCATAATTGATTCGGATCGCTGATCGTCTGTAAGTCATGCTCACCAATGACACAAGCTAAGCTATAAAAAATAATTATGAGACAATAATTATTCATTAATATACCTAGGATTTTCCCATTTCACCCTAACTCTCCTACATATTAAGCACTATAAACCTGAATTAGGGCATTTACAAGTTTGTGTGTGATTATAGAATAGGTATTCTTCATTTCACATAGGGCTTCTTAATTACAGCATCCCTCACAATTGAGTGTAGTACTATATTCTTGAATTAGAGCATTTTGGTGATGAAATGTGGTGTCTTCGTCTCCCTTTTCTGACGCATCCCATCCATGTCAAGGATCACATGCAATATTTATTCTTAGTTTTGTCTTAGGCTGCGACCTCATAATCCCATTCCCATCTGGGTGAAGGAATGTACCCTTGACCTGAGATATTTTTGTGATGAAACAATATGTATTCTTTATTTTTCCTAGGGCTTCCTTGTCACAACCCTTTACCAACTGTGTAAAGAACCAAACCATAAAACTATGATGAAACATACCCTTTGAAGATTCTTTTTACTTAAAGATGGCTCATATGATGCTCCATCCTCAGTTTGTGTGATTTTAGGAGCAATTCCAGCATCTATCATGTTGACAGCCTCAACCTGCATGAGAGCCAAACATTAATTTTGCCAGAAGAAATTGATAATTGTGCACTATTTACACTGCCAGTATGCATACCATAGCCTTAATCCCTTCTGGATATAAAAACCTGGTGTATATTGAGTCAACAGTGTCATTAGGGTCAACATCACAGGAGCTTTGTGATAGAATTGGGCCTGTGTCAAGACCATCATCTGCCCAAAAAATGGAGAATCCCGCCTTATTATCTCCATTTATCAAAGTCCTGCAAATTGATAAAAAAAATATACAACCTCAAGTGAATACACTATTTTCACAATTATGTAGAAGTTTTGAAAATGGATGCAGGAAGTTTTTCTAAGTAAAAAGTAATCCAAATGCTAGCTGGGTGGCAGCCTTATGCACATGAAATTGCAACACAATACAGTAAAGCTTATTACAGAGGTGAATATGAATGCAAACTTCACTAGGGGAAAATGAAAATATTTTCTCAGTTTGGGACCAGATTCAGCAGCAATATGGTTTGTCAACTTTCAATGGAGTTGGTTGAAGTCATTTTAGTGTACTTTTTGCAGAGGCTTATAGGCTTGAAACATTAGAAAAAATTGAATATGTATTTCTCCTGAGCAAGAATTATTAATACCACATAATAAAATAAAAACTAAAAATATTTGTGTAATTATTTCAGTTGAAATTTAATATGATAGAGTAAATTAGGCTGGGATTCCTTCCTTTAAATGACAAGAAAGAAATCCGAGAATGTAAAAAAATGAGCACACAATTTTTAAGTAAGCTATAAAAAATGGTACTAAATAGGGAGCATGGAGCCTTTTGATTCTATGTATTATAGGTAAATCTGAATAATTTAAGAAAACAGTAACTTTGATGATTTAATTACACTAAACATTTGGCCTGGGAATCTAGGTATATACTGAAGCCAATCCAATTACACCAGATGAGAATTAAAAATCTGGCATATTCATAGAAATGAAGGCAATGGGTTCAGATTGAAGCAGCAAGCATTGATCAACTTGGTTCCAAGATTTAATGAGATTTACCCCTCTCCAATATGACATCAGGTAAAAAATTTACATACTTGCAAATGATCAGAAACTAATGTGACTGACAATGGTTATACAGTGAGATGCAGCTCCTAAGATCATTTTTCCAAGAGAAGCATTCAAGCATTTACTAATTACAAATACATGTACATACTGAAATACAACTTAACTGTGATTGCTCAATTTCTATGAAAAATGGAGTATTATAATTTTGCAGGAAGAATCCCAAAAGAACAATACGATATTTGTCTCTCTCCATCTTAAAAGAATCCACCTTTAAGGTCAAATGGACTCCACCATATCAAATAATAAAAAATCTACTCATTGATGATACCAATTGATATCATATCAGTTCTCTTTTATTTTTTAAATTATTGAGACCACAATTGAATAAAATCTAAGTATGTATTGAAAATTGATTGTACTATTTCAGCCAGTAGTATCATTGATCCTCTAAGATCCAAATACCTTGAATCCAATGTCCATATAATTTGTAAATGGTAAATAGGTTCTTTTACACGTGAAAGCAGCAAGAGTTTGTATTTTGTGTGTGAACTTGTAAAAACAGTGTTTGTGTCCCTTGGTTCTTGATTTTGACAGAAAATCTGTTACCCAAAAAAGGATATAATGGCTCCAATAGAGACCCAAGGATTGGCAGCTGACAAGTTAAAAATGTTCTTATGGCTACAATGACTGAATATTTTCCATTGCATTTGTATTGAAAAGCCATATGATGAAACTGGTGATGCACAATATGACTGATAACCCAATCGATGAAGAGAGAGACAAACAAAGCTCTTGCACTCACAAATTTTTATACTACCTCTCATGTGTGTAAGCTGTATAAGCATGTATAAATCTGTGAGACTGTCAAGGGTGCTTGGCATGAATTAGGTTTATGAAGATAGGGGTGAGAATCCCTGAATAGATTTTCTTTGGGAAGAAAGGCCAGATTAGCATCCAAACATGCATGTGTATGTGACTTTGGTTTCAAATACTTTCCAGAAACTACAGCACATTGATTACAGATTGGACGATGTGGTGGTAGCCATTGTCATGCTGCGAAAATTACCAGCAGAGTATGAGTCATATAGAATGGCATCAGAGAACTCAGGAGCTCACATAAGCTCTCAGTTAGTCCAAACTAAATTACTTTAGCAAGACTTTCGAAGACTTTAGCAAGAAGAAATCAGGCTTTTAGTCAGCCAGCCTCATTATTCCCTGGAAGAAATTCTAAAGTGAACACATCTGGAAAATGAACAAGAAACCTTAGTAGAACCACTCTGGGAAGCACACGAAAAAAATTCATCATTGCAATAGATGTCGGCAGAAGGGATATAGCAAGCCTTACTGGATTGTAAACTTCTAATATCTTCAAGAGGAGATGACCAAACATCATAGAAAACCAATGCAACTGAGAAATGCCACTGGAACAATAAGCAAGGCTCTGTCATTTTCAGTTTGTTCACTGCAATGACTGTGGCTTTCATGCCCAACCTAGAAGATTTATTGATAGATTTTCTTGCCTCAACAGTGGCTGAGGGAGGACGGGGTCGTTTGCTTGCTCCGGCGGGAGTCGGTCTCCATACCCCCGGGGCGTCTGATTCCTCATTGCGAGGGGAGGCACACCCAGAGTGCACACGTTGGTACCCGAAAGATGGTGAACTATGCCTGGCCTAGGACGAAGTCAGGGGAAACCCTGATGGAGGTCCGTAGCGATTCTGATGTGCAAATCGATCGCCGGAGCATCTCATACTGATTTGCTTCATTATCATTTGCATGAACATGCTAGGCAGAGAGTAAATTGTCTAGGGAATGCTAAGAGTCTCTAGGCTTTGGAATTGTAATGATGAATATTAAAAATTAGGATAATATTGTACGAGTAAAAGGAGACAAATGTGACAATTCTAGTCAATTTCCAGTATGTTATGATATCTTCTAGAGTGCACTAATTTGGTCGCTAGTTCCAGGGTTAAAATAACCTTAAACATGCAAAAGTAATAATAAGAAACAACATCAACAATGTAACGGGGAAGTGATTATGGCAGCTTGGACTGTTCAAATGATGACACAACCTAGGAGAATGCAATACAACTAATTAAATACATAAGTTTAGATAGATATGGTTTGACTGAAAGAAATATACTGTAGTTTGAAACTATTAATGATAGAATATGCAAGAAAGGTAGAGAGAACAATCCTGGAATACAACATTAATCTCAGAATATGCTCTCACAGAAGAATAGAGAGAAAGGGAAAATTTTTAAGAGTAACTTGAGGGACCATGTCATAAAATTATATCATACCAATGGTGATTTCAGTGCTGAAATATGTAAAGATAGTTATCAGAAACATGTAAGCATATCCATATAGAAAGAAGTAGAAAGTAACATAAAAATTGAATAATAATAGAGTACCAGGAGGATATAATATCACAGATAAGCCATTGAAATGTGGAGGAAAGCAGTCATGGATAATGTACACTGACTACTCACAATTATATGGAAAGCAAGAAACAAGCTTCTATACAATTGAATAACAGCCATTACTGCAATATACTGAAATGCACTGGAATTACATGCAATATTCTCAAAAAAGGATAAACAAGATTGTAACAATTTCAGATGTAGTACTTTCCAATGAAAATATATGAAAGATGAAAGCAGCAACAAAAAAGAAAATAGGCGAATAACTCAATTTTTTCCTGTTAAAATAAGTTGATCAGCTGCCTCTTTATCATTAGAAATGTGATGGAGAAACATTATCATGTATGTGCCCTGCATGTTGTTCCATTATTTGTGTATCAGGTGTAAGAGTCATATCTTACCAAGGAACATGTCATGAAATTTTTTACTCACAAAATCCATTAACTTGGACAAATGTCAATAATGGAAGTCACTGCCACAAACTGTCATGGAATTCCCATTAAATGGAGCATAAATAATTCCAATCACTCCCTGAATATTCTTCATAATTGACCCTGATCAAAGCATGTGCCAAATAGCAAGACCAAATCATGCAACAAGTGGGTATTAGATACTGTTCAGTTTATTCATGAAATTGTTATTACAGATGTATTCTTGTGAGATAATGAAAGCACTTCATTCATGCTTCTTGTGTTAATCATTCATTCTTCTTCATGTGTTAATGAAATGATAGATCTGTAATTTACGATTAAAACCAAGTAATTATAAAATTATTTTACTTATTGTATTTATAAGGAAGCTTTCAATCTGCAGAGTTTGATTGTGTATTCCAAATTATTATGTAAATAGTCTAAAAGTCATATTTCCTTCATATTTGGAATGTCAAAACAATGCATTACTTAAAAGAAAATAATAGTAAATTATGTAGGTTTTTCAATATATTTAATAATTCCGCCAAAAGTAAGGATGTGACTTGAGTAAATGTAAAAGTCACAATTGATTTTTAAAATTTAATACATACCAATTGATGGCACTCACTCCTCTATGCTTAGGCAACAGTGAAGGATGATAGCAGATGCTGTTTAACTTTGGATGATTAATTACATCCATAGGAATGAATTGGGAGCAAAATGGCAGCACATTTAAATCTGCATTCAAAGATTTATATTGCTCAAACACTTCTGGTTTGACTTGTTTTCCATCTCTCCATGTTTTCACTTTGAAAACGGGGGTATTGCATTCCTTTGCAATTGCAGCTGCAATTGGATAGCATGAAATTACTCCGACTATTAAGATTTTTCCAAACTTTTTGAATCTGTAACACTTCTTGATACCATCTTCTCTTAAATAAATACCCCAAAATTCACATTTTTCAGAAATTGTAATTGTTAATCAATACTCTTAACATTTTGATAATAATACAGATTTTTTATCATGGTTATTCCACGACATTCATTAGATACATTTCAATTTCTCTTTTGCAAAAGTTTAAGTTTTCTCCTCAAGCTGACATCAATTTATTTTCTCACTTGCAATGGACAGCAGCAAAATGAATTCGGGTCTAGTAAGGATTATTGTGGAACATAGATGTGTTGTTTTGATTATTCTACTAATTTTCATTAATGTACTAATAAATGACCGTATGTGACTGAATTTGCATTAGGCATCCCAATTACTTAAAGGATTCGGGTAAACTACGGTTAACGACGACAATTAATACGGCCGTAAGTAATTTGTCGTGGGTACACCTCATTACACATTCTTGTCCCAAATTCCTAATTGCATTTTAAATAGAAATAATAATAAATACGATACCTAAAGCATCTTCACGATTTCCTTTGTCTGGAATGGTGAATACGCCAACAACTTTGTGGCCGCATTGATTTAGACGTTTGAATACCTCGGCAGCAAAGAGAGACTGTCCAATCACAGCGATGTTCAAATCCCTCAAAGGTACCTAAATTAAGAAAATATTTGTAGCATTAAACCACGTCGACGCGAACATGACCAATAAAATTCATTGCTCTGGATGAAAGAGCCTTATTGAACATTTTAGATGACCTAGAATGACGTTAAAGCAGGTCTCCTTACCTTAGAAATAAATAGTCTTTTATTAAACAGGGCAGACGAAGCAAACATCATGCGACACGCTATTCGAAGTCTGACGTCTACCACTGCGTCGTGGAGGCAGAGCCACAAAAAACGACGAAAACTGACGAACTAGTTCGTTGCCTTTATCCTGACCTTGACCTTGGTAATGAAATACCAGTTTCTCCGACGGCTGGCTTCCTCGTCTGTCCTAATCTCGCATCCTTGGTCTAGTTCGGAAAGCACATTAACCCGTTTGTGTTATCTATGCTTAAAAGTATTAGATGAAAAACAGGTTAAGGTTTTTATTTTGAAGTCATTTTGGTTATCCTACCCGTGTCCACGTCAGAGTGTGTAAAAACTAAGTAAGCTTGCTTGCTTGCTTTGAATTCCTCCTAAAATTCATCTACTCTTTAGCGTCACAGTTCTATCCCTCCGTATGTGCTATGGCATATGGCAATACCATTGTTTTCTAATCATGAATGTACTCGTGGGTGAACTGGGGAGGAAGAGCTCTCCTCCCCAATCCTTCGTTAGTTCAAGTTCTTTCATGATTTTTGAACTGAATCTTAGAGTTGTGCCTTTTTTGTCCAGCAAAGTCGCAATATTTCATTATAATGATAACCACTAAAAGAAATAAGCAATAAGTAAATGACTTTACGATCGAGTCCCTGTGGATTAGACGCGATTGAGACGGGTATTATATGATGCAGTGTTGCATCAAATCACAAGTAATTAACCCGATAACTTGTTTGATAGTTGAGCATAGAGACCCAACATTGCGTTTAATTATCAAATCTGGAAGAGGGAAGCAAGCGCACCCATCAGGCCAGGAGGTGGGCATAACAATGTTCCTTTACCTTGGAAAATCTCGCACCTGAAAAAGAATCTATTATATCATGCACGCGTCAAGTTTTCAAAACAGAAATTAAGTGTTTTCACCCAAACCGTCTGCTTATTAAGGGCTATGATAACCTTATCCCCGGTGAAGCATCTTACTTATAATCACCCTGTGTGATCCTCGTGTTTAGTGCCATTAATATTTATAGCAGTTTAAGCATACACTAATTTAAGTCACATAAAAAGCCATAATTTTATCAAGTAAAAGGCTACTATTTTGGCTTTGCATTTAATCTTCTAACGATTATTGCATATTCAAGGGATAGCGTAAAATTCTACATGGGCGATAGAATAATTGGATATTTTCAAAACAATTGTTCCCCTCATCCGATGGTATAATGCTATCCAATGCAAATCTCAATGAACAAGCCTGTGCTTTCATTGAAGAGAGCCAATGTGCTATTGGATGCCAATGCATCGTCATTTCAATTTTTTCTATTATGGCTTTTGGTCAAGTACCTGGAATTTCTCCATCTCCTCTTCATTTGTTTCTTGATGCTGATAACGAGGTAACGATTACTGGAGAGTGACATCTGATAAAAGTCAATGAGATAATTGTGTGTTTTGCAGATTTGGCGAAAATAATCGATTGTGTGGGATATGCTGATTTGTATATTGCAGATAAAATAGGTACATCGGAAATACAGACCCCTGATAAAAAGCTTATGAATAAAGCATACGTTATCAATGAGATTGGGATATGAAAGACCCGACTTTTTTGATTGAGGTAGAGGCGTGAGGCAGGAATGCTGTCTTTGCCAACACTATCAAGATGAGGGTAAAAATAAGGAAAACTTTCCCCTTCCACACGCTTTGATTACAATACGACCATCAGGTGATGTAGATGATGCGCAGCATCGAAACCATGGTCGTATTGTATTAAAAGCGTGTGGAAGTGTAAAGTTTTCCTTATTTTTTACCCTCATCATGAAGGAATTCCACAAAGTTAAGCCTGAAACTGTTAGCTTTAACACAATCAATATTTTCTCAAAAGGAATGCTGTCGAAGTGTTAAAAAAAGCTGTGATACAAACATATGAAACAAGAGAATGACATGCGTGATGTGTCTAGATAATACTGAAGGCAGAGAGAGAACTGAAGTTGCATGCAATGATGAAACAAAAGCATATGTATTGTGATCATACCACTGACCCGCTCACGGGAGACAATGGTTGCCGATGCGGGGCAACAGGTACTATCGTAAAATAAACCTCTGACTACTGTCGATTCAATTAATTTTGCGATCTTCTCCGACCTGCTCACGACAAAGCATCTATTAATTACGTCCGCCACTCACGGAGGGAGTCCCGCTGGACTCACGACCACGGGGTACTGGTCGTCACTCTGCACAGCGCTCGGCGTGCTCGCTCTGGATACCACGATACTTTGAGATATCTGTTTTCTGGCTCGATAATTCATCTTTTAATTGCGTCCGCCACTCTCAGAGGGAATCCCGCTGGACTCATTATCACGGGGTACATGTACATAACACCCCGCAAACCGCCGCAAGGGCGTGTGGCAGGGGATGTTAGGTCACCACTCGTCAAAGGGGGAAAAACTGCATTCAAAACCAACACATATATGCAAACCCATACCCTCAGTGTTGCATACATTCATGCAAAAATCCTATCATTATACACGCATGCAAATACATATGCTATCATCTAACAAATAATAGCACCTTTTGATGCATTAAGAAACTCATCCAACATCGTACAAGCAAGGCGAAATTCCACCACCACAAGGACATTCAACATAAAACGCTCTCCTACCGAAGGCAAAGAATTTCTACATCTACATCCACTCAATTGCCCGCAAGCCGCCGCAAGGGCGTGTGGCGGGGGGTGTTAGGGCACCACCCGTAATTTAGAAAAAAAACCGCATGCAGAAGCCACAAATTTATAGCCCACAAACCAAATAAGGTAAAAATTCATGCAAGAACCCTTTCACCCCAACCCTTTCACACACATGCAAATCCACAAACTACCAACAAACATACACATGCACAATCTTTGAATTTTTAATTTTGTTCCGACTAGTAATTTAAATATTTTTAATATTTCTAAATGGACTTCGGATTCTTACTATTATGATTTCTGATTGTTCTAGGGAAGAATGAGTATTTGAATCTATCTGTATTGGAATCTATCTCCCTTATTTTATCTTTCTGGTGTGATCTACCTAAGTAGTGTGGGGCCATCATAATACCTTTTGTGTCATCGTTAAACTCACTGGTTCTGAATCATTCCAAAAGTCTCGCTTGTTCTCTTCGTATTTCAAGGGGCTCCCAGCCCAAATCCACTAAGAGACATGTTGCACTTGTGTTCTTGTCACATATATTTTTCACGAATCTGGCGGATTTTCTCTGGACTTTGTCTAGTTCTTTTTGCCAGATTTTCTCCCAAGAATCCCAAATACTTGCGGCATATCCTAAATGTGGTCTAACTTGAGCAAAATTACACCTCTCTTTAACTTTCTCATCGCATTTCCCCGCCACCCGTTTAATGAAGCCGAGTTTCTTCAAAGCGGATCGCATATTGTCCTGATATGTACTCCCCATGAAAGGCGTGGTGTTAGAACTACCCCCAAATATTTTACTTGTTTGGACGTAATTAGTACTGAACCCTCTATTTCGTAGTTTATGTCCTGTTCGCCACTTCCTTTGTTCGAAAATTTCAAAACTGCCCATTTGTCTATATTAAGCATTAATCCCCATTTCTTGCACCAATCCGAGATTGTGTCTAAGTCCCTAGAGAGTAGCTCGCGATCTAGTTGGCCCCTTATTTCCCTGTGTACCACCGTGTCATCAGCAAATAACCTGAGATTACTACTAACGTGTGCGCTTAAGTCATTATTGTATATTAAGAAGAGAAGAGGCCCTATTAAACTTCCCTGGGGGACGCCCGATGCTACAATTCTTTCCTTTGAGCACAACCCAACGATGACTACTATTATTTGCGATTTGACAAGAAGTCTCTAATCCAATTAATAATTTTCTCATTGATTCCGTAGCATTTAAGTTTGTGTAACAATTTATTGTGTGGGACTTTATCGAAAGCTTTATTGAAATCTAGGAATACTGCGCCGACTTGTGTGTTGTTTTCTCCCGATCTAAGTACATCGTGAATGAAAAGACCTAATGGTGTTTCGCAAGATCTACTCTTCCTAAATTCGTGCTGGTTGTGGCTCTGTATTTTCCTACTATCAAGAAACCTAATTATGTTACTGACAATAATGTGTTCTAATATTTTACAAGCGATCGATGTCAAAGAAATGGGTCGGTAATTGGTTGGTATATCCCTATCCCCGCCTTTATAAATGGGAGTTATATGGGTTAGCTTCTAGTCGCGAGGAACTGAACCATCTTCTGTCGATTTTAGGAAAGCAATTTCTAAAAACGGAGCAATCAATGTCGTCGGCCAATTCCTCTAATATTCTAGCAGGTATTTCCTCCGGACCAGGTGATTTGTTTGGTTTGATGCTACGTAGTAGATGTTCTATTCCATTCTTGGTCAGTGTTATATCGCTCATGTTTTCCCCGGGTGGATGTGGAGGATCGTTTAGTGGGTTTGTGTCTTTATTGTAGACGCTCTGGAAAATATTGTTTAAAATATTTGCTTTTTTCACGCTGTCTGTAATAATTTCTCAGTTTTCCGTCTACAAAGAATGTACAGCTTGACGTTTACCCTGCATTTCCCTAACATAGGACCAGAATGACTTTGGATTTTCCTCCAGTTATTCGCTTAGCATTTTAGATTTAAAAGAGCGTAGAGTTGTGCGCATGATACTTTTTGTTTTACTACGACATTCTTTAAGTTTCTGTTTTGATGTATTCACATAAACAATATCGCCACTTTTTAAACTCTTTTTAAAATTTGACTGTAACCTTCTTTGCCTTCTTAATGCCGATCTTAATTCCCCATTGTACCATCTAGGTTCCCTATTGTCGCATTTAATTTTGGATGGGATGTACGTCTGCATTCCTTCTCGCAGAATATTTAAGAAATAATTCCAGCTGTTCTCTGTATCGGTTGTCAGTGTTTTTGTCTTGTATTCTGGCAATTCGTTTTTCAGCTATTCTTGTAGTCCGTTAAAATTCACCTTGTTGAATAGCAATATGTTACGCTTTTCTTTGTTAATTTTCACGAACTTAGTTTTTAATTCTACAAACATTTCCTTATGGTCACTAATTCCGTCCATTATTTCAATATTTGTTACGATTTCGGGCGTAGAAGTCGCGAAGATATCAAGTATGCTGTGGCCCGTGGCTGTGGGCGATTTTACAATTTGTTCTAAGGAGTGTTTTGTGAATATATGAAGGAGTTCTTGGCAGGACTCTCTATTTTTGGCAGATATTTCTACGCAGTACTTGTCCCTGTCAATTGACGGTAGATGTGTCACCAGCGATTATAATAATACTGTTGCTATGCTTGTTACTAAGAGAGGATATTTGGTCGTCGAGCTTGTGTAGAATATCTGTACTAGAATCTGTGGGTCTATAAAATGAGCCCACGAATAGGCTTCTCTCGATGTAGTCCTCTATGTTACACCAAACGCTTTCTATGCTTTTTTCGTCGCATTCGTATCTTTGGCTATTAAGATGTGACTTTGCAGCTATGAATACTCCCCCACCCAATCTATTAGGTCTCTCCTTTTTGTAAATTGCGAAACCGCTTGGAAAGACTTCGTTGTTTGCTATATCTCCCGTGAGCCAACTCTCCGTTCCAACTACTATGTCTGAGTGTGTACTTACAAAGATATGATCTATACCCGATATTTTTTTTCTAATGC
This sequence comes from Hetaerina titia, assembly GCA_037158775.1. Lineage (NCBI taxonomy): Eukaryota > Metazoa > Arthropoda > Insecta > Odonata > Calopterygidae > Hetaerina > Hetaerina titia. Next base: position 2,312,374 of record CM073779.1, read on the forward strand.
TGCGGCAATTTAATGTGATAATTTTTATTTCGCCAATCACTTTTTCTTTTACAGTTTTATGTATGCTAAGAAAACTGTTTCTCAATGATTCGTGGTTAACAGAGGTATAAGTATCATTTTCGCAAGCATTACTATCTGTTATGCATTCCGTGGCACCAATTTTATTAACCTTACATGGGTTGTATGTTGTAGTAAAGCAAGTTTTTGTTTGTTCTGTTATTTTTGGGATCTGTGAGGCGTAACCTGATCTCAAGTGACAAAAAGCGCTGGATTTTACTTTATCTCAATGTATGACCTGCGCTATTGCCTTCCAACTATGCTAAACCCTAGAAACGTGTTCGTGTAACCTACGCGCTACACACTGTGATGCCACGGCAGTATAATGGACCCCGGAGCAATATAGGGGTGCCCGACACGATGAGAGGACTGGCCTCAGATCAACAAAGTCCGTTCCAATTTCCCGACAAATCCCAACAATCTCTCGTTTAAACCCTCTATTCGGCTCCAAACAAGCCTTCCGCGGCCAGTACGTGGCACAATACTACAAATACTTAATTTAATTGGGACCTTAAACTCCGCCTCAATCCGTTTCACCTCCGAGTGCATCTCCTTAAATGAGCGCAGGATCTATTCAGATTCAAGTTCTGAGGCGTCGTTTGTTCCCACATGAGCCACAATGCGTAGCTTTGAGCAACCCGTATTACTGACGGCCGCCTTCACCGCCTGGGGTACCCCGCCGCCGGGTATACACCAGGACGACAAGAATCCAACACCTCCCTCCTGTTGGACTCTGCGGCGCAGCGGATGCATTATACGCCGGACGTTAGAACTGTCTAATATTACGATTCCCTCCCTTCCCGAGCGCTAACGTCTTACTCTACTCAGTGCCCTCGGAGTAGGGGTAGGAGCTGCAGGTACGGTGGTACTGTCATCCGTCAGGACCTTGTATCTGTTGGAGACGGGGATGGTATCTGCCTCCGCAGAGTCCAATCTTCGTCGCAGCGATACCTTCCCCTTGACCCGAGATACAACCCTCCAATCGCCCGACCTACGGACATTAGATACTCCCTCGTTTAGAGATGGAACACGAGGTAGGTCTCTAATCGCCCAGCCACGTGTAGCATTCGGACAAATCCGCGCATCCCTATGGGCGTGGCGGGTTTTCGCATTCCCACCCCGAGGGGAGCCCGCATCTCTCCCGAGGGGAGCCCTCCCGCCGGCGATCTCCGAACGAAGCTCCCGCACCATCCTCGTGGCGCAATTGACGCAATTTGACGCAACGCTTCAGGTAGAAGAAGGGTTCCCCCGCGGAGAGGGACAAGGGATGGAAGGGGGAATTTAGGGAACCAAAAGCAGAGCAAACAATACTGTAAAGAGCACTACATTACTTAATGGCATTCCAATGCGATCATGTGGGAAGCGTTTTGACAACAACACACAGAATGTTAGTGAGAGTACGTGCAATTGAGTAGAACTAATTATTACCTACACGCTGAGGGCGACAAGTGGCATTTTTGCTATCTATGAGTGCAACCGTACAGTTTTATCCCGTATTTTCCGTGGGAAGAAGGAGTACTTGGGTCTGCTAATTCTGGCATCTATTTTCCTAATTTTGTATGCATTATCCAAGCGACCAATGTATGTTGGAGTGCGAATAATTTGCGAGACCTCGGTACTGAAACATGAGGATCTGAATTTTTTTAGCAAGTTTAACCGAGCATTGAATCGTCTCCCTTCCAATGATTCCCACCCTAACTTCATATGCATTTCAGTGACGCTTTTCGTGTTATCGTAACAGTGTTTTACGAAACGGGCTGCCCGGCGTTCGACCTCAATTTCCCGAATGAGGCCTTTCTCACTCGGATGCCATACGATAAATGCATATTCTAAATGAGGCCTTACAAGAGCGTGGTAACAACGTCCCTTGACCTTGGAGTCACTTCTACCGACAATGCGTCTAATAAATCCTATTTTTTTTATATGCTTGCCCACAGCTTTTACGTATAAAAAAACACAGTAATCAACCCGAAGGTTGGATTAGTAGGTGATGGTAGAGCTCACCCATGTACCAAGCCCGAGACGGCGTGTGAATATTCACACATCAGCGTAGGTGGGCCAGTTCCCTGTGCCGGTTATGGTTTCCCAGGAAGATCTGGTACCCGAAAAATCAACTAGCTTGGGTGGAGCTGCAGGTGCCCAAAGTGCCTTGCCCGGGAATCGAACCCGGGACCCTCTGGTCAGCAGTCCAACGCTCTACCCGCTAGACCACCGCGACCCGCCTTAACGTATATGGGTCCCCCAAATTAAGTCTTTTGTGAATGTAACACCTAGGTATTTCACCGTATCAACTACTTCAAGGTCAACCCCAGCTAATTTGTAAACGAATCCCGTGGATCTTTTAAAGAAATTTACCACCGAACATTTATTAATATTTTAAGACAATCCCCATTTTGAACACCATTTAAATGTAATTGTACTAGAATTAAACGATCTTCATCCCCAGATATCTCCCCATAATTCACTGTGTCATCCGCGAACATCCTAATCTTACGTTTCGTAAACAAAAATCAAGAAAAGCAACTTTCCGGTCCGATAACATCATCCTGCGGTACCCCCGAGGTTACTCGTACGCTGTCGAAACTAGCGCCGTCAAGGGCTACCCTCTGTTCCCGCTCTGAAAGGATGTCTTCAACCCAATTTATTGCGCCCTTATGTATACCCGCGCCCTTTAATTTGTGAATAAGATTACCATGTGGAACCTTATCAAATGCGTTTTGAAAATCTATAAAGGTCGCATCCACTTGCCTACCACTTTCACCCGATTGGGTCTCTCATGAGCGGGTTTTCTCGAATCCGTGTTGATTGTCACGTAAAAAGTTAATGTTATCAAGGTATCTCATTGTGGAACTGACAATTATCTCCTCTAAAAATTTATAAAATAAAGTAGGAAGAGATATGGGTCTGTAATTACTGGGATCCTCCCTGTCACCACTTGCAAAAATAGGCGTTTTTAGCGCGGTTTTCCAATTCTTGGGCACTCTGTGAGCGATTTATTAAATATAACTTCGAGGTACTATGTTACGTTTTCGAGGTGACGTTAGGAGCTAAATGTTATATCACCCTAGCTGGTATATTTTCGGGACCCGGGGATTTGTTAGGTTTAACCTCTTTGAGCGATTTAACAATTCCTTGTTCGTCCGTTGTTATTTTTTTCATGGATTGAGTATGTTTTGTTTCTTGGAGAAACACAGTGGCAACATCGTTCATGAAAACGCTTTTGAAGAATGTATTTAGAATGTTAGCTTTCCCCTTACTGCCAGTATGAATTATATTGTTAAAATCCCTAAAGAAAGCCACGGTTTGCTTACCGACGGTACTGGTCGTCACTATGCACAGCGCTCAGCGTGCTCGCTCTGGACACCGCGATACTTTGAGATCTCTGCTTCCTGGCTCGATACGTGCTGCCTCCACTTGCTCGATGCGTGGTGCTGCTTCCACTTGCACACGGGCTCAATGGCGGGGTGCTGCTCCACGTGCTCGTTGGTTCGCGAAGTGGTGCTACCTCCACTTGCTCGCTATGGCCGACGCACCGCGCTTTTGTCTTCATGGCAAACACGCGGGGAACCAAGACAGGTTTTTCTCCCCAAGAACAACCTTCTTTAATGAACTGCAAGAAGATTATCACGCGAGGTCCCTCTTGCCTCGTCGCGGCTAACGGCTCGACTCTTCAGCCAGGTGAATAGCCCGAGTGCTCACGGTCGACTCGCGTTGTCCGCGCTAGTGCCTAGCTCGCTTCGGGCCCAGACAGCGCTGCTGACGTGTCTGCTCTCGCGGCTGACACTAGCCCGCGCTATCCGAATCTCGGTAGTCTCTCAGGGTAAGGGACCGCAATCCGGGTGCGACTCTAAAATCGACACTGCTCGTGACATTTGCCAGGTCACAGTATTAAAAATATTTGCTATACGTAAGTGTTAAAAGGTAAGGGTAATCTATTGAAAATAGATTCACAATTCCCAAATTAGACCCAAAGTGACTGGATATACTAACCCATTTATTAAAAAATTAAATATTTCTTTAAAATATCTACAAAATTTATTTTGAACTGGACGGAACCCGCGGGGCCTTGGTAAGCACTGGGCTGCGTGAGATCGCTGTACCATCGGCCCTCATGCTAATGCAGTAGAAATCCAACTGCAGCAACACAGTACTGCTGAATTGATATCTTCCAGCTGTCGAGTAATCAACAGGTTTCACCCAATAGCCCACCTATTTAGACCGCAATAGCGATAAAGGAAAGCTTTGACCCTTGCTATTTATTAATGTCATTGTCTAAAGGAAAATTGAGAGGTGAATTAGGTGGAGCGCTGGGATACTGATCGGAAAACCCGAGTTCGAGGACCCTCAGCTTCACCCTAGCTGTGTGACTTTTCAGGTACCAGAACTTCATGGGAAGCCGTCGGCGGCACAGGGAAAGGAACTAGCCCTCCAATCCTCACGTCTGATTTCACAGTTTTGTGCATAGTGCGCTATGCGCCACACACAGTTACTGAAGGTCGTTTTTGAACTAAAAGAGAGAACAATTAGTTGGAGAAAATGAAATGCGGAAGCCGATCTCGGAAGCGACATGACGCGGATAGCGTGGGATGGAAAAGGGTTAAACGTCATCGAATATACAGTGCAGAAAACAAGTCGAAGTTATTCCAACTAAAAGGAATTATGCGATCAAGAATGGAGGACTAAGGTACGCGGAACTACCTTACAGCTGATAAAAACTCGTTGTTGATGTAAAAATATCTGACTATGAAAATAAGAGTGGGCAGAACAAAAACTCTAAGCATTATGCTAAGGAGAAAATTTGAGTCCCCATTCTTTCAGGTCATCCGTTATCAGTCAAAAATTTAACAAAAACTTTAAAATACCTAATCTTTGAAAAGGATGGATTCAATTGAGAAATACGGATCGATTTTCAGAAAAATATTGCGCCTATTCCCAAGCAAAAAAAGAAAGATCATCGGCAAAATGTTTTGTTTAACAGATTATACATCTAATATCTTAACAATAAATGTGTATATAAATATAAAATCTTTAGTCAGCGAATGACAAAAACACGATGTCATATGTAGCTTTAGAGAAGCCAATGGTTAAATTACATTGTCCGCAAGATTGTCTGATGGCAATAGTGTTGGTGTTATAAACAGGCAACTGTAATAAATCTGGACGAGTGTAGAATCTGGAGCGAAGTAAGAAAGAAAGTATAAAGGCAAGGATATATTGTCTCTCTTTATCTTCAACGTCTAGATAGAGGAAGCATCAAATGTTACCTAAAGCAAACACTGAGGGAATTCTGACTTACTCGTAAAAAGACACGTTGCCTTTTGCCAAAGGTATAGTATTTGTGGTAGGGGAAAAATGGGATCTTTTATTGATGCCTGAAAACTTAAAACCTGTAAATTATCGAAAGTAAAATAAAGATCTAATGTAAAAATATATAAATTAAATGAAACGGAAATTCTACTATTGGCAAAGCAGATACGATGAAAGAAACAAAACTGAGCTACCCAGGAGAATTGCCCTGGCAAAGGAGATGAAGACGATAAAAAGGTACAAATTGAAGTTTAACTGAGATGAGCTCAGTTTCAGGAGGCTTGAGTGCAACACAAAAACAAGTCTGAGGAGCGAACACTGCAAGAAATGAATCAGTTTTTCCAATCGGTAAAAAGGATCACCGGTGTTGGAAAAAGTAAGAAAAGCCCAGTTCGCGGAATGAAAAAAGCCAAGAAGGAATTCCGAAGGAAGAAAAATTAACTCAAAACAAAAAGTAAAAGCGTCTAAAGGCGGAAACCTCAAGTCAAACCTCAAGCAAAAAAATGGAGCTTACTTCTCCACGGATGTGATTTCCGTGCCGGTATGGCAGCAGAGGGCAATATCATGGCCAAGGGATGGCTCCAGAATAGAAGCGAAAAGAGAATTTGATAATCCAGAACTTTTGAAGTTGCCCCGAATCCAATCCTTTTGAAGTTTTCTCCGAATAGGAAGTACTACCTATTTGAACTATCAAGTGAATGGGAAGAACCTCAGCGGATGAATTGAGCAGTTGGATGGGTGGATTACGGAAAAAATATACGGTTGAAAGAGGAAATTTTGCATCGCCAAATGTGCGACTTAGCGATGTGTCAGGAATGCCTAAAGTCGATGCCATTGTGCCACTACTTGGAATTGCTCAATGGATGTAAACTTTTGCTCATATAATTTTTTCATAAGTGCCGACATCCCAAATATACGCACAGTAGCATTTCGAAACAAAATTATTTCAGGACCACCTTAACCTCTGCACGACCCCCTAGAACCAGCGATAAGAGAAGACGTAATAATTTCCAGACCATCTGTATCTTCTGCGGTTGCTACGAAACTACTCACAAATGTTCTTTTAATGTAGGATAAATACTATAAAGCTTAAATAATATTTATGTGTCAATTTCCAAAGTACTTCTGCAATCCTCGTAATTTATAGACGAAGACTCGGAACACTTAGATACGAACGATCTGCCCGCAGATGAGCTAGATGATTGGCCCATGGATCAATCATTGCTCGTGTTTATTCTAACGCCCGGAGACTGCTTACTTCTGACTTTTTCACCTTCCTTATATTTGCTCTTTTCATGCTTCAATCGCGGCCAAAAAGAGGGAAACCCGGTTTTAGCGATATTTTACAGTGCATTGGGAAAAAATCCCAAATATATTACAGCTTATAGGGGCTACAAGTTCAATGCCAAAATTATTAAGACCTCTCTCATTCTAGGAAATCTCATGGGAGAACTTTTAAGCATAATTGGGGAAGAAAAAATCATAGCAAGTTAGAAATTGCACAGACGCACAGCAGGTGTTTACAGTAAGAGAGCTGTCAATATAGAGTCAATGATTTCGATTGAAAAATTGAATTTCTGCTTTCTCAAATTCAGCGTTGAACAGATTTTCTTCTTTTTGTAAAAATGTTTTCCATCAAGAATGGAGCAAAGGGTGTATTATTGATTTGAAAAAAAGGCGAGTTCCATTTACCTTATGCAAGGGTAAACCTGAAGATGATTCTATGAAATAACAAAGAAACACATACTACGAGCAGAGAATGAATGGCAGTGATGCGAATTCTGAATATGAGTAAGTACTCAGAGTAATCAATCACTAGGTATTTTATCGACAGCACAAGGTTTTATAACAATGCGCAAAATCCATCGGAAAAATTTGATACCGCGGTGATTAATATTCCTGGTATAAATAGCAAAGATAAAAGGCATAAAATTCCAAATGAATGCGTAGTATAATTTTTCATGATGCTATTATTCTAATTGAAGAATATGTAAATGAGAAAATTTCTGAGATTCCGACATGCCTTAGCTAGGGTGCGATTCAGACGTTTAACGTAACAAGTCCTTTTTGGTGTACTTAATTGACCACCCGCAGGGGATAATTTTAATCTGGAAGGGCAGACTAAAGAATAACAGAAAACAGAAATGAAATTATTTTCATAATTTATTCCGAATTCTCTTTCTTCTCTCTGAATAAATCACGTGAAACTGACAAGAAATATCCTTTCGCATTTAGATTCTCACAATTTTCATGTTGTTGTATATGTTCTCTTCTCGGTACTAAATTAATGGCACTTGCTCGCCGAGAACATTAGTTCGTGATACATTTGTGAATAAAGAAGGTATTTTAAACAACATAATTTGCAAAATTTCGCGCGCCAAGTTAGTGTAGATTTAGTTACGCAGATGGGCACAATGTGACAGCACTAGCAGCCCACGAACCTCCGAGTAATCTCGAGTAAGGTCCGAGCGGTAGTGGAGCGAACTTTCGGCAGATCGCAATCAATAATTACTGTGCTTCAAAGTTACGACTGAATTTTGGCAGTGTTTTAATGTATGAAGATTTCAGTCGTCATTAAGCAGTATTTTTAGTCGCTAGTTAATTGATAAAAAGCTATGATGTAATCAAAAGCAGCTTCATTCAAGTTCATATTTTGAGTGCTACGATGAAAAAAAATTTCTTTAAATTAAAAAAAGATATACTTTTTATCCACAGAAATAGACAGGGCATTTCTGACAAACGTTAGTAAAACAATATTCAACCGTGCACCTTAATTATTATTTAATCGTAGCCACCGTATCCTGCTTCGCGAATTGCAAACGGCATAGTTTCAGCTCGGCTCTCACTCAGAAAGCCAGCCTTCAAGTTGATTATCTATTGTGGTTTGGAATATGTTGACATTTTATGGTGAAAATATTGTCCCCAATCAATTAGTGAATTCAAGATTACAACGTAATTCGTTCCAGGGATTTGATTGTTACGGCTTATTTTTCCCATGTCCATTTTCCCATGTCCTTTATTTTCCACGTGAGCGAGAGCTCTTGAGTTTACGATTGAGGTTTTGTTGGCAGAAAATCCAAAAGAAAACCATTTATCGGAGCGGCGCAACATTTTATATTTAACATTTTTATTCGTAGAAGATGATATTAGCTTTTGGACAAAGTGGAAGTGGCACAATTCTATCATTTCTATGCTTTCTCAAATTTATCAATCAAATTATTATCGTAATATTTCCTCATTTTCTTGATCACTGCTCAGGATTGGACGCTGGGTCGAAAATTATATTATTTACGCCTTTTAATTGATAGAAAGTTTTAGTAAACCTGTTTTTCCAGATATATTTTAACCTCTCCCGGGAAAACAGCCGTGTTGTGCGTCACCTAAACGGTAACTCACGAAACAACAATTAAAATGGAAACAGGAAAAAAATAACTACAATTGGCTATTTAAATGAGATGAAAATATTAAGATTTGGCAAAATAGCATTATATTCCGTTTACGTTAAATTTGATAATGGGTATGGAATTTCTGAAAGGAGAACGTGTAAGTCCCACGATTATTATTCTTCGAATCGGAGTTCATATAAAGAGCAACCCGTATTTCACGTTCTATCTGGTGAAGAATTAAGCTTGTTTGTGGAACCGCATGCAAATTTCTGGCGTATTTTTTATTCGTGCTCGCCCGGCTGATCGAAAAGAACATTCGGCTGGGTCGCGTTTCGCTCAATTTCATATTTTGAAATGGAAAATGAGCACAGGCGAGGATGTTGAAGAACGTAAGCGAGCTTTTCAGGCTCGCCATTGACGGGATTCGAATCCAGTCCTTGAATTAATGCACTCACTTATCAACATACCAACTCTTATCAATGAGATGTTCACAAGCCGAATGGCGTTGCTACAAATATGTTCCTTTATTCGGAAACCGAGTACTCCGCCCCATAGCAGCCGAAATCGTATCCAGGATGCACCAATTTCACCATGCGCTACTTTCACACAATACAATCGCCTTTCAATTTGATCCGCTGCTCTTGAGCTTAGAAGAAAATGTTAAATTGTTCGTCTCTCAACTGTCCTAAAAGAGAACCTTTTAAATACCCTTGCTGTACCTCGTGATGAATTATTTCATTTCGCTAGTTTCTGTACATTTATTTAGTGTTTATTTTTTGCTGAAATTTTTGCTGCAATTGTGGAATTAATTGCTGAAAACCTTTATTTATTAGGTGATCTACCGGTAAAGGAAGGTTTTTGGATGGACACAACTATTTAATAAATATCTTGTGACTCCGAGCAAAACACAATCCAGCAACCTACTCTACATCAAGTCACTCTTCATCTCTCTGTACTGTCTTCCTCCCTTCATCCCGTCCAACATCCCTATCCTGTTCCTGCCCTTTCCTCGTTTGCCTAACATTCACCCCTCTATTATAGTCTTCAACAACCCACTGCCGACCAATACACCCTTTATCCATTTTTCCAGCCTCCATAGGATTCCTCCCAACTAACCCCTCTCTTCTTCCTCCATACCCAGTACTTCCTCATTTGTTTTCCTTCCGCACCGTACATAGCAACGCTCCATATCAAAGTTTTTACGAGTCTTTTCTTAACATCCTGTCATGAACTCCCTCCTCCTTGTGGAAGCATCTAATTCTAGCGCAATTCTTCTCCTTACGTCCCTATTACTTTGATTGTGTTGGTCCAGAACACTTCCGAGATGCGTAAACTGTTCTACCTGCTCTAGAGTGTGCCCTGCTATTTTATTGTGCTGAAAAACATATCAGCATAGTATCTTAAGGCACGGTTTGTCATGTCACACGATATTTTTATCATGTGCACCGAAGCTGATGGCGCGTAAATGAATTTTTGTTAAAAAATTATTCTCTCTTGAGTGGGAATGTAATTTCCCTTGGATGTTTATGGAGCAGTATAATCGGTTTAATCCTCACATAAGAAACGGGAGAGGGAAGGTGATTTGGAATTACTAATGACGCAGCAAAATGGTGACGTTGTCCTTATAAAGAGGGAGCGAATAATCGGTAATTAAAGGAATCAGACTTCCTAAAAATTGGATATTGTGTGGCGTGACTCCTTAAAAGAGATTGTGCACGTACTTAGCAAAAAGAGAGAGTACCGAGTCTTTTGGGTAATTTCAGCAAGAGAACGTAGCGAATGAGAGAGAGAGACACACCAAAATTTGGGGTAATTGGGGAGAGTCGACGACCGAGGTAATATTCAGCGGTTGGGGCTTTCGAAAGATGCAGCAGCAGAGGTGATCGGGAAGGAAACACTGTCGTTGAATTACATGTCGCCGGTCGATCTTAAAATAATTTCAAGGATTTTCATTGCAGTAAGTTTTCCTTCCGTGGGCTCAAGATGAAAACGTTTCTAGATTAAAATTACAATGGTAGCTTAATTGGAAGAATGTTTAGCGAAGGGTAGGTAATTTGTTCATTTCCGTTCCTAAAACACCCCGAAAGTTCTTATGCTCAAGTTACCCAGGACTTTCCCAAGTATTGTGACAGAGAGAGAGATAGATTGAAGAATTTTGCTTCCACTCTTATGGAAATTATTTTTCAAACTCAGATGTTTGTAGTTTGTGCTGACTTGAATTTTACCTAGGGCCGTTGTAGTGAAAACGTGAATTTGTCTTGGGAGAAAATATTTATTAAGTTAGAGAAAATAGTGGTCTATAAAAATTAAGTAGCATCATTTCCTTCTATCATGTAATAATTAAAGGATGTGGTATTTCGTTCGTGACTTAAGACACTCCCAGATTTACTCACGCTGTGTAATTGCTCATGTAACGGAGAGATCTCAGGCGGCAGAGTAGAAGGGCTTTCCAAAGCTAAAACTATCCATTTCATCTATCGTTAATCTTTTTAACTATTAAGTGAACCTTCATTTCAGATCCTTCTTTGGTTTGACCAATGTGTTGTGTGTACCCTTAGGATAAAGTTTTCCTTGATGTGTCTCAGGTGAGATTTCGTAGTAGTTGTAGTTTATGGGAGGCGACCGACAGCTGAGGTAATTGGCGCCATTAAGAAAGGGTGGAAAAGGAAGGGTGGAGAGAAACCCGGCGTCGGCATTAGCCTACTCTTGTCGAAAGGCGCCCAGGAAAGCCCTAGCGAGGGTTTAGGGAGGGGTGAAGTAGGGATTTCACTTGCACATGTCGAAGAGAGGGTGGGGGTGCGGTAGGAGTTGTCCTGCAGCGTTGAGCGTTCCCACATCGTCTGTCCTCTTCCCCCCTTGGAACCATAATAGACAGTGTCCCAAATCTTTACCCCTTTTCACACACTTCTTTGTGCACTGACACCTTGCGCCCAGTGAACGACCGGGATAAACCCCGATCTCATCCCCTTTCTCCACGGCCCTAGGAGCATGGCGTCGCACCGAGGGATCACCCTCGACGAGACACCCCCTTCGTCCAGCCACGAGGTTTTCTCCGGACTGTTTTCTCTTCCCCACCCTTTTCTCCTCCCCCGCACCTTTTTCTCCTCCCCCACTCATGTCACCCACGCGGCTTTCCATCTCCCCTCCCTCTTCCCCCCATTTTCCACTACCCTCCCCTTACTTCCTTTTCAGCATATATACTAGACACTGAGTTATGACTGTTACCCGAAGATGATGTAGTTACATCGAAACCGGTCGTTTAAAATTTTATTTTGTGGAAAATTGCCAATTTTAATTAACCATGATATTCCACCATATCATGCCTGAAACTTCTCTTTTTATTTTATAAAATAGCCATACAATGCAGAATAATTTTGATTTAATTCACAGCACGTACAAATACCTCTAAGGTTAGTTCGCAGTGCTCATGATCCAGTATGCCTGAAATAAGTCGGATTTGTGCAAGGTCTGTCACAAATGTAGTAGGGCTGAGTCGTTTAAAAAACAATATCGCTAGAATTGATACATTCACTCAACATTCTTCCAAGCATCTTCCTTGTGCGTCCACACACCGCTGCCAGCGGGTTTTCCATACCTCGTACACCTTCTGGAAGGGGGCACCCGGAATCCTGCTAAGCTTCCTAGTCACGGCCTGTTGCAACGCTTCCACGGAGCTATGACGACAGATTTATATTTCAGGACGGATTTGAGGCGGCGGAAGAGGAAGATGTCTGGTGGGGCATTGTCTAAAAAATTCGGAACCTCACTCACATGGTCGAGAAGCTCTTGGCAGGTCCGCATGCGAGTTTCATTTTGTTCGTCTGAGAGCACTCGCGGCACCAAATTCGCACACACCTTTATCGTGCACATGTTTTCCTTCACAAGTCTATGCAAATCACTTTTAGGGATGCCGAGTGCATCAGAAACCATTCCAACACTTAATCTGTGATCCTTGTCCAAAGAGGTCATCATTCTTGCAAGTTTTCCGTCACTTTTGAGGTCAACCGGCGCCCTGAACGTCCGGTGTCTTCAGCATCTACCCTCCCGAAACAACTTGTGTCACTCGAAAACCCCCGTGGAGTTATCTACCCATGTACCTATGGCGTTATCACCATAAGCTGCCTCGAGTATGCCATGAGTCTCTTTTCGATTTGGTCCAGTTTCATACAAAATTGGATGGTGTAGCGCTGGCCCAAAAAAAGGGTCATGACGGAGCGTATCGAGGTCACGTTATAGAGGTTTCGCAAACGAACGATCCGCTCTCGAAAAGGATGGAAGCCGACTGCCACCGTCCTCCAGCCTCTCCTGAGACTCCCCTCCCTCCAACCCAGTCAGAAAAACCACTGCTCGTCCGTCCGTTTATCCGGGAAAAAAGAAGCCCTAATACTTTTGGGACATACCTTGTATGTCTAGTGCTACATGAACTTGAAACCTATGGTGGCCCTATACCAAATTTTGTTTATGTGATCATCCTATGGCAGTTTAAGAACTGTGTGACTCATTCACTCAGCTAAATGAGACATCCGACTCTCAAAAGAAGACTTGCACCCCCCCTCCTATTAATGCGGTGTGCCTGTGGTTGAAGTTATGTAGGGTATACATGTATATACGACCTATTGAGAACACCTTGGAAGGGTGTGGGATAGTAAAGGAGATACGATAGTGGAAGTCTTAGGCCGTTGCACAACATTTCCTGTTGCAATCGAGGCGCTAAATAAACTTCCACGAGGCAACGATCTGAATAGGAATGCGCCTCTATTACCCTCATCTGATCAGGGAGGTCAGTGAGTTCACCAACTTTGATAGGAAGGTCGGACACCTTTGTGGGAAACACTCAAGAGCAAGAAATAATAATAACATAATATGAATAATGAAAAAATTACATCCATTTAGTTTGCCAAAAAAAAACGACCTGTATTCAATGCTGCAAAATTGAGCAAAATTAATATGAGAACAACAAATGTCTTCACAATAAAAAATTTTAGTTTTTTCAATGCATGATGGAAGTCTTGGAATAGTAGAAGGCCACATCTTGATTATATATTCTAAAAATGTATGTTTCAATAGTGCGAGTTCGTTTACGAGGAGGCAGAGGAAATAATTTTAGCACGCCCGAAAATAGTGACAGAATTATTGAGATAGGCTTTCAAAAAGATTTCATTCATTTGTATCATTCCCAAGGCGAAAATAGGAAGGCTCGATATTATGTTTTAGCGAATATATATATTTAAGTGCCTAAATAGTCGCTACAATGCTGAAGAATAAAGACAAGCATTTACGAAACAATGCAAATTTAGTCGCCGTTAAATTAGCGCAAGGATTACAATTGAGAAGAGGGGACAAGGGGTAATTACTAGCAGTTAGCATTGGCCTGAATAGTTTTGAGGTTCTAATTTTTTGCCTAAAGAGATTATACAGGTATGCACATACATGTACATACCTGTATGTACAAATCAATGCTTTCCATTGAATCCTTACTCGTGGAGGATGAACGTGAAAACAGCACTGCACTCATGGGTCCACACACCCCTAAGGGATGCTCCAAAACCCGAGCATAGAACTTTGTCCATTCATCGAAGATCCCTAGAAATATGATATTTTTTATATTTCCGCAGGGTCATTCTACGGTCAAATAGAAAAACATTCATCTCATTGTGGTCATTAGTTGCTGGTTTTCTTTTTGAGACTCAGGGATTGCGTGATTATGTATATAATTGACAAAACTGCTTCTCGTCCAAATTGACGATCGTATTCTATGCATATATCCAAGTGAATGAGATTGTTTCCGTCGTGACTTAATAAATGTTAATAGGAAACTCGGTTTGGCATCACCGCAATATATTATATTAATGAAACCAAATTACTATCCATCCAAACAATCAATCCATGAAACTAAATATTACTGTCTGTCAATTCGAATAACTGCCTTAATAACAATGCATTTGTAGATGTTATTATTGGATTCCGCATTACATATTTGTCGTTGCGTATCAATTCCGCTTCTCAACTATTTCGTATCCATTTTGATCTCAGGTTTCTCACCCGCGATATCAGCGATGAGTCAGCGTGCGCTGGTAGCCGACTTCAGCAGTTTTCCGCCCAGGTTTCTACGACAGAGGCTCTCGCCTCAGCAAATGGAGATTTCCCAGTGTGACCAATAATATATTAATTGGCGAACATTTCTTGAACTGAGCGTGACTGTGTAAATATGGGAAATGACTCCATTTAATTGTTCACGAACTGAGTTCTGTGAGAATTCAACCTGAAATTAGTCTGTAGAGACCTCGGCTTTTGAACACACAGAATAAATTGGCCTTTTGGAGATTGCTAATATTTTATTAAACGAATGAATGAGAAAAAAATCGTGGCGTTATCGGGTAACATACATCAAAATGATATGTATGTCTTCCCATAGTCAGTAAACGTGCTATTCGTGTATTGCACGTAGGAGAGCAAATGTCGCAATATCGATTTTTTATGAAATTTCTTCCATACTTGCAAGGATCGATATATTTTCTTTTGAGGATTTAGATTAAATAGCATTTTCAAATAAATGTGGGAGACGCCGCAACAGTTACTTGAACGGGGTCATCCGCTAACATATACGGTAAAATGCAAGGCAAGGATCTTATCTGGATTGGCCGTAAATTGAGGAATTCCAAGTTCGAATATCGGCCAAGGCGAATGATTCTCATGCAGTGAAATTTCGGCATTTAAATGGCACTTCTTAGCAGGCACTTCTAATGGGTATTCAATTCCTTATACCTAGCGGACCCTTTTCCATAACTCGATACTCCGAAATTCTGCAAAAGTTGGTTTCAAAACATAATATTTTATTTTCAATCTTAAATAAGTCGAAAAAATACTTATTTGGCGCACTTTACAGAGCCTGTATTAAAAGATTTATCTTCAGCATGCTAGATAAGGTTTAGATTACCACAGATTTTGCGCTCAAGTTGGCTAAAACTCTCATCGAATAAATTATAAATTTCACTATCCATTACAGCAGCAACTCATTGGTTGGATTGATGCAAACTGTGCAAATATCACCAGAGCTGAGGAATAAAGGAGGGGAAAAAGAAGTGTTATAGTTATATAATATTTATTAAAGACTTTGTACATGATTTCAAAAATAAAGATATCAGTATAAACATCACACATTGCTAATTCAAGTACCTAACAAAGAGAGGTGAAACTGCATGTAAAAGGATTTCGTGTAAGTGCGTATGGAAACCTTGTGTCAATAATAAGATATAGTATATGCAGTAGCAATAAATGCTAGCAGAATTACAACTTTTATTTCATCTGAAAATACTGCAACAGGTCAATGCATCTAATAAATATGATATCGCGATTAATACATTTACCCTTCTAACAAAATTTATCCTTCACAATGTTAAAATAACTGTTTTAATTTCTTTCCGAAGTTAATAATATACAATAACCTTATTGTGTATCGTGTCCACTTTGTTCACAAGTTCATTTTTTAAACCACTAAATTTTGTAAATTTTGAATATAAGTTGCAAGCACGAAAATTTACCCAATTTTTAATGGGGAATATCCGCTGGCATCCTCGAGCTCAATGGATAATTAGCGTCGTCATATAAAATAAATTAATAACAAAAAAACACCTTTTGCCTTCGAAAAACAGACAACAATATATCCACTGAACATATAAACATGCATAAAAAGTAATGCGAAATAGTATTTGGGAAACAGTGCGAATGATAACGATTAAAATTACCCATAAACAATTTCTTAACATCGGTAGAGTTACTTATCTTCTGTAAATCAACACCAAAATTATTACATTTGCAATACACCATTAATGTGTACTACAGTGTTTTCTTATAACCATCCGAAGAATAAAACAATACATTGTAAATCGAGAGCAGTTCCGATCTGGTTAGGAAAAATTATATGCCAGCCATAATCCAGAGAACCTTTGGAATATCATATTCCTTGACGACAACTCAAGTTGGTGATAACATAACATTTTACTTAATTGATTAAATTATGCAATAAATGAGAGCTGGCTAAATATACCATTTATGGAGAAGACAGTAAATATAATGCTAGATGTAATTTAATTTGAAATTTTGTGCATGGCTCATTCAATGAACTTCGATTGCGTGTCGGTGAAAGAGTCTTCGTTATTCCCTCATGCAGGCGCCACCACCACGATCAGTCATTTGCCTCCGGGGAATGTTTCTTTCTCTAATTAAACTTTGACATACAAAGTTTTTTCCATGTCTTCCATTTCCTGATATGCTAAGAGTAACGATTCATTTCTTCGTCAGAGCTCTTTTGTTTCCAACCTTATTTTGAAAATCTCGTGAAGTAAGTTCCTTTAAAGACATCGGATTCGCATTCTGAAGGATAAACTTTGGTCAATTTGAGCCTGGAAATTCGCAGATTCGGGTTTGCAAGACAAAGATATCCCATATGGAAATGAGCACTCTCGGCGCTGAATGCACACTCCCTACTGCTTCCCGACAATGTTTCAGTCGTTGGTCCTCATTTATAACCTCAAAATTGAGGTTACAGGACATGTGGTTCTTCGTTCGTTAAATGTCTTTGGAAAAGGCAGCCTCGCTCACTGCCGAAACATCACGATTCGCTAATTAGTTTTGCTGTAGAGCTCTATGTCTTTGACATCATCTGCCGACATGTCCGTGTCCCCCCATCCCCACAGGGTGCTGTCTTTCCCGTGGAACGGCTCGTAACTACCGTCGCCCGTTCTCGCCGCCCGCTTCCTCGCCATTTCCACCGGGACCATTTTGAGATCGTATGCCCAGCCAAGCCAAGCGAAGAAGTCAATGAAGGCAGTCGTCAAATTGGTCCTGTAGTTGCCCAACTCTGCCGCCTTGTAATCCCACGGGAACACGTGGTGGTAGTTGTGCCAGCCTTCGCCGAAAGCAGCAATGGCCACGGGGATGTTCTCAGTCGGGCTGATGTTCCTGCGAAAGGCAAATTTTGGAAAAAAGGGTGAGACCAGGTACGAAATCAACATCAAGACTCCGTGATATTTTACTTTTATCAATCATGCCTCATTGTTGATAAGAGGCGCAACTTATTCAATTAAATTACCTGTCAGCTTCTTTTAAATATTCGTAATATTATACATCAAGTTATGTTTGCAGGACATTAAATACAAATAAATTAAATAAAAAGGTACATCTAAATAATTTTTTAATACTGACAAAGTTTCTACCTGAATCACGCGATAAAGACCTTAAAGATTTAAAAGAAAAATTTGCGAATGACTTGGGCATTTTTAATTTAAGTTCTATCGATAATGTCATATTAATAATACAATTAGCCCAATGGTAACGCTTGCATGCCGTTTAAACGCAACGTTTACGACTTGAATGTCATCAGGGATATAATAAAATATATCTAAGCCAGATATCTCCCAAATCTTGACCGAGAGTTTAAAAAAATTGATAGAACATGTATATTTTTACTCCAAGGATAGTTAACGGCCTGTGTTTAATTCCAGACACCACAATTGCAGCTTATGGTTAGGGTATTGCGGTGGGAGCAGCTCAAATATGCTGAAAAGCTAATCGCAAAAGCTTCGAAAGAAGCGAACAGCAGAGTGTGCGATGCGGAAATGCTAATTCCACACTCTAGCCGGCAGGTTACGCAGAATTCTTCGTCCGTTGAACTATAAGTAGAGCGGAAACCTTGGTGGAAAATTTCGACGTGCACGCATTGAAATCACCGCCGTTTAATACACCCATCGCCAGTCACACCAGGTCCTCTGTTTCGCCAGATAATAAAAATATATCATTATTCTTATGATCTCCTAAAATGAATGCTGGGGTTTGCATTTGTTCACGAACGTATCGCATTCGTAATCGTTCGCATCGTACAATTCGCATTCGGAGTCGGAAAATTGTCAAGGTCCTTCGAACGTAACGGGATTCCCACAGGAACAGAAAATAAAAAAAACTATACGAGGTAATTTTATTACGCATTCCATTTATTACCCATCAAATTATTTATCCGACAATGCCGTTATTTCCTTCCAGAAATTTAAAAGGAAATGGAACTCATAAAACAATCAATTAAGGATTTTAACGTTAGTAAAAATAAACCTCCATTCCTAAAACTATTTTGCTTCCGATTCTCTCACAACTTTTCGTTCAAACTGGTCCTTTTGTGACGTGATACTATGTCGGCGAGTACTAAGTCACATTAGAGAGGATTTTAAGGATTCCACATTCGGGATATGGTAAAAAAAGCAGTGCTCAAATGGCGAAGAGTAATTATCGATTCCTTTTTTCATATGAAAATGATTCCCAACGGACACACTGATGAGAAGCAACTGATATCCGTAGTATGTGTAAAGTTTCGTCGAGGTACCAAGTCTTCTTCGCGTGTTTTGGGAGGGCTGAGGAAGATGAGAGGGCAGAAGAAGAGAAAGTATGCATTATCATGTGGGAATGAGGTCAGCCCACACGTTCTTTTTGCGTTCTCTCGATCCCAGGTCTCAATTGCTTTCGCTTGGTCGTCTAAAATTTTCCTTTAACTGAAATATAACCCCAAGTATTATTAACCTTCCCACCACATTGCAGTCTTTCCAACCGAAACCCAAACTTGTCCCAGTGCTTCCTTGTTCAGGATTGAATATTGAGTTATTTTAAGCTTGGAAGGAATTCTCTTTCCTCATTTCCGGATGCATTCGGGCGTCAGCGCCTTCATACCCACAATGGAAACTGAATCCCGCATGACACTTAGCCTTTGCGCCTCTAAGTTAAATGATAGGACGGAAATAATGTTTCCGAGCTTGATGATTTCAAGCATCGTTATTTATAGAATAAATCGTAACATCGGTATTTATGGAGGCTTGCAAAGTCATGGCCTGCCGACCTCCGTCAATCCTGAAAGCGAAGTTAGCAAGTGTTTGAATCAAAACCGATTCACGAGTGGTGATGAATAATCTGCTATTTCATGATTTGCCAAATTTTATCCATTTCTGACAATTTAGCTTTGTATACGTACGGTGCATGAGAGCACTGAGAGTTTGCAAGCTTTCTGGGCGCGCTTGTCTCGGGTTCGGACAATCCTTGCCCCGTGCGAGCGCTGAGGCCAGCCGCGGGCCACAAAACGGCGCCGAGGGAACCTCTAGATTTGTGAATGAAATGGAACTTCGGCGCCTCTTGACGCCCAAGAGGTTCCACGCCTTCCACCGCC
The DNA here is from genome assembly GCA_037158775.1 of Hetaerina titia. Classification (NCBI taxonomy): domain Eukaryota; kingdom Metazoa; phylum Arthropoda; class Insecta; order Odonata; family Calopterygidae; genus Hetaerina; species Hetaerina titia. Next base: position 2,332,327 of record CM073779.1, read on the forward strand.
TCTCACGCAAAGAAAGAACATTATTCGTTATGATGATTCGTCATTACTCGTCATCATCAATTGTCACCGATATTATAGGAGCATATCCTCATGGATACTCCCTCACCTAAGAACAATTTAATACTAAGAAACATGAAATCAGTTGGTCAATTTCGTCTCAAAAATTAATTTTAGTTAATACATTCCGAATTCACCGTCAAATAATAAGTTAATAACTTTAATCTTACGAGTATCCTTGGCCGGTTCGAAAGAAAATTATAATTATCAAGAAGAAATATTAGCGGATTGGAATGAAACCAAATACACAGACATTTTTCATATGCTAAAACAAAAAAAAATATTTTAGGGAAGTATTGAGGAACTCGACAATAGCAATAATAATAAATAAGTAAAATGTTAATTTTAGTCATGTATTATTATATGCATGAAATACCCTTCGGTAATACATCACTGCGCCTCGTGTAACGGTAAATAATATGAAATATCCTCCCTTCCTGGTTATTCCTTCCCATGGGTAGACGGGGTTGGAGGATTCGCAGCGAAGATGAGTAGGCTTCATTTGGAAGCCCGCCGGCGTAATCTAGCCACGATGAGCTTCCGTCGGCCATCAGCAAGCTATTCAAGGAGAGATTGACATCCAACTGACCTAGTTATTTTCTGGGGAGGCCTTGAATCAGCAGGACCTTATGGATTCGAATAAGTGCACCGGAGAAACTTTGTCGTTATTTCTCAAAATCGGTACTAAAGACATCAGACGACTCGCATAATGGCTCGATCTTAGTAGTTATTTGTAATATGCCGAAGTAAAATTTCGCACTACTGAGTTTTTCTAAAAATCTATAATGGTCATGCCGCAGGCTATCGGCACATTTCATTACAGATCTAAGCTCTTGCTTATATAATAATATGATATAACTTACGGCCTTTATAAGTCAATTTTATTTAGAAGTATAATTGAGTACTCTTTACCTTTCCAAAGGTTTTTTTTCGCATTTCTGTCAAGAGATTACCTATTACCTTCCTAGGAATCCTGCTCTATGAAGTCACTATATTTTCTCCGATGCTGCCAATTATTGCCTGACCCGTTCAGTCAAAAGATTTTTATCACTATTTTTTAATTAATTTGCGAAGCTTCTTTTATTCACTATTGATTTTTTGCTTTAATTGCAGTTTAATTATCAAAAAGTAAAAACAATGATTTCTGACCATCCACTAGCATAATCATTCTTTATCGCCACATGTTTATATTTTTGGTACAGGTAAACGCAGTAGATAGATGTCTGCCCACGACTGCTTCAAATTATACCAAAAAAGTGTTTTATCTGACCATTTAAACCGGGTTACAACTTAGGCCATAGAAAGATTCTCTCCACAGTTCGGTGAGGAAATATTTCCAAAGAATTTAGATCAGCTCTTTGAATATAGGCAGGCATTGGAAATTTTTGACCCAAGAATTTGAAATTTCCCAAGAAAGTTAATTTATTTTGATATGAAGTATATTCCACGTACATCATTGAAAATTTCCCCTAACTCTTGCCACTCACTCCGGGTTGATTATGCCGAGCACCTTAACGGTTTACATGTTTACTACATTCATGGGAGGAATTTTATAGCATTGGTGGATAATGCAAAACATAACTTATGATATTAGCGAGTAGGTATAACTTCTCAGCCCAATCTCCATCACTGATATTTTAAAAGAATCCATCCAATTAATAGGCTTTGTAGTTTATTGAATCAATGAACCAAATTGGGGAAATTTACCCAAACGGAAGCAAAAAGCAACTCCTTAATGAAACGTAGGGTGTAATGCACACAGATACGCAGTAGTAGTTTTTATGAGAGGCCACCGACAGCTAAGGTCATTTGCGCCATTAGGGATGGATGGGTGGAGAGGAAGGTTGGAGAGAAACCCGGCGTCTGCATTAGCCTACCCTTGTCGAAAGGCGCCAAGGGGCCCTTTAACGTCCGGGGAGCAGTTTAACGCCCCTCGTGTGCTTTCCACACAGCACCTCAAGTAGGGATCAGGGTACCACTGAAAATATTTGTTGCGTACAGGATTTGAACCCGGGCATTCCCAACTCAGATGGAAGGCTGTACGTTAGCCACCGCACCATCCCGATTCCCAAAGATACGGAAATGAAGAACGAGAGAGTAGCGGAAAAAAGTGCTTGTAGGTTGAGTATCAAGGCAAAAAGAATGGCCTGGATATGTTGGCCGGAAAATCGAATTAGAAAGCGTAAAAGTATCAATGGAGGGTAAAGACTCACAAAATAGGTTACCTAAAACACGTCTTCAAAGGATAATTGTAGGTGCATGGTACTGCGCTCAAGCCCAATTTGAAGGTAGTTCGCATAAGTGGGCCAGCCCTCGGAATTAAACATTCAAAATTCGAATGAGATAAAGGAAATGGATTCGGTGGACAGAATGTAAGAAATCGCAATTAATGATATCTACGCAGTCGTAGCTATTGCAGAGATATTCACCGGACACGCACGCTAGAATTCGGGGTATTCGGAGGAGTGGCGACAGTCAAAAGAACTCAAAGGAACTCCTGCGGTAAGGTTGGCTTAGGTTAGGCCGCAGTAAGAATTTTGAATGCAGAATTACTAAGGATCTATATATTTCAATTTTTTCCTGATTCTGTAGTGAACAGACGGTATCGATGCGGTTAGGCTCGGTTGACTCGGGAGAGGCCAAAGTCCTAATGCGGCCTGCCTGAACCTGAACCCGGCCAACCTGAAGTTGAGCATTATCGGCGCGAATATCTCTGTCCCTTTAAGGCCTTGCTACATAAACGGACTACACAATGCAATCCTACCTAGGGGCTACCCTCAGATCCTAGGAAACAGTCGCCAGTGGAGTGGGCATCGGTAGCCGCGGTCTGTGAGGCATCCACTCCCCCTAAATTCTCAAATTAGCATGGTTACCCTTGAAACATCAGACGAGTAACTGCTGGTGTTGCGTAGGCATAATCTCACTGCGTTTCAATGATCCAGCTCGTTGTCCCCATGCGTGAGATGATGTATCCAAACGTGTAACTTTACGGATGAACAGCGTGCATTCTGCCCAAGGCACATCTCGGATTAATTTGGCTGAATTGCAACTAGAAACTTAAAGCACCGATACTCCTGATCAACTAGCACCAGTCATTTACACTAAAACTTTCCGCGAGAGATGAAGGCCTATCGTGCGATGTCCAAAATCGAACCGGAAATTCTTTCCGAGGCAGCATAATATATTAAACCATAAACACAGTAATCAACCCGAAGGTCGGTTTAGTAGGTGATGGTAGAGCTCACCCATGTACCAAGCCCGACGGCGTGTGAATATTCACACATCAGGGTAGGGGGGCCAGTTCCTTTCCCTGTGCCGGTTATGGTTTCCCAGGAAGACCTGGTACCCGAAAAATCAACTAGCTTGGGTGGAGCTGCAGGTGCCCAAAGTGCCTTGCCCGGGAATCGAACCTGGGACCCTCCGGTCAGCAGTCCAACGCTCTACCCGCTAGACCACCGCGACCCGCCATAATATATTATAAAGGATATTTTCACCTGCAGCCCTTCTAAACTAATATATATTGAATTTTAAACGGCGTTTCTGTGCAAGTACTTGCTTTCAGAAAAATACGTGCATTCAACACGAATTTCAGCATATAATTTGTCGGTATACTTACTTGTCAAATGGTTTGGTTCCCCAAATGTGAGCTGCGCTATTCACGAGCCACGTGCCATTCAAGGAGAGGGTGTACCGCATCACGTAGCAGACGTACCAAGATGTCCAAGGGTCCTCATTCCAGTAATAGCATGGGATCCAGGTGGGTAGGATGAGGCAAAGAATCGGCATTACCAACAAGTATGTCCTAGGGAGATGAAAGCAAAACGATGTCCGTGATACAACTCAGAGCTCAGATAGAGAGACAGGAAAGAAATGCTGAGGATATGCAGACATTTCTTATGTGGGTAATACACAGAAGCAATACATACTGTGTATGTGTGCAAATGAATTTATGTATTAAAAATACATACATTTGTAAGAGTTGCCACATACATACAATGGTGGTCTGAAAAGTTTCCAACCTTGCAAAGATACAAGAAATTTTTTCTGTAATATTCAGAGTCAGAAACTCTGAAAATTTCATAAAAAAAGTCTTGTATCTTTGCAAGGTCGGAAACTTTTCAGATCACCCACGTATTTATATATGTATACATTACATATATATACACACACATATATGTAATATAATATTTTACATAGGCCAGTGCTCTACACCCCTGAACCTCAGGATAAATAACACAGGCCTACAAAAAAAGTTTTTTTTGGTGCCGGGAATCTTTGTGATGATTTTAACTATATTTGTAGAGCTGAATCCAAATATGAAATCCGTTTTTATTTAATAGCTCTACTTTTTTAGATATGGCACATCTTACGATTAGTTGTTTTAATATTTGATATATTCCGGAAAATAATTTTCAAAGTTAAATAAATCTATAAGTATACTAATTTATAACCACTCTGCGGTGTTCCTTTTATTTTCAATAAACTGTCAAAAAGTTTTATGTATATTTCTATATTGTAGGTAATGAGATTACAAAACAAAAATCGTTTGTATCGATTTCGGTAAAAGATGGCGAAATTAGTTCATAAGGTATCCGAACTACTAGCATCAAGACTGCATGAAAAGAATTTACTGCACCCCGGTACAAAAATAAGTTTTTATCGCACAAGGGAAAAGGATATGCTACCCTTCTTTACTCAAGGAGACAATCTTACATTTTGTTTAGACGTTAAGGGTCTTTTGGAAAAAATGGGACTACTATCACAATATGATGCTAGTGATTGGCGTTTGTTTATTGATAGCACCAAGCGTAGTTTAAAATGTGTACTTTTTCACAATGGTAACAGGTTTGGCGCAATACCAATCGCTCATTCAACTAAAATGAAAGAAGAATACGATACAATAGCATTGGTCTTACAGAAGATAAAATACCAGGAAATCGCTGGGTGATTTGTGTAGATTTAAAAATGGTAAACTTTCTTCTTGGGCAGCAAAGTGGCTACACAAAATATCTTTGTTTCTTGTGCCTCTGGGATAGCAGGGACAGACAAAACCACTGGATTGAGAAGGAGTGGCCTAAGAGAGAAAACTTGGCTGTTGGGAAAGAAAACATCATTGCTGAATCTTTAGTTGAAAGAGAGAATATCATCTTACCGCCTCTACATATTAAACTAGGCCTAATGAAGCAATTTGTAAAGGCTCGTGACAAGGATGGACCATGCTTCGGCTACTTAAGACTAAAGATGCCCCATATAAGTATTGAAAAACTTAAAGCTGGTATTTTTGAGGGGCCACAAATCAGACAACTTACAAAGGATCCTGCTTTTGTCGAGTCAATGAATGAGATTGAAAAAAATTAGTTGGATGTCATTTGTTGAGGTCATAAAAAATTTTCTAGGAAATCACAAAAGTGAAAATTATATTGAGCTGGTAAACTTTATGCTCAGTAACTTCAAATCACTTGGATGTAATATGAGCACAAAAGTTCACTACCTACACAGCCACTTAGACAATTTTCTTGGAAATTTAGGAGACACAAGTGAAGAACAAGGTGAAAGATTTCACCAGGATATAAAAACAATGGAAGCTCGCTACCAAGGAAGATGGGATAACCATGTGATGGCAGATTACTGCTGGTGCTTAAAACGAGACTGTTTGAACAAAGTGCACTCAAGAAAATCGCGCAAAAGAAGCTTCCGATGTGTTGAGTGATGTTTTTATGTATTGTTTTCTTTTCAATTTGTTTTATTACAGTAAAAAAAATTAGTATTTGAGTTCAATTGTCTTGTAAATTTCTGTTGTGTTTGTGGGTGATTTAACAGCCCTAGAAATAAATCAAGTCTTTATATTTAGTGGGTTTTATTATTAATATAATATTCCCATATCATCATGCAGAAGATTTTTTTACGTAAGTAAAAACATATCTATATCTTGAAAACTATAGCTGATAGGAAAAAACTAGTGTCATAATTGGATTCAGCACCCCAATTGTTCTTTAAATCATCATTAAAAGCTCCGGCACCAAAGCCACTGTTGGCCTGTGTAATCATCGCGCCTCATGTAATCCCTCTTCCCCGTCAGCGGGTCTCCCCATCCCAAAACATGCCTCCCATCATAACACCACCTTCAACCAGTGTTACAGTGTTTCCGTTCTGGCGTCCCTTCCCTCATCCGATAACCCTATAAAATTAAAAACGATGGACGTGGCATTTATATGGCTTTGCAAAACCCATCAACATCCGGGTCTCCAAGTCGTTCATTAATTATAGAGGGTTGAAGTGGATCGGTGTGGAATTGTTTCATATCGCAGAGAAAGATGCTTTGTTCATCCACATGAATTTTGTTGTTCATGGCCTAGGTTTTGACTTACTAAGTCCTGATGACAACTTTGTAAGATGACACCTGGGTTTTGGATTTTGTAGTATGTGTGGTTAAACGAGTTGTTTTCTTTTCCAGTCGTGAATTAGACCCACATCCTCCCTCTCACTCCTATCCTTTCTCCCCTCCCCTCTGGCCTCCCTTCTCCCGTTCCCCTCCCCCCCTTTCTTTTAACCCTCCCCCGCCCGCCCCGTTCTCCCCTACCCCCGTCCCCTTCTCTCTCTCGCATACCTCACCTCTCCTATATCAGCAGGCAGCACCACTGTATCTTCTGATGAAACCGGAGCTCGATTCCGGCCAAATTTTTAATAAATAACGTGTGAGTGTTCTTTTTATATCTTCCTATATTGTTTGTTGCTGTCCAAATTTTTTATTCAACATTTCCGTGTTATTTCGACGAAATCATCTATATCCGCATTGAATATGTGTATATATTTATATGGGGGCTAAAGTAGTTCAGGGGTAGAGCGTTGGACTACTAACCGAAGGGCGCAGGCTCGATCCCCGGGCGAGCCTCTCTGGGTACCCTGAGGTCCACCCAAGCTGCGTGATATTTCGGGTACCAGATCTTGCTGGGAAACCATAACCGGCACAGGGAAAGGAACTGGCCCCCCTACCCTGATGTGTGAATATTCACACGCCGTCGGGCTTGGTACACGGGTGAGCTCTACCATCACCTACTAAACCGACCTTCGGGTTGATTACTGTGTTTATGGTTTTTTTTATATATATAAATAATGTATAATATATATATATATATATATTTGGATGACGGGGACGTTGAGTAGGGATGTTAAGACAAGACTCGTAAAAACTCTGATATGGAGCGTAGCCATGTACGGCGCGGAAACGTGGTCACTGAAGCAGGAGGATAGAAGTAGATTGGAGGCTTTTGAAATGTGGGTTTGGAGAAGAATGGAAAAGGTGAAATGGACCGAAAGGAAAACAAATGAGGAAGTACTGGAGATGGTGGGTGAGGAGAGGGGTTTGTTGAGAGAAATCCTATGGAGACAGGAAAAATGGATGAAAGGCGTATTGAGCGGTAGTGGAATGTTGAAGAGGGTAATAGAGGGGAGAATGTTGGGCAAGCGAGGTAAGGGCAAGAGCAGGATAGGAATGTTGGACGGGATGAAGGGAGGAAATAAGTACACCGAGATGAAGAGGGACCTGATACAGATTAGTCTGCTAGGTGGGGAGTCACAAAATGTTTATTTGATAGTTGTGTCCATCCAAAAACCTTCCTTAAACGGTAAAAAACCATAAACACAGTAATCAACCCGAAGGTCGGTTTAGTAGGTTATGGTAGAGCTCACCCATGTACCAAGCCCGACGGCGTGTGAATATTCACACATCAGCGTAGGGGGGCCAGTTCCTTTCCCTGTGCCGGTTATGGTTTCCCAGAAAGATCTGGTACCCAAAAAATCAACTAGCTTGGGTGGAGCTGCAGGTGCCCAGAGTGCCTCGCCCGGGTATCGAACCCGGGACCCTCCGGTCAGTAGTCCAACGCTCTACCCACTAGACCACCGCAACCCACCTTAAACGGTAGATTACCTAATAATAATGTATTTCTACACAAACACATACGTGGATCGTGGTAGTGCAGGGGTAGAGCGTTGAACTATTGACCGGGAGCCCCTCTGGGGACCTGCAGCTCCCCCAAGCTATGTAGTTTTTCGGGTACTAGATCTTCCTGGGATACCATGACCGGTACATGGAGAGGAACTGGTATACCATCACCTACCAAACCGACCTTCGAGTTGATTACTATGTTTAGAGTTATGTACATATATACACACACACATACCTCACACATACATACTTGACTTCTGCAGTCGTGTTTACAACTAGGATCAAATAGATCACATTAAATCATATTTCCCCTCCATCCATGACAGATACTCTCTCCCCCTCTAAGCGCTTTTTCGTTCTTTGTGCTTTTACCCTTTGTTCCCACATTCTCCTTGTTTACAATTGCATTCTCCCGATGTTTCCTTATACCCCCTTTCTTTACCCCTTTCTTCATTCGTAATGCCCTTCTAAGATGAAGATTCTGTGTAGCCTCCCAAAGTTTAGAAAGCCATTATGAGTGCTACGTGTATTTTTCTCTGTCTTTAAATTCTTATATAAATTAGTATATTTTAAAATAAATATGTATGTACAAATTTTTTCGACCCTCTTACCTCTTCTGCCACATCACCACAAAGTCTTCCTCCAGGTCACTCATGTCCACGGTTTTGCCTTTCCTGATGACATCAGGGTGCTTCTTGACCAGCAGCCAGCCGATGTGTGAGAAGAAGAACCCTCGGTTGGCGTTGTGAGGGTCTGCGTCCGTTTCGCTGAATTTGTGATGCACACGATGGTCCCGCACCCATTCGAATATGTGGTTCTGCAAGGAAGCCATAACGTTCTCATACAAGGTCTCGCGACCATCACCTTCATTTAGAGTCTTAGGGCCAGAAATGTCACCCATGCACTAAATAAAGGACGGTTTTTCAGCCAAAAGGCTGAAATAGGGCTGTAAATATTGTGACAATTATAAATATTCAAAACTTAAAGGCCTTAAAGGAAATATTATATTACAATTAAAACCATTGTGATTTTCCACAGCTTATGTCGCCTATTATGGCTCTGGCCATCCGAGGCGTAAAACTGACTTTTGTATGTAACGAAAGATCAAGTGTTCACGTGATCACCCGCGTCTGCAATACCTATTGCCACGTGCACCATTCCCTCTTCACCGTCACTGCATTCTATCGGCCAGTGTTAGGCATATTTGTGCCAGCATACTGTAGCATCAGAGTCAAATTCCCGTAAGATTCACTTTCCCTATTCTAAACAAAATATGGGCAGTCTCCCTTATGAAGGGATTAACTTGACAGTCAGTGTCCCGTTGCCAGCGCCCCTCCAATAGGATCCATATGCCGTAATGACACACCACCGAAGAACTGACTGTTGACTGAACGTGGATCGCGCGGTTGGTGTCTAGTAAATAAACTGTTCTTTTTGAAATAACAATGGTTTTAATCAAAGTGTTAAAAGGTTTTATATCTTTGTATATTGCATAAGGCATCGGAGAGAGGAGAAAATCGCACGAAAAATTTGAGGCTCAATTGAGGAATAATTTCCTGTCTCCCAGGCGGAGAACCCTCAAATCGCGAGCCTTACCACTTTCCTCAGGTAAAGAATTCTTTTTTAAGAATCCAGTGCCTCATATAAGGTACCTGCTTCGTTTGAGCTGAGGGAACATAATTTTTTTCTGAGATGGTTGGGAGTTCACCAGAGACAAATATCCCCTATTTTATGAGTGAAATTCATGGCATTAGATAATAAATTTCGCTCTGAAATTCAAATTATTTATTGTTTCAGTAGATTTTTTTTAAAACCAGGGTACGTTCACTGCAAGGGGCAGAACTAACATGTCGAAAACCACAGCTCATGGAGAAACTGATTTTTTTTAAGCATCACAAAGTGCAGTGAATGATTAAGAGACATGAGATTATACAATTGATATATGGTATGTTGCAGTGGGAGATAATATTAGTGATGAAGTTAATTTATAGCAAGCCGGTCGTTTTAGTTTCTGAACGGCATTTGTCTTTTACCTGGAACGCGATCGTCTGAAAGATGGCCAGTATAATCCTTAATTGCCACTTCGCTTTGTATGCTTTATGCGCCCATAGCCGATGGGCCCCAGCTGTGATGCCCAAAGCCGCTGCGATAGTGATTAACAGCGCTGGAAAAGAGAAAAGAGGAGATATCCACGTCACTATGAATCAGAAAGATATCCTTTGCAATTTTAGTATTTATTTTAAATTTTCAACTTTGCATTCAATCAATGTATGTACTCTTGAGATCATCATGCCATGCTTCATGGCTATTTCATTAGAATTATGAGAGGATGTTAATATGATATTTTGGATTGTTACAAGGAACCCCATGTACGTATACGAGAGGTGAGGAAACGTGAAACAGAGTCGTTGGAAACATTTCTTTAAGAGTTTTGCACCTGAGGGTAACACCAGTGACGAGTCGGCTGTGATTAGCTTAAACGACGTGAAAGGGAAATGAGAGTTGATGTAATCAACTTGCTCAATCGTACATAAGAATGAAAGGAAAGATCTGGCGAGACAGAGAAAAGAAAACTCAGTTTTTAAGTGAAAATACATGTGATATATTTGTCATACATGAATAAAGAAAGGACATGGAGGGTTCCAAAGCTTTTAATAATTAAAATTTTAAATAACGATCATATTCTTTCCCGGAAACTGACAATGAGTGAGTGTCTTCTCTTCTTTCCACCTGAAATGTTTCCTCATCGATGAGTTGTTCAACTAAATTTAAAATAACACTCTTAATATTGATGAATTAGTCTTAATCTTAATTCTTTTGTTAATCTAACTCTAGTGCTCAATGGGTGAGAATTTGCAATGAATTATCAGCACAGAATTGGTAATTGACGGGATTGCTATTATTCAATTTTTGTAGACCTGATGAAGGCAAGGAATTACTTGGGAGGGCACGCATGTCCTGGGAGTTGGAAATCGATGACTTTTTACGGTCGATGAACCTAAATATTTATATGATATTCATATTAGATATTCATATATATGTTCATATAGAAGAATATCATATGAAATTCATATTATATTCTTCTGGGTATTTGTGCAGAATGTCATCGTATGCAAAATGTTCAACCAACTATTTGAGACCTCTCACTTTGGAAGGCTCGCAAACATTCCGCTTTATTTGCGAATAAGTTGCAAGGTAAGCGTCACGCCCTTCCACTCAGAGCTTTCGCCCAAGTCTATTATAATTGGTTATTAACCCCAGAAGTGGAACAGTACAATTTCAACAGTTGTGGATGTTACTTGGCCGAATACTTCGGATTTAAATGCATTTTCAAGCTAATGGCTCGGAATGCCACCGCGTAGAGCAGTTACTCATTTCATGTCAACGTCTTTCGCCTACGCATTTCGCGATGATAATATTTATTTGACTGCTACTTTAAAATAATCCTAAAACACCTGGAGATAATACATCCCTTTCAAGAATGGAGTGGTAGTCTTGAAGTTTCTGCGATATTATTATTTCGGATAGTTTTGCCAGCATTAAGTAGGCTTTTGAGCACAGATATTATCATGTAAAGAGATAGGGTAGAGCTAAACTCTTTAAGATATTATCATAATGCTCAATATGTTTATGTGGTAAAACATTCTTACCGCAGTTTCAATTTATTACTTCGTAAATTCAGAACAGTTCATTTTTATACAAAACCCGAGTACGGAATTTTGCCTTTTAAGCAGGGGACTTGGCTGATCCTTGGCCTAATGATAAGAGTTCTTTTAAGCTGCCTAAAAGTAACTTCAACTAACTGCGTATTTAATAAATGTATTTTCCTCTCAGATAAAAATTTCAATACAGGTAATATAGAGGCAATACAGCTAAAAATTTCAATTTTTACCTCGATCTTTCGCTCTAACATAAAAGCTGTCGCCAAGCACACTCAACTAAGAGGAATGATCCTTGGATAAGATTCTATCCAACGATGCCTCCTCACCATATCACGCCTGAAACGTCTCTTTTTATTGATGCCTCCTAAATTTAGACTCGAATTGGCTCCTAGTGTCAGAAAAATTACGTAATTTGGGGAAAGCTACTGGCACCAATTCGTCTATAAAATCGTTCAGAGTACATATATCATTATTTTTAATGGCGTAAATCTGGAATTTTTTTTATTATCCTATTTCCTCAATCTTATCGATTGAGTATTTATGGTTAAAATTGGAGATTGCGATATAATATATACTGCTCGATTCCTAGTACTTTTAGTTATAATTTTCTTATATCAGTGTAGTGATTTGTTTTTATAAGTAATATGTGCAAGTAAATTGTACAAAATTCATAATAAGCTTATCTTGTAACTCGGAATCTTGAAATAATTAATCGATATCCAATTATTATGATTAAAAGTAGGGAGAAAATATTTACGCACAGAGGTCAAATTAAGATTTATCAATGCCATAGATCGGTAGCTAATATCTTGTATCCCTATGTCAGTTCAGAGACATCCTTACCGTTAATGGTCTAGTGGATATGATACACAAAATTGGCTACCATACTTAATTTAAGCTCAAAGACAGCAATCTGTATGGCAGTTCGGAGTAGATTATGTCAGTATGTAATTATTTGATGCAATACTTTCATAGAAAACGCCAAAACGGTTTCATTACGAATGGTTAAACAATACAAAAAATGTGTTCATCTTCCGTAGGTCACATAGTTCCCATTTTGCCAAAAATATTGTTTTTACTAATTTTTTCGATTCGAACAAAAGTGCGCATTCGCAGAAAACAATTCCATCCCATAAATGAAAATAAATTTGGTCTCTATTAAGTTCTTATTTCATTCAATGACTTTGCTTGCCGCTGAATTTCAACCTGGGAGAATCAAAATTATTACTTAAATTATTTACGACATTATTGATTGCCCTCTCAGGAAAGGTATTTCTAAAAGCGCATTACACTCCACGATATTATTTTGCAAAAAATACCAAGTCTTTGGATGGAATAAACCTCAGATGCACGAGTGACTTACTTAAACCAGCTAAATAAGTAACGAAATTGCGAGTATATAAAAATGTTTTCGATGCTTGCATCTAAATAACATGATGGATTTCTGACTTTTTTTCATTTGCTTCCTATCTTTTTCGAGGCATATTTTCTCAAATTAAAAAATGTTCACATGAAACGCATTGGAAATATCCTTGGAGCATTCTGTTTAAACGGAAATACGGAAAATTTTGAAACCCTTTAGGTATTTTACCTGATTTTTATTAGGTTCATAAATTAAGAGAATTGCTTGGAATTAATAACACTCTGTCTGTTCAAATCTTCAATAATATCATGCATAGAAATTGACACTTTTTCAGACGTGACCTCTAAGTTGAAATGTCACAAAATATTCATTTTTGTTTAGGATATTATGCAAAAATTGTTTTATGCAATAGAGTTAAAATAGGAGTTGATGAATAATAAAATTAAGAAAATACATTTTGCAGTATAAAACAGCATATAATTTGTTATTAAAGACGTTTTGAATTACTCATTACGCATTCAAACCATTTCCTAGTGAGCGGAAATGGAAGATGGAGCAAAATAAATAAGTCTAACAATAGTATGAAATGATATTGATGGTACGATTTACATGCAGATATCAATTTTAACTTATTCTCTACCGCAGTGTAAGCATAAGAGATAAGAAGACATTTAAAAAATCGAATTCCAAAAAACATTGACAGGAGTATTTTGTGCTAGTTTTTTACTTTGGTTTATCCGTGCGAAGAGAATACGATGCTAAAGAAATAAGATTAATTAAAAGGAAAGCATGCATGGAGTGGCTAATTTATCATTATACGCATGTCTTTATAATGCATGGGTCTAATAACAAGAGTGACTGCGTAACTTTTGAATACATAGGCAGATACAGACATATGTAGCGCCACAGTTTTCCTAACCTCATATTAAATCGGCCAGAGAAGAAGAGGTGAGCGCAAAGTAGATGTGGTGCGAAACTGTGAGTTACTACTGGAAAAGATCGCCCGAAATGAGGGTTCAGTGAAATATGATTATAAAAACCTTCAATTACATAGACATTCATCATAAAAAAATCATGATCAGCCTGGATTGGGGAAATATAGGCCCCCTATGCCGTAACACCTATTAACGGCGGCGATTCGATTTTTTAAATGAATTTTAAAAGGAAAGGCTCTCATCACGTCATCATACATGCGAAATGCTGGTAATTACTCCGATTAATACGATTTAAAAAATAATGGAATCACGAGAGCAATCTTGGATCGGCCCCAATAAAAGATTTCGGGGGAGGGGTGGAGGTGGGGGGTGGGTAGGCTGGAGGGAGGGCCCAGAGGGACAAAAAACAGACCTTGGTCTCATCTGGAACTGGATCTTTGCCGAGCGGGCAGTCTCGCCCTCAGCGGGCAATTCGTTCCTCCGCGAGAGAACTCGCTAAATTACCCTGACGTCGGCATCGAATTGGGGCGGCGAGTAAAAGTCCACGGGGAGGGGAGCGGAGGAGAGAAGGGAATATTCTGATGACGCCGCGTCCGCCGTTTCTCAATCGCGGCGAAGGAAAAGTGACTCCTCCGAAATGTCGCTCTTTCCATCACCCGGGAATGGAGGCCAACGGCCCGAGCGGCGGGGAAGGACGGGCGGCGAGGACTTTTTACTCAGCATTGACCACGAGCCGGCGAATAACCTCGAACTTTTTGACCTAGTGACGGGCGAGTGGCGGGGCACCGTTGTTTGGTGGGAACCGGTCTTGCCGGAATATGTGCTGGAGGGGGGAAGTGAGGTTTTGGAAGGAGGGGACGAGGGTGAGTGAAGGGGCCGTTGCGTCCCGGAGAGAAAGCGAAAAGACGGCAGGGGACTCGGTGCGGTGCGGCGCGAGGGGAGAGTGGATTCTGGGCTGGGAAAGGGAATTCTCCGCGAGCGAGGACCTCCCCCTTCCTCACCTCCTTCCCCTTCGCTCTCCGTGCCTCCGAAACCTTCCCGTCCCAGCCACTTTCTCGGCGCACCGAAGAAAACGAAATTTCCGCGCGCATTCCAGGGAACTGGACGGGCGGGATGCGACCCGGGCGAATGAGGTCCAACCGAAGAGATCTTTCGCGTCAATCATGCGGACGTCGGCCGCATCAATGCGCCTTGCTCGCACTCCTTCCTCGGCTCTGCGCCCCCTCTGACGCGACTGGCCCGGGACATCGACCGTCCCGGGCGTCGCGGGGACGCAGCAGGGTGCCCCACGAGGTTGCTGAACCCCGACGTAAGATGCTCACGAATCTCTCCCTCCGAATCAGGCCTAGGATAACAAGAAAAAGGCTGGTGGTCCATAATCCACGGCTAAGGGCCAATTTCTCCAAGTTCGACACTATTCAGAAGCCATTGTAATTTGAGCGCTCGGAGTCATGGAATTGCGGTATATGGCGCGCCTGTGTTTATGTACATAAAAATACCGAATTTAACAAAGTCGTGTATCATTTATGACTGATTTTAGAAAATTTGCAAATTGACGGTAGCTTTGAGGAGAGAGCCGTGGAAGTCTTCCCTCGACTGGTCCCGTCCCGTCCGTGAGCGATCCAGGGATGGACGTCATCAACATTTTATTCACAAGTGCTCTTTTGATATTTAAAAGTGTGTAAATATTATTAAACATTAGTCTCCGTGGCCCAAAGTGCTCATGTAAAATTTTGATCGACCAAATTCTAAATCTGTCATTTGGTATCAGGGTCTTAATATCAAAGGATGACGCCATTACAATCAACAATTATACATTAACCGACGATATCAAAGTTTTATGTATTCTTTATATTTGAGCAATTGAAATTATTTATTCATTTTTATTATTATTATTTAATTCTCTACCACATTCGCATTATTACAAGAAACTGTGGGAAATGACGCGACGGTAACTTTTAACGGGGTCATTCGCTAAATATGCATTACAATGTCACAATTTCAGAGTATAAAAATCATTTACCTTGATCGGGATTTGAACCCGGATCCATCGATATCCGACGGAGTGGTTTAGCCAGGTAAGCTTCCGAGATGTCCTCTTACACTCCGAGATTTTGGGAGCTTTCGGGAATGTTCTTGTGGGGGCTTTTCTCTTTAAAGCCCTCAAAATCTCGGGGTGCAAAGGAACGCCAAGATAGCTTACTATACTGGCTTAAGCACTCCTCCAGACATCTAGGATTCCGGGTTCGAATCCCGTTCAAGGTGAATTATTTCTATGCTCTGAAATTGTTACGTTGGCATTACTTATTCGAATGGTTGTTCAGCTTTGGGTCGTTAGCCATTTTAATTGTATGCGTTAGCAGTTTGGCAAGATATTTTCTAGTAAGCCACTAACCTGAGTCGGCCATTATATAGGTTCTTGCATAAAATATTAACACAAGGATAAATACCAGCTCAGAAATCTAAGTTGGTGTTTCAATTACGTTGGAAATTCAATCGTGACCTTTGTATCCGCGGTTAAGGGTGTCAAAAAACGTTCCATAATTTAACAAGCGAAAAATGTAAATGATTAAAAAGTACTTCAGATATTCATCACTTCACCAGAGATGTTAAAAGGTAAATCCACAATACCAAATTTTTAAGCGATCACTTTCCGAAATCAACATTCATGATATGACATGAAAAATATATTCTTCCAAGCCAGGCTGCATTAGTCTAAAATAAATTATGCCGCTATTCATCCACAGGGCAGGACAGAATTGGGACTTCATTGGTCAGTGTGGCACACCTCTTAACATTAGAATCAATAACCACCTCGCTTCATCTACATCTACATCTACATAAGTACCCTGCGAGCCACCAAAAAGGTGTGTGGCAGGGGGTGTAGCACCATGAGGGAAGGGTAAGGGTTGAGGGGGTTGGGAGTTAGGTGAGGAAAGGTGGGGGGAACCTGTAGGAAAAAAAAATATATATACATATATATATATGTATATATACACACATACATATACATACATACATACACACATGTATACACATCCTCGCGAAGTCCCTAACCTGTACGTTAATACTTATTGTAATGAACTAAGTCCTGGGGAATTTCGACTACGAGCATTCTGTTCCCTTATCGTTCTTGGAAAAAATGACATTTTAAACCTGTCAGTCTTGCAGTCTATCTCTCTAGTCTTATATTCGTGATCCCTTCGACCGTAATACGTTGGGGTTCGTATTATATCCTTGATGTCATCGGAAAAGGGCCCATCTTTAAATGTTTTTAATAAGTTTAGTCCATATTGGAAACGCCGCTGTGTAAGAGAATCCCAACCTAAACTGTCTAACAAAGTGGATACGCTGCTGAGTTGGTCATAACAATGTTTGACAAATCTAGCCCCCCTCCGCTGAACTCGATCTAATTCCGAAACCAAATTTATGTTGTGAGGATCCCATATACTGGCAGCATACTCTAGGTGGGGCCTGACCAAGGCAAGGAAACATCGTTCTTTCACCTTTTCGTCGCATTTACCTAGCACTCTTTTCACAAATCCCAATTTTTTATTAGCACGACCGCATATTTCTCGTATGTGTTTTCCCCAGGACAGATCGTGAGTAATTGTTACACCCAAGTATTTAAAGGAATCTACCCTCGCGATTTTGGTTTGTTTCACTTTGTAACTATAAGGGAGGGAATTACTCTTTTCCCAAAAATGTATTACTACGCATTTTTTAAAATTCAATTCCAATTGCCATGTATCGCACCAATTTTGAATTGCATCTAGGTCGTTGGCTAACACGACTCTGTCTTCGTGACTTCGGATGTCCCCATAAATTACTGCATCATCGGCGAAAAGACGGAGCTTGCTATTAACTACGGTACCGAGGTCATTTATGTAAATAAGGAAAAGGAGGGGGCCTATGACACTTCCTTGTGGTACCCCCGACGTGACCTTGACAGTATCGGATGATACACCGTCCAGGACGACTGTTTGGACACGATCACTTAAAAATTGTTTAATCCAGTTAATAATACTTTCGTGTATTCCATAGGTTTCCAATTTCGCCAGTAATTTGCAATGAGGGACTTTATCGAAAGCTTTCTTAAAATCTAGGAATATCGCATCAACTGGAATATTACTTTCACCGGAGTTTAATACATCATGTACAAAAAGTGCGAGTTGAGTTTCGCAGGATCTACCCTTACGGAAGCCGTGTTGGTTATTAATTAATAAATCTTGGCTATCGAGGTGCCTCATCATGGAACTAACAATGATGTGTTCAAGAATCTTACAGGAAATGGAAGTCAGCGATATTGGCCTATAATTACTGGGGTCCTCCCTGTCTCCGTTTTTAAATATGGGTGTTACCGAAGCTACCTTCCAGCCGTTTGGCACGCTTTCTTCTGCTAATGATTTCTTAAATATTATATCTAGATATGGGGCAATTTCAGCCGACAGTTCTTTATACACACGTGCCGGTATCTCATCAGGTCCCGGAGATTTGTTGGGGTCTATGTTTTTAAGGAGTAATTCTATTCCGCGGGTGGAAATATTGATTGCTTCCATTGAATGCTGAAATATTTTCGGAAGGTTCTCGGGTGTATTTTGTGAGGATATGTTGAAAACACTCTGGAAAAATGAGTTTAATATGTTGGCTTTATCTAAACTACTCGTTACTTTATTCCCCTTTTCGATATTCAATGAGTTTACGGTGGACTTGTTTCCCTGCACTTCCCTGACGTAGGACCAAAACATCTTTGGGTTATCGTTCAAATGTTCGCCTAATTTTTTCCTTTTGAATTCCGCTAGCGCCTTCTGGAAGGCCTTCTTGGCAGTGGACCTAGATGCTTTGTAGTTCTGTATGGTTTCGTTGATTTTATCAGGGGAGGAATCTTTAACTGCATTTTTCATTCTGGCATGGCACACCCTTTGCCGCCTAAGAGATTTCCGCACTTCAGAGTTGTACCATCGGGGTTCCTTATTCTCTTTTATATATTTACTAGGTATGAACCTCTGTATTGCTGAACGTGTTATCCTAAGAAAATTATTCCAAGTATCCTCGACACTACTAGTTTTGCTTAATTCGTCAAATATAAAAAAAGAACTTTTTAATTCACATTTTAAGCCATCATAGTCCGCTTTATTGAACAAATACACCTTTCTCTTAGGTTTGTTGACTTTATCTACACTTAGAGAAAATTTAGCGTTTACAGCCCTGTGATCACTGATTCCGTCAACAACTTCTATATTTAAGACCTTTTCGGGTATATTTGTGGCTAACAGATCAAGAATGTTCTTTCCCCTTGTTGGTGAAGTGACTAATTGATGTAGGGAATTCGAGGTGAACGCGAATAAGAGGGACTCGCATAGATCCTTGTCTTTACCTCCATTTATAAAATTGTACGAATCCCAATCTATTGTGGGAATATTAAAATCACCTCCGATAATTAGGCTATGCTCACTGTTGTGGGATGTAAAGCGTTGTATCTGTTTTTCTAGGTCTGGTATTGAGTTAATGCTAACGTGGGGTGGTCTATAATACGCACAGATATATATTCTTTTCGATCTGGGTGTTTTCACTGAGCACCATACACTTTCTATACAGCTATCAGGAAATAACTCGGCTCTACTGACGTTAGAGTTCTTAACCGCAATAAACACTCCTCCTCCGACTCTATTTTTTCTGTCGTTTCTATAAACTATGAAGGACTTGGGAAATATTTCGCAATCTGCGATGTCATCTGTTAACCAACTTTCAGTTCCTATAATGATATCCGACTCTGTGCTATGAATGAGATGGTGAAATTCCGGTATTTTATTTTTTAAACTTCGGCAGTTAACTACTACTACGGAAATTATATCCTCGTCTAAAACCTTCTCTGCGGTCTGCTTTCTGGGGATGCTATTTAATCTCTTTGATGTCTTAGTATGCGATCGGCCTATATTCTGATTGGTAATTTTATCTTTTGTCTCATTAGCAGTGCAAGTACTTGGAAGAATCTCTTCTGGTAACCTAGTATTCTTAGACCCACTAATTGACCTACACCTTATTATATCGTTATTTAGGCAATCTGCTCCACTACCTAACCTACGAATTTGCCTAAAAAATATCTACAGTGCTCGAAGATCCTATGAGCCACCCGAGTCGACGCCTCAGGGGTGTAGTGAACCCCGGAACGGTTCAAGGGAGTGGGACACGACCCGAGCACCGGTCTCAAGTCTACAAACTCGGCCCCTATGTCCCGACAGAATTTCCACAGCCTCCCGTTCAGAGACTCAATACGACTCCAAACGTAAGCACCGCAGTCAGTCCGCGGGACAATGCTACATATGGATAACCGTAAGTCCACACCAGATGCCTCCCGCACACGATCCACTTCGGATTTTAGGTCCCCAAAGGCACTCAAAATCCTTTCGGACCCGTATCTGGAGGCATCGTTGGTGCCGACATGGACCACCAATCGCAGCATGGAGCAATTCGTGCCCTGGACCGCCGCCCTTACTGAAGCCGTGGCGTTAGGAATTAACCCCCCCGGCATACAGTAGGAGGTAACCTCCTGGTTCGTCATGTCCCTCTCCGACCTTCCCCGCAATGGGGCCACCAACCGCCGGACGTTGGAACTCCCTAGCAATAAGATTCCCCCCCTCCCAGAGCGACTACCCCTAGGGATGGAGGACTTCGAGGCTCGGGGTGCACTCTCGGCCGCGCAAACAGGCGTCTCGACGCCGTCCTCGGACAGCGCCGCGAAGCTGTTGCTGACAGGGATGGGGACGGTCTCCACCGCCCCCTCTCCCGGAATCGACCTCGCCGCCGCTCCGCGCCTCTTGGTCGCCATCTTCCACTCCTCCATCCGAGGGGAAGGGGTCGCCATCGGGCGAGAAGGGCCAGCCACCGTCGCCTCCACGACCGACTTATTAGCATTTGCACCCGGACACATCCGGGGCACCAAACTGGTGCTGCTTGCGGTCTGGGAGGCAACGGGGCGAGCCCCCGCGCCCGAGACGGCCACACACCCCGTCAGCTTGGAGCAGAGCTCCGCCACTATCCTCTCAAGCTGGGCGACGCGGGCCCTTAAGAGCTCGCTGTGATTCTTTGATCTCTGCGATGCTCCATGATCAAGGGACGCATCCCGCCACAACATTCTCTTAGAAAATTGCTACAGCATCTCCATTTCAGCATCCCTTTCACCCTCCGACTCCCCACTCAAACTTAGGAGAATAGAACAGACGTATGCATGGTTCTTAAAAGGCTTTAATTACCCATGCATTAACATTCAGCATTATTTACTCCACCTTCCAAAATGTTTCATTCCCCCATCCTCTCCCAAACCTTTCCATCTAAACCGGACCTTGGCGACCCATCGTCCGGTGGAGCTTGGGTCGCCAAAAGTATTCAAAAGCAATATATTTGAGAAAAGATCCTGCAAATGCATCCATAAACTTGTACTTGGACGCGTTACACCCATCCTAATCTCGACTGAGTAGAAAACTTGGCAAAAAGTACGCATTCCCTACCATTTCAACCATTTGCTCCTTTTAAAAGCAAATGTCCGTTATCAGAAACCGCAAAATTAATATCTTCACGATTTTAACCCGGTTGCGATAATGCCTTCATCATGAAGCACAGGCCCAAGCAGGGATTATGAATATTTTTAAAAAGAAGTCGATAGTTGATACTGGTAAACTGGATTTGAGAGTTTAAGAGGAAATTACCTATCTTTTATGCGTTTTTTGTAACCACTGGAATAACTCGTTCTTTGCCTTTTGCCATTGCAAAACTCTAAATGCTTGAAAGTGAAGCTGAAGGAGTTAACATCGCCCAGGTGCTAATTCAGTGCAATTCGCTGGAGTTTCTTTTGCATAAGGTATGATTAATACTCCCCAATAATTATGCCGCTCATGAACGTATATAACATCTTGACAAAAAAGAATGCTTGAGTAATGCATTTCCAAGTTTTACATTTTTAACCATAAGTACAAATGAAAGTCAGAGAATGGAATAATGATGGACTAGATGCGGATGACATCAATCTGGAGAAAGAACGATCACGAAGATTTCGAACTTCAATACGATATGTTACAGGAATGTTTACCCCATTTAATTTCTATTTACCACTTATTAATATATGCTGACCATCCCCTATTTCTATTGGTAAGTATATTTTTAGATTTTTCTTTTAGATATGACAGCACACTGACTTAGAACTCCCCTTTTCACTGATGATGATTTGTCGTAGTAGTTATAAATATTTGCCGTGGCTACAGACAGCCAGATACCTTTATGCTGATGAATATAATTTGTTTCCCGAACGGCTGAGTCAAGAGCACTAACTCTGAATATTTTATTTCTTGGATTAGGAAATAATTGGATTCCGTGAATGGTCCCCCAGGAATTCAGCGGTCATGTCCAACGCCGGCTGGCGAGATATATTACGCGTTCGACTGGAATCGTTTAAATCGTCTCTGTTTAATCACATCTTCCCTCCAACGTATACCTGTTTTTCCATTGACACGACAGGATACCAAGGATTGTGGTAGAAGATGAAAGGAATGGGTAGAACTTTACGCGAAGACCCCTGATGGGAGATATAAGCATAACCGAAAAAAAGAAATATGAAATTCGTTGCTTTTATTCGTCATACGAATGTCACGGCTTTCGGTGACGTTAATTTATTTATTTGAATTTTGTTTTCTTGACTTCGTCGGTTAACGTAATTCACGCTGTCAGTCAAGGATCAAGGATCAGTCATGATCTACAGCCAGTGATGTAAACCACAACGACAGAAGTGAATACTTACACCATAGAAACGTGTAGAACCTCGCGACCGTGCAGGTCAGATAAATGCCGTAGAGGGCACCTAAATGAAGGTAAGTGAAAACAAGGACGTTCCTCCAGACAATCTTCATTTTTCGGTCTCCACACCTGCTGGACTCCTCTGAAATTTTCCCATCTCGTTTACTCTCCATTAAAGGTGCCAACAGGGATGGTTGGTCCGCTATACAGGCCACCGGGCTGGACAGATTCGGAGCCATGGTCCACTGCTCCTGTGAACAGAGAAAAACAGGGAGATTTTTCATTTGGCCCGCTGTCAATCGGGAGGTGCCCGTCAACTGCTGGAGATCACAGATTGCTCTCCCAATGTTTGACACCCGCTTTACCTAAAAACACTGGCTTCAGTTGTGACTGAATAGTGGGAACCCCTCATGCACGTATTCGCAGCAGCTTTAGGGGAGGCGACCGACAGCTGAGCTAATTTGCGCCATTAGAGATGGATGGGAAAGGAAGAGAGGTGGAGAGAAACCCGGCGTCGGCATTAGCCTACTCTTGTCAAAAGGCGCCGAGGGGTCCGCATCTTAAAGTCTCATTCGACGGACGGCGTACTCACTCAAGGTGCTCTCCACAAAGCACCTCAAGCAGGGATCGTGATAACGCTGAACTGAAGAAAAGCCGTCTTCAGGATTCGAACCCGGGCCTTCAGGATGAGAAGCCAGTAAGTTAGCCTCCTCACCATCCCTATACCCCGTTTTGCAGTTATACAGACCGCAAGAATCTTATGAATTCAGGGGAAAACTCCTATTTCAACCAATACTTCGCACGGCGAACTCCCTCGAGTGAAAGTATCCCTGGTTTAACATTGAACTCTTATTTCCGGAAGTTCAATGGCTCACTGCCAGCGCGAAAGCATTTAAGAGAACGTAAAAGTGTGTCAACCTTGACGAGGGTCGGTGTCATATTAGCGAAATACTTTTGGTGTAGTGCGTATAGAAGCACTTCTCTCCTTGTCACGCTATTACTTTCTACATACGTAACGCGTTCCAGCATTCACTTTCTGTCACACCATGTCTCCAACGGCGAAGTCACTTCTCCCGCGGCCATGAGCGATAAATCCGGGAAGGACATTAATTTTCTTTACTCTCTCAATCATATTCCCTCCTCTAACTTTTATTTTCATTGCGCTCAACACTTTTTAAGTCCCAAATTCAACTGCAACGTAAAATCGTCTCTCTCCCCCAATCATTTAGGATTTTCCGGTTAATGATTTGAATAAATGAAGTCCACGGCGAGAATTTACATATTAAGATGAGATCAAGGCCAAATTAAGGAACGTTAAACTTTTTGAAGCGCCCGTGTTATCGTCTACATTATTTATCACCAATTACGCAATTGATAACGCATATTATCGCAATGTTCTTTTAATTTCGTGGCACTAAACGTGTTAATACGATTCCCGTCACAGCCAAAAAGTCATATGGACTGGGTCTCTAGATAAATGCTTTTTGGATGGGGTTTGGGTAGCGCTCCCGGTTGAAACTCTCCTCGCATTTTCAGCATCGATTCGCGTACCATATATCTCTATACACATTCTAAAAATATATTTTCCTTAGAAAGGGATATACTTGACGGGCCTACGAGTCTTTGAGGCTTGAAAAAAAAAACAAAAAAATAGTGGTGGTTTCGCTATGGCTTCCACGGATTTCGCGCTGTGCTTTGAATATGGCAAGTCGGCGAGACTCTACAACCGCAAAAAGCAGCAGCCAGGGTTCGTTCATGCATTCAATGACAAATTTAGCCCAGTTAATTTCATCTTTGTCTCCTATCAGGCCACCATGCAACAGAGAAAAAAGCAAGCCTTTGATTTCAGGAAACTAATGGCGATCGGTAAATAGGAAGACGACTAACATGTATTGAATTTTTTTTGGTAGTGATTCGCATCAGCAAGGAACGGAATATTTTTTTCGTGACTGAATGTCGTATTCACTAAATTCCATTTGCTTGTCATGCGTGATTGGCGCATGGGCTCGAGATGTCGAAGCTAACTCTTTGTGTTCCACTAATTTTCCCGCGGCTGCGTGTTGACCCTGAAATCTAAATACCCCACCCGAGAGCCTCGGGCTCAAATACGTGTGATACCATTGGACACTCCGGATAAGCACTCTCCAAACAGATACTTAATCAAGAGATTCTCCTGAGAAAAAATAAGGAAAGAAACTTGAAGTGATTTTCATCACCAGCGAGCGGGCTGACGAACGGGAAAAAGTATATCACCTGCTTATTATTGTAAAATAAGGAAGAAAAGGATTGACACAACGGAAGCTTCCAACAATATCCACACAGACTGTGATATTGTACACTATTTAGTTGTTCTTTTACAACCAAAGGTTGTGAAATGCTTTTTTGAAATCCTGGATCCCGCTACAGTGGTACTTAGCAAAGGGAATTGTAGCTCACCACCGATTAGAGGCAGTCAGGATTTTCCTCTAAAATTTTGAAAAACATATTATTTTTGAGCAGTTGGTGTAATTTTTTGTGTCGTTTCCTGCTGCAATTATAATTGAATATCGGAGAGAAAAAAAAGATCCCTTATATCAAATTGAGCGATAAGAGCTTATTTTCTCGTTTTGGCTTCAGCTACCGTTGTTATGTGGGGATTATTCTCCCGATGTTGATTTTCAATATGCGCTACTAGCATTTCGTTATAAATTAAGTGAATACAGCACAAAAAGAAAACATTGCTGGTACTTTTAGAATTTGATTGTAAAGTAAATCGCTAAAGATGTATTTGGACATACTTTCACGATAAGGAGCCCTTTTTAAAGTGAAAATATACGTAAAATACTGTCATTCGATATCCATAGTCTACTGCGTCAAGGGCTTGGCTAATGAACTGAGGGCCCAGATTTAATTCCCAGCGATATCTCCGAACAACCTCAGATTCAGCAAAGATTGTGGCTTTTGGGTACAAGAACATCATGAAAGACTTCTTGAAAGGTGGCTTGGGAAAGAACCTTCCTCCCTCAAAATGTGTAAACTTTTCAAGACAAAGGACCTAATACGAGGTAGGATTCAACCTCATACATCAAACCAACCTTCGGGTGAATAATTTATAATCAGTCGATGCTCCACTGCTACTGAAAATGATGAGAAGTATGGCTCCCGGTTAAATAACATATCTGTACAATGGATATCTTAGTTTGTGGAGCAATGAATACTTAAGATGCGTCGCCTAGCAAATAAACTAGATTAGAGAAATGATCGCTCGCCTCCCCGTAATTATAGCGCTTTTCTGCACGGCCCATAGCCTTCGTTACCGCAAACTAAAAAAAAATACGGCGGCTGGACAAGTACGGAGTTAAATAAAGGATTTTTGTAATGTACTTCCTTGAGAGAGGGAGGCGTGGTGGGCGTGCATCCCAGGCCAAGCCCTTTCCCCGGCACGATTCCAGCGGGCCTCCGTCTGAGGAAAACCCGCCGCCGGGCTGGACTCCATCGGTGCGCTACCCCTATTGCTCGCACCCGGAGATGGAGCCGTCACCGAACAAACTTGACTGACGGAATTCCGCTCTCATTAGCACACTCCCTTCCACGGGCCACCCACTAAACAGACATGCGTCCATCCAAGGCCTCTTGAAACACGCGAATGTGAAGGCATTGGAGAGGATGTATCGAAAAAAAACTTCCCGAATATTCCAACCTAATTGCTCTTGAAAATCGTCGCTGAGGGCTCGGGAAAATATATTATTCCCCGCTAACAGTGACACACTTGTATAAAATAAAATTAAAGCTTTCAAATCGTCTTTATAGACGTTAAACAGGTTTAGAAAAAGAGCATTGAAGGAAATGTTTTCATCCGTCTCATATGGCTCTGCGGTTGAACTTAAGGCTAGAGATGCTTCAAGTTACGTAGACTGGAAAAGTTATGAGAAAATCATGGTTTTAACGCGTGTTTCAGCTGAATTTTTATGCACCAATAGAATCAAAGATGACCCTTGTTTGTAGAGTTCATGCTGACCCGATCACAACCATTGTGAAATTTGGATAAATGTTCATGTAAATCAGCCTGGGCCGCCAGTAGAATTTTTCGGGCCTCGAAAGTTACAGGGAACTGGCAACTTTCCCCAAAGAATGGATTACGTCAACCGGCAAAAATGACAAAAATTTGAAATTTTCATAAAACATTACAACATATCGTAGATAAGTTATTGACTCAAATAGTTGCAGTATGATGTATGCATGCCTTAAATAAAAAAAACTTTGAATATTAATTGCAAAATTCCTTTCTTGATTTTGTGAATTTGTAATTTTTTATCACGTATTCAGAATAAATATTCACTGTTAATTCTACTTATATTAATATTTTAGCTAATTCGTTTAACATACCCTTCAGAATGGACGATCTGAGTTCTTTATTGCTTAAAGCTAATTCGAAACTCAGCCAAACTTCAGTATCTCTCGTGAGTATTTCGCTAAAATTCTGTTTGAAGAAAGTATATATTTCAGGAAAACACCTTCAATTTAGCAAATATTATAAATATAATTTTTTTATCCCAGTGTAACAGTTTTGAAAATCCTGTGAAAAATATTTTATGACCTGGTTCATCACCAATGATGTCAGGTATTTCCATCCATTTCCAATAATCGAACTGTCGCAAGATTTGACCTCAATAGTTGATTTGTAATGAGAAAATTGAATAATTGTGCAAAAAGAAGTTTGAATAAATGTTAAAGGAACAAACATGCTCAATTTGAGGAAAAAAGCGCAAATTATATAACAAAATAAACAATTGTATCAAATGAATCTTGTATATCCCCCCAATCCGAACTTTCTTGCTGTATTTGCCTCCATCTCTTCGCTCTCGATCGCTCTTTGACAATGAGGGTTATTAAAAATCATTTGCAATAAGAGTAGCTTTATTAAGAACTTTTCTTATCTCAAGCGTTAAATTTATTCAGAAGTGAGTCGACCCTTGATGCTGCAATATTAACCGATATGGTGGTAGATTGTGAAATTTAATTTTTTCAGTTGAAATGAAAATATCAAACAACATGTAAAATGATTGCTTTGAAGGACGCAATATAACGATTTAAAGAAATTTAGAATTATTCTCTTTCAATCATTACTATTATTATTAGAGTTGCATCATCTAAAGTGTTTGCGTTATTTTAAGGTTTTAGAGCAACCGGTCGAATTGGAGCAGCCAGCCGGGAAACGCCAGCCAATCAAGTTGTTTGCCCGCCGGCGTCCGTTTTTTTAAATGAGTACTTTGTTTGAATTTAATTTTCGAATATATTCGAACTTCTTTCTCAAAAAAGTTTTTCTGTCGAGGTTTTTTCGTCAATATGAGAAAGAAAGCCTGCAGGTGCCTGGCAAAAAGTGTGTCGGAAATTATCAATGAAATTGTTGCTAGACAAACTTCTGATATACCGCTAAACCTAAAGCGTAAAAATATAATAATAAAATAAAAACATTAATCTCAACCTAAATAAAAATTCATATTTCTTCAAAGAGGGCCTGCGAAGGCAATTAGGTCTTCTACAGAGAGATATATAGAGGTCCTTATTTGGGCGAAATTGAGATCTAATGGTCCCTTCTTCCATTTAACCCATCGTCGTAAACATACTATCTTAGGCGTAAAATGTATAATTACATGCATAAGTATACATAACTACATATAGACTGATAGACATTCATGATGCACAGATATAAATATCGGAATAACATATATAATGCATACATATATATAAATTAAGTATATACTTAAACATACACAAATGCTCAAAAGAAATGACAGTGAAGAAAGAGAATAATAAAATAGGGAAAGCAAATAATGAGGTTTGTGGGCAAAAATATGGAGAGCGTCATATATGATACACCCGAAACATTTCAAGTTAATGGGCACCCAAAGCGAAAACTTACTTTAAATCAATAACTTCACTCTAAATCAAGTTGATTTTTAAAAGTAAAACTGGTTTTTCCACAATGATTTTCAATTCAAGTAGCCATAAATTATATTTTCACATTTTATATCATAAATTTGGTAACTGAATTAATATGTAATAAAATGTAAGTTCATATTGCTCCTAAAAATGTTTTTATATTTTAATGGAAAAAATGCTTTTTTATAAAAATATCTGAAGATGAAATAAAGATATTCAGTAAGATCTTTAATGCGCGTTAAGATTGCGCAGAAAATATTGAGTAAATATAAAAGAGCAGGCCGATAGCATAAATACGTTCAATTATACTGTCAATTTATTGCATAGTGTTTTTGCCTCACCTAAATAAATCCTTTTTATTTAAAAATTCATTGCTCTAAATTCTGAGTGTGGTGAAAATAAGAAAGGTTTGAGACATATGTTTAAAACTAATATAAATCTAAAAATAAAAAAAATAATACTGCCCAAGAAACACGTCGAACTCGTGTTTATACTCGATACCCCGAGCCCAGTGGAGCCGTGGCCAAAAGGTAATTTATGTTATTTCCATCAATGAGAATTTTATTGCAATTAAACGGATCGGTCCCTTTCCGACGGGTCGATCTTGTGACGAAAGTCTCAGACTTTATAGAACAAACCTTATAAAAATAATTGACTTGAAGTATAAGAATACCAAATTTTAAAACCCCGGAGAGCTCAAAATGGTATATTTTATATGCAGCGGATGATTTTATCAAGAACGGCATGGTAGACCCCAGAGTTTCACTCAAAAGAAAGGAAATGGAGTTTCACTGAAAATATTTCTTCAGACGGTAGAGCCAGCTACAGCAAAGAATTGAATCGCTTCCCACGCGCACTAAAACAATTTACGTTCCTCATGCTATGTTTATGACAGGCGGGCCCCAAGGAATAGTAAATTTCGCCGCTGTCATTCGGAACAACAGCCTTGCCCCAGAGAATAGTCTCACCGACTTGTCTTGACACAGCAAGTTAGTTGCTTTTACCAACAATGCGTGGTTTTCTCTAAAATTGGACCCAGTCACGGAGTACGGAGTTTGTTGACGAAAACAACGGAATTCCCTCCCACATCCCACCGCGAGTTGCCCCCTCTGTACTCACATATCCGCCGGCGTTCAGGTCTCCAGCACATAGCCCAACAAACGCCTCGTCCTGCGCCGGAGATGTCAGACCCTTGCGAATGAATACCCATCCCAGAGAAAGATACACGTACACAGCGCTCTCATGCAACAGGAGACTCTCAGGGAAACTTTGGAAGATGAATTACTCCCATCTATGGATTGGACGGCCGTCAAATGAATGGATTACGAGGTGATGCAGTAATGAAACGATGCAAAAATATAAGCAATGATAAAAATGCTTTCGCTACAAAGCATCATAAAGATGCAAAAAACTGCTTGGTTTGTATATTGAGTACGTAAATGATGCTTAAATTGTACGTCTACTAAAGCTACAGTGAAGCTTCCCGAGTAAAAATTGAAAATTATGCACATTCGTCCCCAATATGACTAACTTTCAAAATAGCGTACTTATTAGAGACGGAAATGAAAAATGCAGGAAAAAATATTGTATCGTTGTAAAATACTTGTACGCACGAGTTGAGAGAACAATCTAGTAGACAGAAAATAAAAAATTCTAAATAATATTTTGGCAATAACTTTTATAGTGAAGTACTTTTCAAGCGTATTCAAAGCGTACCTTCAAAATATTTTATTTTCCAGTACATTTCAAGCGTTAAGAATTTTGGAAAATAAGTCTACAATCACTGAAAATTCTTCATGGCAAATTAATTACCGCCGCGTACATAATTATTTCTCTGCAAGGAGTCTTTCCTGAATCATTGTAAACAATTCCAAACAGCTTTGCCCTCGTCTATATCCGTGCGTTTTAGTCGATAAGGAAGAAAATAGAACAATGACAAAAAAATCAAATTACACGGCTTAAGTTTTTAGCATCAATTCATACATATTTAAAGTGAAGATGGCCCAGATTGGCGACACTATTATTAACTAATGATATTTTTATACTACCAAAATATGTATTTGCAACTATTTCCTAACGATATAGTTGTCATATGAACACCAAATTAGTTCTTTTTAATTCCTAGAGCCGACCCACGGATCGGAAGTAAGAGAACTCTTAACATTTGTGTCTTTTCCCGGTGAATCTCGGGTATTTTCGTCATCATTGTGATCTTAAACGACTTTCATCATATTGGGCAGGAAGTATACCAGATGAGATGTTATCATAACGCAAACGTGGGGATTGGGAAACATGCGGTGTCAATTTTCCTTCGAAAACCGGACACATTACGCGGATAGGCAATTATGCGCGGCCTGAGATTATTTTAAACTTCCATTTCGTAATCATCCATAGACCGGGTTTCCCGCCCTGCAGCCTTGCCCGTACGCAACATTTTACTATACGCAACGTCTCCACTAAAAAGCCTGCGGTCTCCATCCTCCAAACATGGATATGAGTCGGTGATTATCCCTCGACACGCGGAAACCCCCAGTCAACCCTCTCCACTCCGACCAAAACCCCCGCGGCGGGAGAAGTGACTAGGAGCCAACGGTGGAATTGGAGCAAAGATCACCCTGCACCATTCTTCATGAGCGGATCCCAATGCGTGGATAGAAGATTAATGAATGGACCACCTGCTTCCAACCCTCTCATTGTCTTCTTCTCTCCCCCCTTCACTCCCCCAAGGTTCTAGCCCTCGCATCTTTCAAAGAGTCGCAGGCGAACCGTGTCAGTTGAATGACCTGCAAACCGACAATAAGACCATAGACCGTCATGAACAGTAAACGAATAAATTTACAGTTGAATGTTAGAAAGGTGGGCAGGTCGGGGAATGCACAATGGGACGTGCAGCCTCAAAGAGGAATCAAATGAAACAGCAAAAACGTAAGGAATTGTTTTGCTGTTGCACGGTCCACTGCCGTTAAATGACAGCATAGAAAACACGATTCACTGTGTAATCGAAGACCTAGAGAGGTCTATCCCAGTGTGTTAGAAATTTCTCTGGCAGTAATTGGACTCCTGGAACCCGGATAGTTGAGGTCACGCCGTTCACAGTTGCAAAGAAAAGAGCCTCGCCGTATCCCTGCTCGAGCTTAGGCGTTTCGCTCGAGTAACCGTGTTATCACCAGCGACTTAATTAACGGTTGCACAAAGGGAAAATGTAAATGAAGGACAGCTCTGTTATATGTGTTCGCCAACGGCTTCATTCTATGAATTAGTCCAAAAATGAAACGTGGCTGAAATAAGTGACGACTCTGTTTCCCAATTTTATGTGTAATAACAAATGGTTTTCCCTTATTTCTACAATCAGAGTAAATCTACCAAGTAGGGTCAGACATCATTGAGTTAATGAAACTGTTTGCCATCATCAATAAAGAAAACTGCGATTCCTATATTGTGTTCACTAATAGTACCAACAATAGTCGAGTTGTTACATGCGAAACCATTATGATGCAAACATACTGAATGATGAACTTCTGAATAACGAAGTGCTAGTTTAACTATTTATCTAATTTTTTGTTGTTTCCGGCGTAGCTTTATGGATTAATATAATTTATTAAAATTAAATTAAATTATTGACTTTGTAATTCCACACACTACATTTAGAGCACGACGACGCTAAACGTCATCGTCGGGTGAAAGATGATGACGCTCAGCGTCGAAACCTTGGTCTTGTTTTAAATAGTGTGTGGAATTACACAGTGAATAACTTCATTTCAATATTATTTCAATATTTATTAAATTGAAAGCATTATTAAACATCAGTATTCATCTTCTTTGAAAGGGCATTTACCGTTTTAAAATGTTCCAGGGTTGTAACGAATCTTTTCATTCAATAGTACTCTGAAATGCTGTTAGTAATTTATAACTATTTGCAACAACTTTTAAGTTTTTTCTGAAGATTTTTCCAACAGTGAATCAAAAAGTTTTATGGTAGTGAAATGCCTTTAAGCTATTTCGAGCATTATGATTTTAAAATCCTCGAATGTTGGCTTTCGAAGGAATTTGAGTTTTCCATTTCATCTTCTTAGATAATTAATACGTCTAGAATTATGGAAAGGAGACAAACTATGCAAATTTCACTTGAATAGAGATTTATTCACGACCCGGGTTTCAAACACTTAATTAAGTTGTTTTTTAATTAAGTTGCATAGTTTGTCTCCTTTCCATCATGGATAAATTTCACAAGGTTAACCCTAATACCGTTCGGTTTGTTACGTCTAGAATTAATATAAATATTTATGACTAAAGAATCATGCACCATGATTCAGGATGCTAATTTTATAACCTCCGGATGCTAAAGAGGAAAACATATTGAAATCCGTGGGCAAGACGATTTATGTGTTATTGATAAAATATTTCAAAAATGCAATTTTTGATACGATTTTGTAAATGCCTAAGCACGAGAAACTGGGACATTGGAAGAAATATCTTATTGGTATCAGAAAATATTTTGCAATAAGACGACGAGAGAGTTAATTTATTATTTGGAAAAATTGGCGATATTATGTCATATGAACTGCATTAGAAGAAAGGAGTAAAATATCTTTGAAAGAGAAATTAAAAAATAGTTATCCCGGCCATAAAAAAATTCAAATGTGTACCAAATGGATACCTTTGTATTCGTCCGTTTATTTGCATCAAAACATTCAATTATTACGTAAATCTTTAAAAAAACCAAAATCACTTCATTTTTGCGGCAATTAATGGAATATTTGAATCTGCTTCATCTGTCACATTTCTTTCATGTGATTCAGGCGACCTTCGTCTTAAAAATATATGGAATGATCCACGGTCTCATTAAAATCACCGCCTCATTCACGCTTTCTCCACATTTACCAGCTTAAATACTATCACGTAGCCAAGAAAACACAAAACGGGCGTTAGCTCAGTGGTACATATTATGTGTGTAGGAAGTACCTATTGAAAACTCTAATAGAAATGATGACTGTGCAACGAGAATTTTGATGCACTCCTTTTCAGTCAAAAAAAAGTATGCTTGCTCAAATAATTTGCTGAATATTTCCTCAGTTTCATTTGCTTCAATTTCTCTCGTTGAAAAATGGATTAAAAAACAGATTGGTCTCCAGTGTTGTGAAAAGGATGGAGTATGAGTCATCAGCGTAAAGACTTGGATCACGAGGACCCAAATCTTGCGTGAAAGGAAAGAGACAGTACGCCAGCTCCAAGTGGTTCTCGAAGCACACCGGGCCAGCACATGCGGAGCCGAGCGTCGCCGCCGCGCCAGGCGGACTGGTGCGGCAGGTGTGTCGTCGAATGGGTCGGCGGGGAGTGAAGGGGGCTTGTAGGCGGTTGGGAAGGACGCTTAACCTGGGAGACGGGGAAGAGGGGGTGAGATGCCGTTAGATGGAGAGTAAACGAAGAATAGACAAAACGAGAGAAAAAGCAGACGGTAGCGATGTAAACAAACTTAACGCCTTATACGAGGCGTTAAAGAACTCAAAGCAATAGGGAACTCACAAAGCTGGATAGAGGCAATAATAATCAAAGTAACTTACTGAAATTAATATAACTTTTCTTTATGTTCTCCCAGTACATTCAGACACTTATCCCATATCATTAAAAGTCATTGATAGCCGACAGCAAAGAAGTCTTTTGCTTGCTTTCTCAGCCAACGAGTAACCTCCGCGGCCTACGGCATCACCATTTTCAGAACGTCGGCCAACCAAATGATTTTTAGTGACCCGAACAGATAAAAAATCACTTGTTTCTAAGCCAAGACTGTACATTAGTTGTTCCAAGCATTCCCAATGAAATGTTCGTAACAACACCTTCATTTGTCTTGCTGCCTTTTGACTTATTTATTGACTTACCCTCATCATATCCTCCTCGGGTTTACCACACCGATTGAAACGTTCTATGGTAATTTTTGTGATGGATGAAGCCTATTTTCCTTTTCCTTTTGTGTTGACACATTTTACCTTGGTCAGAGAGGATTGCTATTGTTCAAAAGGATTTCCTTTTTTGAATATGTTCACATCCGAACAATGGGCTCTTTTCGACGGTATAAAAGAACCCTTTACACGAGAGACATGTGAGAAACGCTGTCGCTTGATTTCGATTTTTATAGGGAAATGTTTTCCAGCATGTCTAACCAGGTCGGTCAGATCCTATATCCGGATCTTGAAAACAGAGAGGGAATTACCTGACAAACAATTTGGACTCTCGGAGGACTGCTAACGGAGTAATACTTAATACTACCTTGAACAAAAAGTTCCCGGAATTACCACCGTGTGGCGCTCCCATCGTTCCGATTTGAGTTCTGTTTTTTTTGTTAAATTGGTACATCTGTTGTTGATATTCCCTTTAAATCTTAGTGTCATGACTTGACATTTGCAAAAGTTACGTAGCCAAGAGTACATCTATCTCTGTCTGTGTTGGCGATTTTTTACAATTGCAGAAATGGATTTAAATTTGCAACAACGAACTTGTATTAAATTTTGCGTAAAAAACGGATTTAGTGGCGCACGGACGTTGGAAATGTTGGAAAAGTGTTTCGGCAACGATTCTCTAAAAAAAACGGTCGTTTACCAGTGGCACGAGCGGTTCAGAAGTGGTCGTGAGTCAATCGAAGATGATGAACGCAGTGGCAGACCATCGACATCGAAAGTCGGTGAAAAAATTGATAAAGTAAAAGAAATGTTGGTCAATAACCGCAAATTAACCATCAGAGAAATAGCGGAGGACTTGAACATTGCCTATGGATCCGCCCAAGACATTGTGGTTAATGATTTGGGTTTCCGTCGTGTAGCAGCAAAGTTGGTGCCAAAAGACCTCAATTTCATGCAAAAAAGAGACCGTGTTGACGTCGCAAAAGACATGATTTGCGAGGCTGAATCCGATCCCACATTCATCAAAAGGATCATTACTGGAGACGAGACGTGGGTTTATGAGTACGACACGCAATCCAGACATCAGGCAAGTGAATGGCGTTCACCAAATGAGCCGAGACCAAAAAAACCACGTCGTTTTCAGTCAAAAAAGAAGGCAATGCTGACGGTTTTCATGGATTACAACGGTGTAGTGCATCATGAATTTTTGCCAGAAGGCCAGACAGTAAACAAAGAGTATTATTTGGGCGTTATGAGACGTTTGCGTGAAGCAATTCGCCGAAAGAGACCAGAAATCGTCGCACAGTGCGTCGAGACCGTCGCACAGTGCTATCATTATTCGTAATTTTTTGACGAAAAATGCAACAAATACCATCCAACAGCCACCGAATTCACCTGATTTGGCTCCCTGTGACTTCTTTCTGTTCAATCGAGTTAAAAAACCATTACGGGGAACGCGTTTTAGCAGCTGAGAGGAAGTAATGGAAAAATCGCAGGAAGCACTGATGGACATACCGAAAACCGAATATAAAAAATGTTTCGAGGATTGGATCAAACGCTGGCATAAGTGTCAGATGTGTGTCAGACTGCAGTCGATGGGGATTACTTTGAAGGGGACAATATAGATGTAGATGAATAAACTTGTATTTTTAATTTTCTGAATAAATTCCGGGAACTTTTTGATCAATGTAGTGCAGCCACTTTCCCTATGAAGCCTGGCACAAAACTCGACTAGTGCGTAAGTCTACCGGATGGGACCACTAAATCCAAAGAAGTATTTTTGGCGTGGTAAACATCTATACATGCGAAGAGCTAAGATATTACTGCTTCGATCCTATCCGAATGCTGGATGATTCTTATAAAAGTATGCCGCCAACCTATCATGCCCCTTGAGCTAACAGAATTTCCGCAAAATAAAACCATTTCTAAATTTTCGGAATAAAATCGTCGTGTCTTTTCATCGTGATTGTGAGAACTTCCGTTATAAATGCAACGAAGTGGTTGGATTACGCCCTCTTCCTCACGAAAGAATACAAAATATTTAAGGGATTATTTATCTGCAGATCAGACCCTTACGAATTCTGTAAAGAATATTTTCATTAGATATATAGTGAAATATTCGAGTTTCTTATATTAATTCCTCATGAAGGAAACGAAAAAAATTGTATCGTGTTTTGCGATAGTTGGGGGACGTATTAAGCCAGTGGATAGAACGCTGGGCTACAGACCGGATGGTCCGGGTTAGTTTCCCGGGCTTGCCTTCGGACACTCACAGCTTCACGCAAGCTGCGTGATTTTTCAAGTACCAGGGCTTCCTGGGATACCATGGGCGGCACAAGGAAAGAGACTGGTCTCTTCTCTGATTTGTGAATTAAACACGCCGTTGGCTTTAGTAACGAGTGAGATTTTTCATCCTCGCTCATCCACCTAACCTTCGGGTCGGGGGGGTGGTGAGGGGTAATTAGTGCAATATTTTCGTTCTTTACATTATTTTTTTCAAAGGATTTTTCTCGTCTCTGCCGTAGAGGCGAATAATTTCCTATCTCGGCATAAATTTTGCGTTGATTATAAGATAATATTTTGCATGAAAGTAAAAACATATTTGGAAGTCACGGGTGGTCGAACCTATAACGTGAATGACCACAAAACTTTAAATCTGAACTCTGGTGGAAGATACATGATTCTTCCGAAAAATAATTGTACTGATTTTTTCACGCCGCTCCAGGCGCGCCCAGTACCGCTCTGACGGGCTGCGATTGGAGGGGGGTATGTTGGCAAGCGACGCTGAAAAAGGCAGTCGGCTCTGAGCTGTGGTGTAGTGAGGAGCTCTGTTAACGCGAACCTCCACGCTCGACCCACGTCACGGAACGCGATGCCGAAGTTTTTGCAGCAGCTTTATTCCATCAAATTTGCGGTAAAGCTTGGGAAATCGTCTACCGAAACTATCAGTATGATTAACCAGGCTTACGGGGAGTCAGCCATGTCCAGAAACATGATCTTTCGGTGGCACAAGATGTTCGTGGAGGGCAGAGAAGAGGTCGACGACGAACCACGGCCTGGACGCCCATCAACGACACTCACCGACGAAAATGTGCGAAAAGTTCGCGATGTACTGAACTCTGATCGTCGTCTTAGTGTTCGGATGATGGCAGAGCAGTGTAATGTGCCAAAAACAATAGTGCACGAGATTATAAGGGACCAATTACAGATGCGAAAAATTTGTGCAAAGTTTGTGCCGAAAGTGCTCAGTGATGATCAAAGACTCAATCGTTTGGAAATCGCGACACAACTTGCGGCTCACTGCAAAAATGATCCACATTTTTTAGAGAACGTTTCTGTTCCCGAAGATAAAGAGAAGTTTGAAAGGAACGCGATACGGGACTTTGGACGCCGTCAAAGAGGCCGTGACGACGTGTCTTCGAGAGGTTTCCGATGATGCCTTCGCGGGAGCGTTCCAGGAATGGGAACGCCGCTGGAACAAGTGTATCGGCTCACAAGGGTCCTATTTTGAGGAATATTAGCTTAAGATATGTAAAAGTGTAATAATTTTTTTTCCTGAGCTCAGTACACTTATTATCCGGACGAACCCTGTATGCCGCCGTCGCTTACTGATTCCTTAATATTTTCCCCAAAACAACAAAACGATATTCGGATGAGAGAGATAACTAGATAGATTTTCATGAATGTAATAAAGGAGGAGGACTATTACGCTCCATTCGATTAGAAGTCTCAGTAAAACTGGAAGGGTGTCTTATCCTTACCGACCCCTTGAAATACGTACACAGGATTAATGAAGACATAATAATATCAAATTATCCCCTGTTCATCGACACAATTTCGAAGTATCCGTTCGAACAATCGTTCGTTAAGATTACTGACCTCAAAAGACTGAATACGGTTTCGGAATAAGGAGTGCATGGCCGAAAGTTGGTGAGGGGAGAAGGGAATGGGGTCCGGTGAGGAGGGGGAGGGTGGGAAGGAGGCGGAGGTGAAGGCTTGCGAGAGACAGTGTTGCCATTGAAAAAGATAGTCCTTCAGCCTTGTCAGAAGAGGAGCTCATTTCGGTTGGAGGGCACTCACATTCTGTTCGAAATCCAAATGTCTTTTCCCAGCTGTTTCGTTCCTCATGTGACTGCCCAAACGTGTATTATACGGTGGTGTATATAGACGATTAAAAAATATCGTCACGGCAATGTTTAGTATAAACACAACAATAAAGGGAATCGACGATGCCCGAATGCCGGTATGGGAAATTCTTAACTTTCTCTGAGTTTGTACTTTATTACGACGCCCCCCCTGAAATCACGAAATATTTATGGAACAAATTCATGAGGTCACACTCATACCTTTCCACCCAGTGTCTATTGTGTTGAATGAGTTGGAATCATTGATTACTCCGATTCCTTACCTTATCGGAAAAAATAAACTCTCTGTGTTCTGAGACAGCATGCATCACGTTGCTGTGGATGGCACGACGTGGTGAGCAGACCTTTGATACCGCTCGTGGAAGTTCTTACAAATCTCTTGATGACTCGAATCAAGACTCAGGACTAAAATATTGTACCCAATTTTTTTCGGAAATATATACACTTTTATTTAAATCACTACCTTAGAAAATCATAGAAAACAGTGAAAAACCATCCTGAACATTAAAGTCACCTTTTTACGGAAAAATTACGCATAATTTCTTATTTCATTAAATAATCTCCGCCAAGCACTCCAAACGAGTGATCAATTTCTCAAACTCAGCACAACAGTTTCAGGATGGATCTACTGAGTTGAAACTTGAGAAGTCTCAATAGCGAGGAAAGTGCCACATGTGTACCACTCGTTCCATCGCGTGGGTCGTTCAACTGGTGACCTGTTGCAGGATCTCTCTTAAGAGGAGACATACCGACGCCCAAATCCTCTCCACCCATCCTACCGCTAACTTACCCACTTATCCCTAATGGCGTAAATGACATCAGGTGTCCGTTGCCTCTCCCGATAATTACTGTCCGTAATACAAATATTGGTGTGAATATGAAGGCAATTTGAGCGCGCGAATCCAGACGAGAGGCGACGTTAGTTTTTGAGAATGTTCAATTAGCAGCTGGTAAGTTTCAAACGGTGCTTGCCCTAAAAATTTCACTCCATCGGGGTCTTATTTCCTGAAGGAATAGGGTATTTCAAGATATTTAGATGACACACGGAATCGGTACCGACTCAGAAAATAAATGTCCGAGATCTCAGTTGAACACCCGAGTATTTTGCGTTACTTTTCGACAATGGTGACAGATTCGGGCAGCAGAAAATTCCATCTCATATGGCAGAGCTTATTATTTTGTACTCGTACTTCGTGCTGTCAAGTCACGTTTCAATTCTTACTCGGCTGCAGCCAACTTAAAATGTTTTGAGTGAGCCCGTTGGCGGAAACGGAAGAGAGGGCAAGCGGAGCAGCGCTGGAGTAAGGAAGTTCTTCGGACGAGGAAAGCAGAGATGGCTGAGATCGACAACCTCTCCGGGAGGCCAATAGTTCCTTACCCTCGAAAACGTTCCTTCCTACACTGATCTGCATCTCATGAAACGCTTGCGTTCGGGTATCTCCATTACAATAGCCACATTGGGAAAGTTTTGGAGATTTAAGAGGTATAAGCAGCATGACCTATATTTTGGGACGTCGATTGGGAACATTATGTGAATGATATTTTTTCTAAGGAATTGGACACGAGTTAATTTGCATTTGGTGTAAATTGGTTAAATCAATAACCAAAAATGATACGTGGGATGGCACACACTTAAATAACATTCTCGCGAAAAGATGGGTATTTATGGGAGAGTCCAGAAAATGTCTTGTGCAATTTTACTAGCCTCGGCAATGGCGCGCTCATTTAGCACTTCCCCTCTTGAGACTTTCAAGACGACCTGGTTTCAAACACTCCCGTCTCCACCAGAATATTTGAGAACTTCCCCACTCATTTAGCCACTGTTTCTCGCGTGATGCAAGAAAAAGAGTGAACCTTAGTGATTAGTGGTGGATAAAATATAAACAGTTACGACTTCTATAAAAAAACATATTAAAATAGAATGAATTTATTGAGATGGCGTCTCCAAAGAGTTTGTCATATCCGCCATAAAAGTGTGCCTTCGCGGTCAACGTCATATTACAATCAGAAAATTGGTTGACCATACCCTTCCACTCATTCCTTCAAATTGTTACCTCATGAGAGACCTGCTGTTTAGCGTTCTTGGCCTACACCCCTAGCTCTTCTCCGGGACGCCTTTTAACCATCAATTTTCTCTTGTTATGTTTCTAACAAAATCTATATTTCTCAGTGTGCCCAATTTATCTTTCTCCATATCGTCTGTTCTACATCTTTTCATTAATTTTTTTTTCAAGTTACTACATACTATTTGATCTACATAATTCGCCTCCAGAGACAAAGTTTCGAAAAATTTTGCTCCTCTATTGTCTAACTCTTCCAAATTTGCATGTGGTTCATCTATGTACGCCTGACGAGACTGTTTTCACATA
Source organism: Hetaerina titia (assembly GCA_037158775.1). Lineage (NCBI taxonomy): Eukaryota > Metazoa > Arthropoda > Insecta > Odonata > Calopterygidae > Hetaerina > Hetaerina titia. The sequence goes on from CM073779.1 coordinate 2,373,406, forward strand.
ATTATTTCCTGTTTTTAAACGTATAGTTTTTTGCATATTACTTTTTATTATGCATTAGTTTGGAGACTTGGTTCCGATATAATCAAAAGATTATTCTCCTATTCTGTAGACCTTGCCAAATGTTCCGTCAATTGTAGAAAGTCTTATTCAATACTTTGCCAAAGGCCTTTCCCAAGGCTATGGCTCACAGGTGCGAATAGATGATGAACACCAGTACTTTCAGATATATTTATAGCCTTCGTCATTCCTGTGCTTCCTGAATACAGATTGGTTTCCCGACAGATTTTCCTCAGTATTTCTCCATGTACTTCGGCCGCTTATTCATATCAGTATTTTGGTCGTTAAGGAAGTGGAACATTCGGAGTTTATCACATTCAGTGGGCATTTTATTCGTTAAAGAAAATATTACATTTTTCTCAGTCCCCAAGCTTGGATTATTCGAGACAATATTCCGATGGCATTATCTCTGGGCCTCATGATAATTTCTCAGCTGATAATGCTCACTTTAGGCACATTTAGCTTTCTTTAGCTCTTCTCCTTTCATCTAACCTTAGTTTATTATCTCTAGAGTTACTATCAGTCAATTTTCTATGCGGAAATTATTATTTCACCCTCAAATACCGTTGTGCATGTACATGTAGTTACTATTAAAAAAAACAATGGTTTCAGGCTTCACTTTGTGGAAGCGATTCATATCGGAAAAAGAAAATACTTAGTTCTTCCACACAAATTTGTGTGGAAGAATATTTTCTTTTTCCGTTAGTTACCATTATCTATATAATTTGGATAAGTTACACTTTTATTGTGGTTAACAATCAAAATAAACTAGATTTTTAATGTTGGATATCATGTGTCGAATCACTCCTTTGCTACGCACTCTACCGGTGGCTTGCAGGGTACCATGGAGCTGGAAAGAATAAGTCTGTAACTGCACCGTCGAAATCACGACTTCATTCAGTTACCTTTATTTAACTACTTCCAGAGGTCCCGACCCTCGCAATATTTCTTCAAAGTACTCCTTCCTTGTTGACTATCTTAATCTTCTTTTAGCATTGCTATGCTCAATTGCTATAAATTTCCGATTTCTTTCTGCAAAGAGACTTCATTAATTTATGTGCCGTTTCGGTGTTTCACTCCGCCTTATTCTCCCAATTTCATCCCTTTCCTTTCCCTTGTAGCCAGTGTTTTCGTTTAATCATAACAGGGAACCTAGTTGCCACTGGTATTTTAAAGAACATTTCGCTACTCGTAAATCCATAATGCTTACCGCATTACACTCAGACGTGTTGATATCCTCAAATGAAGGTGTAAATATGTCTATGATTCCCTAAACCTTTCCAGATGCTCTGCTTAGTAATGGCCTTCTATGTTTCAAATTTTAACTACTTATTTAATCTGATAGCGTGATGGAATTTCGTTTGATAATATTGACTTTAAAATAATTCAACTTACCCTTTTAGGAAAGACACCTACCGCGGTGTTTTTTTAATACGAGTCGGAGAAAATACCTCAAAACACGGAAGAAGCAGAATAACTCCATCTCCAACCATTATAGGTTGCAACATAATAGGATGATATAATTTATGGTGAATGAAACTTAGGAAAAAATAGTTGTGAAATGAAGATGTTCTGGGTGAATCTGGAGGCAAGACCTAGTGACCCACTCATTAAATTATTGTATTCCATGTTAAAGTTTAGGAATTGTGTTCAAGAAAATTTGTAAATCTTCTAAATAATGCAACCGAGTATTTTTCGATGATGGTACGATTTTTAAATGATGCACCTGCGCACCCAGAACGGTGAGTGGCAAGGGTAGCAAACCGCACTTGGAAAGAGATGGGGAAGGAGATGGTATTTAATGGTGTGATTTAGGATCAAGGCTCTTCCGTTTGTTAAGAAAATGTGTTCGTCGCATAAAAATTGAGTCCGTGTTACTGTTATCTCCATCATCGTTTTTTTCGATTACCATATTCGTGGTCCCATCGGAAAATATGTTAAGGGGTAAAGTTAATTATACTTCAGGAGTACACTCACATATTCAAATTTTATGCATTGCTGTCAATTTATTCTCCTCTGTTTCTATCTTTAAATTTCAAGTCTCAGTCACAGCAGTGGCAGTAGTAATAATATTATTAAAATTTTAAAAACTACTTTTTTTCCATTCTTAAATTTGTTGATTTGAATAAATATATTCTTGGACTGATTGCAACTTTTGAAACTGCGTCCCAATATGGAATGAAAAGAGAAAAAAATTAACAACACTTAACCCGCGAATTTCTTCCAGCAGGTGCACGTTCAAGCAAACTCAATTTTTTATTAGCCTTCCCGTAAATTATACACTGGCGGAGGCACAAAGGTGAGTGCTAAACATATTTTCGTTTAGCTCGTAATCAAACTCTCCTAAATGAATCTCGCCTTGTAAATACTAATTCCATCATGAAAATTAACATCGTATGGCTGACGCCCATATGGTGCCGAAAAACTTTCAAGGGTTAAGGTATTATCCCAATCACTGGCCAATTTAAGTACCCAATTTTTTACTATCCCACCCAGTGGCAATAATTTTGCATAAAAAATCAGTAAACCTCAACCTAACAGAGCCTGTTTGGGACCAATCCTGCCATTAAATAGCCAATTATGTGCCCCGTTGCACCCGCCTCCGATTCAAATTTATAGAGACAGTATACCTAAATGCACAGCACTCAGCCGGCAAATCGTAGAGCCGGCCTCAGATTGCAGCAGTCAGTTCAAAAGGATTTTATTCGTTACGAATCACCTGAATGTCTCGACCCTGTCGGCCAATGACTACTCTTTCGAGGCGCAGTCCCCCTGGAATACCCGGGGATCCCCCCCCCGATAATTCCTTCCACACAGCCGGCTGGTGACGCCCCGTATCCGCACTCGTTAACTTTCACCACCCGTAGTCCTCGGGTCCCGAGGCCGCGTGGACCGCTAATGCCTCGCCGCTCAATTTGCACCTCACTTCCCCTCCAAACAGGAATTCCCGAGGTGGATTTCATTACGTTTGAGATCCCCAGCCGCATCCGACCACTCGGTTCTCGTTGTAGGCACGACGCATCGATAGACAGAGAGAATTTGAGCGTGGGTTTCGGAGCAGTCCGCATAAATAAAATAACCACATTAACCAACCCGACAACACTGACTGAAAGATATCAGATCGCTTGCTATTAAAGTAAAATAAGGTACATATGGGCGCACTCGAGGAAGTACATCCATGTTGGAGAACTGGTTTTCTCTTATGGATCATTTCAATGGTTCGGTTGAGATGGCATCCATTTTTTTCACATGTTTCCGTAGATGAGAACTGATCCTCAAACTAAAGCCGATGGTGCATGAAATTCCATAAAAATAGACACCTTTTCACTTGGAAGTATTATATCGGAAAACTCTGTAATACGCATCTGGGAATACTATGCCACGTCATTGCTGAAATAATAGCCCACTTCCGGTGTGATTCCCAAGTATGAACACAAGGGGGAAACATATGACTTAAAAGTTGAGTGTATTAGCTACTGTCGCTTTTAAATTCGATCTTCAACGCTATCCGGAATGTAAGCTGCAAATAAGTACACGCTTTTTTATACACCGATCAACAAAAAATGAAAATGAATACGCCTCTAACCATGCTTTCTTTCAGTTTGCTTTGAAATGTTTCTCTTCCTAAAATGTATGTGTACTCACATTACATGAGTTGGGATCTCATCTCCAATTCTAATTAAAATCATTCGCCTGAGTACACTAGGAGAAAGCAAGCTCAGAGGCAAAAGGTGGTCGGGGATTAAGAAAATCAACTTTCCAAATTAATGGCACTGCTCATCGATAATATATTGCATTCAATAATTCGCTACTGCAATATAAATGTAATAGTAATTCCTAATAGGTCGGGGCATTTCAATATACTCTTCTTGATATAATATGATTATGACGAGGTGTTTCTTCAGCATAATGAATGACGAGTACAATTTATCCACCATGATCTCTGAAAAAGGCAAATAGATTTGGTACTCTGAATTACATCTGCCACCACATTCCTTAGAACAGCGAAGGAGAGCTAATAACAGGTTTATCACGTTTGGAATTTTTGTTTATGTTAATTTGAACCACTGGAAATTAAAAATTTCTCGTTTTTTTCCAAAAAAGTAACGCCAAATAGTCTTAGAAAAGAAATGATAATCGCTGAAATTTGAAAGGATTTGCGATCATGAGAAATACTGGATTAATTCCGAAGTGGCTTCAAATTTTGGTAATGGAGTACCATCGCGATAATAATGGCTTGAGTCCACGATTGATATTTGCACGCGAGTCTGAAACGGTTTATCCGCCAATGCCTGTCCATTCTCTATTGGTGTCTGCAGACCCTTGGACCGCTTACGTGAACGGATTGTTTTTCCGAGTCATCGTGAAATATCTAATAACAAATGATATTTTATCATGCTAAAATACGTTGTAGGAAGCTGGCGGAGGTTGTCCGACCCCTTCTACGCGAAGCCTTCTATTCCAGACAAAGCATGCCACCGGCATGGACTGACTAGGAATGACTGAGCAGTGCAAGAAATCCAGGGAAACAAAATTTTTACCGTGCTCCAAGAGGTAGTAAATGACTAAACTTCACTTTTATCCGACATTCCTTAAGTATTTCATCCTGTAACTATCAAAGCCCACGCCTTCTGACAAGGAATCAAAGAATTATTTTATAGGTTATCCATGAAAATAAATTTAAATGTATCACAAATGGTTGAAAATGTATTATTAATTATAAATTCGTTATGGCGAAAACTAGGGTTTTAATCAATATCAATAAAGTACAACACACCTTTAGTCTAATCTAATCTTTGTAATCAGAATTAAATCCGAGTTTTAAGTTCTTTTCTAAGCGTCGTAGCTACAATATTTCCTCTAATTTTAATGGTTACATGAGCTGTTATCCTAGTTCCATAAAAACCGTGAAGCATGCAGTTGATACGACAGAAGTCTTAGAGGGCTACCAGCATTCAGTTGTCTATGTTTTGATGTCGGTCACTTAGTCATCGAAACGTCGGCAATTGATGGGAGATCCACGAAGACTTCCCTCGCAACGTTGATGACTTTAGAAATCAGGTTATTCCATTTAAAACTAAATGAGCCGACCACTGAGTCCGATTTTCATTGACAAAAAGATAAACCCGATTTGAGAAACATTTCTTTCCGTTTCTCCTCTGAAAAAAATCTAATACTAGTATTATGAACCTAACTTTTATTTTGATGTCATTCATTAACCATGCAGAATATATTAGGCAGAGTTTGCAGAAATGCGACCAGATCAAATATTTGAAATCATCATATTTTGAGGTCCTTGAGTGCACTTAAACATTTTTGCTAATATATCGTCGCAACTGTTTCATACGCGTCTTTTAATGTGAGTTATATTTAATATTCAGTGTCAAGATCTCACTGATCATCAATCATCCTACCGAGAGTGCAATTTTATTATAATAATAAAGGAAACTGGGCCAAAGTACATTAAAAGTGTCCAGTATATGTTTACACTTCTATTTCATACGCGTATTCGACCTCCATTCTTATCCATTCATGTTTCCAATGTATCTGACACTAAATATAACAGAAACCTTCAGTCACTAACGAACAACTTAATTATTATGATGAACAGAGGAATGGCTAGCCATTTTTACTAAAGTTATATAATTGAAATTCGCGATTAAAAATGCATAGAAACTATTTTTAAATAATAAGCCGTCTGTATTCGTCTAACCAAATTCTGTATTATTGGAGGTACAAGGGACGCACTTAATGAGTTTTCTCCAAGAAAATCAGAAAGAGAAAGGGAGGACGAGCAAACAATAGGTAGTTATAAAGAGGTTCCCAAACATGGGGGAGATGAGTAATTTCGAGAGGGTCTCAGGAGAAAGGAGGGCGGGAAAGCGCAATTCCTCTTAGACCGTTAGAAACCAGAAAAAGAAACTTTTAGATGAATCGCGAAGGAATACTTATATTACTATTATTAGATTTTACTATTCTCCATTTAAGGACCACTCTTCGGCATATGAATTTTGGTTTGGATATTCCGTTGCAATGTCATAATAATGAAAAATTAAACGTTGCAGCTGGATAAGAGAAATTTTCGTCAGCCAAATTTCTCCCGTGGCACCAACTGACAACTCATCTCCCTCAATTCCCTCAATTCCCAATTCGCATTCGCCGACTTCTATAAGACAATGATTAAATCCTACACCCCTTCAGTAAACAAATCCGCTCTCCCTCGTGGCACATGGAGTCCCTGAAGTCACACTAACCCATCTCAGTGAATAAGTAGAGGTATTCCCTATGACCGCCTGACACAGTTTCCCGAACGAAGTTCAAGGCCACGCGGCGCGTTTTCCGAGGGCCCACTTCCCCCGAATTCGTACGGCTTCTTCATTCTTTCCAAGCCCTTCCAAGCCTCGCTCACTTGCGACTCACCGCACCGTGCCGGTCCCTCACCTTCGATCGTGCCAAAGGATCGTACCAAGCGACCTCCAGCGAGGGCCAAGACAGGGTACGCCTGTTGAAGTCACAGTCTGTCGAAACTCCGCCCGTTGAAATCACCGCACGCTGAAATCACCGTGTGTGACCGTCGCTGAAATCACCGTCTACTCTGCACTTCAGCACTTCCCTCACCTGTTGGTACACTGCACAGCGCTTATTTCACCGGTGGACCGCCAATCCTTCCGTCTCCCTTGCTCGTGTAAGACCACTCGATTCGACTGACTGTGGGTCCGCCGTCTCCGACACATCTACCTAACTTTTGGGGGGATTGGCCTCAAAATATGAGAGCCATCTTTCTCGAAAAGAGTGGCGGGGAGGTGAGTTGGAGGGGCGCTGGTTTCTCGGTCATCCCGCTGTTGCCACAGGGACGGAGGGAGAGTGGGAGCTTCCGGCCGTGACGATCCCACCCCACCCCGCACCATCCCGCACCGCGGCCCACCCTACTATCACCCCTCACTTCAACCCAATTTCTTGCCTCCGCCCCATCCTCCTCTACACCAGTAGATGCTGCGCCCGGACCCACACTAATTCCTATGGCGCCCCGCGTGCTTTCTTGGGCTTGGAAATGAGGAATAGCCCGCAAGACTGTCCACAAGGTCTGGGCAGTCTCGTGGGCCATTTCTTATTTCATGGGATCGGCTTTGCTACTTTCAATGCTTCCTCGTTCGTCCTCCCCTAGTTTTCATCAGCATTGAGAACTATTCCCGAATCTAAATTTTAGTTTTGGATCACGCTAAATTTTGAATACGAAATTAGCTAAACAAGCCGCTTGTTTTGAAGGAATTTGGAGTAAAAAAGTATATAAAAGCCTACATTTTTCTCTCTAAAAGGTCTTTTCATCCGTAGAAAAATTCTCTAGTGCGCTTTCACCATTGCTTTTTTTGACTGGGAATGATTACATGTACGCGTAGTTTACTACAGTACTGCTAAGCCAAGAATTGGTGAACATTTTCCTTCTATTTTTATGGTCGACAGAATCTGTATGTACACAGAAATTGGAAAGTAATGACAACACTCAAAATTGTGAGAAGCAAAATTTAGAACGAAATGTAATTCCACACGTTCATTCGAAAGAAAAGTGGGCACTCTCTCAGTCAGCCCTATGCCGACAAGTATGTACTCTCTCCGTTCGTGGCACCATTAGCGCTTATATATTAAGAAGAAATGCATATTCATTGAACCTTGCTCAGGGTTTGAATTATCCTTGGAGTGTAGTCGAAGAACATACGAGACAACTGTCGAAACGAATAATTTTGCTATGAATGCAAAATTTCACTCAAAGAATCTTAAACGTGTCCCATATTTTGACGTAAATGTTGTGAAATGGCCTCAGGTGCAATGGAGAAATTTAAGACAGAATTTAGATGGTCTCAATCTTGAAGGTAATTTGGGCCAAGGAAGTCACTTCGACGTTAATTATTGTGTTGCAATCATAATCTTTTTTAGAACCAACGTAACTATTTGGAAGGGTCTTTACTGGCTGCCCTCATCTTTTCTTGAGATTTTGTAGAGTAGAATAATTTTCACGAATGAGAATTTCATTGGCCGAATGAAGCCACGTTTTTCAACCCCTATTAATTATTTGGAAATTACAGAGTTACCTCGTGATAATTTACCGATCTTAATTTACTCAGAGAGAACCACAATTACTCTTGAGCTCGCACTAATCAGTGTCTTAGGGAAATATATTTCAGAGACCAATATGACTCACACTGCTCACCTTGGATTGAAGATAATTGTAGGTAAAGCGAGATGTAATCAGCTTATCATTTCATCATATTTTCCATTACGGTAATAATAAGTGGTCTAAATTAAGGTATTTAGATGATGATTTTATCCACCGTATGGCCATTAGCCAAAATGATGACAAAATAGCGAAGGAGGGATTCTTTCGCCTTCTGCTACCGAATTGAGTAATATTGGTTGATATAGGTGAGATGTTCTGTATTAACAATTTGCACCAGAGAGGAAAAAAAGCTGCTCCAAACCTAACCTAGCAAACCTAAATATTCGTGCCTGAAAACTAGTAAAGTCTTTTGAAAACCACGAAAACCATTGTGAAAGAAAGACAAATACTTGAAAATCTACACCTGTGAGAAGAATTGCGCGTATCTAAATTTGGGCCCTCACAGGATGAAGCAACAATGGCTATGAATCTACGAATGCAACTCATTATCCTAACAAGAAAGTGACTTTCTTGGCTCATGATCGGACGCAATCATTATTGAATCTAAAATGGAAGCATATAAGAAAATAGAGCCATGGGGAGCTTTAATAAACGTGGTCGGATTTATGATCGAATTGTTCAAGTTACGTCTTCTTTTATTTCCTCGACATTCACGGTATAATGAAATGCAGTTTTTCATTTTGTGTAAAGGTTTTGATAGTTAATGAACTTCCAATGTAGATGAAGTAATACAACAGGAATTCGTATATGAAATAATCACACAAACTCCCTTCAGAAAAACTTAGCTAAATGACCGACCATCTGTAGAGACTCTTGACCGGCGCATTCATCAAATGCCTCATCTTTTAGCTGGACACAGTCAAGGGAGAGAAGGTGGTCAAGGAATCTTTAAAGACCATTTCATTGAAGTTAAAATTAAATTTTAAGTTTAAATGTGAAAGATGTGCATATATTTATCACCGGTATCCTGGTCATCTACGTGTAGAATTAATCAATATAGGATGTTCCTGATAAATATTTATTTCAAAACAATATGTTTATTCGCTGTGCCAGATATTTTTTCTTCGATTTTCGGATATTTAACAGTTTCTGGGTGCGAGTTCCACTTCCGGCATGTTTTTTTCTCATTTTGGGAGAATTCAAATATAAGTCAAGTTTTTGAAAATGAGCAACAGAGTGCGTGATGTTAAATGGTTACCATTAAATGTCCTCCGAAGGTTAGGGTAGTCTCCTATCGCATATTCTACTTTTATAAAACATTTTGTAAGATATATAGCATTATTTCTTGAGGTAAATAACTTTTGGGGAAACATGAGCATTCCTTACCCACTGAACAAGTTATTGAATAGGCCGGAACAAATTCTCACTCCATTTTTGGCAGAAACGGAAATAGCAGTGATTTTAATTTGTTTAATAGTGATGTAATCCGATATTTTTCCTTACTATCAAAGGAGTCTGGCTGAAACATTTAAACCGAAGATAAAGCTTGTGAATCAGAGCTAAGCTCCGATAGCGTTAAAAGGCATGAAAAAGAGAAAGCTTCCGATGATTTGGAGGGTAATTCAAAAGCTAGTATTGCAGAAACCCTTTTTGAAAACATGTTTTCTAATAATTTCATATTGTTGTCCAGCAATATTTAACAGATTGAAGCGTACCTTATAAAAATACCTCATCCTATTTAATGCCAGTGGCCATGAAGAGTCACTTTGTTACGTTCACACAAACATTGAAGTCAATTAGTTGTCTCACAATAAGACCACATTGCTTTAAACCATGGATCAGGAAGTAATTTACCCATTCCAATCATAATTTTGTTGAATTAATCACAAAATATGAGGTGATAGAAGTTTATCATTCCCTAAAGCAGTTTTGTGTGCCATTAGCACTGCAGATGTGGTAGATATCAGGGCAGGGTCCTTTCCCTGTGCCACATAAGGTTCCCCTAGAATATCTGGTACTTAAAAAATCATACGATACAACGTGGATAAGGCTGAGGTTGTCTATAAGATATATTCGAAATATTTGAGGAGCTTGGAATGAAATGTCAAAGATCAGTGTTCGACTTTCAAGGAGTAAATGAGCCAGGGTAGGATGTGAGCGTTCCTTATACTGATATGTTGACCGACTGGACACAGGGTTAAAAGATGAAGTTTTTTTAACTGTTACTGGATTTTAAAGCCTAGAATTCACCAATGAAGTACTAGTAAGTCTAACCGAAAAGAGGAAAAAAGATGACTTTTATATCGATAAAACATCTTGAGTTCATAAAATTACAGCAAAGAAAATTTCTGAGGTCATTAACGATATAGAAGCTTAAATACCTTTTACCGTTGAAGATGATCCCAACAATACGCACACGAAGCTCGAGGGCAATACTAAGTATATTAAATACTACTTTCTATAAAAAATCTATAAAAAATAATGAATCACTGCAAGATTCACTGAAAAAATTATTCATGGTACCACAGTACTCCACATCACATGAAAAACTTCTTCATATCGTACATGATTTACACAAATTCTCTGTTTTGACTCGGTATTGATACAAACTCAAAATGGATAATTAGTGTAAGCCATGGAAAGCCTTATGAATAGATAAAGAGTACGTTTGAGCAGAAATTATACGTACACACGAATAATATACACGTATATATACAGGTATATATACCTGTATGTGTGTGTGTTTGTGTGTGCGTGTGGGTCGCGGTAGTCCAGGGGGTAGAGCGTTGGGCTACTGACCGAAGAGCCCGGGTTCAATTCCCGGGCAAGCTGGGCGCCTTCAACTCCACACAAGCTATGTGATTTTTCGGGTACCAGATCTTCTAGAAAATCATAACCGGCACAGGGAAAGGAACTGGCCCCCCTACCCTGATGTGTCAATATTCACACGCCGTCGGGCTTAGTACATGAGTGAGCTCTACCATCACCTATCAAACCGACCTTCAGGTTGATTACTGTGTTTATGGTTTTTTATTGATTGGATGACCTGGGTTCAATTCCTGATTATGATTTTTATATATGCATGTGTATCTATACACAAGCATAAACGTATACTCACAAACACAGAATTGGTGATTCTTAAGTTGATGTAACCGATTAGTTTTCTTTGAATGACTAATTATATTGCCAGACTCGCAAATCGTTTCTGAGTGATGTTTCCAAACGAGAGCGGGTTAACTAATCGGTACACGGCAGAAGCCAAAACACCCGCACTAATTGAGAGGGTCCATTGCTCCGCGATGCAATAGAAGAGAATTCTCAAGGTGGAATCACCATCAAGGCCGGAGAGGATAAGGGTGCGGCCCTCAAGATAAATCTCGAATATTTTGAAATATATACATAAGGTGCTCCTGTTCACGATGCTGACGTGACCTCTGCAGTGCCGGCTACAAATCCAATTATGTACGTCGAAAGGGAAAGAGTTTTTGACGCATATCCATCAAGGAAAAGTTCAATGGTGAGTATCAAAAGCGACTAAACTTGATATTTCACATTTCCCTTTTTGGAATTCCAGATGGCGACATGAGTCGGGTTGTGCCGAGAATGGATGCAGGTACAAGAGGGTATGTGAGCGAGCGTTTTAGAAGAACAATCCTCGTCAAGGCCGGAGGTGGAAGGGTTTGATGGCCAGGATTAAACCCATGCATTTGGAAATATAAGAAACGAGTTCCCGTTCGCTAGGTCTCTGCTGACGACGTGACCCCGGCCATGTCGACGATGGATGCAGGCAGGCTTGCCAGAATAAACAGATGAGTGTTTTCCAGGAAGAATCCCCGTCAAGGTCGGATCCAGAAGGGTTCGATGGCCAGTATCAAACGCAAAGATTTGGAAGTGTATAAAACGTGTTTCCGTTCGCGAGTTCCCAGACGACGACGTGATCCCGGCCACACCAGCGATGGATGGATGCATTCATACCCGCCAAGAAAAAAGAGAGACTGTTTACCCGGAAGAATATCAAATTTTATTCATGGGCGAAGCTGGATGAAATGGCCAGGGTCAGATTTAACTATTAAGAACCGTAAATCATCGATCTTAAGCTCAGCGCAACGCAATTAAGACCCGTTCCTAAATATAGTGATACCTCGACCAGCGAACATAATTTGTTCTTGTTTCGGTACGTCCTTCGAAACCTAATTTTCCAATAAATCTAATGTAAAATCACTTGATAAGTTTTCAGGTTAGAAATTTGGGAAAAGGTCCATAAATGCATAAGAATATTACTATAAATATTTTATTAATTATGTTTTTGGTTTTGCATGCTTCCCTCATAATTTATCGTCCATTACATTAGAAAATCAATTTTCTTTTGACCACTTTTGTATTTTAATTAGTTTTCATCAACTGTTGGCTTTCTTCTCTTAGGGATTAAAAAACTAAATTTCATATAAGTTACGCGTTTTTCTCACATTAGTTGCATACATAAGTAACACAACCATTATTACACTTTGGAAGCTTTAGAGATGAACGCAGTACAAGAAATAAAAAAGGAACGGTTGACGTGTGTGGCGGGAAATATATACCCACGGTTTCTCTCATCAGTGGCGTCGCTGGAAATGCGCACCTTTGAATACATTTTAGTGAACTGCTGCTTGTATTAAGAGGTCTCCGGTATATCGCTTTAGGAAAGCACCGATTTTTGCGTGTCGAGAATATTTTCCTGTCTAGAGAACAAAATGGAATGCGAACAAATATCGTATCTGGAAAAGTTCATGAGTCAAGCGGTTCGTAATTGGAGATAACACTGTATTTCCCCATCAAAATCTCTGGCTGAACCCCCTTGGACCCGATCACCTGAAACGACTGCTTTATTTTCGTCTCAGGACGAAGTGTGACATGCTCTAATACTTAAACATTATCTAACTTCGATTGAGCACTTAAACATAATGTTTTAAATTTAAATAATTCAATCGATATAGTTTTTTATGAGAAATATTTGTTTATTTGTGTACTAAATTGTTGGCACCGTAGTTAATTTCATGTTAATGTTGTGATCATAGGTCACCGTATCTCTACTAATTTATCAGAATAGATTCCTAATTTTAATGTCGACCCCGAAACCGGATAGATATCTCTCAGTCCGTCACTTAAAACACAAGGGTACCCCTAAAAAAACCCTCGCACCGAAACACCCTCGGACTCTTTCATGTGTGTACAACAAAGTTCTTACATCCCATGGAATCCCTAAACATAAAATGCTTCTGCGGAATAAGGTTGCGCCGATCCCAAAGGAATTAAAACCTATCTAACGAGCTGAACTTCAACAGAAAATTAATGTTTTGATAAAGTTACCATCAATCTTCTCAACTTCTCCTTAAGGAATAATTTCCCGCCACCGCACAAAATGTTTTCCTTTCATAGCCTAACTATGACTTCGGCCCTCCCCTACACGCTTCATCAAGTTCTTCCTTAATACTAGACTTGTCAGTTACCGCTAGGTGAGAGAACGCTTTCTATACATTCTCTCATCAAGGTGACCTTAGTTTTGCTTTTAATGTCTGGACAGGGGGATGCCCTAGATTTTCATTCATATTTTATTTCATTGCCCTAGCCGCCTTCTCAACCCTCCCCCTAAACCCCCGCCTTCGCCCCTTTCCCTCATTGCCCCACAGATGGTGCTCAGTCTTGCTGGTTGTTTTCGTTTATGTTAACTGTTTTGTGCTCTTGGTGTCTTATAAAGAGAGAAGAATGAGATAGCTGATCATTGTGTAGATGCAACGCTGTCATTACAGTCTCTAATTTCACGGCTGCGCCAAGACAACTGTAATTCGTGAAATGTTTTACTTGAAATTATCTTTGTTAATTATGAAAGGTATTAAAAAGAATGGAAATACTGCGCTCTCCTTTTCGTTTACCATATAACCCGTAAGCATTTTATGTACCATAGGGATGACCGATTTTTAAAATCCTTTAACATAGCCTTAGCTACCCAATAGACATCGAGGAATATTATTCTTAGAAATATTCTTTCTCTGACTTTGACCTATAAGTGTTTCAACATTCTGTTCTCACACACACTTTCTCGCTCTCATATCTCCAACACTGACTTTAAATCATAATTAGGGCGTTTCTTTCCAAAATGTGAACACGACCGCTAGTATTGGCATTTCAGAAACTGTAAACCGACAAAATAATTAAGGGATAAATGCATTGAAAACCGGTGGAGTCCAACGGTGTGCTTGCAGTGTACACGAATGGTAAATTTGTACGTTAGTTATTGTAGTACTGAACTTTTATGATACAAGATATGGGATGCTTTATGAAAATAGGAATGAATAAAGTAATAGGCTTAAGATAATTAAGTTTGTTACTTAAATTTACTTAATTTTTGACGACGGTTTAGTTAATTCTATAAGTTTCCTAAAAGAGTTCGTGAATGAGATCCCTATTGGTGGAAGGGAATTGAGTCGAGTCATGTCTCTGCAATTCCAGGATCACCAGAGCACTCATCCGCGCACATATCAGGACATGAATATTGACTAAGCTATTGGTTACAGGATTTCGTGTATGGTTAGCTGATGAAAGCGCCATTTTCAGCATACATTATTACTTGGAAGAGCAAAAGTAATCGGATCCAATTGAAAATATACCATTAACTGATTGATCTCCGTGAGAAAGCGAACATCTAATGAAAGTAAAAAAGAATCAAGAATCAACAACCAAAAACGCATTCTTCCATGAGAGCCAGCAAGAAGAATTCCACGTTTTAATTTTTGACCCCAGTGGAACGTTGCCACGAATCCTGAATCTTTGCTTTAGCGAACCACGAGCATACTCGTAAATCGGTTGGTTCTCTCTCATCCTTGTTGCTCGCTCCAGAGGTTTAACGACTATATACTTTCCCAAAAATAATCCATCACAAAAATATGTGGTTAAGGCTCCGTCGGGTTCGTTGTAAAATATGTCACGCGCCATTTACTTGAGTATGAAACTATGCTAAATATGTCACTGTTTTTTCTGTTTGGTAACTATATCTTTATTCACTGATCATTAGTGAGTGAATACTGTTTTACCTATTTGCATAGATTCTGTCTAATATTTTCCCGGTTTTCCAAAAAAATTTTTGTAAAAATCAAAGACGCGAAACAATAGCTGTCAAATTCATATAGTCCAATCAAAATGTTTTAACATTTTAATCGAGACTCACATCATTTCTATTTTCCATTAAAAAAGAGAAAACATTAATTGCTGTTGTACACAGACAACGACGGGCCTTAAGGGTTTTTAAAATTCATCTATAGCATCGGTGGACATGGTTGACCTGAGGTACCATTGGAGGACCTGACTTCCGCCATTGATCCACAGAGAGAAAGTCAATCGGAAACGCATTGAACGAGTAGCGGTGCCTAACCTCTGGGATCGAACTTCGAGACCCGCACGGTTCAATGGTTCCAATGGTTCATTGTTCCCCGGAATCCTAAGAGAATGTGCTCGGGTGCGAAAGACCTTCAATTCCACCAACTATTACGCCTAGGTGGTATAGACGATGGACGCTGTTAAGTCATATGTAACAGAAGTATTAGCGCATTGGAATTTATTTGGTATGGGAACACAAAACGGAATTAGTTAACTTAATATGAAAGGTAGCATGTGCTAATCTTATCTCTAATCCAGATTACCAAATTGGTAATTATGAGGGCCAAAGATCGATTCCCGGGAAAGCCTCTCTGGGTACCAGCAGCTTTACCCAAGCTATGTGATTTTTCGCGTACCAGATCTCCTGGGAAACTTTAACCGGCCCAGGGAAAGGAACTGACCCCCCTACCCTGGTATGTGCATTTCACACGCCGTTGGGCTTAGTACTGGGTGAAATCTACAATTACCTATCGAACCGCCCTTTGGGTTGATTGCTGTTTATGGTATATATAATATACAAATTATAAATAATATATTATATATAATATATACATATATTATAAATAATATAAAAAATATATACATATCTGCCTGTGTGTATCACAATAAATAACACACGCGTTTTAGTCGGGGTGAGTACCCGTGACCCTTTTCATAGTAATGTTTCACATATATGCCTGCCACACCGTATAACGGTCACGTAAGCATATCCATCAAGTTCAGTCTTATCTCTTTCATGTCAAGTCACTGCATCGTATGGATCTTTTGACCAGCTCAGTCAAGGGTATCGATACCTATTTGTGGTCCAGCTTTGCGCAACTAGACTTGAAAGCCTACTGGGGTGTACTGTGGCCACATCTCAAAATAGGTTAGAAATTTTATACCTGATATATATTATCCAGAAATTGTCTTGCGTTCTCCGAGGCCTAGAATTGGAATCATACATAAATAAATAAAGGCAGATGAACTCAAGAGCTGGAAACGACAGCCACATTAAGATTGTAAAATAGCGTTCGTCCATGTAAATTGAATGCTGTGTGTGTGTTCGACAAACTAAATGTGAATTAACTCACACAATGATGTCGAATTCTTTCATTAATTATTTCCTTCCGATAGCGCAGTATTTTCAGCCGCCTCAGCGGTTGTATATGAGGGAGAATTCTTTTCCAAGCTAAACATTACAATGCAAAATAGGGATCCTGATTGCACGCACTTATTTCAGTGCTGACCGATTCAAATCACCAGTGGCCAATAACCTTGAATTAGATTTTTCGCCGATGTGTTTTTTGCCCTTCCCTTCCATTTATCCTTCTCTTACTTTACTTTCGTAACTTTCTTTTACGTTCTTTACTTCCTTTATTTTGCTTCCTTTAAGTTCTTATGAAAATAGTAAACTTATTAATTAGTCTTATTAGGACATTTATATGACACGAATTTTACAATATTTTAACCTCAAAAAGAATTTCACGATAGATTCCATTGTATAGTATCGGAAAATATTTCACATGTATTCCACATACATTCCATTCTATTAGCTGGAAACAATATTATTAGCTTTAACACTACAATGTTTAATGAACATTAAAATTTTCCGAAATATCGCTTTATTAAAATACTTTCCAGGCCGAGGCAAAAAATTTACCTTTCTCACTTTTGCCTTTTAATTGCAATAGAGACTCGAATTTACTGAAGATAATAAAATGAAAAACAACTTAACTTTCTCTATTATTCGTTGAAATGTGATATAGAAAACGACAAGTATCCGTTTTCCTCGCAAAAATAGTAGTACTAATGATAACTAACGCTAGGGAAAAATAAGAAAACCCATAGAAGTTGCTAATGCATCTTTTAAATGTAAAGAGCATAGAAACAAAGACTTAAAAATGTCATTTGGTAAGCCCAGTTACTGCACTTCACCTTAATACCAATTAATTATTTCGTATATGAATTGATAATTTTATTAGTTACTATTGTTACGATATAATTCAAGAGCATTCATTTTTACTGCTTAATAAAACAAGATACTTTAAAAGGAAACGCGAAAATACGCTATTATAAAGAATATTTTTATGGTAAGAAAGTCTGGGATATGCTTTTAGCAACTGTTTCAGCAAATCTACATTAGACATTTGAGTTTGCTATTAAAGTTCCATGAAATTATGATTTTATTGCTTCGCTTAATTTTTTTGAAATTCCAGCAACGACTTTAACTATTTGGTCCAGGCGAAAGAGTGTAAAAGAAATCTCCAAATTTGAAAACATCATGGAAAAGTGTATCGGCCAAAACTAAAGTTCGCAGTTAGCATGTACGTACGAAGAAACTGTTGCAGTCCCCTATATCATGATGTAGCTTTTGAACCCAAAAAAGGAGGAGAAAAGACATCTTAATAAAAAATACACAACTTGCTCGTACGTCACATGTGTCTTACAAACTATTGATATACGATTGACCGTAGGCGGTGGCAATCATAATAAAATGGCAAAGAGATGGTCCTGGCTATAGCAAGTTATTCTGAGGTATAGAAGGGTCCTGTAATGCATTTAAATCTGTTCGTTCCTAATGGAATACACGTGCAGTATTCCCACCACTTTTTTCAAAGTCAAAAATGAATGCTTCGTATTGATTGTTTCGCAAACTTAAACTTTCTTATTTCGCACAGATAACGCTAATTCATCCATTCACAAATTCAGTTTAAAGCCACAAAATTAGTAACGAATATTTTCCAAAAATAAATGCATAGGAATATATAGGTTAAAGCTTGTTTTCACGGAAATGAGCAAAATATTCTGAAGTCGTCCGGGAACATATGCATTTTTTCCAAAGAACACTAGCAGTAACACCAAGTATTTTTCATTAGAACAATTAACCTCCAAAATTTCACGTATATTTAAGTCCAACCAGGTTTCAACACTAATCTCTTTCTCACTTAATGACTGGTTTTATTAAAAATTGATCGATCAATTGATCGAAAGCCAAAAGAAAGATTTTTCCGCGTAAGTTACATAAAATTATTCGCAGAACCGGTATGACTACCATTCGAAATAGATGACATGGAAAATTTTGCAATACGTGGTCAAAACGAGATCTTTGCTTTCCAATCGTTTAAAAGGGCTAACCATAAAAAAGAGCATTCATCACCTAATGGGTAAATCGCGGAAAACACGTCAAACTAAAAATTTTATAAAAGTGCAGAATTGGGACAATGTCTCATGTATTTTCTGCCACTGACCTCACAAGTTTCATTTAAGCAGACTCCCTTCCCCTCCCTAACTGACTTATTTAGTATTATTCATTAAATAGTATAATAAACAATTAATGAATTACATATAGGAGCAACGAATCCCGCGAGATCCAGATTTTGATCAATATGCATTTCCATCATTAAACGATCTTTTTATCACACACCCAAATAGATTTAATATCCGCGGCACTTCAGTTCGTAGGCTAAGGATTTATTCATTGCATTTATAGTCCGTATTTCGTCCGCCAAACTACAAGACATATAATAATGAATAGCATTTAATTAAAAAACCGCAGGCAACTATGGTAATATTTTCCGCTGGAAAGTATGTTGGAGAAAGAATATCACATTTCCAATACGAAAATTGGTCACTCATTACATCCACGCGGTTATAGTAACATTAAAAATAAAATATAAAACTTGAGACTGAAACTAATGGTCTGACGACCTCATTGGAACGGTAATCCGCTTGCTATGACACTACTCATTCAAATTCAGATAAACGTCTAGTGTATTTAGATAAAAATGATGATACTGCTGAAGATTTTCGAAATTTAACATTTATTCGCTTACTATTTTCCATTGTTCCCATTTAACCACCCGGCTGGCGACCGACCATGAGTGAAGCCCCACAGCCGGCGATCAAAGCAAAATAATTTACCACTCAATCGAAAAGAGATGACTGCGACACTCGCTCCGCTAATCCTCCTCCACTTAAACGTTCAGCGAAAGCACTTTAAAAAGCAAACAAAGGCCCTCAAGTTGCGCACGCGTTCAATATTTTCTTTTACGCGCACGCAGGCGTTGAAATCTCCGTGGGCACAGGGGCTGTGGCGGAAGTACTCACGGGAGGAAGGGTATCCTCACTGGGCACTGGGGACACGATACCAGGGAGCTGTGGCACTTCTAGGCTCTGGAGACTACCGAAGTCCCGGCGTTGTCCGCAAGAGAGAAAGGCGGGAGTGGGTTAGGACCACGAGAGACGTGCAACCTTTGCATCCACGGCGGAACACACTAAATGCCCGTCGGGAGACGAATACATTTATAAGTTTTAGGCCGGGCGAAGAGAGCCAATGGCAGCCCCCTCGACACCCCTCAAAGCCACTCTCTCTCTCCCTTTCTCCCTTCCCCTCTGACCGCGGCCGGCCCCCGTCCCACTTCCTCCCGCCCGCCCCCCGCCCCTAAAATGCAACGCCCGCCCCGCGCTTGCCTTCCCCCGCCACTGCGCCCCACCGATGCTCCTTGGACGCGGCCCGGGAAACTCGAACATTGTCACTCGGTCACGCGAACGTCTCTGCAGAGCCGGTGGGCGGGGTGCGTCCTCTCCCTTGGAGGGTGAGAGCCACGAGGGAGGGAACGCGTGCCAAATCACGGCGGTTCCTTCGTACGCCGTGCCGCTTCACGCGTGCGTCTAATCAAGCAGGGTGGAACGGAGTGGATTAGTCAGTTAACCGTATTTTCAAGGCTGCCCTCCGCCAGAGGCTACAAAATATTGAGGGTCGCATAGATTTGCAAAGGCGATTATATTTCAGAAATTCCATATTAACATACGGTCAACATTTAATATTCAACCCTGACACCAGGTTTTCACGTATTTTTTCCAAAACTAACCCCGAAGGCGTATCAGGATAAATAACACCTATTAGGTAAGACTTTCAAAGACCAGCCATATGTTATTACCAGTATTTTATTCTTCAGGAAAAAGAGGTATCTCATACCAGGCTGAAATTTTGAATCAATGAGAACGATTGATTTCATTTTATGAAAGCAAAGAAACGATATTAAAATCATGCTTATATTTAAATGTTATCATAACAGAAATTTGCAATTATTTCTCTTAAGTGGTTCAATGCTTTTAAATTTATTATTAAGATAACAATTTTGATAATTCCACTCATTCATTGGTGACAAACACGACAACAAGCATTTCCCTATACATTAGCATAACGCGTCAAATATGAATATTCATAACTTCCACTAAGTCACACCTGATTCAATAAAGTCTCTGGCTAGAATTTTTCATCGTACAGGAAACATTTGGAAAACATTCATTGTTGTATGGCAGCATTGCAACATTTAATTTTTCAGTTTCTTTTTGATTGCATTTTTGGCGTTACTTTTATAAATTACATCCAAACAACTCGTCATTGAAAGTGATTTCGTTTAAGGTGACCGTTGCAAAATAATATTCTTCCGGAATGCACATGGTGTTATGAAATATGTAGCCGTATTTACAAGAACAGTCCATTAATGAGAGTATACGTGAATTATCTTTCGAAAATAAAATTTGAGATGAAGGATTTAATCTCCAACTATCCGAGAACCCTCACAGACCGACGACCAGATTCGCATGGAGACCGTTTTGTCTCAAGCTTGAAATGTGGAAGGTGTGACTTCGATGGAAACAAATCAAGACAAAACCCGATTTTCCATAGAAATGTTTTCACCATTGAAACAGAAAACCCTTTCCTACCTTTGATTAGCGCTCAACTCTCACTGCACTACATTATTAAAATATATTCTCACTTCATTTTGTAGTTAAATTTTTATGATGCAATAAAATAAGATCCGCAGTAACAGAATTAAGGTTTCTAATTGGTTATAATCTCGTTGATTTCTTAAATAAAGCTAAACGAAGTAAACACTAGCTAAATATGTAACAATAACAGAGACGAAGACTATTACAATTTTCCATGTAATAAAGATTTGTTTCTGACTAGTTTCCATCTACTACATCATTTTAATTTATTGAAAATGATGTTTTACATCGAAACTAGTCAGAAACAAATCTTTATTAAGTGAAAAATTGTAATTGCCTTATTCTCTTTTATTATGGAACAGTTCCACAATATCATATCTGAGTCTGCAATTTAAATGTATGGCGTTCATTCTTCCAGGACGCAATTACGGATGTGCTGTGCAATAATATGTTTTGTTAGTATCGACGTGACGCTCAAAGAAAAACCAAATCTGGCTCTTCGTTTTTCGGCCCACGGAATGCGACGTAAAGCGATGACATACGCTTCCCAACGAATTATTTGTTGCACAGTTATCTAGCAGCAGTTGCCGTAGGTGACCGCAAATCATGCTGTAGAGGAAAATCAAGTCGTGGGTACTGAATATCCATATCATTAATTATCCATAATGGCATAACCGTTTCGATTTGACATTATAACTATTTGGTTGAGCTAGAAAGTTAATTACTCAAACGCAAATCTAGTCGACACAATGTTCTAATCGCTAAGGGGGCACTTTGGGGGTGATTTCATTGCAATAAATAATTCGGGGATGGCTGTTGATAACCATTTCCTTTTCATAGTGATGTGACGAAAGAGGGGTTGGCGTATAGCATTGGCTTACTGAACAGCCGAGATACATATTTTTCAGCACTCATCCGACGAAATAATTGTATCTACATGTTAATTTTTATGGCTCATGAAAAGAGATTTCCACCGAACCATTACTAGTTACAGTTTGAGAGCGGAAGTATAAGGAATAAAAGACATTTTATTCAATTCAACTAATGAAGTTTTAGCATTGTGTAATGAGCACATTTTTACTAAGTTATTGGGTGATTTTTACATAATTACTCCGAGTGATATTCGAAGTCATTAATCTGCCACACATCCCGAAAGTAAGTATATATACTTATATCCATATGTATATATCTATATATCCATACGTACCCATATCCATACGCATGACCTTGGGACTTATGACACATATTATTCATTATTTTATCATTTAGAGTCAAGTGAATGTGTTCGCATATGGGATTTCATGCTCCAAATACGTCTATTGAATATTGACAATAGGAAGTTAAATATTCCTCCTGATGGCATCACGAATTATGCGAGAAAATTAGTCTGTAAATGCATCAATCCTGGTGTACATTTCACTTCTTTCCTCTGGGTGTTCTGATCTACCGATATGTTTGGGACTCTATTATTCCCTTGGTGTCATAAGGCAAATGAAGAATCCTACATATTTCGAAAAGTTTTAAAGTAGCTTGTCTTCTCCGTGTTCGAAAAGAATAGTTTTCAAGGAGACCCTGCGACATTTACTCTTCACATCTTTTTGTGACAACGCTTAATGAATCCGATGTTTTTTGAAATTTTTCAATTTTCCCAATTGACACTTCATACGATGGATCAAACACATGCTGACTATTCATTGGCGAAAAATTAAAGTGTTCATTATATGGTCTACAATCAAACCAAACCGAAGCTTTCAACCCGAATGTTGCTTTGATCGTGATAGTGGAGTTCACCCGATATTTAAGCTCAACGACGTTGTGAAAATCAGAAATCAATTTTGCCGGGAAGATCCTCTCCCTGTGCCGCCTATGATTTTCCATGGAGATCTGGTACCCAAAAATTCAAAATAACACAAAGTTGAAGATTCCTGCGATGCGAACCCGGGCCCTTCTCGCAGTAGTTGAACGCTCCACCCCCTGGACTACCACGTCGCAATTATACGGAATATGGTAATGATTATATATTTTTTAATTGTTAATAGCTAATTCACGTTCCCTAAATGGTTAATAAAATAATAGGAAACCTTATATTTCACATTATATGATACACTAAACACATAAAGAAAGCATGTCACTTTTACCTGAACCCAAACAGGTCTCTTGCGTGGGCGTAACATTCACAGATGCCCACACTAGGTGGAGGTCGGAGTAAGACCCTTCTGCTCCACGAATTCTAAGTAGCTTAATTTTATTATTCCTGGTTCATATTTAGATATGAGTTTCACGGTGTGCATCAGTGAATGACAGAACCCTAGTATATTGTCCTACAATCATAGTAAGTAACACACTTATTTACTTTAGATATGTTTTATACAAATAAATGAAAATAACAAAAAAATAATTCAGAAGGAATTTAAGGATGGAAGAAATCCTGCTGAGAACTTAAATGGTTCAAGGAAAATACTATGATTTATTTTGTCTTTCTGTTCTACATCTTTTCGAAACTAATTCTCGAGTTTATCAGGTTAATCAACCAACCGTTATAGCGTAAAGCCAAAATGATTTCCATAGCCCCATTTTTCAACTTCAGAGTCCAATACCTTTAGAAAGGTTTTGGAAGTTATCTGGACTGTTCTCCTTTTTCTTGAGGGGAGCAGAACAAATCATTTGTATCCTAATTCTTGAAGCCATTTCGTCACGCTTACCTTTTTATCATCTCAATTTTATTTTTGATCGAGCGGAACGTTGTGGAGTAACTTGCATTCAGGTGAGCTATTGCGTACACGTCAAAGACTGAGGTACTCATAGGTTCAGTTGATGTTACAGCGAAAGAGGTTTATACTAATGACCAGTGTGAAGTTGGAGCGGATAACAAGGGTAAGTGCAGCCAATATCATTGGAAAATGGAAAGATGTAAAATACGAAATCCACACCCTTATCATCTTGTCCACAAATATATAGAGCAGAAAAGAAAACCAGGAGAAAGAGTTTTATGAAAAAACTAGTGTGCATGAAGCATATATTTTTTCAGAAACATTCTCTAAAGTAGCGTTAGTACTAAACGATGAATTTCTTATCGGAGGAGTTCATTTTCTACTTATCTCCATTTTAATAATGAGAGCAATCATCAACATGACTCTTACAAGTTTAGTTATGTTTATTAAAAGCAAATAAAATACTACAAAGTTGTAAAAATCATGAATTTTCTGCTTAAATTTAGAAAGTTGATATAAAATTCTGGGGAGTATCATTTAAACTTTCTCTGTGAATAAAACCGCAGAATTAACTAAACTAATTTTTTTCTATCTGTAGACACAAAAACAAATATATTTAATATTGTACAAGTAATTTAAGTGTATCCAAAATTCGAGTGTTTAAGGATCGAACTGGCGTCAAAGCCTCACAACACTCAATTTCTTCTCAATCTCACAAAATCATTCGGACACACCTCATGCCTCTTGTTTTTGGTATACGCCTCATGACATATCTCAAATCGTTAAAGGCCACCGACATATTCATAATCAACCATGTTAATGATGTCTGGATCTGGCCATTCTCCAAGCAACTGTCTAAGAATCTGAGTCAAAGAATCAACAGGGTAACCGAAAAAACAGCTTTTCTGTGTTAGTAATACTATGTCAATTGTCTTTCCTTCCTCACTTTGTCCTCAAAATCTTAACCTTAATCAGTTAACGAGTCAGTTTTTCTTTAAACTATAGTCACAGGTTGGCTAATCAATCAATCGTTAGTCTTGCAGCAGAGACTACTAAGAGAGTCTTTAGATGTACAACAATGTATGGAGAACAAGGTGGACAAAATGAATGTAAAGGAAAAGAGTCACGCTGGATGTAAGCCGCCAAGCCAAGGGAGGCTGGGACAGTTAAAAGTGTTAAAGTCGGAATTTACCAACATCAAAGTAGAAGAGTGATGATGACCACAGATTCTCCACGATCGGAGTTAACGGCGCATCGCAAAGTATGACCTGGACGTAGATAAGCTACCAAGAAGAAATTGCTTTTGCATGTCTATTAAACACTCGGATACCATTATCCTAAGGAAGCTGCGGAGGACTGGATAAAACTTCCTTTTCCATAAACTTTCAAATGCAATCTCTCTTGAGCATTGATCACCTTTGATCTGGGTGCCGTAGTGACATAGCGGGTAGAAGTTAAGCAATTTTACCGTCGGGTTTGGGTTCAAAACCCGGTTGATGATATTAAGCCCCATCAACATATTTGTCTAATTTGTGCTCCTTTAGGTGACTAGGAACGTGTGTAAAGCAATTATATAAGAATTTTTTTGATTTCCTTACTCCTTAAAGATTGGGTACAGGGTGAAATCTACTACCACCCATCAAAACAAACTTTCGAAGTGATCAATGCAATAATGTTCAATCTATCTGAATAATATTTTTTATTTCTTAAATTTCATTTCAACACCTTTACCTCTGTTTTTCACATAAAATCTCTTGACTATACGCAAAAATTTCTTTGCTTGGGGTGTTAATATTTAATAAAAATGCAGTATGTGTTCTTTTGAAACGATAAAAAATATATAGCTCAGCTCCAGACTACAAGGTACACTAAAAACGGTGCTGGAAAATTAGTTTCAGACTTTCTGCTAATACCCATGAGATAACGCATACCTATTGGAACTTGGGATAAAATGGTCGGTAAACTCTTGACTCCGTGAATATACAGAATACATAGCGTTACTCGCAAAAAATGTGTCTATGCTATGTCCCCTTTAAAATTAAGCGTATTATGTTCTCCTCCGTGTCCTCATGCAGCGAAATGTGAGGAATTCCTAGCAGAGAATAGGAACTTCGGGTGCTTGTTGATCGCTCTAAATACCGTAATATGGTGGCTTCACCCATCCTGTAACGTTGTCAAAAAATCCGTTTGAGCATATCAATTGACCCAGTTTTCTCAGGCGTTGAAATGAGAAAGGGAATACTCGGAAAAGAAAGAAATACTTAGTTGTTCCACATATATTTTTATTAATACGACCTAGGTTTCGACTTACAAAGTCATCTTCAGGGAATACTCATTTTTTTACTGTAATCGGTTTTGGAAATGGACAGTCGTTGACTTTTATGCCTAAATTTTTTTAAATAGTCATGTGAACTAGTTTTTACGTGATGTCTAAAATTAATTTTTGACTAAAGAAGTTCTTCAGCTGATGAATAATTGTGTTTCTGCAGTTCCTTCTTTGGACTCATTATAAGCTTATTCATAATAATCTATTCATTTTAAAAGGCCAACATGGGAGTCGAGTCATGATAATCATTTCAGGAAAGGGATGAAAGGGATTTTTAATAGAAGAGCAAATGCATTGTATTGGTACTAACAAAGAAATATTCGCAACGGTAAGAGAATTTCAGTAAGAGTCATTTCCAGGGGCAGGCAGTTGGGATAGAAACAGGAAACGATTCAATTAGACCAATGGGCTTGATCCATCGCCTAAATCCTGGGAATAGCCAAGTCACGTCTTTGTTCTCAGGGTTTAAATATGATCATAGTACGGAATAAGAAATCGTCTCTTTTGTTCATTTTTTCGTCCTTTTGTTATTACTTAATCGTGTAATATTTGTAACATTAGAAGTTCGGGGTTATACGAATGAATGGGAAGCTTGTCACTTAGGTGAAATGGACCACCGTCGACTCAAAATTATGTCCATTTCATTCATAAAAATACATTAGGTTATTCCTATTAGAAATTGAAGGGATTAAGTGAAGAAAATTATTTTCCAAAAAGTAAGATGGGTTTAATTTCAGCTGGTGCTGTAGTGGCGAAATGGCCCCTCTTTGAAGACTTCAATTTTATGGAGTCATCTAGCTGGGCACTTTCCACGCTTCGTTGAGATGGCAGTCTACTTTCTAACCGAATCAAATTGTCATGAGATAGAGCAGGATGTTTTGAAGGAGGGTGGCAGAAATATGCGCAGTCCTGCCACAGCTTCCCATCTATCCAAGTGTGTATGGACACACCCTTGCGAATATCACCGCAATTCTAATATACGAGTACATACTAGCTCATTGTTTTCACATTAGCTGGTAGTTAGGGATATGCCTATCTGATCTAAAACCATGTTTTGAGAAACCTGAAAATTATATACCTATATATATTGGCATGAAATTTATAGAAATGAAAATTTCGCACCTGACAGATGTCTTGGCAATGCATCGCCGGCTGGAATCATCCAATTACTGTAAAACATTACTATTTTTTATCTGTTAACCTTATTTTCTCTTTTCACTTTGTCATATTTTAAAGTTATAGTCCACTCTAGTTACCGTTCTTAAAATATCGACATGGAAACACTTTTGATTTGACAGTTGCCCTGTTGGGCGCCTTAAGTGACGACGGTTCCCAGATATTTCTTAACATAAATTGTACGAATAACATTACAAATAATAAGAAAAAATACATAGAAATTAAAAACGGAAAACATTTAGTAGACAATTTTGTTTAGGCGAACTCAGTTCATGTCCCGTCTCTGAATTGATTGCAACAATTCAAAATGACACCTGACGGAAGTCACAATGGATTTTGGGCCAAACTGCTTCCCTTGAATCCATAGAACTTAATTGTTTGGCACTTATTTTCACTTATTCCATGAAAGGAATGTGACGATAACGCCTTGCAATCGACCGAGAAACCATATTTGTCTTTCGGAAAGGAATTATAATCAATAGAATCGCACATGAATTAAGTACGAAATTAAGTACGTAAATAAATTTTTAAAAGCAATTAAAAATGGAATTGGACCCTTCAAATATTAAATCATTCACCAGACCTTCTACTAGCACAATACTTTTGAATTCCAATTAACTTTGACAGGGAAAATATTTGAGAAGTAGTGTAGATCTTGAGGCTATCATTTCCATTCGGAGTCAATAATTTATAACCCAAAGATCATTTTGTTTTGGTAAATGGTGACAAATTTTGGAGATGAAAATGGGGATTAAATAAACGCAAGGTGCTTACAAAACTCATGAAAAATTTAAGCAAGAAAATAAGTTAATCATTATTAATCAAAAAGGTGAGAAATTAGAGGGTGCTGAGGAGATTGAAAGGATAGAAGGCATGAGGCATAAGGGGGAAAAGAGATTGACCGTCAAACCGGGAGAAAAATTTTATCCTTTTTAGAATGGACGGTGCTTTCTTGACTTGCCAAGACAAGAGGATCAGACGCGGCGAAGGTACTGACTTCATTGCATTTTTATAAAGTTTCAAAAAGGAAAGTTTGGGGTGAAAACTAAAGAAAAAAGAGCAAAAATTGAGAGAATGCTTGAGTTCTACCTCCATCAATGAACTTACTACCTTGAACAATAAGTTCCCGGAATAACCACCTTGTGGCGCTCCCATCGTTCCGATTTGAGTTCTGTTTTTTTTGTTAAATTGGTACATCTGTTGTTGATATTCCCTTTAAATCTTAGTGTCATAACTTGACAATTGCAAAAGTTACGTAGCCAAGAGTACATCTATCTCTGTCTGTGTTGGCGATTTTTTACAATTGCAGAAATGGATTTAAATTTGCAACAACGAACTTGTATTAAATTTTGCGTAAAAAACGGATTTAGTGGCGCACGGACGTTGGAAATGTTGGAAAAGTGTTTCGGCAACGATTCTCTAAAAAAAACGGTCGTTTACCAGTGGCACGAGCGGTTCAGAAGTGGTAGTGAGTCAATCGAAGATGATGAACGCAGTGGCAGACCATCGACATCGAAAGTCGGTGAAAAAATTAATAAGGTAAAAGAAATGTTGGTCAATAACCGCAAATTAACCATCAGAGAAATAGCGGAGGACTTGAACATTGCCTATGGATCCGCCCAAGACATTGTGGTTAATGATTTGGGTTTCCGTCGTGTAGCAGCAAAGTTGGTGCCAAAAGACCTCAATTTCATGCAAAAAAGAGACCGTGTTGACGTCGCAAAAGACATGATTTGCGAGGCTGAATCCGATCCCACATTCATCAAAAGGATCATTACTGGAGACGAGACGTGGGTTTATGAGTACGACACGCAATCCAGACATCAGGCAAGTGAATGGCGTTCACCAAATGAGCCGAGACCAAAAAAACCACGTCGTTTTCAGTCAAAAAAGAAGGCAATGCTGACGGTTTTCATGGATTACAACGGTGTAGTGCATCATGAATTTTTGCCAGAAGGCCAGACAGTAAACAAAGAGTATTATTTGGGCGTTATGAGACGTTTGCGTGAAGCAATTCGCCGAAAGAGACCAGAAATCGTCGCACAGTGCGTCGAGACCGTCGCACAGTGCTATCATTATTCGTAATTTTTTGACGAAAAATGCAACAAATACCATCCAACAGCCACCGAATTCACCTGATTTGGCTCCCTGTGACTTCTTTCTGTTCAATCGAGTTAAAAAACCATTACGGGGAACGCGTTTTAGCAGCTGAGAGGAAGTAATGGAAAAATCGCAGGAAGCACTGATGGACATACCGAAAACCGAATATAAAAAATGTTTCGAGGATTGGATCAAACGCTGGCATAAGTGTCAGATGTGTGTCAGACTGCAGTCGATGGGGATTACTTTGAAGGGGACAATATAGATTTAGATGAATAAACTTGTATTTTTAATTTTCTGAATAAATTCCGAGAACCTTTTGATCAAGGTAGTATTTCAATACTGATGCTCCTGTAAAACTTGATGTCAAAATCGAGGATCACAAGAATTCGAGGGACACTCAGTTTTACGTTTTGTATTCAACGGAGCCAATGGACTTGGAGGAATAGCTTTTCCTTTCTGCTATTGGAACTTCTTCCCAAAATGTGAAACATAAATCAATAAAAAACAATCAAATAACTTTAACAACAAAAAATGAGGAAAAAAATTGAGTGAATGTAAAAAAAGCAGTAAACGTAAATTGCTAAAATGCACCTTACTAAAACAAATTCATCGGTTTCCCTCCGACGGATTTTGCTTATTTATCAAACGGAGCGATTACGCTTGGGGCGTAGCAGTATCTTTTACTTTGGTGTTGCTGAATTTCTCATTCATAGGGTATATTAGCTAAAAAAATGCTTCCAGTGCCATATAATTTGAATTAGAAAGATGGAAATCATCGGTTATTTATTCTTACGTTGCGTTTTAAATTATTTTTCACAGTGAATTTCAAAGCTGCGATGCTTGCAGCTCGCCTCATGCGCAGAAATCCCCCACCCACATGGGCTATGAACTTGCGGAGCCAGGTGGCTCTTTCACATTCCGCCGAGGCATAAATACGCTTCGGAACACCTTTGAAATTGAGTTCCTGGATGCAAAGATTTTCGCACGTATTGTTTTTCTACCAAAATTGAGCAAATCCTTATTTGCATTCAAGTGTAATGTCTCCAAGGTTATCCGGTTGCTCTCAAGTTGATGTCTTTGCATGGACGTATATATATGCATATATATACGTGCTCTAGTTTCAGTCCTCGAATTGTGATATCTGAATTCAGGTTCTCTCTTCCACACACAAGGATTTTCGTTTTCTTCTTGTTGAAACTCATATAATATTCCGGAAGAAATCTGTCCACCAAAGTAGTATTTAGGTTCGCTTGCAGGTCCTCTCGCATCTCGGCCACTACTGCCATGTCGTCTGCGTACCGCAGCATGTTAATTTCTTCGCCATCGCCTTGAATTCTTTGATGCCCAATTCTTGTGCTTCTTTTGTCTTTATTGCCTAGATATACGTTGAATAGTGCTGGCGAAAGGTTGCATCCTTGTAGAACCCCATTTTGCTTATTTTGACTTATTTTTTTCTTCCGTTTTTCATTGGCATGGTTGTTACCTGATTCGTATAGAGAGGATAAGTTATTCTTCTGTCGTTGTAGTCCATTCCAAGCGCTTCTAGTATCTTGAACATTTTGCTTCATTCAATATTGCCGACGGCCGCCTCCAAGTCGACGAATGCCACATATCACGGCTTGTTTATATGGATCAATTTTTCGGCCAGTACCCTCATTCTGAGTTTTACTTCTCTTGCGCCTTGGTTTTTTCTGAATCCAAATTAGTTTTCCGAGATGGTTTCTTCCACCTTTCCTTCTATTGCTTCACTGATTACCCTAGTTATATTTTCGATAAGTAAGAAATCAGACTCAATGTCCTGAGTTCTTCGCATTTATCTGTTCTGGGTGTCTTCGGTATTACAATCATTACACTCTTCTCTAAGTCCCCGGGTAGTCTTTCATTGACGTAGATATCTCCGTAAAGTTCTCCGTTTATTTTATCAACACACGGTGCCTGGTTAATCCTCAGTTCTTTCACGGCGATATTCCTTCCATCTATTCCCAATGTCTCCATCTTCAGTGAGTATCTTTCCATTAGCATCTCGGACGTAGTGGGATTTTGTTTTTTTTTGACTCCGAATTGTTTCTTCACCAGTTTACAAACAATTTCACTGTTTCCCTAACTTAGGTTGTCATTGATTTCCTCACAAAACCTCCTTATCCACTCTTCCTTGGCCTTCTGGCTTCTTCGTACGTCTTGGGTCGCAACTTCTTGTAAAGGGCTTCCTCAGTTTCTTTTCTTGGATTCTTGTATATTCTTCTTTCCTCTATGAGGTATGTTATTTGAGCTGTTATCCATGGCCATTTGGTTGGCCCCATCTTACACACTAGTTATTCATCTGCTACTTCGGTTATGATAGGATATCAGGTTGAGATTGTTATTCATATCTGCGCCGAGGTAGCCCTTGCATTGCTTGAGTTATTTTTTGCATCTCGTTCTCACGAGGATGTTCCAATCTCCCATCACGATTAGGTTCTCTTCCCCTTTTGCTGCTCCTATTACTTCTTCCAGTTATTCGTATACTTCTTCTATTTCCTCTTCTGAATGGCTGGATGTTGGCATACACGCCTGCACTATCATGGTGTCTGTAGGCTCTCCCTCTAACATTATCATCATAATCCTCTCACTGTTTTGCCAGCACGCTTTGAATTTTCTTGGCCACACTTTCTTAGATATAATGCCCACTTACGCAATTCTCTGATCGTCTCCTGATGATATCACCCGGGATCCGTTGCTCCAGAGGTGGTCGGCCCCGGCCCACTTAATCTCGCTCACTCCCAGGAAGTCCATTCCAGATCTTTCTTTGTGTGGGTTTCCGTATATATATATATATATATATATATATATATATATATATATATATATATATATATAAACTATAAACACAGTAATCAACCCGAAGGTCGGTTTAGTAGGTGATGGTAGAGCTCACCCATGTACCAAGCCCGACGGCGTGTGAATATTCACACATCAGGGTAGGGGGGCCAGTTCCTTTCCCTGTGCCGGTTATGGTTTCCCAGGAAGATCTGGTACCCGAAAAATCAGCTAGCTTGGGTGGAGCTGCACGTGCCCAAAGTGACTTGCCCGAGAATCGAACCCGGGACCCTTCAGTCAGTAGTCCAACGCTCTACCCACTAGACCACCGCGACCCGCATATATATATTTAAATATATTATGTTTGTAACAATTTATATTTTCACGCATACATTTACATATATAAACAGGTAAATATCTATGCTCCCGATACTGATGCACTTGCATTAAAACGCATTGAATAAAGTGTATCATGGTGGATAATTAAAAATTTTTATTTAGAAAAATGAGGAGTTTTTTATTTTCGCACCCTGGAGGAGTTATTTTAATTGGTACTAAGGTAACATTTTCGCAATGTTCATGTGACGTTACTTGTCTCGTAAGGGCAACGATTTGCGTTTTTATTCTAAAGGAATAATAATTGGAAAAAAAATATTAATTTAAACTAACACTTGAGGATATATCAATTCATGTTATTTCATCCAGTTCCCCTCTTGAGTTCGGGATGCTTAAGACGAATTATTGAAAGCAGGTTAAAAAATTCATTTTCCATATATCACTCATAGAACAGTGAAGAACAATGCTTAAGGAAAAAAGAAGATGAGGAAAAGCATAGTGGGAAAGTAGGCAAGAGAATATCGTGTAAATGTAGTCCGTAAAGATCGATTAGCGACACTAATTTTCGTGGATTGCGAGCTATATTCCGTGGCCATGCGGTTAGTCCAACTGCTGCGCACAGTCATGTGTCGCCGCTCGCCTCGCCGATCTGCTTTTTATTACCTACTCGTCAATTGCCACTTTCATGAGTTCCGAGAGTCGCTCATCAATTGATAAGATTAAACATTCTTATTGGCAAGAGTTAGTTGCGATTCACCGTGAATTTTTGCGATTAAGAAAATCATTAGTTTTTCAGTTGCTACGTCTTAAGAAATACGTCCCTTGACATTTATGCTTCTCCAAATATTAGTTTACCGTGCAGAAAGTTCAAGGTTCATTCCTTCCCGTTATGAATGGTGTAAATTTAATTCGTTCCTTTTGCATTTTAAGGTTCCGTGCTCCCAAAAATAATTCAAAGAGCACCACGTATATTATTCGCAAGAAATTCATGACCTAGCGATAGCTCCCGTAAATGAATAATTTTTTTAACCCGCAAGGTGTTGTTTTAAATCGGGGCACAAAATTTTAAAAAGAGACTGAAACATAACAGCATGGGAGACAGTGATATGTTGAAAACTAAAATTTTCAAAAGAAACCAGGCTGTTGAAAGATAGGACATATTGGAAATGAGAACAAAAAAGGAAATAGCAATATAACCTCTATGAAAAATTCACATTAGGTAAGGCCGACTGGATTTTGGAAAAGGAAACACTAGAGAAATGCATCAGAATGACAGACGCTACATAGATTACATACCAATCATAGGTTTAAGATTAAATTTCAGGACGGGTGATAACCACTGGGTCACGCACAAACAATCACACACACACACACCAACACTCACACACAAATATACGAGGTATATGTGGGGGTGTTTATGCTTGAGTGTGAATTGGTGTGAGTGTATTTGTTTTTGCGTTAACGGTTCCTATAGTGTCCTCTAAAACTCCTATAGAGGCATGGGAAGAACTGGAGGTAGGAATAAAAATCGGTGGGGATTCGTAAACTCAGTTAAAGGTGCTGATGACGAAGCTTTAGTTTGTCAGCAAGCCAAGGGGTTGCAAGGATTGCTGAGTGAATTGGAAATTCAGTGCAATAGGTACAGGATGAGAGTCAATATTGATCAAACAAAGGTTATTTTATTTTCCATAAAGAAAAGGGCTAAGCTAAACATTAACATAGAAGGGGAAAAATAGAGCAGGTAGAAAAGTATACGTATCTCGGAAGTGTTTCGGATCAACACGGTCAAAGTAGTAGGGACATAAGGAGAAGAACTGCGCTAGGCAAGGTGGCTTTCTCAAGGAGGGGGTAGACGACGGGGACATTGAGTCGAAAGGTTAAGAAAAGACTCGTAAAACTTTGATATGGAGCGTGGGAAAGGGCAGGAACAGGATAGGGATATTGAATGGGATGAAGGTGGACAATACAGGGTTCCTCCGGAAAATAAGTTTATGATGCTCATTGTCTTTTTTGACAAAAGGGGAGTCGTCCACTACGAATTTGTACCTGAACGACAAACTGTAAATGCTGAATTTTACGTCCAAGTGCTCGACAGGCTTCGAAAACGAGTCGCCCGCGTCCGGCCAGCGATCAAAAACATCTGGCGGCTGCATCACGTCAATGCGCCGTCTCACACCGCGCTTGTCGTGTCGGACTTCTTGGCCAAGCACGGCGTGGCAACGCTGCCGCACCCGCCCTACAGCCCGGACTTGGCACCACCGGACTTCTTTCTGTTCCCGAAGATAAAGAGGAGTTTGAAAGGAACGCGATACGGGACTTTGGACGCCGTCAAAGAGGCCGTGACGACGTGTCTTCGAGAGGTTCCCGATGATGCCTTCGCGAGAGCGTTCCAGGAATGGGAACGCCGCTGGAACAAGTGTATCGACTCAC
This sequence comes from Hetaerina titia, assembly GCA_037158775.1. Classification (NCBI taxonomy): domain Eukaryota; kingdom Metazoa; phylum Arthropoda; class Insecta; order Odonata; family Calopterygidae; genus Hetaerina; species Hetaerina titia. The sequence goes on from CM073779.1 coordinate 2,408,588, forward strand.
AAGGGTCCTATTTTGAGGAATATTAGCTTAAGAAATGTAAAAGTGTAATAAATTTTTTTCCTGAGCTCAGTACACTTATTTTCCGGACGAACCATGTAAGTACACAGAGATGAAGAGGGACCTGATGTAGAGTAGTTTGCTGGATTGGGTTTTGTTTGGAGTTACAAAATATTTATTTGATGGTTGTGCCCATCCAAAAACCTACCTTAACCGGTAGATTACCTGACATACATGCATATATAGAGGTGCGAAAGCAGAGTAAGATAGTAGAATTCTCATTGTGTAGAGTCAGTTATGACAAAAAACGGAGCATAAGAACGCTAAAATATTTTAGTATATAGCAAGACCAACGAAGTATCCAGAACTAGGACTTAATGAACTCCAGGATGAATGGAGCTGAAAGCATAAGGCAATTTGTGTGAAAACAACGTTGGATTTTTAAGTAAGCAGAAGTCTCGAGAATCGAGCTTGAAAAGAGATGGAATTCAATCTATATCCCGAAGAAAACATAAAGGAACGAAAGCTGAAGACTGAGTACGTTGGATAAAAAGACATCACCAATCAGACAGCGTAGATTCCTGAACAAATTCAAATTGAAAGGAGGAATCAAGTTTTATCTTTTCGCCCTTAATCAGCATTTTATGACTGAGAATAGATATAATATATTATTAAAAAATTAAATAAAAGGGCGTACAAAGACAGAGAAAAAATAATGTTTTAGGGCATGAATACTCGTACAATAGAACTGATGTCTGTACCCTGTATCTTTAAGGGGATAGAACATTACCGTATCGATAATAATGGCTGTCAAAATTGGTATCTTATAAACACAAGGAATAACTGTTTCAAATAAAATCAGTGAAGGAAATATCAATAGGAAAATTGTTGCCCTTTTTTTGCAGAACTACTACAAATGGAAAAAGGTACGAGGGTTATCCGGAAAGTAGTACCCGTTCGTGAAATAAAGACACAAAAGTAAATATTAACAAACATAAAAAATTTTATTTGAAAGAGGATACTTTAAACTACTTCTCAGCATAATCTCCAAGCAAATTAAGGCATTTGTCATAACGTGTGACAAGTTTCTGTATTCCTGCTGCATAGTCCTTCGCCGCCAGCTCATTGAGATACAGGGTCACTCCTTCTTTAAGTTCTTCATCGCTGTCAAATCTTTTTCCTGCCAAAAAGTCTTTAAGCTTTGTAAAGAGATGAAAATCTGAAGGGGCCAAGTCCGGGCTATACGGTGGATAGTCGAAAGTTTCCCATTTGAATTGCTGCAAAAGTTTTTGTGTTATCCCAGCTGCATGAGGCCTGGCATTGTCATGAACGAGAATGACACCAGTAGACAATAGACCTCGCCGCCGATTTTGTATTGCCCGCCGTAATTTCTTTAATGTTTCACAATACGCATTGGCATTAATAGTGTCTCCACGGGCCATAAAATCAATAAGCAATACACCTCGTCGATCCCAGAAAATGGTTGCCATGAGTTTCCTGGTGGACAGAACTGTCTTGAATTTTTTTGGTTTGTTTGGTGAAATAGCATGATGCCACTCCATTGACTGTCGTTTACTCTCAGGTGATGCATAACAAACCCATGTTTCGTCACCAGTAATTATGCGAGTCAAGAAAGAGTCTCCTTCATCAGAATAACGTCCCAAAAACGTCAGTGCTGCAGCCATACGCTTGGTTTTGTGCTCATCTGTAAGCATGCGAGGGACCCATCTTGCACAAATTTTTGCATAATGCAGATGGTGTTTAACAATTTCATGAACAATTGTTCGAGAAACATTGGGAACATGCTCACAGATGTCATCAATTGTGACGCGCCGATCGTTCCTCACGAATTCGTCAACTGAGCTCACCAGTTGGTCTGTAATGACAGACGGTCTCCCCGAACGCTCATCGTCGTGTGTGTTCCCCCTCCCCATGTTGAAGTTGCGACACCACCGCCGAACAGACGACTCGTCCATTACATTGTCTCCATACACCTCCTTTAATTGGCGATGAATATCACATGGGCGAACGTTTCTTGCATTGAGGAATTTATTCACTGCCCTCACTTCACAACTGGCGGCGTTCTCAATTTTTTTAAACATTGTAAACAATCACAGAAACAACACAGGCAATGCTAGCGTCACGCAACTTGGCTCAGAGAAGGCAGACAAGCCATTGAAGCTATCTGACCTCGTCCAGCGGCTACTCGCGTCGTCAGCACTTCATGCGGCACGAACGGGTACTACTTTCCGGATGACCCTCGTAGTTGAATGAGAAAACGGTAAGCAGAAGTGATCAAGAAAAGAAGATTCCATATCAGGAAAAAGAATAAATAACAGCGATCAATGCAGAAATTATTATTTGGTGGTACACCGCTTAAGGAGGATTTGGATGGATACTAACTTTATTCCAATACATTTTTTAGCCTCGACGAAGAACAATCTTATCCCACGCTAAAAAAATCCTTCTTCAACTTTTCATACAAATTCCTGTCAGACCTCGCTTTCCTACCGTTTTCTGGTGTCTGTCATCAAAATTGCATCGTCTACCAAAATTATCTATGTCCACCACGCACTGTCCATTTGGATTTCTCCCAGAAATCTTCCCTCCTCTCCCCGAAATGCTTAGTACTTCTTCGTTTTCTCTTTCCGTCCGATTTATCTCGCTCAAGATTCTCCAAAACCACATCTCAAAAGTTTCTAATCCACGCGTATGACAGGTTTTTGAGGCCTGTTTCAAAGACCAACATTCCGAGCCCCACAAAACTACAATCCCTAGAAAAGCTTTCTCTTAGCTTTTGTTTACATCCTCACTTAGTGTCCCTGTCGCCAACACCACCCTTCTTGTCAAATGCTAAGCGTCTAATGCAATTCTTTTAACGTTGTCTCTGCCATCTTTTTTATCTAGGTCTAAAACACTTAGATAGGTCAACGGTTCAAACTACCCTAGTTTTTCCCGACCAAAAATTAACGTTTAAATAAGTCTTCCTCTTACTAAAAAAATTCATAACCATGGCTACCATTCAAAACCATAGTTAATATATATCTTCACTCCCTGCCTATTAAGCTGATTTTCTGAGGAACTCAGCAATATTTGTAATCCCTTGGCGAATTGTGTCACTAAGCTTATTCGTTTGCCAATATAGCTTTTTTTATGGATTGACTCCTGCCTTTAATCATTCCAATGGCACTCCTTCCCATCACCTCCTCGTATCTACTGAAAAGAACAGATTATAATGTCTTCCCTTGTCTTACTCTCCTGCCTACCCTGCCCATCCTGACTTTTCATCCTCCACACGCACCTGAGCAGGCATAAATTTACAACTTGTGGATAAGAGGCTCAACATTTTGACCTACTCCTGTCTTCTGGATTGCATTACTTATTTCAAGCCAATTTGCTCTACTGAACACCATCTCGAAGTCCCAGAAACACACAAATGCATGTGCATTTATCCTGATCCCTGGTACCATGTTAGTATGTTAGTGTCCTAGTCACTGCTATGGTAACACTTGTGTCTCTCCCCATTCTCAGCCCAAACTGATCATCCCCTAACCATTCATTTGGTCTCTAAAATCTTCTCATGATCTTTTGAAGTGCCACCACAGCCGCGTGCGAAATGAAACTCACTGTTCAATCATCCTTACCAAGTACCACCTTTCCCACGTTTCCTATGGGAATTATGTTATAGTGTTCTGACAAATTCTTCCGACCGAATTCTATCCTCATAACTCCTACGTATTAGTCCATAAAAATCGTTCTTTTCGCGTTTCCTTAAATCCATAAGTAATTCAGTCGGAATGCCATCTGTTCCCATTACCTAATTCCGTTTCAATTCTTCTAATGCCCTTCCTCTCTCATAATGAAGTACGATATATCTGGATAGAAGTCGAATTCATCTACGTCATAATTTATTTTATGTATTTAAACTTATCGATCTAATATGTTTTTCTTTCGTATATAGATCCTCAATACATTATTTCCTTCTCCTCAATGCTTCCTTGGGTCATAAATAACTTTCTTGCCATATTTTCAATAGCGCGCACGGATTTCCTCTCTCACTGAAATATATATATATTGCTTTACCTTTCGACGCAGCGCATCCACTTCGCTCGTCCTCTGAAAATTTCTCCATAACCTCGCAAAACGTCTCCCACTATGCTTCTTTCCCTCCAAGCAGTCCATTAGTTTTATTAGTTATCACCCTGCTAGTTTCCCGTTTCAGTTAATTATTCACATCTGTTAATTCCTTGTTCCCAATCTCGTGTCCACATTCTTCCATTTCCTTCTTTCATCTGTTTTCTTAGTTATATCTTCTGTAATCTATAGCTTCCTTGCCATTTCCCCGATTGGTGCTCCCATAGTTTCCTTTGTGGGTTTAGATATTCCCTTTCTGAAGTGCTCGCTCCCATCTTTCTTTCACTTTACCCGTCACTGTTCTCGAAAATTATTTTTTTTCGCCGACTCCTTGGACTCCTTTCTTTTGTGCCTGACTGATCTGATTCCAAATCATCTCTAGGGAAGCTGTGTGAATAAATTACGTCATTTTCTGAATTTATGCCTAAAGATAATATAATCTCATTGATGGCTCTCTGAATCCAAGCGCATTCTCCACTCATACCTACGCTTGTTTTGTTTCAACCAATTGCTCGTTATGCTTAAACCATTTATCCTCCAGAAGTTTCATTCTTTCTGCTCGCGGTCAATCCTTGTTTCTTGTCTCACTCTCATCACCCATCGCCGCGTTCCAAGCTCCAATCGCTCGTAAATGTTTCTTTTCAGGAACACACGTGATCACTTCCTCTAATTGTTCATATTCACCTTGTATTTGCCCATCAATATGATAACGTGTTGTCATGTAGACCTCAATAATGACTTCTTTTAATTAGCATATACTCTTATCAATAATACTTTGTCACTCACCTACGCTATGTCTACGACGCTTCTTTCTGTCTCTTTGTTCAAAGATACGTACTTGTGCCTGACTTTCTCCCCCTCCGCTCTACTTGGATATATATTCATCGCTCCAGTAAGCCTCGTTATCATTCCCTCTCACATTCCCCCTAAAATGTTCTAACTTTTTGAATATTTCTTATCTACATCTCCTGCTTTATAGTATTTAAGTTCCCTATGTGCAAACACCCTCCTAACACTCCCCGCCCGTCTTTTTACTGGTCTTTTTCCCTCTTCTGTGCCTTCTTTGATGAAGTTGACACTTTCGCTTTGTAAGGATTACCTGTGACAATGACAGCGGAGTCTTTGCCTCTCCCGCCTTTCTGAATACTGTTTTTCTCGTGACGACTCCACTCAAAGGCATCCCCGCTGCGGTCATATGCTTTGGCGGCCGCCTCACTGGCGAACGGATCACCTCTCATATGACTCCTGCTCTTCAATTATTCTTGCGTGGCCTTACCAGGAGCGTTAATGATTGCTTCTTCCAGTACAGCTCTAGAGAACATAAGAAGATATAAGCCATTTCACCACACCGTTTTTGTGGTCCATGGGGAGGGACACTGGCTGCTATTGATTTTAACATTCTTTGGATTTGAGAGATGAGAGATAACACTTGAATAATATATTATAAATTTTAAAATAAATCCGTTTCACGTTTTTTTATATTTTAACATAATCTCCGTTTAGCTTGACAAATTTTTTCTAGCGTTTCTCCAAAATATTTTAAGCCGTCTATAAGCTGGGATTTTGGAAAGTTCTCCAAAAAAGCATGTGTGTTGACAGTGACCTCCTTGTTCAACGTGAATCGTTTTCTGTCGAGCCATGTTTTCAAGCTTGGAAATAGCACAGTCATTTGGGTCAAATCTGATAAATACAGCCGATGCTGTAACTATTCTAACTTTAATTCCATGATTTTCACTATCGAATCTGTGCATGTGAATTGTCTAGATAGGAGAGAAATATTTCTGTGCAAAATAAAGGTTTATTGTATTGATTTTTGCGCTTAACCGGTGAATGACGACTCATAATATCTTCGATTTTATCGTTTGTCCTTTTCCCATGCAATCAATACAGATGATTTCGCGTGCATCGCCAAAAACTATGGCGATCACCTTTTCGGCCGATGTCACTCTCTTCATCTTCTTAAGAAACCCATTGTTTCGACTGTTTCTTTGTCTATGGAGTGCAACATTTTCGTCAGTATTTAAGTATCAACGCGGAATTTAATTGCGACGGAAAAGTGCCAAACCAGCCTCCAAATCGACCACACGATTGCATTTATTCTCCACTAAGCGCAAATAAGGAAAATATCTTAGCGAGATTCCCCCTCCCAAATTTCGTGGAAAACACTGAACCTTTTGAAATTTCTGTTGCCTCAACTGTTTTGCGAATTTTGATTCGTCGATCTCTCAGAGCCAAATCGTCAATTTTGAATTATTTTGGAGAAAATCACTTCCATTGGACGTCCCGGACGACACTCATCATTTAAGAACATACGGCTAAGTTTAAATTCATTAACCAAATTGTGACCAGTCAAAAAATCTAAAACAGATGTGCAATAAAAATCATCCAAATTTCCTTTAATCTCCTCCGTCATTAAGTCCTTTAAATAGAAGTGCTAAATCACCGCTGGGGATGCATTTTTTCCAATTTTCCAAATAAATATATGGATAGGTGTGTTGATTCAATCGACTATGAAAATGAAATCACGCGATGGATGCAGCTGAAACTTTAGCAAAAGTGCAACCTTTTGTGATAGTATGAGTGCCATTCCTTGGATTTTCTAAGGAATTATTGAACAATCCACTTAAACGATGAGATAAAAACGATCTGCCAAAAAGAATGACAAAATAAAATCTTTTGATTATATAATTGTGGAGTTTCTTCAAAGAGCGATTGAAGAGAGAATTCAATGAGAGACGACTAACTGGGCGAAGAAATTACCCAGAGATCATAACGAAAGATATCATGCATGGCGAGTAATGGAGAGGAAGTCTAGCAAAATGTAACGTATTCAATTCAATATTTTAATCCCTGTACACTTGATTAATTTATTGTTTGAAATGGAAAAACCTTTTAAAGTACACCCTTACCACTTACACTCAAGCTTGGAGAAGGTCGGGATAACTGAGGGAGTGAGTGCGCACACTTCAGGCTCTTATACAAATCACTGCTTCCAATCGAACAACTCGAAGCTCTTCCTTGAAGAGTGTCATAGCGTAAACCGCGTCTCCGTGTAATCAGTAACAATTTTTTCACAGCATATCGTGCGTCCCTTCCCCCTGCTCTCTCGGGCTACCGGTGTCACACATCTCCAGTGTGCCGTCCTCTCCCTCGTCATTCTCAGTGGCCTGCCCCTTTCCCTATCCTTCTCCGCGCCCCAAGCGGTCTCGTTTCCCTGCTCCTATTTCTCTCCGACCCAGAGACCTTTCATTCCTCTTTGCGTTAATGCTTCTCGAATGAAAGAGTTGCTCGAAATTTAAATCTTAACGTTAAACATTTAAGTACCAGAAGTGGTTGATATTTCAATCCGGGCGCTGCCATATATTCTGGTACCGTTTTGTTTTTTCGACAGATTATGGTGGAAGAAAACTAACTGATATTATATTATATTGATATATAAATATATTGATATATAAATATATTGATATTATAACATGTTAAGGTAATATTTGATTCGGGAAATAACTGGACTAGTGATCAAATATATTTTAATGGCCTACAGAGTTTATATTATAAAATATGAATTTCTACCCTCAATCAGTAATCCTTCTCCGTTCTTTCCTTTCGAATCGTGCTAAAAGAACAAGTTTTCCTGGAAACCTTTGTAATTTACCTTGAAAATGACAGTTTGACTTTGAAATTGGTAGGTTTACTACTATGTGAAACGCTTCTAAGTATTTTAATTGCTAACAGAAAAAAAATCTGAAGGACAAATTGCCAAAATTGGTATGATGTTGAAATTTGAGCGCAGAATATTCGAACTTAACACCTTTCTCAGAATCTGCATAAGAATCAGAATCTTCACTTTTATGACGCCTTGGGATAAAATGAAATTATTGGATGAAACGCTCCATTTTTTTACTTTTTGCTTAGATGACCTAAGTAAAGTTTTCTAGAAATATTTCCCGCGCGGAATTAGCCTGCGTTTTATACACTCGTAACTTTAAGCTGTTAATTAGTATTTGATAATAAAGTATATACTTTGATATTCCGGTGTTCTGCAGCACCACCACAGTAAATGAGAATTATTCGAGTCTTCGGTGATTGAACGCTTCTATTTAAAGGACAACGGAGGAGACTAAAGTAGATGTAGATAAATTTTATTGCACATCTGTGCCCGAATTTATGACTGTTTACAATTGGTGTCATGAGTTTAAACGTAGCCGAATGTTCATAAATGATGAGTGTCGATCGTAGAGAAAATGATTTTTCTGTAAGACACACTTGAGTTTTATTTGTCCCCAATCTTTGCTCCTCGGCGCCTTTCAAAAATTGCCTATCTCTGAAAATCAAAATTAATTGAAAAAGCAAGCAACAAATTACTAACTACATATAAGTATAAAGATGTGAGAATTCCTCCGGTAGTGCATATCACAAAAAGTATACGAAGTTTGGAGTTAGGCAAACAATGGGATCGACTTGATTCCCACACATTGAGTCACAATGAGTCAAATGCAAACTCCTACTGTTAAGGACGCAATATCGTGCTGCGTATTGAGAGTCCAGATTTGGGAGTTGAGATGGTTTACGAGACCCAGACTGCCGTGAGAATAAACATGGATTCCTTTAATGCGTTTCTTTTATTTTATAAGGTAATCTACCGGATAAGGTAGGTTTTTGGGTGGACACAATTATCAAATAAATATCTTGCGGCTCCAAACGTAACACAATCGAGCCATATACTCTACATCAGGTTCCTCATCATCTCCGTGCACTTCCTTCCTCCCTTCAACTCGTCCAACATCCCTATCCTGTTCCTATCTTGTCCCCGTTTGCCTAACATTCTCCCCTCTATTACCGTCTTCAACATTCCACTACCGCTCAATACGCCCTTCAACCATTTTTTCTGCCCCTATAGGATTTCTCCCAGCAAACCACTCTCCTTGCCCACCATTCCAAGTACTTCATCATTTGTTTCCCATTCGGTCAATTTCACTTTCGGCATTCTTCTCCACACCCGCATTTCAAAAGCCTCCAATCTACGTGTATCCTCCTGCTTCAGTGACCACGTTTCCGCGCCGTGCGCTCCATATCAAAGTTTTTATGAGTCCTTGGCTGAGAGGTGGGCTTAGTACTGAGTGAACTCCGCCATCACCTACCAAACCGACCTTCGGATTCATTACTGTGTTTATGGTTATATATATATATATATATATATATATATATATATATATATATATATAAACACACAAACACTAACACAAAAAACACTACACACATAGAAACATAAAAGAAGGACACTTACATTGGATATTTACGTTTCGACGGCACGGCCGTCGTCATCAGACATCAATTTAAACGTGCTTTGTAATATATATATATATATAGTATATATACATAAATATATTTATAGAGTTAAGACGCATATAATGGGTGTTGAATTAAAGTAAACTTCTCTTAAAATATTTTTGGGGTCAGTGATAAACGACTTTGGTTTTGTGCATTTTCCCGTCGAAACTTTGCTGTTGAATAAACGGGATATTTAACCAAAAAAGAAGTGTTAATAGATCGTGCTTTGTAAACTTAGCATTAATCAATCCGTTTACGGTGTTTTATTCAATATGAGGCCGTGCTTTCTCCCCAACTAAAGTGATATTTATCTTCTCATTTGAATTTCTATGGTGCCATTTTGTGGATCATACACTGGAGAAATCACAGAATGGTGCTGCTGCAAACCCAAAAGCAATAAATGTATTGAAGCGTTAAACGCTACAGACCAATGTACCATAAACTCTGGAGTAGGTTACTATTTGTTTTTACCCATCCCCGTCATAGAGTTAAGTTTTTATGCAAATTCTGCTGTTTACATGCATGGATTCTGGATATGTTCCTCTTTCGAAGACCATATTTACGTATGAACATTACTGTGTGTGTAGGGGAAATTTTACTAATACAAAATTCTCTAAGGACATTTTTAACATCAGCTAACCCTTGAAAATTTTTAAAATTATTGTTGCCAACCGCCGAGCAATCGCTTTCGTTTTCTGAAGAAACCTAAACCAAAGTTCATATAAATATGCTTTAAGTGTGTAAGAGTGATTACTCATAGCCTACTTAATGTAGGTGAATTGACATACGCATATTTTGCCACGAGGTAATTGCAATTGATCGCATGAATAGTGAGTTATTTATGAATATAATAGAAACGTCATCATTCAAGTAAATTTGTCTGTTGAATAACTTCGAAATCAGACTTGAGAATTAGTAGCTACCTGCTAGTAATTATGCTAATCTTCGAACCACTTGTGAGGCCGATATTTTCATTTTCGCACGAGAGTCCCGGGCAGATCAAAGATTTTCCTTTCCCCTGTCTATATCCTCCGGGGCAGTAGGAATTGCCTGTTTCACTCCGGGATCGACATAGGCCCTGGATGGAGGACCCTTCGTGGCAGAAACCAAGTCACAGATGAGAGGAAGTGTCCAGTATATTCCATGCCTCTTAAATGGGACAAATGGCGTTGCTGTAGATCAGTGTGCTTCGATCGGGGAGGGAGCACTCCCGCCTCGCCACTCCTCTCCGCGGAGCCACCGGCGGCAGTGGATCCAGGCAGAGGGGAAGGTGAAGAACCTCCGAGTGGGAAGGTGACGAGGCATATGCCGCTCTTGCTTTCGGGCGTTCTATCGAAGCGAACTTGAATTTTATGACCCCTCTCGATGTACCCTTTGGTCGGTCAATGGCGAAAGTATTCGCGGAAATCCCTTAAAAATCTTCCAGAAGAGTCATGGCGCAGCTGAGTTTGACCGTCAGCTGGCTAATAAGCGTCTTCTTTGGGTGCTCTCGACTGGTCGAGCTCCTGAAATGGCCAGTTGAGGAGTGATCCTATTCCTGTTTTCGCAAAATGATCTGCTCAAAAAATCTCCTTCCCCACATGCCCTGTGTTCGCCTTTTATGTGTTTTCCTATCCCCTTTCCTTATACCTATTTTTATGTTTGAATGAATATTTCTGCGCCGTATGGCGGGACTTCGTATCTGAATGCGTATCTGGCCAATGTGGCTCAACTCTTCTTCTGGCTATGCGTGCCATGAAAGGTACTGTTCCTATTCTGTATGATACTATATGCTTTCTAACCAACTGTCCCCTCTTCTTGTGTGTATTGTCTATTTCTCCTTTGGTGGGTGGAACAGCTCCCTAAAGCCTTCCTTTGGCAAATAATTCCGAGTACTTGGGCGTTTTAAAAACATCGCAGATCTCAGTGTAAATCAGGTTTCCTTGGTGGTGTAATTGGTAGCACGTCGGCCCGGCAAATGGAGGGTCCGGTGTTCAAATCCCGGTTAAGGAAATATTTTTACATTCGTAAAGTGCTCAAAAAACCTCCTTCCCCACATGTCCTGTATTCGCCTTTTATGTGTTTTCCTATCCCCTTTCCTTATACCTATTTCTATGTTTGAATGAATGTTTGTGCGCCGTATGGCGGGACTTCGTATTTGAATGTGTATATATCGGGTTGATTACTGTGTTTATGGTTATATATATATATATATATATATATATATATATATATATATATATATATATATATATATATACATATTTATATACACAGTAATCAACCCGAAGGTCGGTTTAGTAGGTGATGGTAGAGCTCACCCATGTACCAAGCCCGACGGCGTGTGAATATTCACACATCAGGGTAGGGGGGCCAGTTCCTTTCCCTGTGCCGGTTATGGTTTCCCAGGAAGATCTGGTACCCAATAAATCAACTACCTTGGGTGGAGCTGCAGGTGCCCAAAGTGCCTTGCCCGGGAATGGAACCCGGGACCCTCCGGTCAGTAATCTAACGCTCTACCCACTAGACCACGGCGACCCGCATATAATATGTATATATATAATCTTGAAAATGACGCTCTCCGGCGACGCACAAACACTAAGATAATAAATATTACACACACAGAAACATAAAAGAAGGACACTTGCAGTAGATATTTACGTTTCGACGGCAGGCCGTCGTCATCTGATGACGACGGCCTGCCGTCGAAACGTAAATATCTACTGTAAGTGTCCTTCTTTTATGTTTCTGTGTGTGTAATATTTATTATCTTAGTGTTTGTGTGTACAATAAGTTTTACAACTAACTTCACATTAAACCGACCAACGCCCAACAATATCTCCATTTCAATAGCTGTCACCCATCGCACACAAAACGCTCCATCCCCTTCTCACTCCCAGTCCGCGGCCTCCGTCTTTGCAACAACACCCCCTCCAAACGGAAATACATTGACCAGTTACACTTTTCTCTCAGAGAATGTGGGTACCCTGAAACACTGATCAACAGGAAAATTGTCAAACCTTCAACCTATACACTCCTCTCCCCAAACCTAACCGCCCAAAATGCCCTAACCTTATCACCACTTTCTTCCCCGGAACCCACAAAATTAAACACATAATCCGTGAACTCTTCCCAATTATTAGCAATAGTCAATCCACATCACTTTTATTCCCACATTGTCCCTCCGTTTCATTTAAACGCCCGTCAAACCTGCGTGATATCTTTAAGTCTATAAAACCACCTACGAGCACCCCTGTCTCTTCCCCCCCCTGTCCGCACCATGCAACCGCCCACGCTGTAAATGCTGCCATCTCCTAAGACCTTCCACGTCCCTTATTTCCAACTCCCAATCCATAGCCACCTGCACCTCTAAAAACATTATATATCGTTCAGTGATTGAAATCCTTCCCAATTCCGCTAGTAACATAGAGGTGAGAATTCGCGAGATGGCACATATCTGGGTGCTCCAGTCCTTAAAACCCCCCGGGCTGAACCAAGCCCACTGATTTTATCCAATGCTGTCAACATTTCCGCTCCCCCACCTTGTCGGCTTCCTATTGGCCCCTTACCTCTCCTCCTCCTTGTATTATGTAAAAGGATGTGTGTATGTATATGTATATATGTATATATATGCATTTATATATATTTTTTAAGGTAATCTACCGGTTAAGATAGGTTTTTGGATGGACACAACTATCAAATAAACATTTTGTGACTCCCCACCTAGCAAACTAATCTATATCAGGTCCCTCTTCATCTCGGTGTACTTCTTTCCTCCCTTCATCCCGTCCAACATCCCTATCCTGTTCCTACCTTAACCTCGCTTGCCCAACATTCTCCCCTCTATTACCCTCTTCAATATTCCACTACCGCTCAATACGCCTTTCATCCATTTTTCCTGCCTCCATAGGATTTCTCTCAACAAACCCCTCTCCTCCCCCACCATTTCTAGTACTTCCTCATTTGTTTTCCTTTCGGTCCATTTCACCTTCTCCATTCTTCTCCACACCCACATTTCAAAAGCCTCCAATCTACGTCTATCCTCCTGCTTCAGTGACCACGTTTCCGTGCCGTACATAGCTACGCTCCATATCAGAGTTTTTACGAGTCTTGTCTTAACGTCCCTACTCAACGTCCCCGTCATCAACTCCCTCCTCCTTGAGAAAGCCTCCTTGCCTAGCGCAAATCTTCTCCTTACATCCCTGCCACTTTGACCGTATTGGTCCAAAAGACTTCCGAGGTATGTAAACTGTTCTACCTGCTCTATTTTTTCCCCGCCTATTTTAATATTTAGCTTAGCCTTTTTCTTTCTGGAAAATCGCATAACCTTTGTTTTATTAAGATTGATTCTCATCCCATATTTATCGCGCTGAGCCTCCAATTCACTCAACAATGCTTGCAACCCCTTGGCTGACTGAGCAACTAATGATTGGTCATCAGCAAACCTAACCGATTTTACGAATTCCCCTCCGACTTTCATTCCTACCTCCAGTTCTTCCCATGCCTCTTTAATCATTTCCTCTACACATACGTTGAACAGTACCGGTGACAATGGGCAACCATGCCTTACACCTCTTCCTAACACTGCCCATCCGGACTCTCCGTTCCCAACTCGCACCTGAGCAGTCTGAGACATGTACAGGTTGCGGATCAGTCTCCTGTCCCTCCAATCCATTCCTATTTTCTGCAATACACGCATTAATTTTTCCAAATTCATTCTATCAAACGCTTTTTCGAAATCTACAAAACAGGCAAAAACGTCCTGATTTTATTCTATATTCCTCTCGACTAGTGATCTCATTACTGCAATGGCATCACGCGTACCTCCTCCTTTCCTGAACCCAAACTGATCATCCCCTAAGTAATCATTTGCCTTACTCTCTATCCTTTTTTTGATGATCCTGAGAATAACTTTAGCTGCGTGGGATATCAAACTTATTGTTCTGTATTCCTCACATGACGAAGCCTTTGCCTTTTTTGGAATAGGAACTAACTCCGATCTCACAAAATCTTCCGGCCAGATTCCTTCCTCATAGATACTACGAATCAGTCCATATATGGCCTTCTTCCCCCCTTTCCCTAACCATTTCAACATTTCTACAGGAATATTGACCACCCCCACAGCCTTATTTTCTTTCATCTCCTTTAATGCCCTTTCTATTTCATCGTCGAGTATGCCTGGACCTAAGCTATCTTCTTCTACGTCATGTTCCTTTTCTATGTCTAACCTTGTCGGCCTAAGTTCTTTACCATACAGTGTTTCTATATATTCCTTCCATCTCTCTTGGATTTTTCCTGGTTCAACTATTATCTTACCCCACTTCTCTTTAACAGTTAGCACAGATCTTGCCTTCTTACTTCCCGATAATAACTTAACCTTGCTGTATAGAGCACCAATTTCACCCTTCTTCTGTAAACTTTCCATATCCTCGCATTGCGTTTTCCACCATTATTCTTTTGCTTTATTTTTGGCCCTTCTCAATTTATTGCTTAACTCTTTGTACTTCATTTTGCCTAACTCTGTGTTTACATTTTTCCATCTTCTTCTCTCATCCATCTTTGCAATCATCTCATCCGTTACCCATGGTTTCCTTATCCTTTTCCCGTTAACGGTTCCTATAGTGTCTTTAGCGGCTTCCAATATCCCTGTCTTGATATATTCCCATTTTTCTTCGATAGTACTCAGTTCTTTACAGTCATCCATCATTTTCTCTACAGCCTGCTGATACTCCTTCCTCGTTAATCCATTTACTGCTTCTAACTTCCATTTCCTAACCCGCCGCCCTTGCCTTATCTTCTTGAAACGAACATTATATTTCATAACAACTAAATTGTGGTCAGAGTCCGCGTCCGCTCCTTGGAAACTGTGCGAATTTATCACACTGTTCCTAAACCTGTGCCTAACCATAATATAATCTAACTGATATCTTTCTGAGTCACGTGGCATTTTCCATGTATATCTACGCCTTTTGTGGTGTCTAAACCATGTGTTAGTGATGACTAACCCCTGTCTCCTGCAGAATTCAATTGCTTTTTCCCCGCGTTCATTGCTCGTGCCTAACCCATAGTCCCCCACCTCACCACCATCTCTTCCTTCGCCTACCGTCGCATTCCAATCCCCCATCACTATCAAATGTTTCCCTGCAGGAACACTCGCGATGATATCCTCTAACTCATCGTACATCCTATCGACTTCTTCCTCCTTGTGGTTGCTCGGTGGCATGTATACCTGAACAATGACCAAGTTCGCCGGCTCTGCTTTAATCTCTACGAGTAAAATTCTATCTGTCGTTTGCTCTATGTTGACTACGCTTCTTCCTACCCCTTTATTTAAAATTACGGCCACCCCTCGTTGCCTCTCGTCCCCGCCGCTGTATATCACTCTATAATTGTCACTCCAGTAGTCCCCGCTATCCTTCCATCTCACCTCGCAGAGACCTAAAATATCTATATTACCTCTTTCCATCTCTCGCTTAATATTTTCTAATTTGCCTCTCCTCAACATTTTCTTGACGTTCCAGGTTCCTATTCTAACTACTTTTGTCTTTTTCTGAGTCCTCTGTCCTGCTGCAGTTATTTCTTCCCTGCAAGGATTTCGTGGGAAGACGACCGCGGAAGCCTTGCCTCTCCCGCTGCCGGGCACGACACACGGCCTCTTGGGCCGAGTCCCGTAGTTACCAGGACTCATATTATCTATAGTGCCCATCATTATATTCTTGGGAATCGTAATTGAGGTGGTTTCCCTTGGCCTTCCTCAATGGTGATTTTAACGTGACACCATCTCTTAATGGCCGCCCCACTGGGGTCAGACGCCATTGCAGCCGCCTCACTGAGGAACAGACGCTACGTGGACTACCTTTCGTCTGGCTCCTAACATTCGACCTATCTGGCTTTGGGTGACCCTTCCAGGAGTAATTATTTTTACTCCCGCCAGCACAGCTCTAGGGGTCATCGGAACACACAAGCCCTTCCACCACGACAAGGTTGTAGTCCATGGGAGGGATATATATATATATATATATATATATATATATATATATATATATATATATATATATACACTTTTTTGGAAAACCCACAAACGTGTAATGTAAATTCACTGATAGTCATAACAAACACACAAACCAAAACACACAAAAGAGGGAAAACTCACTGGTTCTCGAATTTTCGGTGGTCCAACCACCTTTCTCAAGAGGAATTAGGAACAGAATATTTTCTGTTCCTAGTTCCTCTTGGACAGGTGGAGCTGCAGGTGCCCATAGAGGCTTGCCCGGGAATCGAACCCGGGATCCTTTTGTCAATAGTCCAACGCTCTACCCCTTACTACCTCGACCCACACATGTGCCAGGAAGGTCATATATAGAAGAAAAAAATGTTTTAGATGAGGATAACATAGATCCAGGCTTGTTCTATACCGAAATCATAAGGAAATTATGGGAATTGAAATCAAATAAGGTGTTTGGCTAGAAAATATTCCCACGGAACCACTTAATAGTTAAGGAAAATGTAGGGGGGAAAGTTTTTTATGGACTACGGGTAATTCGCAGCATTATCAGGAAGGAATTTGGCCGTTAGAGTTATCAGGTAAGTGTTACTTCCTATTCCAAGAAAGAGTAAAGTCTACAAGGGTAAAGAGAAGGCTAAACGGTGAAGGTTACAAAAAGGGTACGTGAGAACTACAGAACAATAATTTTGACTTCCTACGCCGCTAAAGTAGTTATCAAGATCATCAACCACAGGATGGCGAGCAGGGCAAATGATTGCTTAGCGGATGATCAGTTTGGATTCAGGAAGGGTAGAGGCACGTCTCATGCATAGCAATAATCAGGTCATTAATAGAGAGAATTATAGAATACAACCAGGATGTGTTTTTCTGTTTTTCAGATTTAGAGGAAGCGTTTCATAGATTTAAATGGGGGAAATTAAATTATGAATAGCAGAAAATAGGAGTAGATAGGTAGGATAGGAGACTTATGCGTAACCTATACCGATTGCGTAGACACGTGTAATGGATGGAGAGTCCGTAATGGCAGACATAGGAAGACAAGGATGTGTGCTGGCTGGAAGGATGGGAAAGACTGATGGATGGAACCGGAGGTAGGATTTTAAGTTGGTGTGTAATTCATGAAATCAGATAGGTTTGCTGGTAATCAAGTTTCATTTTGGCAATCATCTAATGGATTGCAAATACTGCTGATTGCATTGGAAAGTCATTTTGATAGGAATGAGATGAGATAATCAGCCCCGGTGGCGGTGGAGTAACTTCCTCGCCAGCCGACTCAAGAGGTCGCGTTTTCGATTCCTGGCTAGGTGGATTTTCTCCACCGAGGGCAGAGTATTTTGTTTGTGGTTATATATCTCTGTTTGTTTTAACGCGAAAATTTTTTTTTCGGATTAATGCTAACTAAACAAGCAATAATGTAAATAAAGCAAAGATTGTGTGGTTTTCGTAAAATGGAAAGGATAAATTAAACCTGGACATAGGAGGGCAAAAACTTGAGCAGATGTGCCAGTACGCCCATCTCGAGGGCGTTTTGCACCAATTTTGAAGGGGGAATTTAGGGTACCAAAAGCAGAGCAAACAATAATGTTAAAAGTACTACATTACTTAATGGAACATCTTAAGATATGATTAGTAACAACTTTGATATGGTTTAGCTTGGCGCAGAAATATGGTAGTTTATTAAAATAGTACATATATATTAAGTTGGAGGCTCTTAAAATGTTGGTACGAAGAAAGGTAAAAACGGCGAAATGGACGGAGAGGGACAAAAATAGAGGATTACTAGGCACGGAGGAAAGGAGAGAATTTTTGTGAGAAATTCAAGGGGGGCAGGAAAGGTTATGCAGAATATATTCTGATTGGGAAGGTAATATTCTAGACCATGAGAGAGGGGAAAACGTTAGGCAAGCAAAGTTGAGGTTGGAAACGGAAAGATTGTGCTGATTGAAGGGAGATAAAAGGTGTGAGGAATTGAGGAACAATTTACTATTGTTCAGGGTGTCACTTCGTGATTTTCTAAGAAAGACGAAAAGATTATATGAGCGTTCCGGCTGTCCTACTATCTTCAACCTACTTAAACGCTTAACAGCCAAATAGTGATTAACCAAGTTGTGCCAGAAAGAGTTGAAGAGCAAAATATCCTATTTAATATTATTTGTAAGATGTCTCATGCATGTTACTAGCCTACATATTTTCTTTGTCCAAAAGATGTAAAAAATGTATCAATTTACCATTTCCACTATATCTACAGGCGTTATTTTATTTACCATAAATTCCTACAAAAGCATCACCTTCAATCATTTTTACGTCATTCTGCAAATTTTTGAGCGTTTCAGTCATCTCCATATACGCTCGTTGTAACGTACAGTCGTCTGTTACCACATACTTCAGTGTTCACTAGCCTGCGGAGTTTAACAGGAAATCACCCACGACATCACTTAATGAGTTCGTCTCTCGTTCACTTCATTCAATAAACCAAACGCTGAACTTGTCACTTCGAGCCAGATTTACGGTTGCATAAAAGCGAAATTCACTGCATAAGACGGAAGAAATCAGTCTTACTCGTTCCAATGAATCCGCAGTTCATGCACTCAAGCTGTTGTCAGCACAGTTCGACTCCTCCGGCACCGTCAATCTCAGCGGGAATTCCTATCGACCCATCCCGAGAACGAGCGACATGGGGTCGACGTCGAATAATTGGACCCATTTTCATGCCGAAAAAAATCGAAATTGTTATCGTTAAAAAACGGACTCAAATAATCCACATTACGACTTTGATAGCATTTTTTTCATTTCACGAATAGTCAAAAACCGGATCATTCCGGGCCTGCTCACGAATTCGCAAAAAACAACTTGCTACCACTTAACTAAAACCTTCACAACCCTGTGACTTAGGTCACATATGCACGAGCTCGCAGATCGGTAGGCGGCGTGTCCTCCTACCACCCCTGCGCGCCGTCCACTCTTCAACCTCCCTCCCCCCACCTCTGGTCCCCCGCCCTCGTCACCTTGAGTCCAAAAGGTGGACAGACCAGCCCCTCCTAAACTTGCGTCATTAGATGATGACGTCAATCAACGTAAATGGTCGGGTTTCGTACAAAAATTCCATTGTGGAGAGTTTCGGTGTAAAATAACAGAGACAAGTTTTCAAACAGGTTTTGCTTCCAATATTGCGATCCTTAGCTGAGGACACAATATCTGCACGATGAATATCATATGTAAACTTCTTGTTGCAGTTCCTCAAAGGAGTAGGTCCTGGGAAATAATATGTTGGCGGAAAATAGGAAATAGATCAATGAATCATACATGAATGATCTGAACGTATTTATTTATACACACTAAATGTGTTTAATTAATAAAAACAGGGTCATTTTTATGTCTACTGAATTAATCAGGTTATTAATTTAAAATTCTTTCAGCAGGTATAATAAAATGGATATATATTTTCCAAAGTCAGAGCCAATAGATGAGGATTATATCGCAACTGCATGCATCATTTCATATTCACTCATAAAAACCCATTTAAGTCTTTGAGAGCAATCGAATCATTAAAATGTGACTGAGCGGGAAAGAAGAAATAATAATGGATGTGTATTTATAGCTTCATCGCAATGGGGAAATGTTGGATTGAAAAAGCTTATTTAAGCTGATTAAGAGAACCATTCATTTATTTTTCATCACATAGTCGTTAATACTTTTCTATTACTGGCCCGTAAGAGATAAATAAACAGTAACTTTCAGATAAAATGGTAAATAAACAACAGGTGCTGAGGAGATGAAGTTTTCATGGAAAACCTGTCCAGCTGAACTGTATTGCTTGAAAATGGACAAGTGTGGGCTCTGATCTAGAGGGCAAGGTGACATTCGAGGAAAATGCCAGCAGTCCAACACTAAAAAGGGATACCGAAGGGAGGTAAAATGCCCAGCCTAAGGGACAGGGAGACAATGGGATGACAGAAAATGCCGGCGGAGATGGCAGCCTGAAAGGGAATGTTAAATACGTACCTTCTTTTAATTAGTCAATGAGAAATATGAAAGAAGGGGAGCCAGAGGATTGCTTAAAGTTAATAATCGTATCCTTAAAAAATAAAGTTAATCCTCAAGCCTTCAAGAAATATAATGCCATTACTTTCATAGCATGAGTTGTGAATTTTAAATTATCAAAATACCAACGATGAAGATGACGAAGATTAAGGCATACGAAAACTTGGGTTAGGACCAGTAAGGGATTTTGAAGAGGAGGGTGAGCAAAGGACGATGCCCTAGGTGGCATGCAAATGATAACCGAAAGATTTCTGGAGGTGAACAGGGGGATACGTACGCTTGCGTCGGTTTTAGTGACTCTGTAAAGACATTTGGAAAGATTAAATGAGCAGCTCTGCAGAGAATGGAAGAAAGTAGTGAGAATAGAGGATGATGATGAGACGATAATAAGAGGGGGTGCAAATGCGGGGGTATCACTTCACTTAGTCGGACGCGCAAAGAATTAAACGGTGGAAGAAACCTTGGAAGAATCCTGTGTCGTAGTGGAGGGAGGATGGAGACGGCGTCAAATATGAGAACGGCGAGGCCGTGATATCATAGAGTGAGCTGTGGTTTCGTGGGATAGATTCCGGCATTTGAGGAGATTGCTATGAGGACAACATGAGATGAAGTGAAGAGAGCATTACCGGACCTGAGGGGCAGGAAGACAGTGAGATGGGACGCCGAGGCACTCTATGTCGACATTCGAGCTGCGCCTGTGAGGAATATTTTGAAAAGGTAATAGTCTCCGATGGTTGGCAGAAATGAAAATTAGGCGGGAAAGTTGGGCAAAGAGCATTTTGGTAGGCGTTAAAATGTTGAAGACTTTTATACAGCGGCCAGTTGCGCATCGAAAAATATATCATACCGTCTCCCTTGTAACGTATGCTCCTCTTGTTACATAGATATATGCGCCACCAACCTTCCTAACCCTATCAACAATCATTATTACTCCACAACATTTTTCACATTTCTCAATAATCACCCTAATCATAAACATATCGTATTTCCACGTTCAATCTGTTGATAACTGCTTCACTGAATAGTGAAGGCCGCTTCCCACCATCGGCAGGATATATTGAGGTGGAACACTGGAGCTGGCACATATTTGAATGAAGTGGGCTTTTGAATCACCCAAGAGAAATCAAGCGCTACACCGCCATTGGCCGCATTTCCTCCCACCACTGAGATGAAACCATCTCTCTCCTAGTGGCACTCTCCATCCTAATCAGACTTCCTGACCACCGCCCGGAGAACGTCATTCTCCTTCGCTCGGTATAGGCGGCATGACCGGCAAAAATATTTGTGTCTTCTTTATTTTTGTCTATGATGTAACATCTACCATATTTAATGGAAACTTAGACCCTTGGAAAACCCTATATTAGGTAAATCATTAGGGGAAAAGTAGACACAATCGTAAGACTCTCGGACGTTTCGAGGCCAGGAGGTCCCTTCCCTTCTTCAGAAGAATAAGAATTAGTTGCAATACAATATGTACTTACACTTATAGGTATGATAGACGGAATATAGGGGGAAGGGAGTATTTGGATTTGAAAAGGGACCCAGCGTATTATCGGATGTTTGGTTGTGTTTTGTTAAGAGAGGCAAAGAATTATCACTCGCTAGCTTGGTGTCCGTTAGGATAGATTGTGTACCTCTGGATACCCACAGCTTCCTCCAAGCTGTGTGATTTTTTGGGGAAATATGTTGATCTTTCTGGGAAACCATAGAAGGAACAGGGAAAAGATCAGACGACACCTCCTTGATATGAGAATTTAAAAGCCGTTAGGCTTACTAGGTGAATTCTACCCTCGCCTATCAAACCGACCTTGAAGTTTACAGTTGTGGTTACACGATATACGAATATGTTATGAATGCTTCGAGTATAGTTACTGGCTTATAGTATTTTCGTCGGTGAATTTCAGAATACTGCACAGAAAATTGATAAAGCTTTCCTCAAGTACTTTAGTAGAAGAACCTTCTCAATCACGGTGGTGATAGTATGTCTCTGACTTTTACGGTGAATAAGAGCATTTGCCACGGAAATGTTATTCATATTCTTTTCTGGGCCTTGTTCTTCACAAGTACAGCCGGCATAAGGATTGATTTAAATTTCCTGGGATGACAAACTGGAGAAATTATCACGCAGAATATTTTGTCTCCATAATCGTCAGATCGAGAGGAAAACGCAGTCCAGTGGGTAAAACTTTGGAACACTGACAGAGGGTCCGAGTTTAATTCCCGGCCACGCCTTTTCACACACAGTTTCACCCAAGCTGTGTGATATTTTGGGTTCCACAACTTCCTGGGAAACCATAGGTGGATGGGGAAAGGAACTAGCCCCCCAAGCCTGATCTTTTTTTCTAAACCCGTGGGTTTAGTAAAAAGGTGATATCTACCCTCACCGATCAAACAGACCTTTGGGTTGATTATTATGATCGAGCCCTCAGGCCAACAGTCTAGCACCCTATCTAGTGGACTACACTTACCCCAGGACATGATATTAGTTCCCAAAAATACTAAAGAGAATGTCATCCCTGTAGACTCGAAGAGCGTGGTAAACTTACTACAAATACTTACTTCTCTTCCTATGACTGCCCATCCCGACTCCCCATTCATCACACGTGCCTGTAGTCTGTATAAACTGCGGAGAAGTCTCCTATCGGACAAATCTACTTCTATTTTCTGCAACTCATTCTTTAATTTCACCCATTTAAATGTATCGAACGCTTTCTTGAAATCAGTAATAAAGGCAAACGCATCCTGGTTGTATTCTATTATCCTCTCTATTAATGACCTAAATATTGCAATGGCATGAGGCGTGACTCTGCCCTTCCTGAATCCAAACTGCTCATCCGCTATGCAATCATTTACCCTGCCCGCCATCCTCTGGTTGATGATACTGAGAACCACTTTAAACTTAAAATTTTCCGGCCAAATTCCTCTCTGATACATTCTGCGAAAAACTCGTAGTCCATAAAAAGCTATTCCTCCTTCCTTTTCTAAAACATTTAAGTAGTTCCGTGATAGTGTTTTTCTCCCAATCCTTATTTGTAAATTACCTCCAGAGTAATCCTGGATATATCCGATCCTTGTGTACGTCATACCCTTCTACTATGTATAACCTTGCTGGCGTAATGTCTTCACATAATACAGTTCTTCTATATAGTCCTTCCATCTCTCTTGGATCTTTTCTGATCCAGCTAGTTCTTTTCATAATTCTTTCTGATTGTTTGCAAATATTTTGCCTTTTTACTTCCTTGCAGTGCTTTTACCTTCCTAAATAGCGCTTCACCCTTGCTTTGTTTGATTTCTATATCCTCGCACTGAGACCTCCCCCCACGGTCTGCGTCCGCACATTCTCCCGGGAAAATGTGTAAATTAATGGCAAAGGTCCAACATTTATGGCTAACCATAATACGTATAGTCTTGCTGATATCTCCCTGAGTGCCCGGGCATTTTTTTCGCCTACTTATGCTTTTTGTTGTGTCTAAGCCAAAAATTCGTCATGATTAACCACTCTCTCCTGCAGAACTCTGTTGCTTTCTCCACTTGGTCATTCCTTGATCCTAAATCGTAGTTCTCAATATCACCACCTCCTCCTTCTACCGAAACGTTCTAATCCTCCATCACCATCAAATGATTCCTTTTATGATAACCCACGATTATGTACATCGCCTACTCCCATTCCCATCCCATTCTACCTATGATTCTTTGGTCTGTTTTCCCATCCAGAGGGCCCTGGTTTGAATCCTGAATACGACAAATCTTCAGTTCAGCCGTATCCCAATTCCCACTCAAGGTGCTTTGTGTAGAGCAGTTAAAGTGAGTACGCCGTCCGTTAGATGCCGTTAAACAATGGACCCTTGGCGCCTTTCTTCAAGAGTAGGCTAATTCCGACGCCGGGTTTCTCTCTACCCTTCCTCCATTCCCACCCATCCCTATTGGCGCAAATGACCTCAGCTGCCGGTGGCCTCCCCCAAAGCTACTACTACTACTATATCTGGGTGGCGTAGAGACCTGAAGAACAATCATGTTCATTGTATCAGCTTTTATTTCCACTTACCAAGATTTGTTTTATTTCTATTTATTATTGTTACCCCTCGCCGGCTCTCGTCCCCTCCGCTGTATATTACTCAATAGCTATCTCTCCAGTAATCCCCGCTATCCATCCATCACTACTCGTACAGCTGTAAATTATCCATATTTCTTCTCTCCATCTCACACTTTATGTTCTCTAATTTTCCTGCCCTCATCATTGTCTTAGCAGTCCAATTCCCTATCGTCACTAGTTCGATCCTCATCAGTGTCTTCCGTGACGTTACCGCCACTTTTACTTTTCAAGTATTTCGTGAGATGACGACCGCGGAAACCTAGCCTCTACTGCTGTCAGGTTAGACACACGGCCGATTGGGTTGGGTCCCGTAATTTCCAAGGACTTTTTTTCATTAAGGTGTCCTGAATTCTTGGGGTAGATAATTGAGGCGGTTTCCCGTTGCCTTTCTCAATAGTTTGGAACGTGACATTATCACCCAAACGACCATCCCACTTCGGTCTCTGTAGCCGCCTCTGTGAATCGAGCCCTGAGCGGACTATCTTTCGTCTGACTCCTACCCTTCGACCTGTCAGCCATGTGTGACCCTACCAAGGGTAATAAAATCGCTCCAGTCAGCAGAGCTCTGGTGGTCATCGGAACGCACAAGCCCTTCCACCGCTCCAAAGTGGGAGGGATCGCCATGCAGGTAAAATTCAAGTAATTGCATTGTTAGACTTTCGAAGAGATAGAATGAAAGATTCTTTTTCCACCCGAGGCTTTCAAAATCCAAATAAGAAGACTTATACTCCAACATGATTATACCAATCTCTTATTTTATCTAATCCCTTGGCAAGAGCCCTTTCACAACCTCATGGTGTACTCATTAGTAGTCAAATATTAGCTTATATTAATAAAAGCAAACAGCATAATTTACACCAAAATACATCATGAACAAATCATTAATTTCATTTTTGGGCTCACGATCCTGCCGCAACGTCCTTTGGGGACTAAAAGAGCATTAGTTAGATTTGGGATAGATACAAAAATTGAGAAAACGGAGGGAGATATAATATTTTCGCAATAAATGCTCCTGAAAAATGTTTTAAAAATAAGTTAATCACTCCTTCTCAGGTTGGAAATCACTTGAAAGACAAATATCAAGTGTAACGGTTTGGTGCCGTGAGGAAAACTACACGGACGACAGAAGTGAAACACCGTAGCGGTAGTCTCGCCTAAAGATCTCCTCGATGGAGAGATAGTTCTGGGATGCCATTGCCCATGGTCTCCCTCCACCGCAACTCCATCTTCCTCCACCCTCAACCTCCCCAATCCACCCCCCCCTCCCTGGTTTCACTCCATAACGGATCTCGGCAAACGTAGCCCCCACGCGCGAGGAGAGGTGCGTTTCCGTGGTCGGCGGGAGGGGTGCTCCTCCGGGCGGAAACGCACGGACGAAGACGCTCCGAATTTAGGTCACGCACGGAGATGACGCCTGGTAAATAAGGCCTGAGGTGCGCGCTGTGGGACTGCACCGCTCATTGAATGACGTCTTTGCACGGAAAAGCCGAGTTTAGAGGCCGTCCAGTCGATCGCCGGAGTGCTGTCTGCCCACCGCCAGCGATTGAATGAATGCGGCGGAGTTGGGTCCATTTGATTCGCTTCGGGATCAAATCTCGAAATCGTGAACGATATGCTTAACTGTGCCAGGCTGCATCACCGTGGGCTATCCAGCCGAGGGTTGGGTTTCAGTGTCTCTCCATCTTTAGTCTCTCGCTTGCCAATCACCTCATTTATCCCTCCAAAGTGCCTTAATATCACTCACTTAATTCATCCTGAGAAATTCTTCCCCTCTCACATGAACTGTCTTGACTCAGAATATATCTCTCCATTAACTTCCCGAAATGCTTCCGTTTCCCACTTACACGTTCTTCTCACACATAGTTTTTCTCCGTGTCCTACTCGCAATCCATTTTACTTTCAACATTATTCCGTAGCATCCCAGGTTTTCACAGTAAGTCAGCAAATTCGAGAATCTGAAATTGGATTTATTGCAACCCACATGATGTTTCATTTCGAGAAGTGATTGAGGTCTCTAAGAACACTGCGGCATCGTGTAATTGTTTCACGAGTCCATCTCAATCTACCAATGACCGTTTGACTAAACAATAGACGCAAATAACAATTTCCCACGAATTTGCATTCAATTGGACACGCGTATTTCTCTTTACTGTAGATGATATGATAAAATTGGATTATAATATGTTTTGTTACCCACAAATATTCGGCCAAGTACAGTTTTCGATCAGTTTAATGAGAATATAATCGCCACTCTTTACGATAAACTTTTTAATAGGCTGAAAGCTGAATTGTTTTTCCCATATTTCAACATTTATGACTAATTGTGACCAACGTCCATGGACCACGTGTGCTAACTGAGCAAAGTTCACAAGATACCCTGGATTATTGTGTGCGAGAGAGTGATTTTCTTTAGCCATAATGCTGATTACCATATTCCTGCAAACTATTTTAATAATCTTTATTTTCTGGAGACTTTCGGAGGTATCAGCATTAGTATCTGCGAGCACTTCGGAGAGCGTGAAGGTTTAAGTGCGACGCTTCGCCGTCTTCAGTGCGGCCGCGTTAGCAAAGACCGGTGAGAGTGCCAATTCCCTGTGACCTTCTCCCGAATAGCTGAAACCATAATTCGCACGCCTTGAAAGGCTAATTGTAAGTGCTTGTGAGAAGATGGTCTAAACTTAAAACTCTTAGTCTCACAAAATACTCGGAATTAAAGCTATGGGAATATTTCGTGATTCTTTCGCCGATTCCGTCACATTCATCAACGAAACGGAGGCTGACGGATATTTTCGGAGTGAAAGGAGAGAGACAGTGCCAAGCGCTGTTGCCATTCTCAGACATACCGTTGGATCAAGATACCATGCCATACCAATTCCGAAATTACTCACCGGGACTCCATTGTCCCCATCCTGTGGTAAGCACGCATCCTCAGAGCAAATAAATGTTACTCAACATCAGAAGACTAGACACTATTTTTTATTTTCATGCCTACGTTTATTGATGAGGAAAACTAACAGTTAAATACCACTTGTAATTTCCAGAAATGAAAAGTAGTGGCTGTTTTGGGCGTTCAGGAAACATGCCGGAGAATCGGCAAGGAGTAAATAACATGACTAACGTTAATCTTAGAATGTGGTAGGAGAGCCTTTCTTAGTATTGTTATTCCTCTTAACCGTCAGCCTCGGTGGTGACGGGGTAACGTCCTAGCTTGCCAACCCAGATGTCACGGGTTCGATTCCCGCCTAGGTGGGTTTTCCTACATTAGGGCTTGGGTGTTTGTGTTTGTCATTCATATAATACATAGGGGTTAGGTGCAATCCAATGTAATCTCTCAATCTCGCCCCATTTAGGAGTCATTAAATCAATAATAATTCTTACTATTAAAGAATAACTTCATCTATAGTTCAGTTGAAATTATCTAAGTAAGCATTAGATGCTAAAGAGATGATAATCTAAAAAAGCACATGAAAGATTTAGTTTTTATCACTGCAGAGAATTTCATTTTGGAGATGTTCTGTGGCGTTGAAAAAATTGTCCGAACTATTTAATATAATAGGTCTTAATCATTAGACCGTATTTCGAACAGAAATGAAAACTTATCAAAAAATGATGAATTTTATTTAGTTTGTACTTGGCATTAATAAAACTTTATGCATAAAAATAGTATTTTTACCTTTTTTTATATACTTATCACCGAATTTTTTATGTTTAAAGCGTTGCTTCTCATGCTGCAAGTAGCGAAGGCGACCCTAAGGCAAATTTCTCATATGTGTCTGTATTTTTCTTTCTATTCAAAAAGCCAAAAATATCAGTATCATCCATCAATGAGGTTATACGCAAACGGTTAACACTTTCCAGTTGACCTTGAGCATCCTATTGGAAAATCCATTCGCATGCTGATTCATTGATCGTTGGTTAACATCCCACGAATTATTGTTTTCCCACGTCCCCATCCCAATTACGCATTCCAACTATATGGACTTCTCTCATTGTTTCATTACCATCAAAGTCTCAATAGCAGTATGGATATATGACGATTTTAATTCTAAAACTACTTGAACTTCTCACTAAAAGTGAAAAGTAAGTTTTACGTGGAAGTCCTCGAAAATCCATGAAAAAGAATGAAACAAAGTGAGAAGAGATACGTATTTACAACATAGATTCAGGCGTGATGTGATGGAATCGTTCCATAATGACAGAAACAGAGAAAAATACTTGCAGTTTTTCACTTTTTAGTGAAAAAAGGGAACATATGCAACTGTTTCTCTTTGTTTCTGTTATTAAGGAGATATTTGCCAACTCGAGGGTTCTGCACAACAAGGCGCCATCCCACACGGCCTTCCACGCGGCCGACTTCCCGGACCCGACGTGACTCTACAATACTTCTCATATACGATTCTCGTACGTTCCCAGGATTAAAAAGAAGTTTGAGGGGTAATAATTTTAGAACGCTGTGTAACTTCAAAGAGGCCGTGGCGAGTGCCTGAAAGAGGTTCTCGTAGACGCCTTCCGGAAAGCGTACGACTGGTTGAAGCACTGGCAGACCATGTACTGTGCATAATATATTATACGTCAGTACCTTTGACAAAAATGGATACTGTGTATTTTTAACGAAAGGTATTTGTAAACGCGAGGAAACTTGGCTGCACTCACTGAAAACTCTCCAAAAGGTTGAACCCATGAAGGAAAGTTCGTAAGGTCAATGACTACACAAAATTTAGAAGTGACCAGGATACTTATTTGGGTTCGTAATAAGAAAATTAATAAAAAAGGTGCCCTTGGAAGGGCCGTTATTTTGCATTAAACGCCTGAGTCATAACCATCACGTTTAAATCTCCTAAACTTGCTCTAAAGTCATCATTATTCCACCAACGGCAGTTCAAGGTTTATTTATTAAGAAACCTATTGATCTGGCCAGTTTCGTTGGCAGCGGGGTTACGTCCTCGTCTGCCAACCCAGAGGTCGTGGATTGTTGGGTTTTCCTCCACCTCCGCCTAGTTGGGATTTCCTCCACCTAGGGTTTAAATGTTTTAATTGTTTTAAATGTGATGCATAGTGGTTATGCGGAAGAAGGCACTATGAAGTCTCAATATCGACCAGATAAAATCGTTAAATGAATATATGAAAATGTAACTTTAACCAAAGCCATGATTAAGTAATTGTTCTCGGGCAACCAAAATCATTTCCTTCCCAGTCTACGTCCAAGTCACATTTTCACTTTCCTCAATGTTTAAGACCTTCGTGCGTTCCTCCGCGTTAGTGTCTCTTGTCGCCAAAAGATACCCTGGCGCGGACACACCCTAGCCACCTAGAGACTTTGATCCCCACCTTGGTTGACATCCTGGTCGCCAAGGGACACCCTGACGCGTAGGAATGCCCGAAAACCTTAACCAATTCCGGATAAATGCCGCGGAAACCTCAGATGTCACTTTCCCCTCACTGCACCCAGTTTTCGACATTTTAGAATTTTGTGGCCACATGCACGAAACCATTGTGCACTTCTGTATGAGAGCGTGAGGTACGACTCGCTCTCCCCGAATTCTGGCAAAAATTTTCAGTTTCTAAATAAATATAGTACCCATAAAAATTTATGTAACATTAAATTAGTGACGAATTAATATTATACATATTAGAAACATTCGCATTCTAATATCTACTAACTGGAGCCTCTGCTAATAAGGTTCATATTACGGCTCAGATGGTTTCCTTTAGTGTTTTTAGCTGATGCGAACGAACAATGAGACGGCAGTTGCTCGCATCTATAGCATCTTGCAAGGACAGCGATTATTTTAGTTGGTTCATAGGGTATTGGTCTCGCGCCACAGTTATGACTCACCCGGTTGAGAAGTTTCTTTGAAAGCGAGGTAAGTAGGTGAATTTTCTTATGAGAAAAGATGAAGAATTGCACAGGGAAGTACCTCAATTGTGAAGGATTTCTAATACAATGTCGGGTAATATAATGGGGCGTATGTGGGAAGGATCAATCCTCGAATTTTTCGATCACTAGTGGTCTGCGTTTGAACACAGTGTAGGAATAGGTGGAGTATTTGAGGTAAAGAGACAATTGGAAATGTCCCTGAGAATTATTTACGTGTAGAGCAGCGTTTATTCAGGGAAATTTCATTAGTTATCAACAAATCAGATCATATCTACCAAGATCAAGGATAAACCTAATCAAGAAAACACTAGAGACGTAGCTAGGTGCTAATAGGACAACACTGATTGAAAATTAGCGCACAGTAGTGAAAGGTAATGCGTCGAAAGGTAATTTAAGCGTCGAATCAGACCATAACGTGTGGCAAAAAGGGAAAAGATGTTTCTAAAATTCTTGTTAATTTAACCATCTCTTTTCCTATCCTGATATTCGAGTACATATAAATGGAGAACAGCGAAGGTAGACAAACTTTAAGAAAATAAAAAAATATTGCTTCTAAATACATATGCATATAAACTTAATAGAAAATCCTGTAGTTATATTGTGGGCGTGATTTCACAAAATTCATCTCTAATTTATTACTGCCGCATAAAATACTACGACGTTATGGTTGACAATAAAAACAATTGCATTTTAACAGATATCATTTCGCACCACTTAATATTCCTACATTTTAAGCACGCACTGTTGTGATTTTAGGCCTCCACGTTTGCAAATTGAGGAGAGCCTGAGCGCCTCTCGTTACAACACTTTCATTGCCTTTCCCACGCCAAGCACCGCAGGGTATCGGCGTCTGGTACTCCACTCTAAATATTTAGCTCGTCCAAAGTGGATGTGAGAAGTCGCCGGGGTGTAGAGGGACGTGCCGACCATCACGTAGGTGGTGCGTGTGCGTAAGCAGAGCGCTCAGAAGGGTCAAAGAGTTCGCCGCTGGATGCTGCCAAGGTCCTCCGCAGACCTTGAGTGGGCAACAAACTTCGGAGCCCGTAAGGCTGACGGGACTGGCTGACTCTCTCTCGGTCGGCCCGTGTAAACGCGCACGATTTCACTTCCGCATGGCTCTCGGAAAATCTGCGATGACGAGGTAATGATTGATTAAGAACGTCGTCGAAGAAAAAATTAGTGGATAGAATGAACGCGGAAGATGAGATACGCAACATATGAAAAAATATCTGAAATGAGACTAACGCGATGAAAGTTTCCGATGCAGGGCTGAAAGTGGAACTGGGTTAAACCGATATTAACAATAAGATAAATTACGCCTGGATACTTGAATAAGAAGCAGCCATATATTACGGAGGAGGAATGAGACGAGTTAAATAATAGGTCAAAATTGAAATGGCAAGAAAAGTAGGCCGGTGTGAAGGGTTTTTCCGACAAGCAGAATAAAGAATGAAATATTAAATAGTTATAGGTTGACGGATCATGAACGAATTGAGTTGCTATTTTTTTTATTAAATCGCATTCTTATTAAGGGAATAAATGGTCAAGTGTGAACACATGAGATTTCTGGATATCTGCGGTGTGTAAAAATTTATTTTTAAATGGCAAAATATAACAATTGACTATTTCTTCCATTAACGGAATTATCAAGTTATGTTTAGTGAAAATCACAGTCCTGTGATGACGATCTGTCAGTTATGAAAATCATACTTCATCTTAGTTTTACAGTTTGATGAAGGATAAAAAATCCTGAAGTCTGAAGCGTACATAATTCCCTATTTTAACCAATTATTTATCGAAGTTCCTCCTAATAATACAAAACACATTAAATAATAACTGTTTTGGTTCAGTGATAGCAATGACTATACGATCTACAGATCTAGAGAAATCCACAAAGATACAGGCGAAAATTGAAATGGAGGAACTCACAGTTGAAAAAATCTAATGAATTTTATTTGAATGTATCGTTATCTATAGGACCAAACAATTAATCTATAGTTGAAAACATTTTTTTGCCAGTTAGCGCGATTATTACATTACCATTATAACGACAAAAATATGCGGTTGCAAGCCGTGAAAAGTGACGTAAGACAGGTACTTAAGCGTAAGGTATGCATGGAGGGCGTGGAATTAATTCAATTGCAACTCTTCATAGAAATTAATCCATTCAAGAAATTTGGACTATGTGAGTGCATATATACGTATGCTTAATTAATAAAAATGCCATTTTGAACTTTTACATTTACGCTTCATTACGAATGTAAAATATTTACATGTGAAATTCATATGAATAAAAATGTGTATTACCTCAATTATTATTTATCTGAGGTTTCAATCGGGCATATAAAAGAGCCGATAACGACATCGGTATTAAAAAATGCTTCGATAAGTCTACATATATCCAGTTTCCAGCATTAATTTCATTTTCCCGCGCTATCATTCGGAAGGGTTCGCTCGCCGAAACAACATGCCGTGTAACCACTGAATGACCGACACTACTAAATTGCGCTCCTATTCTTCATAACTATTCCATAATAGCGTTCCTAGTTGGCGTAGCGTTTTTAGGTGATTTCTCATCGCTCATAGCAACTCATAACTTTCCAAGCCAAATCACAGTCAATTTACGACAGTATTTAGAGATTGCTAACACGGAACGGCGTCAGGTTTCCATTCCTTTGAATTACGCAAGGGAAACAAATTTTTTCCGGGGAAAATGTGTTAATAAACAAAGACCGAATTTGGAGGGAATATTTTTAATCATTCTAAATTCAAGTAAAAGCTTAATAAACAGCCTGTTACTATACTTCACAGATTCGTGAATGCAGGATTCATCACGTCTTCTGCATTCATTTTATCATAATCGATTGTCATGTTTACGGAATATGAATGAATAATTCAATAAACTAGTTATAAATTATCCATACCAAAAAAAAGGAAAGAAATATTTGTACTTTTCCACAGATTTTATTAGATGGTACAACGCATTTCACCGACTTGCGGCATCATCAGGTACAAGTTTGCTACACAGACAGTGGCAGAATATATACCCTCAGGACCGAGTGGGGGCGGGGATGGATATGGATATTAAATACTTCCACGAAGTGAAGCCTGAAATAGTAGAATATATAGTTATAAATTAGCCTAAATCCTGTATGTGGTGCGATTGTATTGCTCCTGTGCCCTAAGTATGGGCACTCGAGGCACAAGAGCTTATCTCCATTTTTTTCGATTGCCTCAGAAGCATCATTCAACATGGCACTTCGTCAATGAAATATAATTCAATTTTTTTGTAAATAAATTGGCTAAATGGTACCTTTTTTGTTCGTATGAGCACTTTGAAGTACAAGTGCAGGAATTTGTTTCTATGAGTCACTGCCAGATCATCGGACCACCTGGTCATTAGACACGGTATTTTAAACTCGTATCTTAAAATTGCAAGTAAACAAAACTTGCAAGTAAACTTGAGAACACACGCAGTTAAATTTCTCACCTCCGTGTTCGAAATTTTAATCAAGTATTAAAAAAATATTTGTTGTGCCGCACAAATTCGGTTCAATGCCAATGGATGTATGTAACAAGTCAATGTACACCCGTATTGGAATGCTATTGAATTTTTAGACAGTGCTCAGTCAGTTTTACTGAGGTAATTATTATCAGATGTTTATCTGTTGACAACTATACTCAGTGAGGGCCTTTGGTATTCTGAATGCGTGCTTGTATTTGGTTACTTATACATGAGATGGAGCGTTGCCGATAGAAAGTAAATATCTTCTGAGGCTCTACTATACTCGTACGTGGTCCAACCTACGGTCGGAGTCAAGTGAGACCGAAGAGATTAACTTGAACCGCTATATCCCAACCAACCTTCGATTTCGCCCGT
The DNA here is from genome assembly GCA_037158775.1 of Hetaerina titia. Classification (NCBI taxonomy): domain Eukaryota; kingdom Metazoa; phylum Arthropoda; class Insecta; order Odonata; family Calopterygidae; genus Hetaerina; species Hetaerina titia. The sequence continues at coordinate 2,442,924 of CM073779.1, forward strand.
CATACATGTATTGAATCGGTAATGAGCGCAATTGGCCTTTAATCAATTTAATACTAAATTAGCTGTATGAATATTTTTTTGTATTTTTTAAATCGCATTATAATCCCAAGCGTATGTAAAGGCAAATATTTATCTAAAATAGATATTGAAAGATTTTATGTATTAATGCATGGCTATTGAAAGCATACATTAACTTATCGTTGTAATGTAAATTTAAAATGAAAGTACCTACGGTCTTGAAGCAATGGAAAATGAAATTGCCGAGACAGTAAACTTTAAGTTAACAGTCTGGGTTATCTCAGTTGTAACTTAATTGTGTAACGTATTGATCACAAGCTAACGTGAAGTAATACTAGAAAAATACCACGAGGGTTTCGTGCATAATCCATTATTAGTAATCTATGAATATCAACTAAATTTAACTGACTGCTCACAATAATAATATTGGCATATTTAGACCAATAATGATTTATATATTATAAAATGATGTGTTGTTTTGTATCGAGTTTATTTTTTATGTGAATAAAGAATAAATATAAGGCAATGCTAACATATTTGTGAGATTTTATCTGGAAAAACATGAAAACACATACTCTCCAAGTAATGGTTTTGAAAATCACTGAAAATTTCAACAACCAAAGAAAAATTTCAACAACCAAAGAAAAATTACTGCCCAAAAATGCCATTATAAATATCGTTACTATTTGGTAGTTCCTTCCTCCCGGAAGGGATAGAGTGCGTCTGTGTTTTCTAGAATGAGCGCAATAATCGTACGAGTCTTTAATTTTTTTTTCATAGCACTTGGTGAGTCTACATGAAATCAGTACTGTTTCTTCTGGTTCTTTTATTAGGATTTTCAAATGATCCGCTTTCCTTTTCTCATCCAGTAGAACTGCAGGGCCTTTCAAGTTCCCTTTCGGTGAAACCATTGTCGTAACCTTTTCACCAAGGGCCAATTACTCCACTCACCGTTATCTACCGCGGAATGGCAATTTCATTTCATTTCGCCGTCATCGGAGCCAGTGATGAGAGGAGCATGGACGAGCACCGCCCCTCAGTAAGATTTCATTGCCCTTATAAATGGCAAAGCAATCAAAGAGCTTGGCTCGCCCGTTAAACAAGTAGGCGGAAAAGGGAGGGTGACCAAACATCAGTCGGGGAGATTCGTTCCCATTACAAAATACTTTCCAATATTCTAAGTCAGTAACTCTAATACTGCCACCAGATGGTGATGTATCTGGACTCGGTGTGTTCTCGTCGATCTACCTAAGAGAAACGTTTCTCCATTTAAATTCGAAAACTTCAATGTACGAGGGTAGGTTGAAAACTAATGCACATATACTTGTAGACCACAAAAAAAATAAACTTCAGAAGTAATCCTAGTGGTATGGGGGGTTAACATTCCTCCTCAACACGCATGCGCAGGTTTGGGGTCGTTACATTTATCCAGGGTATTTTGAGAAGTGGAAGTATATAGGCGTGTTCTAGTCCTATGTCAACGTGAGTTCACATTCATTGAACTCTAAGAGGTTGTTCTTTACCTGTTACCGTGTCTTTCATAAACTTCTTTTACGCGCAAATTTCCTGTTTTTCGGATAATCGAATATCCAATAAACATTCGGCAAGAAATCAAGAGCTCTACGGCCTCTAGGTTATAATTAATAAGGGGGAAAACTCCAATGGCCGTAAAAAACAGTCGCAACTCTCGTCAGACCAAATTGTTGTGTTGGTATTCGCGAGAACCACGTAAGGGACCAACCACAACCTCTCGACCAAGAATACCCTCTGTGGTGGTTTACGGGAGATTAATCCACGCCAGGGACCACACACAGCCACACACACACTATCCTGTCTGGAATCCTTCACGAAGCTGTGAGACCTCGTTAAAGATTCCAGGTGGAAATGTAATCCTTCACGAGGCTGTAAGGAAGACCCCGTTAAGGATACCAGGATGTATTACAAGCACACACTCTGTGACTATCCACGAAGGACGAGCACAGACCAATCACACACACTAGCACTCAAGAAGCACACACACACGCACTCAAAGGGCCCAACTTCTGGGAGAATCTGAAACGGTAGAGCGCAGACGAGGATATGCGTCGAACACGCGTGTTTCGGCCACAAAGTGGCCCTTTTCAGCGAACTGAAGGGAAAAAACACCTCCAACACAAGGTTGAAAGTCTTTCACTAGACCCCAAACAAAATAATCTTCAGAAATAACGTTCCCCCTCAACACGCATGCGCAGGTGTGAGGTCGTCACATTCATCCAGTGTATTTTAAGAAGCGGAAGTATGGAGACGTGTTCCAGTTCTGTGCCAACGCGAGTTAAACAGCGTGCTCTTATCGAATTTGTAACTGTTGAAAAAGTGACTGCTCTTGAGATTTACCGTCGTTTAAAGGCTGTTTATAGTGACCATGCTGTTGATTGGTCTACTGTAAATCGATAGGTAGTAAAATTTCGTGGTTGCGAGCCTGAAAAAGCCGTAATTGTTGATGAAACACCCAGCGAACGTCCGAATACTACCATATACTACATCGATAAACATCGCAAACTCGTTGAAGATTTAATTCAAATTGACCGGCGAATCACCCAAAAGCGTACTGCAAACCATATTGAAGTATCCAAGGAACATGTCGGCTTCATTATTGAACAATTGGGATACCGTAAACTCTGGGCACGATGCGTACCACGCCGTCGCTCAAACGAGAACAAACAAAACCCTCCCTATTCCCCCGTTCATGCGCCTTGCGGTCTCTATTTTTTCCCTCAACTCAGGAGACACCCCATGGGTAATCATTAAAAATCGGACGATGAGGTGTAGGCAAAAATTCGATAACAGTACGCATTGTTTAACTCGCGTTGGCATAGCAGTAGAACACGTCCCCATTCTTTCATTTCTCAAAATTCACTGGATGAATGTAACGACCTCAACTTGCGCATACGTGTTGAGCGGAAATGTTATTTCCACATGCCACCAGGAGTGCTTCGGAAAGTCATTTTGTTTTTTTGTTTACAAGTTGTTAGCCTAAATGATGAAAGACGACATTTTGATTTTACACATTATTAATTTATAAATTATTTTATTACGACCCAGGTTTCGTTACAGCTTAATATCTTCAGCTAAATTGGAAAATTTCAAACACGTATTTTCCTTAATGCACCCTAGGAAAGAGGAAAGGGGAGGAGGAGAGAACAATCGAAGATTTAGGAGATTAGGGCAGTGATACCTCCCTTCCGCCAGGATACCTGCCACCGTCCTCTCAGTAATGACCACGTTTACTTATCTTCTGCCCTTCTTTTACCTCTCCGTTCCTTTAGTCTCTGTATTTTCTTTTTTTCCATATTTTCCCTCTTTTTCCCCGCTACCTTTCTCCTCACTCATCTCTTCCTCCCCCCTTTCCTCAAACAGGTATACATCTGCATCTACATAAATACCCTTCCAGCCACCAAAAAGGTGTGTGGTATAAATAATATGTATCACAATCTGAATATTTTCTCGTACCTGAAGATGCTTTGATGAAGTGAAACGCGTTGTACGCTATAAGTGAATCTGTGGAAAATTGCAAATTTGCTTTCTCATATTGACGAACTTCCACTACATCTCGCCTACATCAGTAGTGAGGAGTATTTGTGTTAAGAATTTGATAGACCGTATAAAGTTAATGTCTGACCCTAAACTTTAACCAAGAAGGTGTATTAATGCAGTTTATATGTGAACGGATATATGTAGCGTAAATATGCACCTAATGCATAAATTGAGCAAACGCTGAGGTTTTAACGAAAATTCATCTTTTTAATGTAGGTAAACTACATCGGCATAGTCAAAAAGCGGAATGATTAGCGTGGATACTATTTCCTTCAGGATGTGGGAATGACGTATTTGAATTTGAGCCGAGGAAATAGTGATTTATTTGCTGATTTGCCTATCTTGTTTACTTGAAAACATCAGGATAGATTTTCATCCATCAGAATCCTTAGTATTTTCACAGCCTCGTAGCATGGTATTAGGTTGCCATCAATGCTGAAAGGTGGACGTTCATTTCTCTGAATTAAAAATAAGAATTCTCAGGTATCCAATCGCTATGGCTGGCAATTCACTATGATTTATATTTAAAAAGTAAGTTTTGCTCCAAATCTTTAGTGTATCCAGACAAAATAAAGTCCATCATTAGTGATGGACTTTATTTTGTCACGTAAGCTTGCAACGGTTAAATGTAAGTAAATCGATAAATCGTTACCGTATTGTTGATACTTGCAGCTTTTGATTACTGATATACAATCATTGATGTAGAGAGAGAACAAAAGAGGACCGAGTATAGAAACATGAGGGACACCGCGTGATACTTCAGCCCATTGTGAACAAAATTCGTTGGTAATAACTATCTGTATTCGATCTAATAGGTGGAATGGAAGCCAGTTGGTAGTAAGAGAGAAAATTAATTTTCCTGCTAGGATATATTTGTCAATAATATCAAAGATTACCTGAAATCAAGAAGAACGAGCAATGACAACTCTACATGCATGATTCATGATTAAATGCTGACTTAATATTATATACCTGAACTACTTCTATCGCTTTAGGACACAAAAACATTTGAGATGAAGTTACACTGCTACAAAAAAAATCGATCGGTTTACCAAATATAAAGAGAAACATGAGTTTTTTTTAATTTGTCGACTTTTTTCATCATCGTTTTAATTTTTTAAAGCACGCTACAAGGCTTTTTTATTCCTGTGAAAGAACAAAATAGCGTGAAAATATCCTTGAATTTGCAATTTTATATAGCAATTACTGTCACAATTTATGGTCTCGATTAAGTCCTGCAGCTGGCCTTTATTGGTACCACAAATAATTTATTATTATTTTCTATTTACTTGTTATCTATTAGCACAATTTAAATTTGAACTGAATTGAAAAAGTAAATAGAAAATAATACATTAAAACAATCCAAATTTGCGTGATTAGTATATACATCACAATAATCAGAAAATAATGCATCCATCAAAATAAAGAGGGAAGGGTTTCCGTGGATTCTAATTGTTTTCTAAATGCTCCAATATGAGACTTTCAGATACATATTTTCATATTAACTATCGAAGGCACTTTACGATCTACTTTAGTTCCTTTCAAGGTGTAACCATGCCGGGTGGCGTCCATAACTCATTTTCTGTCACAGCAAAGGTCTTGCGTCACAAATTATATTCACTATTTGACTTTTTTTTATTTTTAACACAAAGACAGTTCCGATTTTTGATAACTATCTCAAAAGTTACTTGCATTTGGACAAATGAAAATTATTCTTCATCTCCTCCGTCGACGGCAATTATTAGCCTTAAGTTGTTTATTTTTACGCCTCCTTTTTCTGATCGAAGTGTAAACTTATATGCACCAAATAAAATGCTAGTATTTCTCATTCTTTCATTCATACGGCTCCACCACCTCTTTCCCCCGCACGTGAACTGGCGTTTCCGCGCGCGGTCTGCCGGCCCATTTGACGATAGGATGGCCGTGAATCCCGGAAGGCACCGGGAGAAAGTGGCCGGGATGGAACGACGGGGGAACAAGGAGAGACGGTCGCTATATTTAGAGTGGAAAAGTCTGGCCTGAGTTCGCATTGTCCGAATATCCATATCGAAGGCTTCTCGCCCATAAGAGCCGCGACCGCCACCCCCCCAACACATCATCGGCCACACCTGCACTCTGCTAGCTGTGACCGTGTCCACGTCGTACTTAAAACGCGGTCAGCTCACACAAAATAGGATACCCGGTTTCCAGAGTGGAACCGGGCTCAAATCAAGGATTTAGTACGTTCGTCACCGCATCTCTCGGGTGTCAATGTCGAGGGAACATCAAAAGCGTCCGCCATCCCCTATTCTTCGAAGTTCCCTCTTTCCGTGAACTTCTTAATTCCTTTCTTTGATGGTGCTGTGATGCAATCTCTTCCCCCTCCTCCTTCATGCACCCCTAGCAGGCAGCACGTTCCCAGGCACTTCACAGGCAGGATATTTGATCGCTGCCTTCAACATCACCGATCCTGGGGACTACGAAGGAAGAAGACCCAGTGCCCCTTGGTAACTGTACACCCGAGGAAAGTGTAACCAAACAAATACACGATTCCTTCCAGGTACCATAATTGCATCGGTGCACCTATCCGACATCAATGCACAGCTAACATGAGCCAAAAGATCCTTTATCACTACTGATATAAGTTCAAGTTTAGTTAAAATATTCCGATTACCTGAAGGTCGTTTTGATAGGTGAGGGTAGATCTCACCTAGTACTAATCGACATGACGTGTTGAATTTAGATATCTATGCAGGGGGGGCCAGTTCCTTTCTCTGTGTCGCCTGTGGTTTCCCATGAAGATAAGGTACCAGAAAAATCACTCACAACTCGGGCTAAGGGCTAAGTGCCCTGAGGTCTCCTCGGGAATTGAACCCGGGCCCTCTGGTCTGTACTCCAACGCCCTATCTACTGGACTAGAAAAATTCTCAAAATAATTATGCAACCGAACAAAATCTCGCAAGCTCTTAGGAAAACTGGCATTCGGTACTAACATTTGGATGAATTTGTGGCCCAGGAGACTCGGGTAGATGTCTTGTAACACGGCTAAAACTTTTTTTTAGTCAGACTTTGAGTAAATACTCTGTTGTTTCAAGTTCCGTGGAATCTGGTGTCAAGCTTAAAGTGAAATACAAATATTTCAACAGCACACAAAGGAACGGAAAGGATCATAAAGCAGTAAAGGTAAAAATTTTAAATAACACTCGATTTCGGTGATTTCGATTTTTTAGCTTTCACCTTAAATTATCGGGTTGAATCAAGATAAAAGCCAAAATGTAACTCTCGAATTAATAAAATTGAGGATTGTAGCACTGTAATTTTGGAGCGAAGTTGTTAACATCACTTCTTTTTTTATAAGCCAAAATCCCTTTAAAAAAGGAAGTAAGCTTACTGCATCCTCTATTTTAATGATAATTTGGATCCTCAAGTCCATGAGAAATAGCCATTCAATGAAACATTTACGGACAACATTGTGCAAGTAAAATAAGTTAATATTATTTGTCATTACAGTTACCGCATACGTATAGAAATATTAATTCATTTCCCTGGGTAAAATATTAAATATAAAAGATGCGAGTAAGAATTTAAAATTCTGTCCAATCCGATGGAAATCACTGTTTCGAATTGTGATCGAATCATTCCCCGAATTCATCGACAATCCATTTTCATGTTACTAAGGGTGCGTAGTGGTTAAACTGCCATAGAACATACTCATGCACATCGGTGTTGAATAATGATTTCTTATGTTAAATTTAGAGGTACTTAGAAACTGGGCCCCTGATGTATGAATTTCACACGCCGTCGGGTTTAGAACATAAATACCATTTAAAGAGAAGACTTCTATAATTAGGAAAATAGATTTTTTTATTCACCAGGATTATTCTTAACAATATTAGCCGACCTTTTTTTGAATAATCGGAGATATTTTCAATAAATACCTTGAAGCATTTGGCGCCTAAAAGACTTTTCTGTTAATGTGGATGAAATGGATGAAAATTTTCGAAAAAACTGTGCAGCATTTAATTTTGAATGCTATTCAATTAGAAAAAGGAATAAAAAGAAGCGTCCCAAAAGATAATTAGTCATAAACGATATCTTCCTTATTTTTGGCAGATTAATAAAATTATCCAATAAAAGTATTTCTGTTGCCTACGTGATCACCTTTGGAGAGAGTGCATGTGGTTCCAGAGTCGATAAAAGGTCAAAGCGGAGCCCAAGTCCGTAGTTACGTGAGTATTCAAGTCTGGGGAGGTAGGGTGAATTGAGCGGGTTTGGCAGGGTCAGTTAGGGGGAGGGGCTAGAGGGGGAGGGGGAAAGGAGAAGGGCGACGAGTGCCCGTCGGATAAATGCGTCGGGTATCCTGAATATTTTTTAACTTTCAAAAGGTTGATTTCATCTCGTATGTGCATAAACACATCATGCGATGATTTTTGCGGGGGACCAATTCATATTGAAATGAAATAAGTAACTTCGTTATTCCAAACGCACATTTGCGTGTGTGTGGATAGAAAATTTACATATTTCATTTCAATATGTTATGTAAATACCATAAAGTTACGTCGTAGACAACAAATTGAGCCATTTTATTTTAAATTGTGGGTGCTTGGATTCGACTATTTATGACTGTATACCCTGTGAGGGAAGAACGATCACCGAAATCTGCTGATGATTTCGTCTACGACTTTTATTTTATATCGGTGATCGAATCAAGCGCTATGATTTTGTGCCTTAGAAAATGCCTCTGTAACGCAAGAAATCCCAGGCACCTTTCTAAAAATCCTAACCTGGACTACTCTTCTTGTTAACCAACAGCCACCGAAACTAATTCCTCCAGGATGTCCCTCATGCTTTAATTCTCCTATCATTGCAATTTTCGACAAATATGGCTGATTTTCTCTTAACTATTTCCTGAATTAACGTTTTCTCCCATGGATCTCGTACACTATCCGCGTGTTATAAATGTGAACTGACGAAAGCTAAGAAAACAAATCTCTCCTACTTTTTCGTTAAATTTTCCTACAACACGTCCATTGAAACCTAGTCTCTCTAAGGCTCCCTGCATATTGCTCCGAGCGTCTACCCCATGGAAGGCTTCAAGTCGGAACAAAATCGAAATGTCATGATTCCGTAACACTTAATCGATCCCATTTTTTTGATAGTAAATGCCTTTTTTATCAATTCATTTATTCCTAACCTTCAGCATGGTACAGATTCTGGCATTGAAGCTGAATCCCCATTCTTTATACTTCTCCGATATCTGGTAGAATATTGCTGGTGTCATCAGATATATTTATTGATCTCACCTTTGCGTGTCTGCGCATAAATTTCTTGCATATTCATGTGTATGTTTGCGTGTATATACATACACACAAACACACACAGGGTGGAACGGAATAGACTCCCTAGTTTCAAAAAAACCATTGAGAAGTGCGCAGGTAAATTAGAGGAGGGGGAGTAGTGGCGTTAGCTGGGGAAAACAACGTCTTTTTTAGTAATTTCCATGCATTGGTCTGGTAAGTACCGAAGCTTTGTTGTAGAGACGTTATTTAAAAACCATGATAGTGCGGTGGCGGCACAGAGGGCCTTTCGTAGGCGGTTAGGTTTGACTAGTCATTCTCACCACACTGATGTGCTCGCAGGAAATGGCGCACAAGAGATATCGCTTTGATTCGATGTGGAGCGATGAAAACTTCATGCGAGAAAGAAATCTGAACTACGATACGAAGCACCAAGTTTCCCCTCCCGAAAATCCTTAATGTCTTCCCTTGCTCCGTCAAAGTTTCCAACACATCATGCATGATTGGCCCAGAATTATCGGTGCTTCTCCAGACCACTTCGCAGATCAAAGACACAGTCCTTGCCGCGTCTATAAGTACCTCGACGGGAAAACTCCGAAATACATCCTCGAACCAAGGACACCGAATCGGACCATGTATTTCACCGGAGCAGAGGTCTTCCACCACACAGTCCTCGTCGCCTCATTGCGCCAGGAGGGATACCTGTAAGTATGTCCGCCGAACGAGGTACCAGACGCTTATCGCAAAAGATTGGAGGTCTTCCCCGGGATTTCGCATCCTTTGAGAGAATCGCGCCCTTACCCTCTCACTCCATTCCTTCGGGTTGAAACGCTGTCCTGATGTCTCCCATTCCAGTTGAAAATTTTTTTTCACATTCCTCCGGCAGATCGCCAAACGCGGCAAGAGCGTTTCCCATGAGAAATGTCTCAAATAGTATTTCTTCTTTTGCCCCTCCGGCCATTTATTTAATTCCACCACACTATCGCATTGGAAGGTCAGTCTCCCCAGTCTTCTGCATCACCCGACGTCTCGGGCATCATCGTGCTCGTCATGACTGCCGCCATTGAACCGTACGAGGAATCCCCGGATCGGAGTATGATCATACCGACTGCTCCAATGAGGCACCGGTCCCTGGAGAAGGGAGTCAGTGAATGAAAATAATGGGTTTCTTTCCGAGCTAAGACAATATTGTACTCTTCATTTTCCCGCGAAAGTTTATTGGAGAGGTCAATCACCTATTGAAATCTTAACGATCATACCCTTCACTTCAGAAGGATTTGACAAGGGTCAAGGGAAAAACCAGCGGAAGGCACGCCAGTTGGTGATGGCTACAACCGCTGCATCGTGTGAAGAAGTGTTTGAACGAATATGACCAAGGTTAAGAAAAGAGTAGTGACAACTTTGATATGGAACTCGATTGGGTGCGATCCAGTAATTAGCTCATTGATGCAATAATATATATTTATACATATGTATATACATTTTTTCTATATATATATATATATATATATATATAGATAGATTTATATACATATATATACATATAAAACCATAAACACAGTAATCAACCCGAAGGTCGGTTTAGTAGGTGATGGTAGAGCTCACCCATGTACCAAGCCCGACGGCGTGTGAATAATCACACATCAGGGTAGGGGGGCCAGTTCCTTTCCCTGGGCCGGTTATGGTTTCCCAGGAAGATCTGGTACCCGAAAAATCAACTAGCTTGGGTGGAGCTGCAGGTGCCCAAAGTGCCTTGCCCCGGAATCGAACCCGGGACCCTCCGGTCAGTAGTCCAACGCTCTACCCACTGGACCACCGCGACCCGCATATATACATATATATACATACATATATATATATATATATATATGCGTAGGACTACTGACCGGAGGGTCCCAGGTTCGATTCCCGGGCAAGGCATTTTGTGCACCTACAGCTCCACCCAAGCTAGTTGATTTTTCGGGTACCAGATCTTCCTGGGAAACCATAACCGGCACAGGGAAAGGAACCGGCCTCGCTAACATGATGTGTGAATATTCACACGCCGTCGGGCTTAGTACATGGGTGAGCTCTACCATCACCTACTAAACCGACCTCCGGGTTGATTATTGTGTTTTATATACATATATAGATGATTTCTTCGAAGTAACACGGAAGGGTTAAATAAAATAATTAGACAGCAACATACAACATGAGAACACGTAAAAGGAACACTCACACGTTATTTCTTGATAATTTCGATGGAATCGAGCTCCGTTTTCCTCGGAAGATTAGTTTGGACTCGTCTATCATGCATGGGCGACCCCACTAATTTCAGTTGACATGGCTTCCGCCAGTACAGCTAGTAAAAGTGTTAGGAAAATGCAAGCCACTTCACCTTGACAAGGTTTTAATCAATAGAAACGGAAATTAAGATAACTATAATTTTAATAACTTTGAAAATAGTTGATAAATAAATACGTGGCGCAGAAAGAACCCTTCAGAAGAACATTTACATTTAGAAAACAAATTGCGAGTTGTTTGCACTGGGAACCTTTCTTCAAAATTTGTTAATTTCTAGTGTCAGCAGGATGGAGAACATCAAAAGATTTTGTGATTTAGCAGAGAATTCCTTTAACTTACTGTTTTTGCATTGAATACTCGTACTTCTGTGATTGAAAAGTCTCATCCTATGCGTCCAATGCAGGTTAGTACAAGATTTCGCTTGACTTTTCCCGAAACGTCAAAATTAAGGAGCATGGTGACAGGGTTGAACGTTAACCGATGCTAAAATATTTGGTGTGGATGATGTTGACATCATTTGGAAACTTTTGCATATGGAACATATCCGGCCCGAGAAAAAAAGTCGATTTTTTCGACTAAACCTGGTGGCCACCCATAAACCCAAATACATCAAAATGATAATGGCCACGCGTCTTATCATTTCTTTCTTGCCAGGTGTCCTCCGTCGTCAAATTGAATGAGAAACAATGATTTTGAGAGAAAGGCCCTCCATTGGTGTGAATGTTTGTTTTCTGAGGCGAATGTTTGCTTTCTGCCACTTGGTTGCAGGATGTCACCAACCACTCGTCACGAAGGCTAAGCGAGTTTTTACACTCCAAGATTTCCGCAGTGGAAGCGTCGTCGACATTTAGGTTGAGTACAGTGACAATGCATCCAAACGCCTTTCATCCCAATTTGGCTGGCATAGTTGGGTGTTCTTAAAAATGACCTTTACCTAATGGGGAATTAGTTTTTACTTCGTCAACTATGTGAAATCGCTACATTGTCATTCTTTTAGCTCCCTGCAAAAACTCAAAATCCATTGAAACTGATATTACTTCAGCTTCATGTTATTTTGTGTAGACACACGCAGCCTCTTTTAAAGACATCAATTTTTAACGAGACTTACTTTTCGCGTCTGATTTTTCTATTAAAACGCGTAAGCATTCGGCCATGGTAAGAAATTGTCAGAAACAGACCTTGTGTAATGATTACTGTTTATTTAGGATCCTCCGGAACACTTTGTCTACCGAAAAGACTGCTCTTTGTTAATGTAACCACGCTTCTTACTTTAGTAACAGCGTACTGTTAATGATCTAAAGTTATAAAATGGGTACTTATTTAAGGAGAATAAATACAAGCTTTTTTGTCTAATACTGATGAAATGCACCTTAGCGTTTATTTCCATCAAGTTAAAAAATATTATCAATTCACTCTCGGTTAAACCTATTAGTTGACACGTAGGATAGTAAAACACTGCTGCTCCACGAAAATAAGTGCTATTCCAGGCAAAAATACATTTGTGTGGAAAAGGAATGTCTCATTCATTCAATCATAATATCTATATCTACATAAATACCCTGCGAGTCACCAAAAAGGTGTGTGGTAGGTGGTGTAGCACCACGAGGAAAGGGTAAGGGATGAGGGTGTTGAGATTTTTCAAGTTGGTGGGGGAAGGTGGGGGGAACCTGTAACAAAATATATTAGAAATATAATATATATCCACGCGCAGTCCCTAACCTGTACGTTAATACTTATTGTGTTGAACTGACTCCTGGGGGATTTGGACTGCAAGCATTCTGGAGTCATATCAAAAAGGAGTCCACAAAGCAACGCCATTCACCATTACAGACCCTAGTGATTGATTTGATTTTATAGATTACATTTCATATTGAAATACTGCCAACAGATACAACTCTCTGAACTATGCTTCCAAATGCCTGTATTCAATCGTTTTTCCTCCATTCCATTTGTTTTGAAGGCTTTTTATTCTAAAAATAAATTTACCTATCTATAAAATGTCTCCATCCAAAATTGGCTAAAACGCTGCTTCTCATGACTGTTCCGCCATTTAGTAGCACTTAATTATAATGAATTTTATCCCCGCTTCACAAATGTACAATGTTTATTTTTTTAAAACAAAAAATAGTATCTAAGATCAATTATGTTTAAGTACAAATTTCTCTTTTGTACTGGGCTAATGTCACCATAGTATGTGCTAATGTATCGAAGGGAGCGTTCCGTTTTAATGGTAATGTAATGAAGCGAGCGTTTTACGAGGAATGTTGTAGTCCAAGAAGTTACTCGTTGGCTACGACAACAAATAAAAGACTTCTTTGCTGTCGCCTACTAAAGACTTATAGAGAGATGGGATAAGTGTTTGATTGTACAGGATATGCATGCAGATAAATTAAATAAATACCAGTGGAGTTACTTTGATTATTATTGACTCTATCCAGTTTTGCTTGTTGTTTATTGACTTACCCACGTAGCATATATGTATTATTTGAGGTCCTGAAATTTTCACCTGCTCTTCTTAGCAAATAAACGCAATAGTTATTTTAAATAATTCATTCCTCAATTTTGATGCATTAATGCTTATTCTTGAGAAATAAATCCCAAGAGTCTCTCGAAAGCATTGGCTTTCTTTGCCGACAAAATGGTCGGATACTCGAGAGAGGAGATTCGCTGGGGCAGCAACGTCCCCGACCTCACGCGAAGTGGTTTTCACATTTTTGGGTCATTCACATGAACATGTACTAACGAAGAGACCTCGGGACTCTTCATGCCCAGTAAAAGTTCATCCGCTCGTGGACATCAGCCTTCAGCCAAGAGGTTTGACTTACGTATACATATGTCCGTGGAAATAAATGTCGACCAAGCCTAATCCGTCCGCTGCCCCCTTTGGGGCTTGGATTAGAAAAGCCCCTGTGCCTACGCTTTCATGGACTTATAAGAGTATCAAGAGTGGTCTGTGTTGTTGAACCTGAGCGCGTTGTACCCATAACTACTCTGTCATGTAGGCACTCCACACTCACCAGCTGGCTATCACCTAGATTTGTCCGGAGAGACAACCGGCGTTGGGATATTTCAAGCAAGCACTACGATTGATAGTCATAATATCCCCCATCCACCCATCGAGGATTTCTAATTTCGTATTGGGAAGGTGTCAAGAGGTTTTGGATCCGGGATCGGATTTTTGGTTGGAATTAGGTGGCCCAGAACTCCACTAGGTCTTATTGTACGAATATGTGTGAGTGAGACAGCCGAGATATTAGTATTTTTCCTCGTATTCGAGTCAACGAATGGCTTTCATTAGTCTATGAGATATTTTGTAGAGTGGAAAACGTGTGACATAAGAGACTTTGACTGCTTGATGACTTTAAATCCTCTAGTGATTGAGTAAATCTTCTGGTGATTCAATTGTGTTCCTGATGGTGGGTCAAAGTGGGTCATTAGATTTTCAGGAGCACGTACTCCCGTATATGTCGTATCTTCGTGCAGCGTTGGATGTACGCACGTGCATACGTTGGCTGTAAAGCATACTCGTATATGTTGTACATCCAACTGGTTAAATGTATATATATATTTTTCTACTTATGCCAAAGTTTTTCTGAGGCTATTATGGATAAAAACCACACTTCCCTTTCATTATTTGACATGAATTTTCATTCGGTTCTCTTTTGGTCTTACTTTTTCACATTTAACAATCTCTTCGTTTACACGTCTCACGTTTACCATATTTCTGTATTCTATGAAGGAAGTACCATTGCTCCATTTCTCGTCTCCTCTTAATTTTTTGGATTAGCAATGTAGCGAAGGATAGTTGTACGCTACGTATAATTTTTAATGAGCAATTTTAAGGAATAGAACCATTTATTTAATGATCATGAATACATTCCTCGTAGTAAGAGAGATATTAGTATTTTATTGTTTTGCTTCATTTTTTCATTTCGTTTTTTTTCACGAACGCATTAGTTTTGAATTAGAATCGATTCAGCTGAGGCATCATCAGAAAACTCAAAAAGACGAAAATGGCAATGAAACTCACAGAATGGAGAAACTCATGATTCAAATAAATAGAACTGTGAGGAACAATTAATCACAAATAAGTAATTGCTCACTTTGAACACAAGAATCTTCGTACACTGAAATTCTCTCTCTCTCGTTTCATGACGCAACCTATCGAAAAAGTTATTTAGGTCTCATTTCACCGAAAAATTTGGTTAATTTTCAATATGGAGTGGATTAAATTATTTTCACACGACTCGTTGATTTCAGAAAACGATCTCTAAAATTATTAGTAAAAGCAACGTGAATTAAACGCCAATTAAACAGCCAGCAGTGTAAGGCAACAAGATATAATATGCTTAAAAAAGGAATGAATTCAATGGATAAACAAAATGAATAAAACTTAGTTGTTTTCCTATTACCTTCGTTTTTTTCTAAAAAGACAAGGCCCACCAGCAGCGCTGTTTTCGGTTAGACCGGGAGACGTACTCAAAGTTAGGGCTCGTAGCTGCTGCTGCATTTCTCATTCTCATCCGGAAGCTAGAGCAACCAAAGTATTTTTGACAATTTCGCGGAAATGGAGTACTCGCCGATTGAGTGGACCACGGGTGACCATGGGAATGGAAAGCATTTCGATTCCGTGAATAAATATAGCATGCACTTTACGTTCCGTCCATACCCCCGGCATGATGGTGAAAATAAAGGGAAATATTATACATAGAAATCAGTGTTTAAGGGAGCAGAGCAAAGGCGACCTTGTCCTTGTGCTTTCCCTCTTGTGGGAACGGGACCTCGGTTGTGTCGGATGGTTTTCAAACGGCCGCGGGCCGGCCCTGTGCTCGGTGCTCAAGCGCAGAGAATGGGGCCATGCCAACACTCCGTGAAACTCTCGCACTAGGCTTAACCGCACAGAGTGGACTAACAGTCAAAGGAATTAGCATTATAATGTACCACTCGAGTTTGTTCCAAGTTCCATTGCGCCTTCAATAGATAGAGCACGTAATCTTGTTTATGTATGACGATATGTATTTGTGTAAATACACACAGACACACACACACACACACACATATATATATATATATATATATATATATATATATATATATATATATATATATATATATATATAACCATAAACACAGTAATTAACCCGCAGGTCGGTTTAGTAGGTGATGGTAGAGCTCACCCATGTACCAAGCCCGACGGCGTGTGAATATTCACACATCAAGGTAGGGGGGCCAGTTCCCTTCCCTGTGCCGGTTATGGTTTCCCAGAAAGATCTGGTACCCGAAAAAAAATATATATACATATATATATATATCGGTGATGCGGAAGTACTCACGAGAGCAATATAACTTTTGGACGGCACAATAGAACACAGACTAAAACAGATAACACGTAAAAGGACACTCACACTGTAGTTGATTTAAGCTTTCGGCCTACTCCGAGGCCTTCTTCAGGTCAGACTCATCTGTCTGAGGAGTCTGACTTGAAGAAGGCCTCGGGGTAGGCCGAAAGCTTAAATCATCTACAGTGTGAGTGTCCTTTTACGTGTTATCTGTTTTATTCTGTGTTCTATTGTGCCGTCCAAAAGTTATATTAGTATTATTAGGTAATCTACCGGTTAGGGTAGGTTTTTGGATGGACACAGCTATCAAATATATATTTTGTAACTCCGAACAAAACCCAATCCAGCAACCTAAACTACATCAGGTCCCTCTTCATCTCTGTGTACTTCTTTCCTCCCTTCATCCCATCCAACATCCCTATCCTGTTCCTACCCTTTCCTCGCTTGCCCAACATTCTCCCCTCTATTACCTTCTTCAACATCCCACTCCCGATCAATACCATCTTTATCTATTTTTCCTGCCTCCATAGGATTACTCTCAACATACCCCTCTCCTCACCCACCATCTCTAGTACTTCCCCCTTTTCTTTTCTTTCGGTTCATTTCACCTTCTCCATTCTTCTCCACACCCACATTTCAAAAGCCTCCAATCTACGTCTATCCTCCTGCTTCAGCGACCACGTTTCCGCGCCGTACATAGCTACGCTCCATATCAGAGTTTTTACGAGTCTTGTCTTAACATCCCTACTCAACGTCCCCGTCATCAACTCGATAGGATGTATGATGAGTTACAGGATATCATCGCGAGTGTTCCTGCAGGGAAACACTTGATAGTGATGGGGGATTGGAATGCGACGGTAGGCGAAGGAAGAGATGGTGGTGAGGTGGGGGACTATGGGTTAGGCACAAGGAATGAACGCGGGGAGAAAGCAATTGAATTCTGCAGGAGACAGGGGTTAGTCATCACTAACACATGGTTTAGACACCACAAAAGGCGTAGGTATACATGGAAAATGCCAGGTGACTCAGAAAGGTATCAATTAGATTATATTATGGTTAGGCACAGGTTTACGAACAGTGTGATAAATTCGCACAGTTTCCCAGGAGCGGATGCGGACTCTGACCACAATTTAGTTGTTATGAAATGTAATGTTCGTTTCAAGAAGATAAGGCAAGGGCGGCGGGTTAGGAAATGGAATTTAGAAGCAGTAAATGGATTAACGAGGAAGGAGTATCAGCAGGCTGTAGAGAAAATGATGGATGACGGTAAAGATCTGAGTACTATCGAAGAAAAATGGGAATGTATCAAGAAAGGGATATTGGAAGCCGCTAAAAACACTATAGGAACCGTTAACGGGAAAAGGATAAGGAAACCATGGGTAACGGATGAGATGATTGCAAAGATGGATGAGAGAAGAAGATGGAAAAATGTAAACACAGAGTTAGGCAAAATGAAGTACAAAGAGTTGAACAATAAATTGAGAAGGGCCACAAATAAAGCAAAAGAAGAATGGTGGAAAACGCATGCGAGGATATGGAAAGTTTACAGAAGAAGGGTGAAATTGGTGCTCTATACAGCAAGGTTAAGTTATTATCGGGAAGTAAGAAGGCAAGATCTGTGCTAACAGTTAAAGATAAATGGGGTAAGATAATAGTTGAACCAGGAAAAATCCAAGAGAGATGGAAGGAATATATAGAAACACTGTATGGTAAAGAACTTAGGCCGACAAGGTTAGACATAGAAAAGGAACAAGACGTAGAAGAAGATAGCTTAGGTCCAGGCATACTCGACGATGAAATAGAAAGGGCATTAAAGGAGATGAAAGCAAATAAGGCTGTGGGGGTGGACAATATTCCCGTAGAAATGCTGAAATGGTTAGGGAAAGGCGGGAAGAAGGCCATATATGGACTGATTCGTAGTATCTATGAGGAAGGAATCTGGCCGGAAGATTTTGTGAGATCGGTGTTAGTTCCAATTCCAAAAAAGGCAAAGGCTTCGTCATGTGAGGATTACAGAACAATAAGTTTGATATCCCACGCAGTTAAAGTTATTCTCAGGATCATCAACAAAAGGATAGAGAGTAAGGCAAATGATTACTTAGGGAATGATCAGTTTGGGTTCAGGAAAGGAAGAGGTACGCGTGATGCCATTGCAGTAATGAGATCACTAGTTGAGAGGAATATAGAATAAAATCAGGACGTATTTGCCTGTTTCGTAGATTTCGAAAAAGCGTTTGATAGAGTGAATTGGGAAAAATTAATGCGTGTACTGCAGAAAATAGAAATGGATTGGAGGGACAGGAGACTGATCCGCAACCTGTACATGTCTCAGACTGCTCAGGTGCGAGTTGGGAACGGAGAGTCCGGATGGGCAGTGTTAGGAAGAGGTGTAAGGCAGGGTTGCCCATTGTCACCGGTACTGTTCAACGTATATGTAGAGGAAATGATTAAAGAGGCATGGGAAGAACTGGAGGTAGGAATGAAAGTCGGAGGGGAATTCGTAAAATCGGTTAGGTTTGCTGATGACCAAGCATTAGTTACTCAGTCAGCCAAGGGGTTGCAAGCATTGTTGAGTGAATTGGAGGCTCAGTGCGATAAATATGGGATGAGAATCAATCTTAATAAAACAAAGGTTATGCGATTTTCCAGAAAGAAAAAGGCTAAGCTAAATATTAAAATAGGCGGGGAAAAAATAGAGCAGGTAGAACAGTTTACATACCTCGGAAGTGTTTTGGACCAATACGGTCAAAGTGGTAGGGATGTAAGGAGAAGAATTGCGCTAGGCAAGGAGGCTTTCTCAAGGAGGAGGGAGTTGATGACGGGGACGTTGAGTAGGGATGTTAAGACAAGACTCGTAAAAACTCTGATATGGAGCGTAGCTATGTACGGCACGGAAACGTGGTCACTGAAGCAGGAGGATAGACGTAGATTGGAGGCTTTTGAAATGTGGGTGTGGAGAAGAATGGAGAAGGTGAAATGGACCGAAAGGAAAACAAATGAGGAAGTACTAGAAATGGTGGGGGAGGAGAGGGGTTTGTTGAGAGAAATCCTATGGAGGCAGGAAATATGGATGAAAGGCGTATTGAGCGGTAGTGGAATGTTGAAGAGGTTAATAGAGGGGAGAATGTTGGGCAAGCGAGGTAAGGGTAGGAACAGGATAGGGATGTTGGACGGGATGAAGGGAGGAAAGAAGTACACCGAGATGAAGAGGGACCTGATATAGATTAGTTTGCTAGGTGTGGAGTCACAAAATGTTTATTTGATAGTTGTGTCCATCCAAAAACCTACCTTAACCGGTAGATTACCTAATATTAATAATATATATATATATATATTGTGTGTGTGTTTGTGTGCGTGTGTATGTGCGTGTGTGTGTATGCGTGTCTGCGGGTGTGTTCGTGTGTGTGTGCGCGTGTGTGCGTGTGTGTTTGTGTGCGTGTGTGCGGGTGTGTGTGCGTGTGCGCGCGTGCGTGTGTGCGTGGGCGCGTGTGCGCGTGCGTGGGCGCGTGCTTGTGCGTGGGCGTGTGCGTGTGCGTATATATTTAACACACATATATATGCATGTTTAAAGGCAGCATTCTTATAATAAGCCACAGATGGGGGACAGATCACAATGATCGGTCATGTAGCAACCGCCAACCTGTGTGTGCAAGAGGGGAACTCATAGAATCGGTCGGTGTACTGTGCTGCGGCAATACAATGATAGGATTCTAATGAGAAAATTAAAATTGGAACCGACTGACACAGTGCTAGTGCTAGTTTATATTCTAACATCAAGTCATTCAAAATGGGAAATCGAAGAAGGATATGGATACGTGGCTTATGTTACACTAGAATTAAGATGGGCCGAGATTTCATTCGTGATGGGAGACTGCAAAACTGTGGTCGGAGACGGCCGATAATACAGCAGCGTGGGGCAGTTCGGACTGGGAAGACGAAACGCCGCGAGGAAAAGAATTTGAATCGGCAACAGGAAAAAAAATTTAGTGGAAAAAACTCTTTTCTTCCATTATCTGTTTAAGAAATAAACATTGAAGGTGCTAGGATTCCGGGGGTCGGGGCCAGTTACCTAATTAATAATTCTCTTATCAGAAGAACCAAGTAAAGCCAAGTATGAGATAACTTTGTGCAGAATGAAATAAGAATAATAAGCAGGTGGTCATTGACACCCGACTGCAATGCAAAAAGGAGAAGAGAGTAGAGGAAATGTTATCAAGAGAAATGCGCCTCCAGAAAAATAGAAGAAAGAAATTAGGCTACCATAAACGGATAAATTAAGGAAATAAACAATATAAAATCCGATCAAGTGAAGAAGAAGTAAAATTGGGTATCAACATAATCTGAAATAACGTGACCTCATAGGAAGAGACCAAAAGAAAATACGATTATTGATACGAAACTACCAGAGACTGTTGAGAAGAGTGTGATAATGGCAATATCCATTAAACAAAAACAAATATGGTGTAAAATGCACTCCATTCTCCGATTTGTAACGATATTGGGTTACATATGAATGACCTAATAATTAAAGTAGTGATAGTATTTGTTTACAATATTTCATTTTTAAGTAACATTTTATATCAATGAAAGTCTCCGGAATGCGAATTGATACTTACTATTTATATACGATATTTTGTCGGTCTTAAACATCTTCATATTTTTATTACGAGTTTAATATGTTTGACATATTTAATTTCAGACACTGAGCAAGTTTTCAACTATAACCTCACTTTGACATGGTGCGGGGAACTATTGTTTTATATACACTAGGCGTTGCATGGCCTCGACCATTTAGGGAACCACCTGAGAACTCTTTTAATTTAATTTTTCTTTTTAAAGTGCTTACAAATTTAAATTGCTACAAGGATGCGGAGTGAAACTGACCTATTCTCTATGAAAAATACTCCAATTTACGAATTTCAGTATTCTCCATATTGCGGTAGAGACTTATGAAGGAAAATTTGATAGAAAATATTCACAGATTAATTTTTATACAAACAAAAATCCATGAAATTTACAAATTGCATCAACCACTATTCTGAAGAAAATACAGAAACAACGGAACAAACTGTTGTAGAAATGAGGGTAACCCCATTGCGGCTCGGAAGGATACAAAATAATAGATTTGGCCTTAAACGGATAAAATTACAACAGAATAAACACAAATATTGACTCGCTCTAAAAGTTGCTACTTGAAATGTTCACTCTCTCCAATAAAATACGTGCAAGTATTTATGAAATATTTTCTTCATTCATAACGCATCCCTTTCACTATCCAAGAAAAAATTATCTTTTATAATCTCGTGGTAACTGTCTGATAGAGGCTAAAGCCGTCTAATATACTCTTATAAAATTCAAAACGGTCACCGAAATTTTTCCTGCATCCAAATGCAAGTCCTGAAGGAATCTGAACGAGTAGACTCTTTGAAATAATTCGATTAAGTGGTTGAAAACTTAATTCTCCCCAGTACTTTTGCAATGGGCCGCATGATAATTGATAGTTTGATAATGGTGATAATTTTTTCCAGTGTTGATTGACAGTCGAAGTCAATTTGT
Source organism: Hetaerina titia (assembly GCA_037158775.1). Classification (NCBI taxonomy): domain Eukaryota; kingdom Metazoa; phylum Arthropoda; class Insecta; order Odonata; family Calopterygidae; genus Hetaerina; species Hetaerina titia. The sequence goes on from CM073779.1 coordinate 2,464,969, forward strand.
ACCGCCTAAGGAAATATGGCTACTTTGACCTTGCAGAAGCAGTATCCCGGGACTGTATAAGACCAATATCAAACTGGAATAGGAATTTGGCGTATCAATGGAATCCTCTTTCGTGTGCAGAACATAATTTCCAGGTTTATACTCTGCAACTTCTCTCCATAAGACTCTCAAATATTATGTCACGAAGAATACTGCTACCAAGTACCAAAGAAAACTCTTTCCAGGTCCAAGGGTCCCTGGAGTACTTGGCCAAAAACGTGTGTTGGGCTTATTCCAACGCCTCCTCAATAGGCAACTTTCTCTGCGTTCTCAGTTAACACTTTTGAGGTCCATTTTCATTACTTCCGGTTAAATCCAATATTTGGTCAATATTAAAGCTAAAAATTACGTGTATATTACCAACAAAACCGATCTTATGAACTAAGATTGCTTATAGCAATAATTACTCAATGATTACTCATAAGGTTGTTCAATAGTCACTGTGAACATTGTAAACGTGGTCAAATCATCCGTCAGTAATCGAGCAATTACTCAGTCTGTTTTGAACCGAACTAGCGGTAATAAAACATATATTCTGCAGCAACCAGAGGTTCAAGTTTACTAACTTTCAGTTTAAAGTCATTGCAAACCTGGCCTTTGGCCTCAGCGAAGTTCACATTTTACGTAAACTTTCCCGAGCTCATCGTCTTTTGTCACGTCATGTTCAATCTTCCCAGGAAAAATTATGAACCTTTGTAATTGTGGACCCGTGCTCTTGACATTCAAGCACTAACACAGGACATTCAAGCACTAACTAATTCAGGACTTGACATCCAAGCACTAACATCTTTCGAGGACCTAGCGCAAAAAGCAATGAAGGGTCGAAGAGGCATGGGAATAATTATGTGTAAACCTAATTGCACAATTTTTAGCATTTAACCCACTTGGTCCCCACTCTCATTATTTGAGTGATGAAGAGTCGGGTTCAACGACTCTAATGTTGCACCCTCCTTTTGGTGACCTTGCTAGAGAGGATGGACTAAACGGATTAAAGAGGAAAATGAATGTCAATATTATGGAAAGGATAATCAAATGGAAAAGACAATATGCACAGTCACAAAACATTCTGATAATATCGTTGGAGTGAGGCAGAGGGTGGTGATAACCCAAACTCTTTTGAAAATACCACGAGAACACGATGGACAGCTTGTATTGAATAGTATATTGGACGTTTAACGTTCTAAATGTTTAGACTACTAATTAAGAATGAAAAATAAGAATAAACCTGAATGTGCTTGACATATTTATGCTAAATATTAATTTTACTACGCATAGATTCACTTCTGCTGCCATTACATTTTTTTGTGAAAGACCAAAACCATTTCCTATTCCCATCCCCTTCGTAGTGGATTTAAATTACTTTCGTATTTACAACTGTTTAACACACTGATTTAGTATTTGCTCCCGAGTATTCTCTGAATGTCATAAGTGCCCCAAACCACTTATCGCATCTGACGCGGGCACAGGGAAGAATTTTATGTTTTATTATGTTTAATGTAAAGAAAAATTGAGCCCCGTTTGTTACGCAGGGCGGAGACCATAAATAGGTGTTAAATTTTTTTATGAGGCGCGAAATTTGTGTCAAATAAGGCACCAATCATTTTAAAAACTAACCATCTCAGATCCGGTTCATTCCTTGGAATATGACTCGCAATTAACCAATTAATGGATATGAAAAATTCAAATCAGGTTATGCTCTTCACATGTTTTTATTGACAGTGCTGTTAGTCGCTCTTTCCTATTGGGCGAGATAGAATACCTAGCTCCGAAGGGAGGACTAAAGCTTTAGAGATCAGGAAGGTCAGGCTTCTTACAGAAGCGGTTTTGTCCGGCATTATTTGTTGAAATAATACGAGATTGGAGAGTGACATTTTGTGGTAATCTGGCGCATCATTCAGTGATATTTCCTCTTCACAAAATCCTTTCCATCCCCTAATATCCTTATAAACCCCCAAGCAAAATGATTTCATCTATTAACCTCCTCCTATAAAATTAGTACTGTAGACTTGTTATTCTGATGGAATATTACTGTCATGTTAAATAAACCAGTGAAATATAGATTTGTGCCCCACTTTAACTGAACTTTGTCGTGTTTAAGATGTATTTTTAGAGGCGATTACGGAAGGACAATAATTCAGCCGTTAATTCTCGAAAAGTCACAAGACTTATGTCTTTAAGGAAAATAAAATCCATCGGTCTAATAATTAAATGGGGCCGCAATCATCGGAGTTTAAAGCCCTGAAATGATGCGATTGCTAAGTGGGAATTTTTCAACTGTGGGGTGTTAGCATACTATATCATGTTATTTCATGAAGTTAGAATCCTACTTCTTCAATGTCAGTTCGCCTTCCAAACGGAATTTGACGAACGGGGCACATTGTTGAGCCTGCAAGAACGGGGCCGGTAACGGGAACTGCGGACTAGCGCGCTCGGAGGCGTAAAAACTCTAATCTAGATTTGCAAACCTATTCTTGGACCACCCCTTTCTCTAACCTCTCGTCCACTTCTCGTTCCACATGCACCAGCTTCGCTTCGTGAGCCACCGCTCACGTCGGGAGCCCATAACAAACACAACGCTTCCAATTTTTTTTCTTTTTTCACAGATCTATTTGCGAAGCTCCATTCAATCGCATTGACGCGACTTCAACGACGACTATGAAGCAAACTAGAGCCTTCTGAGGCGTAAAAACTAATCGGAAATTGCAAACCTAATCCTTGGACCATTTCTTTCTCTAACCTTTCGTTCTACGTGCATCAGCCCAATGGGGCTCAAATGCTGCTCAAATTGCCAATCGAGGGGCGAGAAAAACGGGAAGTAACACCCGGAGGTATAAGATTGGTGAAATCCGTCCATGGCCAGGATATGAGGATTGAGAGGTGCGTGGCAAGGCACAATTATGTAGTTCCCAAGGTATCATAGACTTCATCCTCTATTTACATGCATGACCTTTACTGACACTGTCTAGAATCCGCTCTTTGTTTTGATGTGAAATGAAATTAAGTTGAACATTTACCTATTCTTTATTTCTCTGGTTTCCGATTTCTTACTGCTACGTCGGAATGAAAAATGCTGATAAGAATGTATTTTTGCTCACATAATGCAGCGTTTGAGAATAATTTATTTGTGCTGCGGTAAGGCTATATCTCTTTTGCTTAGGTTAGCTGTGCGAATGCAGATTTAGCATGTCTGTTCAACCATTTTCGTAGATTCACTGAATTAGTTAAGTTACCACAAAACTTCTCCCTGTATGCGTGAGTCAATAACCCGTCCAAACATACGGTCCCTTAAGAATCCAAATGAGGAGCGGAGTCTTATCTTCTCCACTAAAAAATTTTGTTTAAAATATATTTAATCTTATCGGAGTAATATTTTTAATCAAACTTAACCGATACATTTTACTGTCTCTTCGCGAATATGAATTATTCAGATATGGCGCGAAAATTCATCCGAAATCAAAACAATAGAAGGACTCTTGGTATTAAATATGCTTAATAATAAAATACATACATGGATGGGTATATCGTATATGTTTCAAGTTTGCCTGTTCATTTACGTCCTAAGGCAAATTAAACGCGTTCAATAAGCTTTCAATTTCAATTTTTTGCAATGCAATTTTCTCCAAATGTCCTCGTACGAAAAACTATTTAATTATGTATCCGCTCTATTTAAATTTTATATCGGTAACAAAGCCATTTGTCACCAAATAACAGAGAGAGACAGTGGAAGAGATAGATTCAGTCTTGCGTTTTTCCCGCGCGATATTCGCGACAGAAACTCTTGGAATAAACACTAAGAAATGGGAAGACACCAGAAAATATAATTAGAAATATACAAGTTACATTTTCCATAAACTCTCCCATTTCTTAGTGTTTATCCCTAGAGTTCCTGTCGCGAATATCGCGCGGGAAAAATGCAAGATTGACTCTACCCGTTCCATTGTCTATCTCTGTTATTTTGTGACAAATGGCTGTCTTGACGATATAATATTTAAATAGTAACAACGCTTGGGCCGGGTGGTTGGGGTTTCGTGTATGTAAATTTGTACATCTAATAATACATTTGTTCAATTACCCGTCCTTAATGAGTAGAATACTGCCTGGGAATGCTGCGTTGAACGAGCGCCCACTCTTTTTCATGGCATTTCATCCCTTCGGTGGATCACGGGATACCTTGTGTATGTGAAGTATCGAAAGTAGATAGACCCAGTATGACTGGTGGTCTAAATCTAGATTCTGAAGTTCAGAAATGTATATCTTTTATTTATGGGTAAATCGGTATTTCTTAGGAACAAAATTTTCGGTAGAAAAGCGTTTCATCCAATATGCAAAGTTACATCATCCGCCGTTGAGGTATTTAGCAACGATGCTATCATGAAATACACATCACATAAGTCAGCTGTAATACATGGGGCGGTCACATATTCAGTTTAGGAACTTACATATGATTTTTACTAGTATATCTGTGTTAGTGGGTCGCGGTAGTCCAGGGGGTAGACTTCTGACCGGAGGGCCCGGGTACGATTCCCGGTCAAGCCACTCTGGGCACCTGCAGCTCCACCCAAGCTTAGTACTTTTTTGGGTACCAGATCTTCCTAGGAAACCGCAGGGAAGGGAAGTGGCTCTCCCACCCTGAAGTGTGAATTTCACACGCCGTCGGGCTAAGTTCTGGGTGAACTCTACCATCACCTACTAGACCCACCTTAGGGTTGATTACTGTGTTTATGGTTTTTCTTATATGGTGTTAGTAAATTTGTCAGTATATGCTATAATTTTGAGGGAAAATGTAAGAAACATGAGTTGAATGTGAGTGCAATGAGACTGTAAAAGTTGAATGGCTGGTAACTTAACAGCCACTACCACATGCCCTTGCGATGGCTTGCGGGAGAGTGCATAGTTGTAGAACTATATGAACTACATAATTATCACTGAATGGCGGCTGATCTTAAATCATATGCATAAACTAACAGTTTAACCTACTTCAATTGATCCTTTTAGCTCTCTGGCAGCGTTGATTCATAGCCTAACCTAATAGAATTAATTAATGGAGTACTTAACATATTATAAAGTACAACACTCTCAGAAGACATCTTGGTATCTAAGTGTCACCATCCTTTATGCGGTCAGAGAGACCTCTCGGTCGTTCATATTAGTCATCTTAGATACATCTAATACCTCTTCGTAATTAATCATACCATCCTAGTACACATTAGAGTAAAACGTGAGGAGTTTTTATGCTCTTGGAAACTACAACTTCTAGAAATCGTTATCTTTATCTCAATACTAGTATTATGTGCCGTATTAGCTGCATCTTCGGAAAGAAAACCTTTCTCTGCCATTCCTATTCTGCCTACTACATCTCTCTTATTTTTTCCATCATTAGTGATCCTACTGCCTAAATATTAAAACTCTAGTGTATTGAGAAATTGCAATCTAGCAAGTATCCCATCTGTAAGAAATACCATCCCGGACGATTCCAAGTCAAAAACAATATTCATGCTGTTAAAATTCTACCGCGATTTTTAATAGCACATAACTTCTAACCTTATTCTATCGCGGAATGAAAAAGAAATTGAATATGCTTACAGCATTTATATATCGTTGCAATTTGAAACGTTATAATGATATAAATCTGATGACAGGAGAAATTTCATTGATTTTCATATTTCACGTTGAAGCACTGGAACGGAGCTCAACAAAAAATAAAATTTCATTGGAAATGTAATTTTGCTAAATGGCTGGAAAAAAATTTATACCTCTACCATGAACTTCATTTCAAATGATCAAGCGTTTTATTGACTACGCCAAATAGTGCTGGATTGAGTTTTCGAGTCGTCGCACCCGTTGGAGCACGTGCTGAAAAGAGAAAATGCTTGAAACAGCATTTTAAAAAATAGCAAAATATTTTTCATATCTGTCAGAACTCTCTATGTGTTAACATTTGAGATTTAAACCGCCGTTTTTAATGAGTGTTTAGTTATTTCAAATAAAATAGTTTTAACGATAAGAAGCTTTGGATTATTTTCCAATTACATAACATCGAGAATAGCGTGTTGGTGCCGACAAGTAGTGCCCACTTTTCTGGCTGCCATCTTGTCATTTATACAATACATCGTACTAGTTATGGGTATACTAGTATATGGGCAGGCTTAGAAAATAAAAAGTCAGGAAAATTTATTATTGGAGATAACAAACTCGGCAATACATTTAACCTAGATGGTATCGATTTAAATAAAATGAAAAACTTAATGTGCAAAGAGATTATTCTCATCTACAATATTTAGGAGCACGTTCTTTTATTGAGAATATGCGAATCCTACTAAAAGACACATGGATTTGTGTTGTTTGTAAGTGCACCGATCAGGTAAAGGAGAGGGTAGTTTTTTGGACAAGGTTGGATCACATTTGGGCTATAATGCAAATATTTAAAGTCCACAGGCTTTGATTAATAAAATGGATAAAGTTCAAAGGAGATCCACTTACTTTGCTCAAAATTGTTACGGACGAAAGTGGGAGTAATATTCGAGAAACACTGACGGCTGTTCCCACAGACGAGACGTTAGTGAGCGAGACTACGAACCTAAGATAGGTAGGTGCATTTTAAAACTTTTAGGGAAGCAGCGGAGTCTTGACTTAACGCCTGACGCCAGATAACTTCCTTCCTTCGACGAACTCGCGGTCACAACCAAACCAAGGTTGAGCCTTCAGCTTTTATCATAAAATTACTTTTCTCACCTACCATTCCTTTTACGAACTCTTTGCCGTTTACTCGCAGAATGGTTCAAATGATTGAACCATTCTGACACCCCTTTTCACATCCATCCCGGCGGCTCATTGTGTGTGACGTATTTGTGCATAGATAAGATGGAAACCAATTAATGAAAAGTTGATCCCTACTCTGAGACACCTCTAAGAAATCAGATGAGAGTGTGGAACGGGCAAATTCTAAGGCGATAAAATTCTAATCAAATGAAATTTTGTGAGCTGTGACATTTTTTCGAGACATATGAGGCGCGCGAGACTGCGAGTTGGTTGTAAAAAAGATTTTAACCTCGCATTTTTCTTATTTATTGCTTTATAGCATTGAAGAGTATTTTATACCAGCATACTTAGCAAAATGTTTCTAAGTGATGAAATTCACCCGTACCATTGTATTAGGCCCACTAGAATCGTCTTCAGCTCTAACTAATTATTGCTAGAGTGTATTTCAAAGGTTCAATCAAAAGACTTCTGGGAGGATATTCTCAGATTTATGTCGGCGATCTCCATGCAGAAATTGTCGATTCCGAAATGACCTTGCGAGCTGTGTCGACTGCTTTTATTCCCACGTGTCTTCATTTGACCATCATCCTTCTTAATAATTTCGAATGTTATCTCGTCCGTCCCGGCAGATCGTGAGATGATTTGTCGACCTACATTTCCCCTCAAATGAGAAGGTAGTCAAGGCCATTTCCGTAATAAATAACATTTTTTTTCACGGCTAAAAAACTTTGGCTTTGAATTGTTAATGAATATGGTTTTTGATATGCCCACCTATTTGGGTATTTCTTGTTTATGCTGAACACATGGTACAAGCAATGCAAATTTTACATCTTCCAGTGTTTACATATTTTTAACTTCACCATTCATTACATTTTATACACATGCCTGGTTTTCATTCAATAGTTTAGGTTCAGATACATTGTTCTATTGTAGAAATGTCATATTGTGTTATTAACTTATACATATATTATTCTAAATTCATACCGAAACCTTATAGATTGGTCCTTCTCAAAACCTTAACGCTAACTACACTTCCAAATGGGATTCGTTAACAAATAATTTATATAAATCGCCTTATTTTTTATAACCACATTTTGTGCACTATATATATATATATACACATATCAAAATAACCATTTTTATTTTACGTGTTTTCTCCAAGGATCTACATCTACATCTACATAAGTACCCTGCGAGCCACCAAAAAGGTGTGTGGCAGGGGGTGTAGCACCATGAGGGAAGGGTAAGGGTTGAGGAGGTTGGGAGTTAGGTGAGGAAAGGTGGGGGGAACCTGTAGGAAAAAAATATATATATACATATATATATATGTATATATACACACATACATATACATACATACATACACACATGTATACACATCCTCGCGAAGTCCCTAACCTAACAGGATGAAACTAATGATAGGACATACCGTCCTCACCATTCCTGTGTTCGTCTTTCAAACGTGTAACTATCTCTTTTTCTTATATATATTTCCATGGGAATGAATTCATATATAAAAAAACAATAAACACAGTAATCAACCAGAAGGTCGGTTTAGTAGGTGATGGTAGAGCTCACCTATGTACCAAGCCCGATGGCGTGTGAATATTCAAACATAAGGATAGGGGGGCCAGTTCCGTTCCCTGTACCGGTTATAATTTCCCAGGAAGATCTGGTACCCGAAAAATCAACTAGCTTGGTTGGAGCTGCAGGTGCCCAGAGTGCCTTGCCCGGCAATCGAACCCGGGACCCCTCGGTCAGTAGTCCAACGCTCTACCCACTAGACCACCGCGACCCACAGAATCAACATATATATATATATATATATATGTGTGTGTGTGTGTATGTGTGTGTTATTATTATTAGGTAATCTACTGGTTAAGTTAGGTTTTTGGATGGACACCACTATCAAATAAACATTTTGTAACTCCAAACAAAACCCAATCCAGCAACCTAATCTACATCAGGTCCCTCTTAATATCTGTGTACTTCCTTCCTCCCTTCATACCGTCCAACATCCCTATCCTGTTCCTACCCTTACCTCGCTTGCCCAACATTCTCCCATCTATTACCTTCTTCAACATTCCACTACCGCTCTATACGCCTTTCATCCATTTTTCCTGCCTTCATAAGATTTCTCTCAACAAACCCCTCTCCTCACCCACCATCTCCAGTACTTCCTCATTTGTTTTCCTTTCGGTCCATATCACCTTCTCCACTTTTCTCCACACCCACATTTCAAAAGCCTCCAATTTACGTCTATCCTCCTGCTTCAGTGGCCACGTTTCCGTGCCGTACATAGCTACGCTCCAAATAAGTGTTTTTACGAGTCTTGTCTTAACATTTCTACTCAACGTCTCCGTCATCAACTCCCTCCTCCTTGAGAAAGCCTCCTTGCCTAGCGCAATTCTTCTCCTTACGTCCCTACCACTTTGACCGTGTTGGTCCAAAACACTTCCGAGATATGTAAACTGTTCTACCTGCTCTATTTTTTCTCTGCCTATTTTAATATTTAGCTTAGCCTTTTTCTTTCTGGAAAATCGCATAACCTTTGTTTTATTAATATTGATTCTCATCCCATATTTATCGCACTGAACCTCCAATTCACTCAGCAATGCTTGCAACCCCTTGGCTGACTGAGCAACTTATGCCTGGTCATCAGCAAACCTAACCGATTTAACGAATTCCCCTCCGACTTTCATTCCTACCTCCAGTTCTTCCTATGCCTCTTTAATCATTTCCTCTACGTGTACGTTGAACAGCACCGGTGATAATGGGCAACCCTACCTAACACCTCTTCCTAATACTGCCCATCCGGACTCTCCGTTCCCCACTCGCACCTGAGCAGTCTGAGACAAGTACGTACAGGTTGCGGATCAGTCTCCTGTCCTTCCAATCCATGCCTATTTTCTGCAATACACGCTTTAGTTTTTGTCAATTCACTCTATCAAACGCTTTTTCGGAATCTACAGAATAGGCAAATACATCCTGATTGTATTCTATATTCTTCTCGATTAGTGATATCATTACTGCAATGGCATCTCGCGTATCTCCCCCTTCCTTAAGCCAAAATGATCATCCCCTAAGTAATCATTTGCCTTGCTCACCATCCTTGTCTTGATGATCCTGAGAACCACTTTAGCTGCGTAGGAAATCAAACTTATTGTTCTGTAATCCTCATATGATGTTGCCTTTACCTTTTTCGGAATAGGAACTAACACTGATCTCACAAAATCTTCCGGCCAGATTCTTTCCTCATAGATACTACGAATCAGTTCATATAGAGTATTCTTTCCACATTTTCCTAAACATATCAATAGTTCCGCAGCAATGTTGTCTACCCCTACGGCTTTATTTGGTTTTATCACCCTTAATGCCCTTTCTATTTCTTCGTCGAGTATGTCCGGACCTAAATTGTCTTTTCCTACGTCATATTCCTTTTCTATATATGACCTTGTAGGCTTAAGTTCTTTACCATATAGTGTTTCTATGTATTCCTTCAATCTCTCTTGGAGCATTTCAATGTCAACTATTATATTACCCCACTAATTTATATGTTCTCAAAATATTACCAATTCAACTCTTCTCATCAAAACTTTGTTGTTATCATGTTAATAGTTTTTGAGTCATATCACCTAAAGAAAACCAATCACAGCCGCACAGATTACATTATTCGGAAGAAAGTAAAAACGTGTTCAGGAAGTTCTAAATATATAGGTATATCCGCAGAAATCCTGAAGTCAACTTCTTGCATCGTAATAATCCTAAAACGTATGGATGAAGTTTGAGAAGGATTTCATGACTTAATTACTGCTTATGAGAAGAGGCTTCAATTTATTATGATGCCTAAAATTCAGGAATGAATGTATGCAGATATTATCGCATAGTTTAATATTAAGGGATGTACATAGGTAGTACGGAAGGTAGAGTGTTGGACTACTGAACGGAGCACCCGGGTTAGTTCCCGGGCATACCTTTCTGGGTATCCATAGCTCCAGCCGAGCTATGTGATTTTTTTGGTTCCAGGTCTTCCTGGAAAACCATAGGCAACACAAGGATAGGAACAGACCCAGATGGAGCACTTGGAGGCAGTTGATAACATTCTGAGTGAGGATAAGTAGGCGGGGGCCGTAGGAGTAAGACAAAATTATCTCAAAAAATGAATAAAGAAAGGGCTAACGAGACAATAGGGATGGCAAATTGGAAAGCGGTTAGAAAACCATGGAGTGGAGAAGAAATGATTGAGATGATGAATTCAAGAAAGAACTGGAAGACCGTCAACAAAGAACTATTGAAAAGTATAAGGGGTTTCACAATAAACTGAAGGCGACAAACTCATAGGGCAAAGGGCACACGGTAGAAGGAGCAGTTTACAGGGAAAGGGTGAGCTACTATATACAGGAAGGTGAAGGAACTTTCCGAGTGTAGGAAAAATAATTACGTTTGCACTAGTAGAGAGACGATATGTTACACTTTAATCGAAGAAGAGTTTTTCATGAGATGGAGAATATTAATGAGATAGTTAATATATGATAAAGATAATAGATAAGGCTGTACAGGCATTGAAAGGTAAAATGATAATGATGGTGGCTTCGGGACTACATTAAGATACATATGACTAATTTGCAGTATCAAAGAGAACGTTTTTTTTATTTTACACATACCTTTTAAAATAATCTAAGTTTAATACAATCCTAAGAAATATAGTGGTTTTAAAAAAAATTGTCAATAATAATAATTTAGGATGGATATATTGTGTATAGATAGTGGTTATGCGATTTTCCAGGAAGAAAAAGGCTAAGCTAAATATTAAAATAGGCGGGGAAAAAATAGAGCAGGTAGAACAGTTTACATATCTCGGAAGTGTTTTGGACCAATACGGTCAAAGTAGTAGGGACGTATGGAAAAGAATTGCGCTAGGCATATGCATATGAGGAAGGAATCTGGCCGGAAAACTTCAGTCAGGTCAGTGTTAGTTCCTATTCCGAAAAAGGTAAAGGCTACGTCATGTGAGGACTACAGAACAACAAGTTTGATATCCCACGCAGCTAAAGTTATTCTCAGGATCATTAACAAAAGGATAGAGATTAAGGCAAGTGATTACTTAGGGGATGATCAGTTTGGGTTAAGGAAGGGGAGAGGTACGGGTGATGCCATTGCAGTAATGATATCACTAATCGAGAAGAATATAGAATACAATCAGGATGTATTTGCCTGTTCTGTAGATTCCGAAAAAGCGTTTGATAGAGTGAATTGACAAAAACTAAAGCGTGTATTGCAGAAAATAGGCATGGATTGGAAGGACAGGAGACTGATCCGCAACCTGTACGTACTTGTCTCAGACTGCTCAGGTGCGAGTGGGGAACGGAGAGTCCGGATGGGCAGTATTAGGAAGAGGTGTTAGGTAGGGTTGCCCATTATCACCGGTGCTGTTCAACGTACACGTAGAGGAAATGATTAAAGAGGCATAGGAAGAACTGGAGGTAGGAATGAAAGTCGGAGGGGAATGCGTAAAATTGGTTAGGCTTGCTGATGAATAAGCTTTAGTTTGTCATCAGCCAAATTGGAAATTCAATGCAATAGATATGGGATGAGAATTAATGTTAATAAAACCAAGGTCATGCAATTTTCCAGAAAGAGCAAGGCTAAGCTAAACATTAATTAGGAGGGGAAAAAATGGAGCAGGTAGAACAGTCAACGTATCTCGAAAGTGTTTTGGACCAATACAGTCAAAGTAATAGGGACGTAAGGAGAAGAACTGTGTTAGGCAAGGAGGCTTTCTCAAGGAGGAGGGAGTTGATGACGGGGACGTTGAGTAGGGATGTTAAGACAAGACTCGTAAAAACTCTTATATGGAGCATAGCTATGTACGGCACGGAAACGTGGTCACTGAAGCAGGAGGATAGACGTAGATTGGAGGCTTTTGAAATGTGGGTGTGGGGAAGAATGGAGAAGGTGAAATGGACCGAAAGGAAAACAAATGAGGAAGTACTGGAGATGGTGGGAGAGGAGAGGGGTTTGTTGAGACAAATTCTATGGAGGCAGGAAAAATGAATGAAAGACGTATTGAGCGGTAGTGGAATGTTGAAGAAGGTAATACAGGGGAGAATGTTAGGCAAACGAGGAAAGGGCAGGAATAGAATAGAGATGTTGGACGCGATGAAGGGAGGAAGGAAGTACACAGAGATGAAGAGGGACCTGATGTAGAGTATGCCCCTGGATTGAGTTTTGTTTGGAGTTACAAAATATTTATTTAATAGCGGTGTCCATCCAAAAACCTACCTTAACCGGTAGATTACCTAATACATAAAATATTGTGCGCATGAATTATTTCTTTAAGGGCAATTTTGACTTCTAGCGTTAATTATGAATATCCTTAAAACCTTTTTTCTAGACTTACCTAATACGGCTGAAATAGCTTTCCTGGCTGGACTGACAATAAAGCGGTATGCTTCAATTGTGTACGGTTATCTCCGTGGTACGTGGTACGTGCTACCGCTTCACTTTTGTTTAGAATCCAGGACTCCTAAACGTCCAATTTTACAGAATTAATTTCTTACAAATAAATATGCATTTCTTAGAGTTTTCTAAATTTTTGTAGGCAAACACCCCCATTTTTAGGAGGATGTCTACCTTATCGCCATGGTATAAACCCATTGACATGATTTGTATTAATTTAATATCGCTTCAAACAATCAAATAAGAAGCTCATCATTACTTTAAATATTAAGATCGACGGTAGTCGCATCGAATTATAGCTTTAAAGGAGAGCAGGAAATATTAAGGTGTTCATGAATAAAGTATAAATAAACTTTCGCTCCTCAGATAATGAACATTCATTTTACTTTCCTTATTATTCTAACTCATATACTCGTACAAGCCGCATTTATGAGCATTAATTCGAGGATATTACCGCAAATTAAAGAATGCACAAATCCTTGGCACAGAACGTGAGTGAATTGCGAAAGATGACTTTCTGACTTTACCGATAAAAATTCAGGATTTATCTTTATCAGTAACCATTATCTTGAGAATTGAAAAACTAAGAGGGGCCATAAATGCGTATTATCCTAGGAGATCCCAAGGAAGAAAAAAAACAACTGAGAGATTATGTTAATTTGATAAAATTTTGTAAAATAAATATATTTCACTGAGATATAAAAGCTTATTGATATGCAATCTCATATTTTTTTAATAAAACATTCTGCATCATATGTTACAGCGAAGATATGATTCCTCTCCATCGGAGATATATATTTTTGGGTTTTGAGGACCCCGAAGTAGAAAAAGCTGCATTATTGACAATGGAATATTGTTGGAATGCCTTGAGAATTCTCCATATCATTAGTTCCAAACGCAAACATTAATCGGTTATTTAAAATCTCTTTTCTTTAAATTGTACGCCGTCACAGTTGCCATCACTTGGCTTTTCTTTGCTTGGCTACTCCAGTAGATATTCTTTTTTTCCTTGGATGGCGACTACAATGACGAGCGTTTAGAATTATTATTTACGTTTTTTGTCCATCCCAGAACCGGTATTTTCTTATTCATCCACCTGTCAATACTCATCTACGTTTTTTAACACAAAAAATATAGCAACGACTTCGGGCACTTTCTATAAATTAACGCCGAATGTACTTCACGTTGACGAATAGGTATACTCCACGATGTTGAGCTGGGTCGAGACGTCAGCAAACACATTTAAATCCGAGAGAGGTCAAGTAATTTCTTGTAAGTACCTATTAAATATAACTGCAAAGTAAATAATTCTTTTGCGCTGTAATAAAATGGCAAATATTAAAAAATTGAAGGCAGTTTTCATGTCCGTTGAAATGAATAGTGATATTGCTCACCTTAGATCGTACGCTTTTGAGGGCACGAAGAGCCATACTTTAACGTGCTCGCAAAGGAGTATGCCTAGATAATTGAAATTCCAATTCGCTCCCAAGACATATTACCCATTGTTCCAGATTTAGCTTCCCTAAAATTCTAAACCAATCTCTGTGGACTCGGAGGATTCGATTAATTATACTGACTCAGGAAGTTTTTAACCATTTGCCCTAAATCCGTTGTAACTACGAGAGGAGATTAACTCCACAAAATGCGTTTCCTGGCGTCATGGTTATCACGATTCCTTACTGTACCCTCTTCTCTGTCTTCTATTTCCAAAATAGGAATTTTTTAAGTACTGGAAAATGAACCACATATTCTACAATGCTACATACAAATAATAACCTAATTCTACTGATGCATGAGTGACATGTTATGGAAACATAAGCAATATGATCAAATGAAAATATTCGAGGAAAGAAAAAAGGGATTTAGATATTGTTCATATCTATATTTGTGCATGTAGTGACCTTTCCCATATCCTATTTCGATACCTTGAAAAAAAAGCAATGTTCATTTTTTTTTCATTGAAACTTTAAGCTGTCAATAAATAGCCTTCCAATCAATATCCAATCTATATGTCGGAAGTTCATAAATCATCCAATTTTAAATAACAGATTACATATTTCGTGGTATTTAAACGTTTTATGCTCATATTTTACATTCATGATAGAACAAAAGAACTAACTCTTTATGGTGCATGTTTTCCGACATGAAATAATAGTTAAATTTGACCTTTTTCATTATTAAATACTCGAAAGTTGGTGTGTAATATGATTTTTATAATTACCAAATTTAATTAAATTACGTTATCCATTTTTTTCTTTGCCATAGGTTCGCGACCGTGTTGAGACAAAATCTCCCTGCGCCGACGATTTCTTTCGGATCCCGCTTTCCAGTGTCGCTCCACCGCACCCTTCTCTTCATCCTTCGAGTTTGAGCAGAAGTGCCGCATGATTCAGGGAAAATTGAAATAAAACGAGGTGAGCCTGGGAGAGATCTTGACATTGGTTGGCGTCGGGGTCGTTACCCTGCTGGAGGGAGGGGAGTCTTGCGGTGAGGCTAGGTCAGGTGCCTCCTTTCAGGGCAAAGAAGGGCACAGCATGAATGGATTTTGTTGCATCTCCTTTCACCTCTTCCCACCAGCAGTTGGCGAGTATGAAATTGCAAATACAAAATGAACTTATAGTCTAAAAAGCCGTTTGCATAGTTCTACTCATATATTTCATCTCGGCACTTTGTTATAGGGTCGCCGGTAGTTTCATGAGAGATTGAAGGATGTGTACAAAAAGATAGCTAATGTAACCCCTTTAACTCGCATTGAGAGGAAACCACATGCTCTGACACAATTTAATATTTCTTATTTTTCGTAGGTATTGGCATGAATATTACGAGTGCTCGTACTATATTTCATGAAGTTCTAAATCACGTTTTCAAGGGTTCTCACGGTTTGGCGCTATGAGCATCAATGTCATCACACATTAATGCGATAGGTGAACAACACACTTTTTGTATCCCGTAATCATGGAACGTTGAAGGTCTTTTCAGTGATTATTTTAGGGTGGAAAAATGAATATTTTTTTCAATCACATCATAATCCATCCATCCCTTAAATATTTGTAGATTTTTGGCAAAAATTGGATTCTTAAACTCTAGAATAATCCAATTTTGAAATAATTGACTTATAAAAAAACTTAAAAAGATCGCTGTTCAGAATTGTTTGGAGGGCCAAAGTCGCATGAAATGTCATCGATCACAGCTCGTATGTCACCAGGTAGAGAAGCTGTACCGTCAACCTATCCAACCATTTTTTCTCACGGTATTCATCATAGATGAATAAAAAAACGTTTTTTCCTAAACAAAACTTTCGCCATTAGAAAAAATGAGGTTGCGGTACATTTAACTATCAACACTGTGAGAATCATGTAGGGTTGGATTTCATGGGTCTTTCTAGTAATGGCTGTACTTCAACTTTTTTAATTTTAAGCCTATTGGCCATTGTTTGGGTGGTGACTTAGAACATGTTCAATTCCCGTGAAACTGCATGGAACCCACACCGCAGATGTAATCGTACACCGTTTTGTAACGCGCATCAAATTCGCACAGCAAACCGTTACGCATGAATGCTTGGTGATTAATTTTTTAATGTCAATATTGCCTTAGCATTACAATATCACAAAGCCAGCTCCCAGTCACGAATTTTTTCTCACAAGCAGCAAAGAGAAAGGCATTTATACCCATCACCGACCATTTCCATTTATCTCACCATTTGCCGATTACGAGTACTCATCAAAATCCCTCCCCAGTCAAGTCTACTGAATCGCGGCCACGCCTTGCCTCTCATTTACTCGGTTTCTTAGCGATAATCAGAAAACATTTTCACCCGCAGTCGGAGCACTTCGAGACGGGCCAAACACCAGAGCGTTCTACAAATGAAGTTTTTTGAATTCTCACCGCGCGCATTTGACCTGGTTGTGTCGCATCATGTGGGGGAGGAAATGAAGAGGAGCAGGTGAAATGTGACAAGAGGAAAAAAATACATCCTAGGTCACAATAAGAGTCTCGTTCACTCGCTCATATTGACTGTAATCGAGACCCCGGAAGAACATGCTCTCCGCACGACGATATGCGTTCGTCGTTGATGGGGAGTAAAGGAGGTGGTTGTTGCATAAAAAAACAACCGCAAGATGAGCACCTTCACCTCACATTTCGCATAATTAACGCCCGCCGTCGAACAAATAGCCCTTCACCGTGACGAGTCTATTTCTCGATGGAGAATTTCAACCCCTTCCGCCGCTACCCCACATCCTCCTTCCCACTCACCCCCGTAAGGCAACGCCGCCTCCCAGGGCCATCCTCGCGGCCATCCATCCCATCTCTGAACGCCGACTACCTCGCGTTGGGCTAGGCGAGGGCCTCTGGGTCGACACCCGTTAATGCTCACGGCTGAGGACTCTTAAAAGGAAATACCACAATCGCGGCGCTGCCCTGAGCACACACAAGAGAAGAACTGTGTGCGCAGGAAATTATTATGCCGTGAGGTAAGTAGATTGCCTAGCGGGAGGTCGCCTTAGTCATAAGAACGGCAGCGCCGGGTGGAGGCTAAACCACCACCTGCTCTATTCCTCGCTGCTCCGTGGCATTGCGCTTTCCAAAGATGCCGGTCCAAATTAGTCCATTTAACTATACCGATGAGCTTCCAGTGTCTCATATATCTGTATGAACATGGAAGAAAAGTTGGGAATCAATTCTTGACTTCATGGTAGAGGTAACCACGAAGAGAGAGACTATTTCCACGAGTGATCTTTCTGGGTATCAAAATTTTAAAAGTCTAGAAGCCGATAATTGGTTTCGGACTCATTGAAAGTACAAATGTACGAGCACAAAATAATAAAATATTCACTAACTCCCTTGGGAGGGTAAGTTTTCCTGAGCCTCCAGTTGGAAGTTTTGGGGAAAATTACAAATCATCATACTAGTTGTTTATAAAAATATTAAATAATCTAGTATATTGTAAACAATAATAAACATCCACCAATTACTTTGAAAATATTTCTCTGAAATTGTAATGGATTAAAGGCTAATTTTAGCTCTTTTTCAGAAAAAATATCATCAAAATAACAAAACATTTTACTGTATTCATTCTGTTTCACGTTAGATTAAGGACAATTTAAATTGAAAAGGGTATCAAAAACAAAACAAAACCATAAAAAACTTTTTACGGAAAGAGTTCCAAATAGGAGTAATGAAATGCATGCCCCCAGAGGGCTCGGAGTTACATATTCCGAAATAGGGTAGAGAGGACAAGGAAGGATGAAATGGAAGGATAAAAGGAAATAGCGCACCATAATCACGAGTAAGATAGAGTTGTGCCCACATTCAAATCGGTTAGATACATCAAAGAACATTGAGCGAGTGATAATGAGATTTTGGATTACTATTATATATTTTATATACGAGGTGTGTTCAAAATATAACCAGAATTTTTTTCTTTTCGCGGGCTTGGGGAGTCCGAATGTCAAACTTTTTTTTTGGTATACATACTCCTGAAGTATCAGAAAACTTTCAGTTGTTTTCCTTGTGGACTTTGTCTTTGACAGCCGCTAAGGTTAGACTTCTAGAGCTAGCCAGATATGGCTCCGTGTGACTTTTTCCTGTTTCCAAAAATTAAGAGAACCTTGAAGGGCCGTCGTTTTACTGCCGTAGATGACATTAAAAGCGAATCGCTGAAAAAACTAAAGGCTATCTCAAAGATCGAGTTTGAGAAGTGTTTCGGGGATTGGAAGAAGCGCTAGTTAATCTCCATTTGGGACTATTTTGAAGGTGACAACATCAATTTATAAGGATAAATAAATATTTTGTCCGAAAAATTCAAATTATCTTTATTTTTTGAACACACCTCGTATATTCTATTTTTTTTAATATACGTATACATATTTATATATAATATTTAAGTTTGTGATCTGCTCAAATCCGCCTTCCCCACCTTTCCTGTGTCCGTCTTTTATAATTTTTCCTATCCCCTTTCCGAATATTTATTTTTATGTGTGAATATTTGTTCGCCGCATGGCGGAATTTCGTGTTTGAACGTTTGTGTGTGTGTGTATATATATATATATATATATATATATATATATATATATATATACATACATCTATCTATATATATACGTCTATCCTCCTGCTTCAGCGACCACGTTTCCGCGCCGTACATAGCTACGCTCCATATCAGAGTTTTTACGAGTCTTGTCTTAACATCCCTACTCAACGTCCCCGTCATCAACTCCCTCCTCCTTGAGAAAGCCTCCTTGCCTAGCGCAATTCTTCTCCTTACGTCCCTACCACTTTGACCGTATTGGTCCAAAACACTTCCGAGATATGTAAACTGTTCTACCTGCTCTATTTTTTCCCCGCCTATTTTAATATTTAACTTAGCCTTTTTCTTTCTGGAAAATCGCATAACCTTTGTTTTATTAATATTGATTCTCATCCCATATTTATCGCACTGAACCTCCAATTCACTCAACAATGCTTGCAACCCCTTGGCTGACTGAGCAACTAATGCTTGGTCATCAGCAAACCTAACCGATTTTACGAATTCCCCTCCGACTTTCATTCCTACCTCCAGTTCTTTCCATGCCTCTTTAATCATTACCTCTACATATACGTTGAACAGTACCGGTGACAATGGGCAACCCTGCCTTACACCTCTTCCTAACACTGCCCATCCTGACTCTCTGTTCCCCACTCGCACCTGAGCAGTCTGAGACATGTACAGGTTGCGGATCAGTCTCCTGTCCCTCCAATCCATTCCTATTTTCCGCAATACACGCATTAATTTTTCCCAATTCACTCTATCAAACGCTTTTTCGAAATCTACAAAACAGGCAAAAACGTCCTGATTGTATTCTATATTCCTCTCGACTAGTGATCTCATTACTGCAATGGCACCACACGTACCTCTTCCTATCCTGAACCCAAACTGATCATCCCCTAAGTAATCATTTTCCTTACTCTCTATCCTTTTGTTGATGATCCTGAGAATAACTTTTGCTGCGTGGGATATCAAACTTATTGTTCTGTAATCCTCACATGATATAGCCTTTGTCTTTTTTAGATATATATATGCATATATATACATATATATATATATATATATATATATATATATATATATACACAGACCAAATGATTGAAAAAAGTCGAAATTATCAAGATATTATTTTAGTGTTCTTTTTGTGTGTTCTCGTGCTGTGTTACTGTCTAAGTTTTTTATTCAACACTTCCGTGTTACTTCGAAGAAATCATATATATATACACACATATATATATATACATATATATATACATATATATATACACATATATATACATATATATGTTTATACACACACATTCATAATAATATTTAAAAATATACAGGCATAAATAAAGTGTAAAAAATAGCGACTGACCTTTACCGGCTTCATGATCCTGGAGAAACTTTAAGTTAAGGTACTCGGACTGAAGAATAGTTCTCTATCTCTAATAGTTCTCTATATAAAGTGCAAAGGATTGGTGACACAGGGATTATATTGCCGTGGTTACCCATCGAGAAATTACAGAATAAAATACATTGTAGAACATAATGATTAAAGCGAAGATGCATATTACTGCCATTTTTATGTTTGATATGGCTGAGAAATGAATCGGATACAACGAGAAGAACCGCGTACATACTAAATGGAAAAGTCATAAGAATTCAAAGTCGTTGGGACGTTATTCTGGGGGCACATGATGAAAAGAAAGAAAAGAAACTGAGAAACCAGGTTAAAAAGTGGAACCTCAAAATAAATGTTTGAAAAATTTTATATTCTGCATCCAAACAGGGAGAATATGTTCAAATATACCTAGGAAATAGCACATCCATACTGCGGGAATAATTTTCCGCTATTGGAAACGGAAAGAAGCATTCACAGATAACATAAAAAGCAAGAGGAGGTCGTTTGTAGAAAAGCACAAGCGTAGAAGACTTTCTATGAGAAAGAAAAACTGCAATCGGAAAATAGGACTGGCCTGCACATAAGAAGCGCACATAAAAACGTCCGCATGGGTTTTCCTTTCCTGAAACTGGTACATGTAAGCGATGGCAGAATGAACAATGAAAGAGCGACAGAATATATTACTCATGATGAATTATGGAAATGAATAAGCAAGGCCGGCATTAATGCTGTACCGGAATTGGCTAGCAATGGCTTTAATGCAGCTATTGCTTTAGCAATAAAGCTAGTCTAGCTACTTCCGGTTTTTTTCAATTAAAGTTACAGTTTTACTACAAATTTAACGATTCCTATATTCAACAATTCAAATTCCTCTCCCAGTTAATGAATATTCCAATCACCTTCCTTTGATTCGAAATTCTCACTCTGCCTTCGTCAGTGATAAGAGTAAAACGGAGATAAAAATGTTTGTAAATTTGCACGAACAAAAAATATAATAGGTATGTAACTGAAAAAGAAAAACATTCAACCAGAGAGGCTTTGACCTACAATGGAGGAACTGAATTAGCAATAATGTCCGTCTAGCTAAGAACTGATTGCAACTGAAGAACATTTACAGCAGACTTCAAAACAGGATAGTTGGCAACGAAGTTACAAAAATCTTTCTTTCAAAGTACTTTAGAAACTTATGCGTATGGTATGCATTTCCTTCGGTAGCCATGTTCTAGAGATGGACAATTAATGCATGCCATTTTTTCACCCGACGTCGCACATATTTATCGTCAAGAAACATTTTATTTTTAGCATTGAAAAATGTGCACACAGTACGAGATACGTGGTATTATCCTTTGGGAGGGAAACTGAATTTTCTGCTCATTTTCTGATACATAATCAGCTGCTTTGACTTAATTTCACCAGAATTTTACTGTTTGCTCATAAATCTTTTGTGTTTCCGTTTCTCTAAGTTCTGGAAAAAGGAGTTACGCTCAAAATGTTGCTCAGGTTTCGCATCCAGATGAAGGGTAAATTGTGCTGGCCGTGCTTAGCAGTTTTCTAACAGTTTTCAATCTTTTTCCCCAGTTTTGCACTTTACCACATAAAATATGTGCTCATATCATTTGTGGAGAAAATGAAATGCATTAAAGAGATTGGCAATATTTTACTGCTACGACAAACGTATTTTTTATTGCAGAGGCCATCAAAAAGTTAGCTGTCAGCCAAAAAGTTAGATGCCAGCCAATAAGAATTATCACAATATGCTTTGAGCTTTGCGCACCAGTGTTTCTAGGGTTTTTCCCTTAAATAATACTTTCAGTATCGGTTAAAACAATTTTGATTTGACTTTCTAACGTAAAATATTCACTCCATTTTCCGCTGCACTTGAATGGCCAGAGTCCCTCATAAATGGGTGTCTGAAACCGCTAACTCCACCAGGTCGGAAGTTAAATGTACAGTTTTATTACAAATTTAACGATTCATAGATTCAACAACAATTTCAATTCTTTTTCCGGTATATGAATATTTCAATCCCTTTGCATCGAAATTCTCACTCTGCCTTCGTCGGTGATGAGATTAAAACCGAGATAAAAAAAGTTGGTGAATTTGCACGAACACAAAATATAATATTTATGTAACTCAAACAGAAAAACATTGAACCAGAGAGGCTTTGAGCTACAATGGAGGAACTTTGGAGTGCTGGACGCTGGGCTACTAGGGTATTTTTTAGCTTTTGTTTCCGGTAACGCAAACAGGAGTTATATCAAGGGTTAGGCGCCGGCGTTCGTAGTTTTTCACTGGTACTTATTTGGGCGAGTCCCATCGCCAGGCGAATCACCAAGGTCAAGAGGCAATAGAGCGTTGCGGGCGGAGGTGGGCCGGCGTCGTGTCTCGGGCCTGCAACGAATTGTTGCCAGAGAGAATTAAGGGATGAAATGCAAAGAAGGCAGGAAAGTTAAATATAGTATTTTGATCGGTAATTTTGTTTATTGATCAGACAACTTTTATTGGGGCGAGATTGAGACTTCAATGCCGAACTCTTGTACATTACATTGAAGACAGCGTTAAGCACCCAGGCCCTAGGTGAAAGAAAACTCACCTGGGTTAGCGGGCGAGGGAAAATCTCCGCCTCCATAGGGGCCGGCCAGCAATGGGATGAACATTGTGACAAAATGTATTAATGTGTATATATGTACATTTATACGTTTTGATGTACATATATTTGAATTCAAATGTCGATGCTCTTACTTTTCCCCGATAGCTGGGAAGTGCTTGTGTTTACTGAGTGTATGTTTTCGCCGGCGAGGGAGGCATACATATGCTGCCGGGATTTGGAGAGCGGAATTGCCGGACTCCTTGAAGACCTTGGCAATGACGATTCTGCGCTCCTAACGCATTAGGAAAGCTTCCTCTGTGCTGCATCTTCACTCGCTGCAATTTTTTTCTACCCGACGACAGGAAAACGTCCTGAGTTCACATGACAGACCAGAAGTGTCCACGGGGCAAAAAAGAACAGCGATAGCGGATTACGACTCAGTTGTGGATGGCTACGCACCGCTGCCTTCCCTCAAGGTTTGGAAACAGTTCCCGGGAGAAGTTCGTGCGTGACTCCCAGCATCAGTGAGTCTTCAGTGGGCCGAAAGACGGCGGGGCAGGGAGGGTGAAGGGATGGAAGTGCCTGCAAAAGGGCGTAAGGCGACCTCACGGCCCTTTTATTTTTCATTTAAATTGTTATATTTTTAACTTGAACTCCAGTCTGATGGCGTATTCGTCGTTTTTTAGTTTCTCGAAGCATTCTTATCAAATACAATTCCTCTTATATTCCGGTTAAGTGATGTAATCCCATAGCAATAATTATATTATCTAAATATAATTTATGGTTTCCAGCGTAACTTTATGGAATCGGTTCATATTGGAAAGGAAAGAATGGTAACTTTGTAATTCCACATAAAATTTATTGCGATACGACCCGGGTAGAAAGAAAGCAGGAAAGATAAATATAATATTTTGATCGGTAATTTTGTTGAACCCGTTGAACGTCGAAACCCGTATCGTAATAATTTTCTGTGGAAACAAAAGTTTACCGTTCTTTCATTTCCATAATAACTAAATATTTTAAGTCCCACTAATAAGGAATAATAGTATTTATTTTTTCCCAGTGAAACTTGTGAAGTATTTCTATTTTATTTTCATCAATGGAGGAGCTCCACAACGTCAAGTATGTAAATGCACATAAGTTCGAATGTAACCCAATCAAACAATTGTGCAAAACTGGGAGTGGATCTGAAACCTGTGACCTTGTTTGGTTCCACTACGTACCAATAGCCCATATGATTATGAACATTGCTACTTCGTTTTCTACCCCACTGACACGAAGATCACCCTTGCATCGACGTATGCAATGTTACCTTGGCACTTTTTTCGATTACCGGTGACTTTTTTTTGTTATTGACGAATTCTCCAACCTATCTCCAAATCAATCCGATTTGATAACCCACAGCCAATCCTACCAGAAGAGGTTTCAATCAAATTTCATGAAACAGAGCCCCAAACGACCGATTTTCATACATTTAACCTTACTACGTGCAAGTAAATCGATCTTCGATTGAATTTCACCCATCTTGCAGAAGGAGAGTGACTAATATTAAATTGGTACCGTCAACGACGCCGATAATTTCGTACAACCAATTGAAATCGATTAGAGTGAAGTACTTGGTGTTTGAAACATATGTACGTAAAGTCTTTTCGAGTTTTCCACCAGTATCTCGCTGCCGACGATTGGGAGGACAACTATGTTGCCCTTGTCTTCAGAACATTGAATGGCACTTCTCAAGTGACAGTTCTACAGTATCAGACTCGACGCTCTGAGAACGATAGGAAATTAGGCTTCGAAACGTTAGATCGAAATAGTTAACCTGTTGGAAAACGTGACATGGTATATAAGGGTTGAATCTCAAACATTTATTATGTATTAAAAAATTTATGATGACAATAAGAAATTTAAATAGCTTGACGTGCCCACAATTAAGGTCATTATTTAGACCAATGGTGTATTTTTAATCCATGGCTCACTCTATTGATGAAAAATATTGTTGAGTGATATATTTTATGCAAGATATTCTTCTCTGCCTGACATGGATTTTTTTCTTTTATTAGCGAATAGAGGTGTGGCCATGTTACGCCATGCACATAGATCTGTAAGCCACGTTGTCCACCTTAGATTTTATAATACTTTGGTACGTAATTGCAGTACTTGCTGCGAGAAACTTCTACACAAAATCGCGCTACGGGCAACCGAAAAATTGACTCCAGACTGTTTTCGCAGATTCACTAGTTGGTACGTAAATGAGACTAAGGTCACATTCCGTCAGTTTGTTATTTCGTGGCAAAAACCCGGAAAAATTAAGAAGCCAATACGAATCAATCTTTGAAAAGTAATTGTGCAAATTAAAGTAGTTTTCCTGGTGTAGCCGTTATTCGTTCCAAAGCAAAAATCCCGAGCGGTTTTCTTTGTGGTTCTCAATTATATTTTACAACGGCAGAAAGTCTTGCGTTTACGGTCCTCTACCTCACTGATTCCTTTGAAATTTCTAAGATCCGTTATCGTAAAACACACTTGCTTTAGAATATTTTCATAATATATTGTATTTGATATCCGTTGCTCAAAATAGATATGAACACCTTCAGGAATTATTAAGGCGAAAAATTAATACGCTAAAATGGCATCGGATCCAACATGGTCGTAGTTCCCATTTAATCAGGTAGGTACATTTTTTATGAGGGAGTCGCAGTGTTATACGTGACAACATTCCAAACGCAGGGCTTCGAGGCATCCTTCCCCCGTCTTCTCGTGAACTGCGCGTGTTACTACCCACCCATCCAAGGAGAAAAGAGAAGAATTTGCATTTAATCAAAAAAATGCAAGACGTAAGTATTTCAAGTGCAATGTCCAATGAAGTTTTGAACAGATGAGCCGAAAAATGTACTTAGTTATGCTCTTTCAACCCGCTGACGCACAATTTTGTCAGATTGCCTTACAGGAAAGGCGTTCTATTGTGTTATGTAAAAATCGATAGGAAAATTTTGGTTAATATCCCAGAATTAGATTAATTCATTTCTTAACTTGTCATTGTCAGATTAATACCTTCAATTTGCATTGATAAATTTATGATTTTCAATCTCTTCGCATGCGTCTCGACGTTAATACATTTTTTTCCAAAATGGGTACTATATTTTTAGTTCCTTGTCAAATTAAGGAATAAAACAAAGAAACTTATGCGAATATTGATGCATTGCTAGGTGAAAAATTACAAATTTATTAATTATTTTCTTTTATGAACAGAGATAAGTAATTACCAAAGACATGAACCAAGCATACTCTCTAAGCCGTTAATTACATGTGGAAGACATGAAGTATTTAAAATAATAGAAATATATTTATTGCCTTTTGAAAAGATAATATGTATTTTTCAGGTGTTGAAAACAGGCATGCGAATAACAATTTACGCAATTAAATTTTATTCACAAAACTAGGAACTATAAAATATCAATCGTATGCACTAGTTAAACTTAATGATGACGATTTTGCAACGGTCTGCTCCAAAGGTATACACATTATCATTAACTATTCTACCGGCTAAGGTAGGTTTTGCATAGATAGAACTACCAAATAAATATTTTGAGATTCCTAAAAAAACACAATCCAGCAACCTAATCTACATCAAGCTACACTTCGTCTCTGTGCTTCCTTCATCCCGTCCAACATGCCTATTTTGTTCCTACCCTTTCCTCGTTTGCCTAACATTCTCCCCTCTATTACCTTCTTCAACATTCCACTACCGCTCAATACGTCTTTCATCCATTTTTCCTGCCTCCATAGAATTTCTCTCAACAAACCCCTCTCCTCACCCACCATCACCAGTACTTCCTCATTTGTTTTCCTTTCGGTCCATTTCACCTTCTCCATTCTTCTCCACACCCACATTTCAAAAGTCTATAATCTACGTCTATTCTCCTGCTTCAGCGAACACGTTTCCACGCCGCATATAACTACGCTCCATACCAAAGTTTTTACGAGTCTTTTCTTAACCTCCCTACTTAACGTCCCCGTCATCAACTCTCTCCTCCTTGTGAAAGCTTCTTTGCCTAGCGCAATTATTCTCCCTACGTCCCTACCACTTTGACCGCGTTGGTCCAAAATACTTCCAGGAATCGTTAACTGATCTAGCTGGTCCATTTTTTACTTAGCCTTTATCTTCCTGAAAACTGGCAAAACCGTTCTTTTAATCATATTGATTTCCATCCCAGATCAATCGCACTGAATTTTTAATTCACTCAGCAAAGCTTGTAACACACACACAAATCTCCAAAACTGAAAAAGGCAATGAAGAGGAGTGAGCACCAAAAGGCGGATATATGTGCACCTCCATTTATTGGCACACAACATAATCTCAGATTTTCATAGAATTACGATGAAATAGAAAGATAACAATGAAAGAAACAGGAACCTATTCCATTCAGATTCTCTGAAATATCAAGTTTTTTACTCGATTAGAACCAATTCACTGCAACTGATTCATTACCCAGTCAATTCCACCCAATGTACTAAATATCTCGAGCATGAAAATGATATTTTCTTCAATTTAATAGGATTTTGTTGTGCTGTACACCAAAAAGTTTTTTTCTGTGTCATTATTATAATTCTGGAACAATATGAAGTTCATCAAATATGCATTTATATGAGATCACACAGCCCCAGAAAAGATTATTTGCTGTTGTTTCCCTCACCTCCACTGTAGAATCACGCAGAAAATTTAGAAATTTGGAGTTTTTTTTAAGTATAGCAAATATTAATATGATTTTCCAATATAGGTCAGCAGTACCAACTAAGAACACTTTGCTGTATTGATATTGTAATGAAAGTCTGTGTATGCAATCTGAATCGATCCATCTGGAGAGATATTACATCAAACGAAATAGGAAGCATCAATAAGAAA
Organism: Hetaerina titia; assembly: GCA_037158775.1. Classification (NCBI taxonomy): domain Eukaryota; kingdom Metazoa; phylum Arthropoda; class Insecta; order Odonata; family Calopterygidae; genus Hetaerina; species Hetaerina titia. The sequence goes on from CM073779.1 coordinate 2,493,128, forward strand.
TTACCTCTTGAATCCATAAGTTTAGTTCGCCTAATTCGGCTACATAATCTTTATCAATTCAGCGGAATCGATCCATTACCCTATCTAATCCTTTGTTAATCACGATTATTCTCGTTCACAAATTTTTGCCCACTTACTATTCAGTAAGAAACACTAACCTTTATTCTTTTTCGAAATCATATTTGCACTCTGTATATTGACGAAATGTAACCGTATATTTTTCCGTAAAGAGTACGAAATCTCCTACAATCCGATAGGTCTTCCGTTTACAATTAAACACAGCTGTTCCGATCTTTCATGGTAGATTTTTCCACGCATTTTTCCCTCAGAAGTGTAACATTCAAACATCAAATTAAGGGAAGTTCCTTCTCATGTACCAACAGTAGTCTCCGCGGAATTTCTAATCCTTGATATAATATTCAGCCTTAATTGAAAGAGAGTTACGTCTCCAATAAGCACGGAGGTAGTTTAGGAGCTATGTATATTCTCTAGAGAATATTGGAATGATTTTAGGATCCAATTTTGGGAGCTGTAAAGTTCTGTAAAAATATTGACCGTAAACTTCAATATCTCACTACAGCTGTCAACTTCTCAAGCTCCCTTTGCTATCAATGAATTCATCGCTGGGTTTTGTTCTGCCAGGTGGTAAAAGAAAGGGACTTTTATTTTGTGCCGCAGTGGAAATTTAAAGCTTTGTAACGGTACAAGTTTTTAGGGACGGACGCTCTAAAAACCAGTCAACCGTGCAATGAAATCGCACAGTAAAATCTGAAGTGTACAGAAAAGCTTAAATTCCATTTAGCAAAAAAGATATTTCGCAGTTTTTGAGAAAGTATCCATTCAATTACGGATTATTATAAATATATATATATATATATATATATATATATATATATATATATATATATATACATACATAAATATATATATATATATAATCTAACATGAATGAAAATATTGCAGTTGTCAATTAATTGCGTAATTCCAATGTTCTATTTTATCAACACAATCTCAATTTTAATTATTCATCTATGCACACAAACATACACATTACCTGAACCACCCAAGATGCCGTACTATAAAACCGTGAAAGAGGACATTATTAATCCTGTTACTAACAGTTAGATGCCTTGATTTATTCTTATGTAAAATTAGAAAAATAAAAGTTTGGAAAAGTTTACTCATTCAAGAAGGCATGAAATGAGGTCTTTTGAAACAGATTAAAATACTTCCGCTCGCAGCTGGTCGTGAATGCATACTACAAATAGAAAGTAATATCTCGGTCGAATGTCAGAAAGGGTGCAACAAACCACGCAAAATATTTCAATTTTAGGCGTACTTCTAATCTTTTTTTTACTTATTATTAAATAACTTTAATTTACAAATATTTTTGGCAAGAAAAAAGAAAATACAACATTATGTAGTAAATTTTACGCATACCTAAATATTATACCTAAGTAAATTTATACCTAAGTAAATTTTGTGGTCTCTAGGTAAATTTCCACGGAATGGTTGTGTTCCTACTTTCAGTTTAACATTAGATATTAACTGATATTTAAGTCTCCGTTGGAATTATAATTCGATATAACCAATCGAAAGACAACTTTAATGAAAATACGATTATACAGGGTCGCACCCAAAACTGGTAGGACTGATTTTTTTACAAGAATTTAATTGACGATATACTTACACCGACTTAATAATCTTCAAATTATGCTCCTTGACCTGCTACACACTTATAATAACGTTGCTCCCATTCCCCGCACACCCGCTGGAAATTTTCTTTGGCGATGCCGTTGATGACCCTCGTCGAAGCCTCTTGAACGGCCTTTATCGAATCAAAACGTCGTCCCTCGAGTTTTCTTTTCATCAGGGGGAAGAAAAACAACCGGTGGTGCCAGATCAGGAGAATAGGGCGGGTGCGGCAACGTGGCAACGCCATATTTAGCCAGGAGCTGTCTGACGACGAGCGCGCCATAGCACGAATTTTCGGTACCATCTTGGCGCACAACTTGCGCATGGCCAAATCCTGTGAAATAATGCGCTGGACGTTGGATGCAGACAGACCCAACTGGTCTGCAATTTCTTCACTGGTTAAGCGTCGGTCTGTGTTCAGCAGTGTCCTCACTCTGTCTTCAACGAGCTCCCTACCCTCTTTAAACAACTTGTGCCACTCAAATACTGTGAAACGGCTTAAGGCAGTGTCCCCATAAGCCTGCTTGATCATATCGATGGTCTCAGTCACCGTCTTCCCGAGTTTCGCACAAAACTTCACGGAATAACGTTGCTCTAAATTCAGATTCATTTTGTTTTTCGACGCGGACAAAAACCTTTTTCACTAAAAACGGTGTCCTCACTCAACGACAGCCCGCAGGCGACTGAGGTTGGTGTCGGTCTGTTGCTAAGAGCCCCCTCCACCTTACCCAGCCAGGCAGACCCCCCTCCACCGCTCCGTTCGCGGCAGAGAAAATCAGTTTTACCATTTTTGGGTGCGACCCTGTATTATACATTGCACATTGCTATAGAAAATGAAAATGTCAACGCTATAGTAAATGAAAAATATTGCTCATATGATCACTTAATCCCGCTGATTTATTTTGATGTATAGAGTACATATCCAGCACTTCCTTGTTTGCTTCCCGTTCACTGCATTTCATCTTTTCCATCCTCCTCCACTCCCATATTACAACATATCACCGTAAAACACCAGCCTCCATTTCAGAGTTTTAATGAACCTTTTCCTGCCAGTGTTACTCAACGTCATTGCCATCAATTGTCTCCTCCTAGAGGAAGTGTGTGCCCAACGCAACTTTTTCGTTTTATGCTCCTCCTAATTTGACCGTTTTGGTCCAAAATACTTACTATATGGATTATATGTTGCATTTACTCTAGTTTAGGAATTACTTTTTTTAATAATTTATTTATCTCCAGGATGGCGGCTAGATGAGCGATGTTGTCGTATTAAAACCACTTTGGAGAAAGAGAGCGAGGAACGAACCTATTTATTTATCCAATGACCGTTTCAAGTATACGGTGAGCATGTTGGATAGTCAGTGTAATACGCCATGGATGAGAAAATATTTTAGCAAAACAAAGGTTGTGTGTAAATACAAAATGAACGGACCGACGGTCGTGAAGTAATTAAAACTAGATAAACGAAACCGAAAACTTGATTGGCACTAGGTTGTAAATGGCGATGAATCAATGAAAACGAGATAGACGAGACCATTAACTGTTGAATGAGTGCGTGTTCACGTTCTCACTGTTTCATTTTGTAATTTCTGCGCGACTGACGGATCCCTGGAATAGGAGGAGTCCGTGCAAACCCTGAACGAGTGAACACTTGTGAATCGCAAAGGTCCCCGTTTTCGAACACTCCCGAGTGATTGAGTGAATGAGCGAGAGCGTACTTACACCACTTTTATAATTTTCTATTCATCTGTGTGATTGACGGGTTGCAGGCACAGGAAAAACCCTTGTAAACCCTTAACGAGTGAGTGTGTGCGATTCACAAAGATCTAACACGCCCGAGTGATTGAGTGATTTCGTGTTCAGGTAAGTCCTTTCTATTTCGTTACATCCGTTTTATAATTTTGCATTCATCTGTGTAATTGACGGGCTACTGGCATAGGAAGGATCCCTGTAAATCCTGAGTGCGTGCGTGAATGCAATTCACGACAGTGAATATTATTCCTTAACGCACCCTAGTGATCGAGTGGTTGTGTGTTTTAATTTTCTTTTATTGTTAAAATTGTCTTTTTGTTTGTGAGTGAGATATACGTCGGTCACTGTTTCCCAAACACACCAAAGTGACGTAGTGTGTGTTCTCTACTACCTTGATCAAAAAGTTCCCGTAATAACCACCGTGTGGCGCTCCCATCGTTCCGATTTGAGTTCTGTTTTTTTAAATTATAAGGGGGGAAAAACTCCACTGGCCGTAAAAAAAACAGTCGCAACTCTCGTCAGACCAAATTGTTGTGTTGGTATTCGCGGGAACCAACCACAACCTCTCGACCAAGAATACCCTCTGTGGTGGTTTACGGGAAATTAATCCACGCCAGGGACCACACACAGCCACACACACACTATCCTGTCTGGAATCCTTCACGAAGCTGTGAGACTTCGTTAAAGATTCCAGGTGGAAATGTAATCCTTCACGAGGCTGTAAGGAAGACCCCGTTAAGGATACCAGGATGTATTACAAGCACACACTCTGTGACTATCCACGAAGGACGAGCACAGACCAATCACACACACTAGCACTCAAGAAGCACACACACACGCACTCAAAGGGCCCAACTTCTGGGAGAATCTGAAACGATAGAGCGCAGACGAGGATAGCGTCGAACACGCGTGTTTCGGCCACAAAGTGGCCCTCTTCAGCGAACTGATGGGAAAAACACCTCCAACACAAGGTTGAAAGTAAACTACCGAAGACAGACGTCAAATATATATAGTGACTGTGAAAGGATGTAGGAGATAGGGGACCAATAGGATTAGAACACTTTAGAACACAACCACCCTCACACAGCATGAAACCCCTCGGTACATCAAACTTCCATTCCACCCACAATTAACAAAAGGGTTAGGAAAGATTTTCAAAACCGTCAATACGAATGTATCATTTAGCAGCAATAACAAATTAAAACATTTATTAGGTAATACTAAAGACAAAATCGACGCCTCAAACAAGTCCGGTATTTACAAAATCAATTGCTCCTCTTGCGATTCAACTTACATCGGCCAGACTCGGAGGAACATTAAAACTAGATTCAAAGAGCACATAGCCCATTACAGATATAACAGACCAGACAAATCAAGCATTGCCCAACATTTACTCAAGGAAGACCATCAAACATCAGAAAACGAAATGAAACTTATCAAACAGACTCCCAACCACCTTTTGGACGCCTACGAAAGCATTTTTATTCACAAATTCAAGAAGGTCGTAGTTAACAGCGATAAAGGGCCGATCCCATTCTCTCCTCTTTATTCCCTTTTGAAATGATTTCTAACTCCTGTTTTCAGCGGATAAGGTGATACTTTGTAATTCCGCAGATTTTCAGAGTCTGTGGAATTACAAAGTGTCATTTCAAATTTCCGTTGGACTTAGTACTCAACCCCCCCCCTTATTACTTCTTCCCGTTCCACCCATCCCATTGGTTTCTGTTCGCCCCACCTTCCTCCCTTCCCCCCCCCCTCCCCCCCCTTCCTCTTTGCCAATAAGTTTAAAGTATTCCATCTTCCCACTAATCCTATTGGTCCCCTATCTCCTACATCCTTTCACAGTCACTATATATATTTGACGTCTGTCTTCGGTAGTTTACTTTCAACCTTGTGTTGGAGGTGTTTTTCCCTTCAGTTCGCTGAAGAGGGCCACTTTGTGGCCGAAACACGCGTGTTCGACGCTATCCTCGTCTGCGCTCTATCGTTTCAGATTCTCCCAGAAGTTGGGCCCTTTGAGTGCGTGTGTGTGTGCTTCTTGAGTGCTAGTGTGTGTGATTGGTCTGTGCTCGTCCTTCGTGGATAGTCACAGAGTGTGTGCTTGTAATACATCCTGGTATCCTTAACGGGGTCTTCCTTACAGCCTCGTGAAGGATTACATTTCCACCTGGAATCTTTAACGAAGTCTCACAGCTTCGTGAAGGATTCCAGACAGGATAGTGTGTGTGTGGCTGTGTGTGGTCCCTGGCGTGGATTAATTTCCCGTAAACCACCACAGAGGGTATTCTTGGTCGAGAGGTTGTGGTTGGTTCCCGCGAATACCAACACAACAATTTGGTCTGACGAGAGTTGCGACTGTTTTTTTACGGCCAGTGGAGTTTTTCCCCCCTTATAATTTAACCTAGAGGCCGTAGAGCTCTTGATAATTCTTACTTCTGTTTTTTTGTTAAATTGGTACATCTGTTGTTGATATTCCCTTTAAATCTTAGTGTCATAACTTGACATTTGCAAAAGTTACGTAGCCAAGAGTACATCTATCTCTGTGTGTGTTGGCGATTTTTTACAATTGCAGAAATGGATTTAAATTTGCAACAACGAACTTGTATTAAATTTTGCGTAAAAAACGGATTTAGTGGCGCACGGACGTTGGAAATGTTGGAAAAGTGTTTCGGCAACGATTCTCTAAAAAAAACGGTCGTTTACCAGTGGCACGAGCGGTTCAGAAGTGGTCGTGAGTCAATCGAAGATGATGAACGCAGTGGCAGACCATCGACATCGAAAGTCGGTGAAAAAATTGATAAAGTAAAAGAAATGTTGGTCAATAACCGCAAATTAACCATCAGAGAAATAGCGGAGGACTTGAACATTGCCTATGGATCCGCCCAAGACATTGTGGTTAATGATTTGGGTTTCCGTCGTGTAGCAGCAAAGTTGGTGCCAAAAGACCTCAATTTCATGCAAAAAAGAGACCGTGTTGACGTCGCAAAAGACATGATTTGCGAGGCTGAATCCGATCCCACATTCATCAAAAGGATCATTACTGGAGACGAGACGTGGGTTTATGAGTACGACACGCAATCCAGACATCAGGCAAGTGAATGGCGTTCACCAAATGAGCCGAGACCAAAAAAACCACGTCGTTTTCAGTCAAAAAAGAAGGCAATGCTGACGGTTTTCATGGATTACAACGGTGTAGTGCATCATGAATTTTTGCCAGAAGGCCAGACAGTAAACAAAGAGTATTATTTGGGCGTTATGAGACGTTTGCGTGAAGCAATTCGCCGAAAGAGACCAGAAATCGTCGCACAGTGCGTCGAGACCGTCGCACAGTGCTATCATTATTCGTAATTTTTTGACAAAAAATGCAACAAATACCATCCAACAGCCACCGAATTCACCTGATTTGGCTCCCTGTGACTTCTTTCTGTTCAATCGAGTTAAAAAACCATTACGGGGAACGCGTTTTAGCAGCCGAGAGGAAGTAATGGAAAAATCGCAGGAAGCACTGATGGACATACCGAAAACCGAATATAAAAAATGTTTTGAGGTTTGGATCAAGCGCTGGCATAAGTGTGTTGCAGTCGATGGGGATTACTTTGAAGGGGACAATATAGATTTAGATGAATAAACTTGTATTTTTAATTTTCTGAATAAATTCCGGGAACTTTTTGAACAAGATAGTATTTCCCCCTCTTACTTGTTACCTTGTTTTATTCCCTCCCCCCATATCACTTAGTGCCAACCAAGTTTACCGTCTCGGCTATCTCTTTTTCAAAGGTTGTGTCGTTTTTTGAGAAATAAAAAGCTAATCTAAATTGTTTATATATACACTTTATTTAAATATTTGGGAAGTAATAGATATTTTGGTTTTATTTGAACCCAAGCTTTGAATGGTGTCTATTGCTCGATAAAGAAAGTTTCATCTACTCGATTATTTTAGGAAGATAAGCAGGGAAATTCTAGCCCATCAACGATGGATAAAAGTTCTATGAGATCCCAGATGTATCAATAATTTTAGAGGCTTTTCTGATGCTTATGAGATGCAAAACAACCGAGTTATCTACACCATTATGAACCATAACCCCTTCAAGGAACGCATACTGTTTATTCACTCTGGGATCTCATGTTAACTTTTTTCTTTAAACATTGAATTTTGTTATTGATGTCAGACAGTATATTTTTCTCGAACACTGTTTTGAGCACTGTTTCTTCAAGTCGATGATCAAATTGTGATAAACCTGAAATAACAGAATGAAATATAACTAGCGACGATTCAAACCAGCATACGTGTTTCCTCTCCGCCGCCCAATACAGTTCTATCCAAATTCCTCCTTCCCCCGAAAACCCGCTCCTCTCCATTCCTCTCCCTCCCAAAGCTGAAACATTGAATCGATAACTACAAGTTCTTCCAATTAATACTTATGCATAATTGCTGTGTTCCAATGACATTAACGTTATCGTCATTTTCGCTTCTCACGTTTACCTTTAATTATCAACAAAGCGTTATGCGGCTTTTTTCCTTCCTTCAACTGATCTAGGCTCTAGGATAATATCTCCCGGCCTCCTAACGTTTGCAATGTAAACTGTAATTTTGGGATTTTACGAGGACCGGCGAAGAATACGTACGGTCAGGAAATTTTTGTGGGTTTCATCAAGCACAATTACACCCAGAGCTGAGAAGCTAACACGGTCAATGCAGATGGGTATTACCGGAAGAGCACACATGAATGAGAACTTTACATACTTCAAGCAGCGAATATTTAATCGCCCATGCTCCTCGTCAATATGTACCCTGAAGGTCAATTTTTAGGAGGGAGGGTGAAGCTCGCCTTGTAATGAATATTACAGTGCAGGTGAATAATCCCAAATCTAAGGTCTTTCAGAACATTGAGATGGAAAGGAAGATTTATTTTCAGTAATTTTAAATTATTTCAAAGCTTGAACAATCCTTTATTTTTCTACATTATTGTCATTTAGGTAGAGGAATGCTTATCAAGGTCTTCTCCACGACAACGGTCACTCCCACGTCGCCTGCCAATGGTTTTGAAAGTACGTCGTCACCCACCCACCCCATACTCTAGACTTCACACCCAGTGACTATTACTTGCTTCCTGAATTGAAAGATCATTTGGCCGGAAGATAATTCAGCGAAGATGGCCAGGTGAACGATGAAGTTTAATGCTTTCTCAAGGACATGGCGTTGAGCTTGTGTGATTTGACCATAGAAAAACTGTCTACAAAAATGAGTCGATTGAAATCAGCATTATGTAAAAAAACGGAGAAATATTTTTAATCTTTTCAATTATACACTATTGAAAATAAATGTTTCTTACAATTTCTAAAGAAGTTGGAGATCTTCCTTATGGGATTACCCTCTAATAGAGAGGTTTGCAAATAGTGTTTAGTGCAAGTTCCTCTTTGCTATCTGCGCTTTCTCAGAAAATCCTGGGACCCAGGAAGCCGATTTCAATTATAATACCAACTTCTATTAGAATTTTATTGAATTCGATCCAATATTGTGTAGCGAAAGCGAAAAAGCATTGTGGCTATATGGGATATAATTACAATTAAAATTATATCAATCTTTATCGATTTTGTATCAAGTGCATCTGTAGTTAGAAAAATGTATGAATTCAGATTGTGATATAAAGTACTTGAAAAATGAAAATGTCCATCAGCGCAATATACACCGTTCATTATCCCTGATGAGAAATGCAAAGTCAAATAAGGATTCCGCAATATGTATCATATGTCGCAATGAAGAGGCACGTTCACGAAAGTCATGTTTTCCGAATAACCGTATGGAAAGAAATGATTGTCGCTGAAAAAGAACAATTATCAAATAACTGGAAACGATACTGCTCTAACATTACCTGTCTTTGTGCAAAATTAAGGACACTAAGAATTGATGTATTCTTCTTTTACAAAGGAATAATAATGATTATAATAATAAGTATCTGGCCTAAAGAAAAACATGTTTAATGAATATTCAAGGTAACACATTTGATTCTAGTTAACTATTGTTTCTTAGCGCCAATTTTTGCGATAAGAGCAGCAGAAATCCTCGTTTACACAGTAAGAATATCAAGTGTATGGGAAAAGTGATATGTTATCCATTTTGGCAAATAATTAATAGATGATTCAATTCGGCCTCTTGAGAATATTGGTGAGGTGTGAAGATTTGCTGAGAGAGCAAAAGAAGAAGAAATATCTCATAAATACGGCATGAATGCGAACAAATACTATTGCAGGCCAAAAGCTTAAAAAATATGGGATCATATTATGGTAGAGGCAAAAAAGGGTGAATCACAGAAGCAACAAGAGTAGAAATACTATTTGCAGTAATGATGACCAAAGTTTCAAAAAAGGTGACAGAATTTTCTAATGGTTAAGTAGTGTGAGGTGCTGAAGTATAGGACTGAACAATACTTACGATGAGACGTATTCAATTTTGCGCCAAATTTTTTATGAGAACCCTGATGTGAAATCTTAAGAAATATTGAAAAATAATTTCCTTCAAAAGTGTTCCTCAAAACAATGAGCGTTCAAAATACGAAGGACACTTCTGGGCGTCCAAGTGCCCAGCGCGAAGTTGAGTCTACCTTTGGTAATGTAGGTAGTGTGGATCTTGGCGACCCAGTGGCATGGATTCGTAGGATGACACTAAGAATCCGCCTCTGAGCCCACTGTTAATCTTCCGCGTCTGATCTTTTTCACCAAATGGCCTCTCTGCAGCTTTTCTTTCTGCTTGGCACAATAAGGCAACGGACCAAATTGATCATCATAAAAAGCCTGTCGATTCACCGCCAGACTCCTTCGGCTTAGACAAGGTACATTTTTCAAATTAAGTACAAACCCTAAAACAGGATTATAACTACACATTTATTACCATTCATATTGACTGCAAAACGGGCATTACCCACATGTATTGGATTCAATTACCTTTTTCCAATGATTTCGTGTGCAAGCCCTAGGTAAGAACAATTACCGTGGGTGAAGGTGAGGTGAACATGGGCTTCAGAAGCGATGTGAGGGTAACATTTCATGTATCATGGCAAAGACAATCGTCCCACATTTTAAAAGACACGGAAAGACATTGAATTATTTCTTTAACAGCCTAACAGTCCATCATCTTGCATCTCTTCTGTGGCTGCATTTCAACATTTCCTTACCAGAGCTGCAACATAATGCCGAATGGAACGAGGAAATTTGGGATTATGTATGACTAGTAGAAATATATCTAAAGCAACTTATCCCATCTTACAGTAAGAACCGGCCAAAATATATGAATGCTGTTATACAGATGATCCAGTGCAATACCGGTTATGTTCAAAAAGTTCGCGAACTTTTTAAATAGCGCACCCCCAGTGGATTATTTTTTAATCCTCTTGAAAAGCGTTATGTCCGCGGAAACTTCTTATATAGACTTCCGCCTTCAACCACTTTGTTGACATCATATTTTGTTGATTAGTTACGGCCGTTTATGTGAAGGGGTGTTTGTGGAGTTTGGCGAAAAATCGGATCCGCGAAAATAAGTTCTTTAAAAGAGCAGCGTTGTTCTGTGACATTCAGCGTGAAACTCAGCAAATCCTTTACGAAAAATTTTGAGTTGATTACCAAGGTTTACGGTCAGGATGCCATGGTGTACTCTCGTTCTAATATATTTTTGGTCAGATTTTTTATGTCACTATGATAATAAAAAATAACATAAGTGTGCTAATATACCCTTTCCTATTGCAATAGATTCACCCTTGAAGAAAGGCACCACACAGAATGTCGTTACAGCCAACAGATAAGATTATAGCATTTTGAGGCGTCCTCATCACAAGGTATCCAAGTTGACTTCGAAATAAGTACGACAGAGATATCCTCTCATCCGTAATTGGTGGAGAAGTTCAAAGGCTTCATCTATAATTTCTTCCACGCGTTTGCACACCTGGGTGACCTAAGCACGAACTCGCGTCACGTATCCTCAATAAAAGTAAATTTAAAACCACTTTTCACGGCAGCTAACCCCTAAATGGAATTTTCGGTAAGGTTGCAGAAATTCTTCCATTCGAGGGACCACACGAAGAACGGTGGCTATTGGCTAGCACGTAAGAAATGCTCAAGCCGCAATATATAAAATACAATAATGATGACCTTACAATGATGCATGGGCTGAAATGCGGGCCATATTCATTGAATGTATTTGCTGAAAGTTCTGCATGAGTATCGAAAAATCATGCCAGTCGATAGAGTAAGCCAAAGGAAAGCTTCTCTAGAAGTAACAATTCGTAATATTATAAGAATAAGATAGAACAGTGAAGAGAGTCCGTGTGAAAGCAGACATACAACAAAAATACCATTACGTCAACACGAAAACGCACGTTATGGCAGATGAAAGTTGACATAGTCTGAAGCCAGACGTCAATAAAGTAATTGTAAGGCAATTCATTTTAATAGAAAAGTCTTTATACTGAATGAAAATCTCATTTTTTAAGCGAGAAGGAGAGCAACATGACACCATGAAATTGATCCATCTCGTAACATTTCGCATTTCAGTACGAAAAGTCAACGGAATTTGGACAACATTATCCTGAACATTTTGGAATGAACGAGCATATTACGCTAAATTTTAACACATTAAAAACAAATGTGTATGAGGAAATTCATGATCTCTCTTTGAGCGACCCTTGTACATCATGTATATTCAATAATACTCCATGGGAACATATGACCCCGGTGCAATTAAAACCCAATTATACATCATTAAAGCGCCTTTCCTGCAAAGAATATTTACAGCATATACCCTAAGTATCACAGCACTAGCGCAGGAAATGAAGCCGCGTTGTATTTCGCGTGTAATGCGATATTTCAAGGACGGCGATAGCATTCTTTCACCTACCGTGTGGCATGAAAATAATGATGACCCATTGTAAAGGTCGCGAAGACTCCTCGCGAGAAACTGATAACCTTCATCTCAGGAGTTCCTCAGGAAAGCGTTATAGGGCCCCTACTTTTATTTATATTAATTAATGAAGTCAGTGAGCACGTTGGTAGAAACCTTGGATTACTTTTAGACGACATAGTGATTTACTTAAATATAAAGATACCGACAGAATTACGGCAACTCCCTGGCGATTTAGACTAGATCACAGAAGGCGTGATAAGAGGATGGGACCTGGAATAATATATCAGAAAGTGTACAGCTGTGAATCTTTGGAAATATATTAAAAGATAGACTAGACGTAAATTATAAACTAGATGAGATCGATTCGGTATTTCATAAGAGATAAAACATTTGATCAACAAGAAAAACCTAAACTTACGAGAGTAGGGTGCATAAACTCGTATATAGGGTGCACACATTAGAAGAATATGCGGGTTTCTCTAAAAAGCCTACGCATCATTGGACATGATTGAATAAAAAATTGGAGTTACTTGGTCGAAGTAGGGCCACTTTTACAATACGTTAAAAGTATCCATAAGCAAAGAGGCTTTCACAAGGAGGAAGGAGTTGATGCAGGGACAAGATGTTAAGAAAAGACTCGTAAAACGTTTGATATAGAGAGTAGCTATGTACGGCGCGGAAACGTGGTCGCTGAAGCAGGAGGCTAGACGTAGATAGGAAGCTTTTGAAATGTGGGTGTGGAGAAGAATGTAGAAGGTGAAATGAGCCGAAAGGAAAACAAATGAGGAAGTACTAGGTATGGTGGGCGAGGAGAGAGGTTTGTTGGGAGAAATCCTATGGACACAGAAAAAATGGTTGAAGGGCGTATTGATCGGCAGTAGGATGCTGAAAATTGTAATATTTTTAGAATTTTCAGCATCCCACAATACAATTTTACAATTTTGGAATTTTAGGCGAACGAGGAAAGGGAAGGAACAGGCTAGGGATGTTGGAGGGATGAAGGGAGGAAGGAAATACAGAGATGAAGGGTGGCTTGATGTAGAGTAGATGGCTGGATTGTGCTTTTTTAGGAGTCACAAAATATTTATTTGGTAGTTGTGTTCATCCAATACCTACCTTAACCGGTAGATTACCTCATAATAATAAATCCAAAATCCACGAGATATGGCTTTGTTATGTAATTGGAGTACGTTAAAATGACACTATAGTTTGATGAACATTGCAATGAAATATGAGTAATTATGAAGAGTATTCTGGAGGTATTAGGCAGGGAACCTCTGGATTCTCGATGAGAAAGAGCAAGACTTTAAGGAAACCAAGGTCACCCGAGTTTTCTTGTGACAAGGAAGGAGGGAATCTTTATGCCACACACCCCCTCGGCATCTTTCACAGTATTGCATACATGTTGCCCCATGCGCCACTACGTCGGTCCACATGGTTTTCCCACTAAATTCACCCGTTATACAATTCAAGTACATGCGGAAAGGAAATGCGTTCCAATACTTCTTAAAACTGCAATATTTCAAGACTTTTCAATGGATTCCCATTCACAGAAATCGTTTTAACTTCAAAGGAGGGGTAATATTTGCCAATGGCAATAAGTTCTTAACTTCAGAGTAGAATGGAGAATATTAATGATTCAATGAATGAAGCCTCACTTGCGTAATTTATGCCCTGTATTTACAGTCGTCAACCAGCTCTGAAAAAACACTAAGGGTCTTCCTACGTCAAAATATGCAATATGATATCCCAGCATTGGGGGTTCTGTGGAGTCTTCCACTAGGAGCCCGGAAATCATATGGAAATTTTGACATATGAAATCCCTTCGAGTGTGACAGTGATTATTAATATTGCAGTACACGTTCTACATTGCATTTGGCTTGCGATACAATGGTAATGTTTGTCTATGCACATATGAAGGTATTTTTGTCAATTTAACTCCTGCCTGCTTTTAGCCTGTGATCGCCATACTAAATCCGTACAGCGGGAGCAGGCAAACTTCTGGGTTTTACTCTCCTTTGGTTTTTTCGTTTTTTTCTAAACGTCCACCTGTTTTGTTAAGTTATATGTCCAAAATGGCGTAAATGATTTCCATACTCTCGAACCTCACGCAATATTTAATTAAATGAGGGACAGTTAAATAGTAGCTTTACTGAGGAGGTAACGTCAGGTTTTTTTGTTGAATGTAATGCTTTTCCATACATGAGAGACAATCACCACAAAATAAAAATGTTGCCTTCATGTGGAGTAAGTCCGGCACTGCCGTTTCATAGTCTGGATAAAGGATATAAGGATTATGGAATAATGGCCAAGATGTACTATTTTACACAATATTATATGCTCAGAAAATATTACTTCCTTCTCTATATGACACAATATACACCATGCGCCTAAAAATCGCTTTGATTTATTTCCGTTTTATATTATTATTAACATAATTATTAAGTATTTTACCGATTAAGGTAGATTATGGATGGAGACAGCTACCAAATAATTATTTTGTGACTCCTAACAAAACCTAAATCCAGCAACCTACTCTGCATCAAGTCCCTCTTCACCCCTGTGTACTTCCTTCCTCCCGTCCAACATTCCAATCCTGTTCCTGCCCTTTCCTCGTTTACCTAACATTCTCCTCTCTATTACACTCTTCAACATTCCACTGCCGATCAATACGCCCTTCATCCATTTTTCCTGCCTCCATAGGATTTCTCGCAAAAAACCCCTCTCCCTCCCACCATACTTAGTATTTCCTCAATTGTTTCCTTTTCAGTCTATTTCATCTTCTCCATTCTTCTCCACATCCACATTTCTAAAGCCTCCTATCTACGTCTATCCTCCTGCTTCAGTGACCACGTTTCCGCGCCGTACATAACTTCGCTCCATATCAAACGTTTAACGAGTCTTTTCTTGGCATCCTTCTTAACATCCGCAATTCTTCTCCTTACGTCCCTATTACTTTAACTGTGTTGGTCCAAAACAATTCCGAGATACGTAAACTGTTCAACCCGCTCTATTTTTTCCTCTCCTATTTTAATGATTAGCTAAGCCATTTTCTTTCTGGAAAATCGTATAACCTTTAATTAATATTTATTCTCATCCCATATCTATCACACTGAATTTCCAATTCACTCAGCAATGCTTGCAACCCCTTGGCTGACTGACTAACCAGGGTTTGGTCATCAGTAAACCTAACTGATTTTATAAATTCTCCTCCGACTTTCATTCCTACCTCCAGTTCTTCTCAAACTTCTTTAATCATTTCCTCCACATGCACGTTTAACAGCACCGGTTACTCAACAATTACATCACTAATTTGTTTTCAGAGTCCTCATCTGCTCCCGGGAAGGTGTGCGAATCGATCACACTTTTCCTGAATCTTTGCCTATCCATAATACGAGGCAATTCATAAAGTAACGGCCGTTTGCTTATATTTAAATACTGGCGCTTCAGAACACAATTTTACTCCTGAAGCCCCATTTACTGATTCATTGAGAAGCTATAACGGCATTTTTTTGTTTCAGAAGTTGTTTGCTTTTCCGTACATGCAAACAACAATGTCCGCGACAATCGTTGATCCCGCCAGCTGTGAAGTGCGTTCTGTCATACGATTCTTGTATGCAAAAGGATTGTTGGCTGCTGGAATTCATCGGGAATTATGCCTAGTTTATAAACCTACAATTATGAGTGAAGAAAAGGTTAGACAATGGTACCGTGATTTTAAAAATGGACAAAAATATGTCTAAGACGAAGAGCGAAGTGGTATGCCCAATATTCTGACAAATGAGATTGTTTCGCAATCGGAACAAAAACTGCGATGTGATTGATGCTTGACGATTAACGACCTGGTTGAACAATTTCCTCAACTCGGACGCATAACTGTCTACAGTATTGTTACGGAAAACTTCGGATGCCGCAAGTTGTGTGCAAGGTGGGTACCGAAAATGCTCACCGACCACCACAAAGAGCAAAGAATGTCCAGTGGACGAGAGTTTTTGGGTCGTTGGGAACTCTTTGCCCACCCACCGTACAGTCCTGACCTTGAACCTAGCGACTACTTCCTCTTCTTGCACTTGAAATAGTGGCTCGGTGGACAACGTTTCGAAACCGAAGAGGAACTCAAAAACGGCGTTGTGAATTGGTTCAACTCTCAGGCGGCGAGTTTCTATGCAGAGGGAATAAATAAGCTGGTGCAGCGGAACGAAAAATGCTAAGAAGTGAACGGCAATTATGTAGAGAAGTGAAGTGGATTTTTAGCTAACTTAAAATGTCAATAAAATGTGTTTCATATGAGTATATTTTTTCCTGTGACCAAACGGCCTTTACTTTATGAGCACGCCTCGTATAATCTAACTGGTGCTTTTCTGAGTCACCTCGCTTTTTTCATGTATGCCTACACCTTTTTGTGGTTTCTAAACTATTTTTTCTGGATGACTAACCCATGTCTCATGCAGAACTCAATTGCTCCCCGCGGTCATTCCTCGTTTCTAAACCGTAGTCCCCCACCTCATCAAAATCTCTTCCTTCGCCTACCGTCGCATTCCAAACTCCCATCACTATCAAATATTACCCTGCAGGAACACACGTGAATATGTTCTCTACCTGATCGTATGTCCTATCGACGTCTTCCTCCTTATGATTGCTTGGCAGCATGTATACCTAAACTTCTTTATAAAATGGTCGCTTTCAGCATCTTTTTCATTTTACAGTGAGTTTATTTGGGACATGTATTCCGTTGAGAATCAATCGTCCTCCGAATCGTTTCGTACTATTCTAAAAAATATCCAACTTCCAAATTTTCTCCTTTACTCCGTGCTTTCTCTTTCATTTACCCCACAGTGTGGATCCTATAGCATTCCTGCCTTCAGCACCAAAATCCCACTGGGAAAGAGGGGGAAAGCGGGTATCACGAACTCAGCATTCAACTGAGGCATGGGGAAACTCGTAGTCGTTCGAGGGCGGTGATTGTGCGCGCCGTGACTCGCAAGATGGACCCTAACGCGTTGACGTTCGAGACTGAAATGGGGAGAACTTCGGGTTCCATGCCAAGGGGGAACAAAGGCGAGCGGAATTTGAGGGGGGGTTGTCGAATATCTCCGCGAGAAGGACTCCTTCTCCGTCATTTTCAGCGTGGAGTCACCGTCTTGAGACGTCCGAATCCATTCCAGGAGGGGACCAAGTCGACGAGGCCCATCCCGCATTTCTTTTGTTCGCCACTTTCGTCCTCCGCCGGGGGATGGTTGGAGGGAGTTGGAGAAGGGCGGAGGGGAGGGGGACGGAATGAACGTGGAAAGTGGAACCGCTTTCTTCACACGTATTCTTCATCACGCTCACTCCCCGCGAGCCCGTGTGCGCAGTAACGGTTCTTGATCTTTGAAGAGCTAACGGGGAGGCACTGTAGTTATTGGAGATGCTGAATTGTTAATGTCAGCATGAGACGCAAGACGCGATGAGTGTCTCGTGCGAGACATCGCTCCTTGCAACGCCTAAGGGCCTTCAAGTGTGAGGTGCTAACGGCACGAAGTGACGACCGATTTAGAGACTCCCCCATCCATTTGCTAACTTTCTTCTCTTCGGAAGCGTCAGGATATTTACTCGAATTAAAAAGTTATTTGAAAAAAAACATGTACGCCGTCTGCACATCAGCGCTCGGCCGCTCTCATTCTTGCAATTAGAACATTCAACTCATTGTGTTTCTTTCCGATATCCACTCAACACGCCCTGAAATAGACGTTTGATGTCACCGTGAGACTATTACGATGGGATTACGGAAAATTTATGTCCTAACCGCTTTACCTTGACCTTCAGTCAGAACATGATGAGTATGATTCAAACCAAGTTGAACAAAAATCTACTACAATCTATAAATGAATTACTGGGCTAGTGAAATATTAATAAAAATTGTCACCAAAAGACGATTTTAACAGTGATACATGCCAATATTTTTAATAGTGCCATCTGAAAACGAGTAAATGATTTTGTTTCCATCAGTATGCCTGCTCTCACACTCATTGAGGAACATTTTGATTATTTTTGGCGCTACACACTCGTGAAGAGAAGGTACTTCAATAACTTTAAAGAACTCCTGAACTTTTGGAACCATGGAAGTTTCCCAATTGTCGAACTTTGACGGCAATTATAATGGAGGACTTTTTTCAATGGAAGAAACTTTCCTTCAAAACGCACCAAAAATTTTTCATAATAACAGTTTCAAATTTACCAGTGGCAAAAAGTATTTTCAAGGGAACAGAAAAACATGAAAGCTCTCTTTGGAAAACATTGAGAAGGTGAAAACTTTCCCATTGGTCACACTCGAAGGCGGATTGTTGCCCTATATCATCAGAAATACAAGAAAACCACTAAAAGAAAGCCTGGTTGGAAATTACGCAAATGAAAATCAAGAAGACAGGCAAAATACGTCATACAGATATTAAGAGATTTGAATGAAGACAGTTGGGAAAAAAACAACAGGGATTATTGATAAGTGAAAGGAGTGCAGAGATGGAGAAAACCTATTTTCAGATGGGTATCAGCTTATGGTGAATAACCAGGTCATTTCGTTATGTTAGTAATCACTCGGGAATAATTAGATACTATTTCTGATGAGGTTTAATGGCCTCAAGGTCTTTTGGGAAGCCCTAGGTTCCCCTGGCGGTGTTTTCAAACACGTTTCCGAGCCAACTCGACCTGGAATTGCACCTTTCACAAAACATGTAGCAATTACTTTCTGAAAAACTAATATTTCTCCTCGGACCGTCTACTGTGCCAAAAATACCATAAGAATAAGGGTAGCATAAAATAAACCTATCGGTCATACTCTGTTTTAAACCTCTCTTGAATGAACAAACGTGGTAATCATGCGGACAATTGAACAGAAATATATGATTTATCAATAAATTGCACCAAAATGTTTTGGAAAATAGATATGAGGGCGTAATCTTTTACTCAGGATGGTTAAATTATACTTAGAGCATGTTAGGCTTTACTTTGGTAACGGTAGTATGCTTAACTCAGCTGTGCTATTAGATTTGGCAGGTGAACTGGCCTGGTAATCATTCTCAGACCGAAGCTGAAATCAAAGATTAAATCTCCAAAGCAAATTAGAATCGTGTTTCTTTTTTCCTGGCGTTAAAAAAAGCACTACAATCCCCCGCGTAAAAAGATATGACGGATGATGGTGAATATAAGACAAGAAAGATAAACCTTATAATGTTCAGGTGTAAAATGCAATTTTTCCGGCAAAGAATAGGAACCAGAAGGAACATAAAACATAGTTACCCACCCGAAGGTCGCTTTGATGGGTGGGGGTTAGAGCTATACTAAGCCGACGGCGTGTGAAACACACATAAGGGAAGGGGGGCCAGTTCCTTTCCCTGTGCCGCCTATGGTTTCCCAGGAAGACCTGGTACCCGAAAAATCACACAGCTTGTATGGAGCCGAGGAAGCCTAGAGAGGTGTATCCGGGAATTGAACCTGTTCCCCCCGTTCAACAGTCCAACCCTCAGCCCCTGGACTACCACCTCCTCAAATAGAACAAATGCCATTCAAATCCTCTGAAAATATTTTAACCTTACGCCACCTAATTAGAAGCTTTAATTCTATCCAACGATTGTTGTATTCTAATCAATGCTAGCACGCAAGCGTAGAGTAGTATATGGAACTTAAACATAATAGTTCATGTTATGTTTTTTATAAGTCTTAACAGTCACTAAATTCTTGTAACATGTAACGTACATTGCATAAGTATTAACACTCCCTGCTACATACCCTAATCGCCTGTTAATATTTAGGTGTATGTTTAGTACTATTTCTTTCAATTCATTCCCAGAGACGGAAGTTGAACGAGATTTAAACTGATATCCATCGATCGACTCCGTCAGGAAAAATATTAATCGAGGCTAGCCTTGAGTCGAGTCTGAATAGAAAGATTCAAAGTCACGGAAGTAGCGATGCTCTATTACCTCTATTGCGACCGAAAATCACTTCGAAACCTAGAGCGGGAAATGGGATCGGCGGTAGGATGAATGGCCATCAAGGTCAGGGCGGTCTTGTATGTAGACCGTGGCACCCAGTGAAGGTATGGAAGACAATGAAATGGAAGTGATGAGACAAAAAGCAGATCGAAGACTTCGAACGACGGTGAATGCTTTACCTCTGGACCACGGAAATCAATTTATCGTCATTTTGCCAATCGACTCACGGCCCACTCCCACGTCGTTTCCACCCATTGCCGTGCACGACGTTCGGCATGCCTGACCCTGTTTCTTGAGCCGCCCCGTGAACCCCCAAAAAAAATCACTCGTCCCTTTCCCCGCGAGGTTAATACCTCTTTCATTGGCGATTGTTAATAGAGTATGACCCAAAAATCGCTGCGAATGAAAAAGCGGCGAAGAGACGGATATGACATGTGATCCCTCCCCCCATTTCGCTTCAACGAGTCCACGGGAGAATTTCAATGCTCCGCTAAGTGTGTTCGGTCCCTGAGATTTGTAATATTTTATCAAACTTTTTTTGTCGAGGACAAACGGATGCGATTAAATGGCACTCATCCGCCAACTTGAAAGGCGTGTCTTTGAATCTTGATTCATTGATTGATTAGAATCCTAACCACGAAAAAATTAGGAATACTCTCGCGTCTACAATATATAACACCTAAAGAATCCTTTCCGTGAATATTGGGAATAATTCCTAAGGTTTACCCAAAAATTTACAGAATACACGTAAATAATACCGTATCCTCGCATCCCAACAAGAATAATAAAGTCCTCGAATTCAAAGAAGATCATGGTTGAGATATTTCACAGAAAAAAGTCACTTAATTAATAGCGCCAATCTCCTTGCATTATGGAGACGTCTTTTAAATGGCAATTTATCCAGACAAATAAAATTTTCACGTGCCTCATGACCAGAAATGTTCCACCAGGGAGTGGGCTAATTCTAAACCGGATAGGCTCTACTCTTATTACATCTCACTGAAAGTGTTAGCAACTGTGAATATTAGTAATCCAATGATCAAATTATAATGACTACCTATAAATGTATGCTTCCACACTAATTTATTTAGATATGACTCGGGCTTCAACGTTCACCAATATCAATATCAAATCAATATCTAATATCAAAGATGACTCCGAGCGTTAAAATACGGGCCATATCCAAATAAAGCACTGTAAAATTACGAAGCTATAGTATTTCATTGCAATATGAATCTATTCTATGGACGCACCGCTGAAACCACCAATTATTGCAAACCATCATATTTAGTAACATGTCAACAACTTACTGCATATGTCTCACGGATATAGCACTCTGATCACTGAACTGAAAAAGATTCAAATAAGAGCTTCCACAACGCATCCACTTAAAATTCCTGAGAAGTGCTATACATACATACATACACACACACACATATATATATATATATATATATATATATATATATATACACCTCAGGATAAACAATCATCTCGTCTCATGTAATCCCTCTTCCCCGTCCGCGGGTCTTCCCAACCCAAAACATATCTCACACCACAACACCCCCTTTAACCAGTGTTACAGTGCTTCCGTTCTAGCATCCCTTCTCCCATCCGATAACCCTATAAAATTAAAAACGATGAAAATGGCATTTATATGGCTGTGCAAAGCCTATCAACATCCGGGTCTCAATGTCCTTCACTAACTCTTGAAGGTTGAAGTGGATAGGTGCAGATTAGTTTCATGCGGGATAGTAAGACATTTTGTTTGTCCATATATACTATATTATATTGTTCTTGGCCTGGGTTTTGACTTGTTGAGTCCTGATGATGACTTTGTAAGGAGACACCTGGGTTGTAGATGTTGTAATATCTGCGGATTAACTATTTGTTTTCTGTACCGTTTGAGATTTATTTTTACATCCTCCCTCTCATTCCTTCCCCATCTCCGCTCCCCTCTGGCCTCCCTTCTCCCTTTCCCCTTCCACAACCCTTTCTTTCACTCCTCCCCCACCACCCGTTCTCTCCTTTCCCCGTCCCCTTCTATCTCTCTCCCACATACCTTTCACCAGTCAGTCCTAACTAATATTCCGAGGAAGACGGAGATCAATTCGAAATTATCAAGAAATAACGTTTGAGTGTTCCTTTTATGTGTTCTCATATTGTGTTGTTGTCTAAGTTTTTTATTTAACACTTCCGTGTTATTTGGAAGAAGTCATCTATATATATATATATATATATATATATATATATATATATATATATATATATATATATATATATATATAACTTTTGGACGGCACAATAGAACACAGAGTAAAACAGATAACACGTAAAAGGACACTCACACTTTAGATAGATTTCGGCCTACTCCGAAGCCTTCTTCAGGTCAGACTCTGTATTATATATATATATACCTCCACCTCCAATATATAGTATATGCTCCACCCAAGCTAGTTGATTTTTCGGGTACCAGATCTTCCTGGGAAACCATAACCGGCACAGTGAAAGGAACTGGCCCCCCTGCCCTGATGTGTGAATACTCACACGCCGTCGGGCTTGGTACATGGGTGAGCTCTACCATCACCTACTAAACCGACCTTCGGGTTGATTACTGTGTTTATGGTTATATATGATTTCTTTATCAAAGGCCCCAAATTTACTTCCTCTATCAATCTGTTTTTCGCCGGAAAAGTAAAAATGCCCCGAAGCCAGACTCCATCGAAACTCTTCCGCGTGGTTTATTTTTAATATTTTTCCATCGAAACATTTTTGAAACGTATGAGTTTTGTTTCTAAAAGATTATGCTTGAAATTAACTCATTAATGTGACATTAAAACGAAATTTTTAGCCAATTTTGCATTGCACGACAGAATTCTGTGTTTAAATGTATTGGTTTATATATTCACCAGCGAATAGCAAATTCGTCAAAATTGCGAAATCTCGTAATAACCAGAGAAATGTCCATTTTGTGGAAACTGATGATCGGAGGAACCCTACCTTTCCCGTCAAACTAATCATTGGCTTGAAGACTTGTGCTTATACAAATCCAGGGGTCCCTAATTTTCCGAGTGCACGAGTATATGTACATTTTGCCCCTCTCCATACACCATGGCCGTAGTTTGAAGACTTACCATGTACGAGTATAAGTAGAAATAAAAGTGAGGCCAATATTTTCAGTTTCAACTCTCCAAACTCAAACAAAATCATTAAATGGAAACAAAATACCCCTACATCTGCCTCTACACAATATCCCGCAAGCTGTGGCTAGGGGGTGCTAGTACACTACCCTCAAAATAAAATATACATTACATGCAAAACCAACAAAAAATATGCTAATGTACAACTACACAGACGTATATGTTTGATATGCATATTTGTGTATGCATATACGCACACGCATATACAAGCAATGACGTACACAATAGCAACAGAGAAAAGCCGGGAACTCATTGTATAGTAGAGAGCTACAGCAAGCTTCGTAGGATCGATACGAAACTACTGATGCTTAATCGGAATGAAGTAATGAAAATGAGATATGAATAAGTTGAAATGAAATAAGTTTAAATAAAATTAAAATAAGTCATGGAAACGAGGAAAAGTGTATTATTTCAGCCAAAGGGATGTATACAATAAGTTCTTATTATCAAGTTTCCCCGCTTGCATAAGAGAAATTAAAATCAACATTTTTATGATAATTAGCCAAAAGTGGTATTGTTGGCATTCAATTTTGGGACCCAGGTGATGCATTAAGTTTGATTCTTTATGAGCCCTTTCCATACAATTCTCTCTCAGATTAAAACACCGGCGTTCAGACACGCTGTTTAATTGAAAAGTCAGGGGGCTTCTTATCACAAAATATGCAGATTCCGCCGTTGAATTCCGTATATATTCCATTATCATTCATTTTGATGTCATTATTTCCTTTGTGCTCACAATTTATTCGGTTTACCAATTTCGAGAATGAGTTCTTCGGACGTTTTGAGAACATTGATACTTATGTAGAGGTTTACTACAGGATACTTTCGTTTCGGGGTCATCGACACTCGGAATTTTCCTCACCATCTTGCCGCACTCCTTGCGCATGGCCAAATCCTGTGAAATAATGCGTTGGACGTTGGATGCAGACAGACCCAACTGGTCTGCAATTTTTTCACTGGTTAAGCGTCGGTCTGTGTTCAGCAGTTCCTCATTCTGTCCACATTCGTCTCGGTTCTTGCCGTTGACGGCCGTCCGGAGCGATGGTCGTCTTCAACGAGCTCCCTACCCTCTTTAAATAACTTTTGCCACTGAAATACTGTGGAACGGCTTAAGGCAGTGTCCCCATAAGCCTGCTTGATCATATCGAGGGTCTCAGTTGCCGTCTTCCCGAGTTTCGCACAAAACTTCACGGAATAACGTTGCTCTAAATTCAGATTCATTTTGTTTTTCGACGCGGACAAAAACCTTGCTTCACTAAAAACGGTATCCTCACTCAACGACAGCCCGCAGGCGACTGAGGTTGGTGTCGGTCTGTTGCTAAGAGCTTCCTCCACCTTACGCAGCCAGGCCGCCCCCCCTACACCGCTCCGTTCGCGCCAGAGAAAATCAGTCCTACCACTTTTGGGTGCGATCCTGTAGTTGAGATTAGATTTTTTTCTCGTGCTAAGAAATACAGTGTGTGAAATTCACGCACTTCACCAAGGTAGATTCTATCCATCTATCGTCTGTGGTTTTCCAGGAATATCTGTAGCCCTGCAAATGTCACAGATTTGACGAAAATAAGGGTTTCCAATATCACAGAGAATAAAACCATGACCATGCAGAAAGTCTTCGAACTCTTTCTCCTTTTCTCCCAGGGCTTTGACCGTTTAAATATGCTGACGAAGGAGAAGGGAATTAACATCTAATACAATGCACTGCACCGCCAGCTATCGCAAGGACGTGTGGCAGAGAGAATTTTAGGTCACCAGCCATTCATTTTCAACATCACTACTTCTATACACATGGCACCCTACTGCAGACCCTAAAGGCATGTGAAAGGGCGGTAACTAAATGCGACAACCATACAACATCCGCTCCACACATTATGAATATTATATCGTTAGTAATTACTTCACTGACTACACTAAGAAGACAGCAAACGGAACTAAATAAAAAGGGTGGGCTCACATTCAACACAGTCACAAAATACCAGCTAGTGTTCTACTCAAGCAGGACGAACAATTCACATATACTTTAGATCTACCAATAGCTTGGACGGAGTGTGAAATTGCAAGCCATTCCATCTACGATAGCAGTTCGCTTATGGCCGTCGTTTAAAACAGTTGCTGTTTATATTTTTTTAGAAATGGAAAAAATGTAGTAACATGCAGTGATAAAATTATTTAAAAAGAAAGCATAGTGCTGAACAAAATTAATTTGAGGATGTTCAATATTAATAGGACTCTTATCCTTCAATATGCACCACGAAGTAAGAAATGGATGGCCGAGTTTAATCGGGGCCGTGAAAGCCTCCACGTAGATCCAGGTGAAGGACATCCGAAAAGTGTGACCAAATTGGAATCATCGAAGAAGTGCATGATATAATTTTGGAAGATTGGTGTACAAGGGTTTTTTTTAAGTTGATAATACTGTGAGTATATCAAAAGAATGCGTCGGTTACATTTGCACGAGGAATTGCACATGACAAAGCTTTGCACAAGATCGCATTCGGACGACATTTTCCAAACAGTGCTTGGCGCGCTTTGCGAAAATCAAGAGTGATTGTCTGCGACAATACGAGAGACAGGATGAAACGGGGATTCGCAATTACACACCAGAATCGAAACAACAATCCACGCAGTGGGTAGAGGCCGATTCTTCAACTCCGAAGAAAGCGAAGACTATCATCGGCGAGAAAGCCCATGGAGTCGGTTTTTTAGGATGGGAACGAAATTCTGTCGGTCGATCATCCAGAAAAAGGCAAAATATGAACTTGGGAGCATTATTTTAACCTTCTAACGAAACTGAATGCAAACATTTGTGACAGCAGACCCGACTTGTAGAGGATGAAAATCGTTTCCCATCAGGACAATGCACCTACCCACCAATGTGTCTTGGCAAAAGGAAAATGGAGGGATTTGCACTGCTGGAACATCCACCCTTTTCCCCTGGATTAGGCTCCCTAGGACTTCCACTTTTTGCGAAAACTCAAAACTTTCCTCTCTGGTCAACGTTTTTCGTCCATTCAAGAAGTGATAGCGGCTGTAGGCGAGTAGTTTACAGCACTTGCACAAAACACTACAGAGGCGGGATACGTAAGAGGACTGGAAAACATCTGGATTAAATATATCAATATGAAAGAACTTTTTTTGGAAAATAAACCATTTTTGAAAACATACGAGGGTAGGCTGAAACTAATGCACACATGCTTGTAGGCCACAAAAAAATGACCTTTAGAAGCAATTCTGGTGGCACGTGGAAGCAACATTCCCCTCAACACACATGCGAAGGTTTGAGGTCGTCACATTCGCCCAGTGTATTTTGAGAAGCGGAAGTACGGAGACGTGTTCTGGTGCCATGTCAACGAGAGTTAAACAACGCGTGCTGCTATCGAATTTTTGCCTTCACCTCATCGTTCGAGGTTTATGATTACCCTTGAGGTGTCTCTTGAGTTGAAGAAAAAATAAAAATCGCAAGGCGTAAGATCGGGGGAGTAAGGTGGGTTTTGTTTGTTCTCGTCTGTGAGACGGCGTGGTACTCACCACGCATAAATTTTACGGTATCAAAAAATTTCAATAATAAAGCCGACACGTTCCTTGGACATTCTAATGTGGTTTATGAAACGCTTTTGAGTGATTCGCCGGTCAATTTGAATCAAATCTTGGACGAGTTTGCGATGTTTATCGATGTAGTAAGTGGTAGTATTCGGACGTCCGTTGCGTGTTTCATCAACATTTGTGGCCTTTCCAGGCTCGCAACCACGAAATTTTACTACCTATCGATTTACAGTAGACCAATCAACAGCATGGTCACTATAAACAGCCTTTAAACGACGATAAATCTCAAGAGCAGTCACTTTTTCAACAGTTACAAATTCGATAAGAGCACGCTGTTTAACTCGCGTTGGCACAGAACTGGAACACGTCTCCATACTTCCGCTTCTCAAAATACACTGGAAGAATGTAACGACCTCAAACCTGCGCATGCGTGTTGAGGGGGATGGTTACTTTCACATGCCACAGGAGTGTTCTGAAGATCATTTTGTTTGTGGTCTACAAGAATGTGGGCACTAGTTTGTAGCCTATCCTCGTAAATTGCCATTTTCGTCATCAGACAGTTACCTTTTCAGATCACCCTCGAAAATGCCTATGTGTGCAAATGTATATTAAATGCAGTAATCAAACCGAAGGTCGGTTGCTAGGTGATGGTAGAGTTCACCCAGTACTAAGCCCGACGGCGTGTGAAATTCACACATGAGAGTATGGGGGCCATTTCCTTTCCCTGTGCCGATTATGGTTTCCCAGGAAGATCTGGTACCCGAAAAATCACTTAGCGTAGGTGGAGATAAGGTGCCCAGAGAGGCTTGCCCGGGCATCGAGCCCGGGCCCTCCAGTCAACATTCCTACTCCCTGGACTATCGTGACCTATATATGTTTTTATTTTGCGTAGGAATTACAATAACGAATACTAGTCGTACACATTCCTTGAGGAGGTTTCAAATTCTGACTCTACGAGAGTTATATCAGAAATGGTGGCATTAGACGAAAAAGCCCGGGCTACTCAATTGGTCACTCTGGGAGGAGGATATGAATTGGCACCAGAAAAGACTGAGGAGGAAGGACTGAGAAATTAATGGGAAAAGGGGGGAAAACCATTACTGCACGACTTTCAATTCATCTTTGATCATCCCTGCTATCACCACCGGCGCCTTTAGAATTTGATTCGAAGACTAGGTAAGTTTGTATAAAATCAACGGTCAAGATGGCACCCTCTTAAAGGTATTACCTGTCTAAAACCCAAGTATGCTAATCTGTGGTCAGTCAATGGAGTGTTAAATTAAAGAGTATTTTTAATAACAGGCTCGTTTTGCATATAATAAGTATAAAATTCCGGTGAGAAGAAAGTCCCGCTAAGTATCTTTCAGCTGGAATTTTTATGAGGCCAAGTGAAATATAAATTAAGCGAACCGTCAAGATTTTTTATTGCTTAAGTATTACCATTTCCAATCGAGAGAAGCTTTTTGCTCTCAATTTAAGTCCACTTTCTTTTTAGCACAAAACTACGAGGAAAAAATTATAATAGCCATAGAAGAAATTATTCACATATTTCGTCTTCATAGTTATATATTTTACCTCGTCTTCATATTTATCTTTTTCCAAGATGAATTTCTCCGATGTACAGTAAAATGTCATGCAAGTTACTAACGATCAGTAATTAATTACATATGATCACTAGATCGTAAAATCAATGGCTAATATTTATCGTTCCTTTTCATTCATGGCTTCATTTCTTATTCGTGGGGAAAATAATTAAAGAGAGCCTTTACGGTCGTCTTCGCTTGGTAATGGCAAGAAAAGTGTCATCTAGTTAAGTTCTGAAACGGTATAAGGTATCATTGGCTAATCAATGCAGTTTTAATTGCCACCGCAAACTATGCATGTCTTCTATGACCCCTATGGATTTATCAGATGCATTAAGAACATAAGTGGATAAGCAGTAAGGGTATTCCAGATTTTCTGAGGCTCCCTAGAAATTAGCTATCACATTTTTGTCTTGTAAATATCCACTGAATTGTCTCAGCCATATTTATTGAAAATACGTTCATTCTGTCTTGTTCACCATTTTAACTACGCGTAGAAAACTCGTTCATGATAATTTTATGCCAAAATATAAGACCTAACATAGTGCGAGCCTCGATTGAGTCTGAATTTACTTTCTGTTTCTCCAATTTTTTCTACGCTAAAAGAGGTGAATATCAAACTATAAATTCACTAACGTCGCCATAAATAGGCACTAATATCGCAATTCATATGATGCTCATTATAAAAAATAGTGAGGAGTCATAAAAGGATAATTGAGAATCATTGGTTGCTCCAGTTAATAGAATAGGCGTTGTATTATTTGAAATAATGTCTAATATCAACAATCCTATCGAATACGTTTTGAACTTGACAGTGTGGAACCTTATTATGCTCAATGAGTACACCACAAAATATCCAAGGAACATTTCTTCTTCTACTAATATTAAAATGTATCTTTTACCGAGTACAGAAGATATATTTTAAAATTTTTCACAGATTTACGAAAGCGAATATTTTTTTCTCCACCAAAGGCGCAAATTCACCACGAGCCTTTACCTATTGAAAAATTGTAGTCCATTATGCCATGCATCAACGATCATACTATGTTTTTAAATTATTTTATGATCAGTACAGAGTGATGAGAATCAATTAAATGTTGAAGATAAATTCAATGATTTTGAAAACATTTCAAATTTTAATAAATTACTTTATTGCATTTAGTTAATTCTCATAGTTGTCTCTTATTTGTCTGAAGTTTGTATTCCATGTTGATACCGCTTTTGAAATGTTCGAACACCGATCACACTCCTTCAAAGACTTAGGCGGAACGTTGACCAATGCTTTCAATCGTTCCCTCCCTCAACATCATTTCTCCCTCTTCAAGTTCATGCAGACACACAATTTATTCTCACTGACTTTCCTTTTACTATGCAGCCAAGTAAAGAGCAATAGTTTATTCCTGAAACTCGGCGGACTAATAATAAACTGCTTTCACATTTTCTTCTTGTGGCCATCACACCTCAAATAACAGATGCGTAGACCGCTGAGGTCTAAAATGCTCACCGACTTTCTCATTTTTCACCGAAGGAAAACAAATAAGGCCCAACTTGAAGATTCTTTATCTCATATTTATGTGCACAACTGAATGTTTTCCATCAGCTCAGCACTTACTCTTACGCGTGCATGTAAAATTCACACAAGTAACGAAAAGAAAATCGGATATAAATGTTTTAAATGAGGCCAACAATTGAATATTAAATTAACCCTATGATTGTACATAACAAGACGTAGTTAAAAATAAAAAAAGCAATCAGATCGAAGAAAACTAATGTATGAACATGATTACAGGGTAGGTTCAATGATTTAGCAACTGAAGAGAGGATTGACGCAACAGCGGAATGGTTAGGTCAGATGGTTAGGTCACACGCCGAGTCGCCGCCACTATTTGGGAATCATTCGGGGAAAGTGTGAATTAAGGACGAGATAAGGTTCGTTGAAAAACCGACAGATTTTTTTAATATGGCTTTATGGCATGGCTGGATCATTAAAAAAATGCAGGACAGCAACAATAGTCTCCATGAGGAGGAAGGTTTGAGACGTGGGAGTAAATCTGCCCTCGTACCAAACGCTGCGGTCACCGGAGTCACATTGATTTGAACCTTGTTATGCGTCCAACATCGAGTCTACCCGCAAGCCCACCACTTCACCCAAGGAATGAGTTGAATGGGTAATTCCATTATGCACTAAATACGAATTTGCATTACAATTACAGAGGGTATTAAGACACCATCCATGAAGTGAGGTGTGGGGGAAACAGGCATAAACTTGTATTTTCGTAAATATTTACGCCAGTGCATACCCATGTCCGTCTTACTCTTACCCCTTGACTTTTTGTCGCAAATGGTGAACGGGAAAGAATAATGCTTGAATCTATCCGTTCGGCAGTGTATATCTTTTATTTTGCGACAATTTTCTGTCCAGCCGATTTAATTGGTGGAAAAACTACTCGATTGGTATCGTTTCAATAGGTTGTAGGTAGCTCTGAGTCTTCGGAATCATTCTTCTGAGCTTCTGAGTTCTTCGGTCATCCCAAATCTTTTAATAAATATTTGACGCTTTGTTTCCTTTCTTTTCGAGTCTTTAACGAATCTAATCTACCAATCACACATTAACTTTGTGTGTGGGACTTTATCAAAAGTATTTTTTAAATCCAATTCTCTATATCTTGCGCGATTTTGTAATTATTGTATTTTGAGACGGAACCCTGATGCTCGTCACATATTCTATTAGGCCTCATCATAGAAAAATAGCACGCTCCCTTCATTTCCTTAACGCAACATTTTCCTACTATGCGTTTGACGAATCCAAGCCCCTTGAGGGCCTCTCCGCAATTAGTGCGTATGTGCTTTCTCTGCAAAGGATCGGATGCTTTGGCGACACCCAAGTTTTTCATGTAGTCCCTTGCGTTGTTAATTTGAAAACTCCCGAGTGTGTTCATTAGACAAGACTGTCCGTGTTTTTTTATTTTTTAAGAAATGCAAGATCATACATTTTTAGCACAAATTCAACCCCCATTCTAAACAATAGTGTTTTATGTTTTTGAGTCAAAAATTAGTATTCGATGATCTGTGTCATTCGCTAACTCCCTCCAGATTACATTGTCGTCGGTAAGCAGTCTCACGTTGCCTTTTATTTATGAGGTAATTTGCACACCCAGTTTTACCCAAGCGGTGCCATTTTTCGGGTACATTTCGGGGTCAGATCATCCTGGGAAACCATAGACGGCAAAGACAAAGGACCTGGCCCCCCACCCTACTTATGTGTGAATCTCACGAGCAGTTGGGCTTACTACTAGGTGAGGGTTGCCCTGATCTATCAAACTGACCTTCTGGTTGAAAGGTGTGGTGGTGGTGATCATTAATTAAATAAGAAAGAGTAAGGTTCAATAACTCTGTCCTGAATGGCGCCACACGTTACTTACTTGAACTTGAGAAGTGTTATTACATATTTTTAAGATTCATTTGTGGTACGTTGGAATTGGAGAAAACGAAAGGCCGGAGAGGGATTTATTTCAAGGGATAACTGCAAACATTTCGTAATTCTATAATTATTTTGAAATGGCTTAGGAAATGAATGACTTACATTGCTTCTGAATAAAATTAATAAAAGGTGGACACTTGACTGAAATGAAGAAAACAAATTTAACATAAAGAGGTAAATTGCGAGGGGGCTTAATTGACTGCAACATGCTGGTGAAGGTTACTCGATGCTTTCCCCATTGCAACAAACGGTAAAGGTAACTCCGTTACAAGGTAAAGGTAATTTCATACACTCTGTATTGCGAAGTCAATGCTGAAGCACTTATATACGGTGGGGAAGTGATGTCTGGCGTGTACTCAGCATAAAAAACACAGAAATTCACTCCTCAGCATTTAACGCTGGAGAGGTAATTCGCTAATATCACTGGAAAGGTAGCTGGATCCGTAACTGGCGAGCCACTGAGTAGTTTCCGATTGTTCTGATTTTCATACCAACGCATAAAATACGAGAATTTCATTCTTTGTCTGCGCTTCAAAAATCGAGATTAACTAACAAATGACTAGTAATTTAGAAGTTGAAGAGATTATAGTTACAACTTTGAGCTCATTAGAAGTTGCCATGGTTCCGTCAGGTCTGGCCAAATTTTGAAAACACAATATGAATACGTTTTAGTTAGCGATTTTCATTGAAATAAAGTTCCGCAATTGAAGCTGATTTCATTAAAATATGATCCTTCAGTGAAAACCTTGATATACATACGTGTATTTCGATTAATGATGAGGATTTTGCACCCTTACGTACGAGGCTCATAGGTTTAAGTTTTCGGTTTGCGTAGGTTAAACTGCAGGCTCAAATCTTTAAATACAGCCAAAAAGTACGTCACATTAGCAAATAAATCAATGTTTCTCATTTTCTCGTAAATAACTATGCAGTCTTTTATAATCAATTCTGACACTTAAGGTCACTATACTTATAACACTTACATTAAACTACGGTTAACACTTTCTTTTTCCCTTTCTTAACCCTTTACACGCCCTTCGTCTACCTTTACATTGTTCACCTCGTGATGGCAAATTCTGCCGCACACTTTTTTGGTGAATCGTGCGGTATTTTTTTAGATGTACGAGTATGAGGATTCTATTTCGTTTTCACAACAGCGCAGAGTCTTTTTGCCTGTCGAAATTCTGTCGGGCACATGATTTCGAAACATTGGTAAGCAAAATGAGGGCCATAATTTAGGAACAGAGCCTACGTTGATGTGATCTTTATTCTCTGAATAATAGTTTACAGTAGCCATTTCTTTGCCTGATGAATGAGTACCTTCCCTAGAACTTGCAACTTTTTCTGCTTCAAGCCCCAGTCCTTAGCGGTAACATATTAACACGCCGAAATCCATTGCGTTGCGCAATATGTTAGTGGATTGGCAATATATTATTTTCATATCGACCAGTTCGATATTAATCAATACATAGAGTCGATATAAAGTAGGATCAATTCGTCAATATACATGTATCTACGCACAATGAAAGTTTTCTGTTTGGACGATGTTATCGATATCCCCATATTTTTCGATATGAACAATACTGTCGAAATGAACCAAAATACCGACATGGATGTCATTCTCGATATGATTTCACGAACAATTCAATAGATGTAGCGTTACGGCGACGATACCCAATTTGGTAAATGTTACTCGTTACATCCAGTTTCATAAAAATTTCGAATATATCGTAAACACCTCGATTTGTTTGATATCGACGGTCGGTGTTGGAAAATATATGCCGCCGACCCGTGTGCACTCTCTGGAAGCAGGGAAAGAAAGAAAAAATGTCCGAATGGAATTTCGTCCCAACCTCATAGCCACGAGGGCCTCGGGTCGCCAACCCAATGCCTTTTGCATTCTCCACCTCAATTGCTCAGAGAAACGGGATCCTCTCCTCAGGGGAGGGCGGGCGGGTGGTTCCACCCCCCCCCTTCCCCCTCCCCGCCCGCCAGCCCCCCCCCCCTGCTCTCCTTTCGCAATCGCCGCGTTGCACCCCCCCGTACCACTTTCACTTTCCAGTGACGTCACGCTGCGCCGCGCGGACGTCACTTGCCGGGGGGGAAGGGCGGAGAGCACGGCGGCGGCCGCGCCTCACGCTGCCCTCACGCGCTATGCACCGAGCACTCATCTTCCCGCACCCGTCGCGGCGCTCAGCCTGCTCACGACGCGACTACCTCTGCACTGCATGCCCCGAAGCAGGGGAATCGCCATACGTGTGGCAGGGGGTGATTTCACGTCTGGCATACACTATTTTCATTAAATTTTACTTAAATTACTTCGGTGTGGGCTCCACCTGTGATTACGACCATGCACGTCCCTTTTTAGGTATTTTAAGTGAATGTTTAATTCCCTTTCTCTCACCCCTTAACTACGCTCCCTCTTCCTCTTTCTATGCCTTAATTATTCTATGCATTAAATTTAGCTTGGGTAGTCCGGAGATGTCACCGGCATTTGAATCTGAAAATTTCCATTTTTGAGCCACAAGCCGTTTTCACTTGGACCCAACGCCGTCACTGCTATTCGATTCTACCTGCATCAATTGCACCTATTTTGTCTGTAAGAGGCAAAGTCTAATGCAGACAAAATGGGTGCAGAGCAGGAGACGAATTTAGAATGTTGATCAATGATATGGTGAACACTTCAACGCTGCATACGATATGTTACGTGGTAAGAAATTGGGGAATGAATTATTCTAGTTCCAAACGCTAATCAGGGGAATTAGAGGAGAATTAGGTATCATTTAGAAATGTTATTCATAACTGCTTCGCACTCGTCCGCAAATTTGGCCAACGAGAGCAAAAACTTGGAACACCCAAGAACCCTGACGAATTATCTTTCTAGTTCTGGTGGCGAACCGCAACGAGGCGTTTAATAGAGAGCGTAGCGACACAATAAGTCACCACCCATGACACTGCTGCTGAATGAAAATTTCTCGTAAAAGAGATAGCAGAATAAACAAAGGTTCCTCTACCGTCTTATTGGATGATGCAACCTTGGCATTGTTATGAACACGAGCCAGTTGAGAATTTGCTAATTGAATGCACAAGTTCTGGGATTTAGTTCCCTTTCCTTGGTGTTCTAATCCGCAGACATAATTAGGGGTAACGAGGGTTATCTCAGTAACGGGAAATTTTTCGAGAGCCATTTACCGTTCTAGAAGTCTGAGATTAATGTTAAAAGGGATAATCTGCGCTACCTTCACTTCTTAAGTTGGGTATGAATGCATAAAGTGGGACATTGTGAAGGTGAACTTTTATTTCCTGTGAACTCCGGAAAATTGTGAAAATATAGTACGTATATTAGGATAGAGTAATAGATAGTCTTCGCAATGGCCTTTAACGGGAAACTGGTACAGGAACATATCATGGCATAAGTGAGCGACTGACCATCTGGATTAGGAACTTCTTAGCTAACGGTCAACTGAGAGAACAGTCGCTGATGTGTTGAATACATAAGAGGCGGACGTAACTTTTGAAGGGCAGCCCGTTTCGTTGAAAATTGTAATGACAAAATAAAAGGCGCCACAGTAATGTCTCTGGAGTTGGAATGGCAAACATTTTAACAAAGAGGATTTAATACTAGGTTGAACTTAATTATATTAAGGAATAAATTAATAGCCGCTTGTTTTAGCGCCGAGGTCTCGTCAATTATTCGTAATAAACGTACGTTTTTTGGATCATGAATATATAATTCGAAAAATAGACGCCAGAACTCAGGGACTCCTCCTTCCCGCGGACAATAAGTGATAGTACGTAATTGTAGAGTTGAGGATAGCAAAAATCCTACTCGCCATTCCCAGCGTCTAGAGAATAATTTATTTTGATACAATGTAGACACTTCCATTGATTTCGTGTGTTTTATTGGCAAATCCTTTCCTGCAGGTCCGCATGGAAACACCATTTAATGAATTCACTGCTCGTTACAATATTCCTTACTTTGTTTTTGTAGCTCTCCCTTCCATCCCTCGATCCTCTCTGTTGGGGAACCGGCCTCACGCCGTCCGCTGCCAGCAAAGGGCTGTCACATTTTCTACGCGTGGCTTGAGGCGAGAGGACCACGAGTTACATGGCCATGAATTAATAGAGCTTCCCCCTTCTTACTTTCCAATTCTGCATGACCTGTCTCGATATGGTAAAGCTATATTTTTTAAGTGGTTGTGGTTCATTTTTATTCGCTTCTTTTCGCATACCAATTAACTATTTTATTGCGTGAAATAGGTCATTGTTTTGAACTAAATTTTCCGCCAGCATGTATATAGATTTGCACGTTATTTGAGGTTTTTTACTTCCTGATAGATATTTCAATTTTTTGCACAACGTGCCCATTTCAACCATCCTGTGTAAACTCTCCATATCCTTGCTTTGCTTCCTACATCACTCTTTCTTCACCCTATTACTTTCCCGCCTAAATTTACTTATTAATTCCTTGTAAATCGTCATTCTGTGTTTAAATAATTGCATTTCCTTGTATCAACAATCTGTGCAATCATATATAAAACAGTTTGTGTTGTAACTTGATGGAAAATCATCATATTGACATATAAAAACTAAACAACTTGGCTTGAAACCTAGGTCGTGAGAATAAAAAATTTTAAAAAGATAAGCCAAGTTGTTTATTTTCAAATGTCTTTGTAATCATCTCGTTTGTAATTCATGATTTTCTTTTCCTTTTAACTTTTCCTATAGTTTTTTGCAGCTTTCAATTACCCTTTTTTGGTATATCCCTCATATTTCTCTTTTTCTCTCCCCAACTCCCTGTCCCTATTTATAATTTTCTCTGCCGATTCTTTGACTCCTTATTTTCGTCTTAGTTAATTCTTCTACATTTCATCAACCCTCTTTCCTGTTTTTTCCTCTTGAAACTTAGCGTTAAATTTCATTTGTAGTAAACTATTACCCGAATTCGAATATCAAAGGAAAATATTGTGGAGGGAGGCATGTTGAGGAAATGGTAGCAAGGTTAATGAGGAAGAAGTTTCGTATGAAGTGTGATGGTTGTTTACGTAGATGTTGAGGAGTTACCCAACGGAGAGGGAATCAATGAATTTCCTGCTTAGTTTATGCGTTATATTGTGAGATATGAACGAGGGAGTACCGTGGGAAGTGAGAAAATTGTGTAGGGGGCAGGCAAGGAGTGATTAAGATGGGACATGTTCTACATTTTGGACAATTACAGGGAACTAGTGTGGATTTGTGGGTGGCAGAGGATTTGGATGAAGGCTTGGTAGATTTTAATATGTCATACAAATTGACGGGGCGTGGAAAAGTAACAGAGATATTTAGGCAATATGTTTGGTATTTCTTGGTTTTTCAGAATGCGGAAGAGGTTTTCGAGGATATTTTGAGGGATTAAATTCCTGAGAATGGAGAGGGTGTGCGCGTCGGTGTCTTGGGAAGGTCTGGGCGCGTGAGTATATGGTAGGAATATTTATTATTTCATAGGGACTCAGGGTAAATGTGGTGGAGGAGATTGATGTGCAAATTGTGAGAAATTTGTCAAAGGAGTTTAGATTATCACAGGTTCGGTGACCCAATGGTGGAGAGTTAGTACTTAAGAGAGAGTCGAGCCTGCTATGAGTGACAGCTGGTATGGTAGGGGTATTGTTGATGGAAAATATTTTAACACGAGTGGATATGGCAAAAAACCTAACAAACAATTTCGTTTTCCGATTTCTTCCGTAGCACACCACCTCTTCCAATGTGTGCGTTCTAGGTTTTCTGTACGTGCGTGTGCATGCGTGAGTTTGTATTTTTGTGTGCACGGATAACACATTAACTTTTCCTTCTCCCTCTTTGCCTTCTTCATCACATTACTTTTTTATTTTTGCTATTGATACATGACTAAAAATTATTAAGTTATGACTCCATCCCTTTGCTGATTGCCTAACTAGCCTTTAGCCATCCACACATTTAACCGCTTTGATGAATATCCACCTACTTTCACTTCAGCCTCCTACTCTTCTCATGTCTCTTTTACCATTTGCTCCACTTAGCGTTTATAGAAAAACAGGTGATAATTGAAATCGTTTTAGTATTCCTCTGTGTAGAACTTCACGATCCGAGATTCTACATTTACATTGAGATCCTGAATTAACGATCGTTTCTTCCTCCTGACAACTCCCACTATGCAATCCTTCTATCTTCTGCGTTCTGCTCAATAATGGTGACCAGTTTGCGTTGATGAACACATTCTCGAAGTCCCCCAGTCATACGAATAATTTCTAGTTTCACTCCGTCCTTTTCGTACAGTGACTCCATTATGTCTATGACATCACACGCACCCATTCCATTGCTTAACCTGACAAATCTTCTCTTAAGCGGTAATTTGCTCTATTTTGATTTTAAAACTGCGGAATTTACCCATTTTATTTTGAAAAATGCTTCATTTAATCAGGAATTAATATTAAAATTAAATTTCAAGTGGTAGTGGCTCTCTTAATATGTCTCTTAAGGAATTATTGAAGTATTCTGAATTCCATGAAGGGTTATGCCAAAAATGTGGATCTGAATAATAATATACCTTGGTGCTTTTGGTTTTTTCGTGCATAGGAGCGCTCTATCCTATAGAAGACCGCGTGTTTAGTCAGAGCGCATCTTTTCCACAGTTCCTCACGCTTACCTCTGTCAGGTCCAACCGACATTAATAACCAACGTAGCACTCCGTGAGAAGACGGAAATTCCCTCAGCTCCCCCGTCCATTACACCGATTTCCTTTCGGTGTAGGGATCCCAAACAAATAAAGCAGTGTATCGCGAATTCCGAGAGTGAATCGCGAAGGGACGCTCTCGTGGCGCCCTCGTCTGACTGCAGGGACATCTGTTGAACGCCCGCCGCCGCCGGCCACACTCGCCGTGGGTCTTTCTGCAGCTCTCTACGTGTCGGTATATCATACAGAGGGACAATCAGAGCACCAGAAACATTCTGCGTGCACCATTTGGGCGTATTTGGACACGGTTTCAATGCCCAACTAGTGACACAAACAAGCCAGCGTAGCATTCGTTTGTTTCCCATTAACACTTTCCAGGTGTCCCAATTAGGTGGTCTACTACTTAGAATTTCGGCATCGTCTATGGAAGGCTAAAGACTACAATTTAAGGACCCAAAGTCCATTATTATACCCACTCCTTAGCTCCCCCGGTTGGAAATCAATCTTTTACACACCTCCCTCCCTCATCGAAGCAAATATGAAACTGGCATCCACGGAAAAAAATGGTGCGGCCATGTGAGTTGCAAATGAAGGTAAATTATTTCGTGATCCTATCTCGCAAAGACTTAACGGATCACTTAAAAGTTGCACATTGAGTGAATCAAGGTGCCATGCAATACTCAGTATCCGTCAGGTAATGAAGACCATTATATTATTTCGTACACATAGGAGCACGTTTTGATGATTGTAATTGTTCTGCGAATATTTCATTAATTTCACATTTTAATGCTTTCATGCAGTTAATTACGAAATGGCTCAATTCATACATATATTATTAAATTTGAGACTAAATGAAGACAATGAGTTCAAGGCACTCAACAACGCAGCCATTTGAGGTACCACGGTCTGCCTGGATTTGATATTTGGGTGCTCCGTAGCACACCAAATTTGAGAGATAGGAATGGAAGCTGAGCAGCACATTGTACGAAACTGTACTAGTGCAGTCACGCCGCTTGCAAACAGTTGTTATACCACGTCACCTTTTGTGACCTCACATTTCTTGGTACGTCATCTCGAGCATGGAAACGTAAAAATGTTGCCCTTCGCTAATCGCCGATGGACCACACGGCTAAAGGTATCGGAAGTTTCACTTTCCCCTTTTCAAACAGTCTTCAAATCAGCCGAAATAAATAAACAGGTTATGAAATGTTCACACGCTTAGATTCCAAAACGTGTTCTCTCTGGCCGTTGCATAACAGGAAGGGCCATGGTGATTTATAATTTCAAAATGGTAGCGATCCTTCGTTTTCCGAAAGGGAGAAGACCCCGCAATCGAGAATGGAAGAGGAATAATTGACCTTTATGAAAGGTGCAATTCAGGCTCTGTGTCAATCGAAAAGAAAGAATGTTATTTCCTATAAACGTCATTCCAAGATCTGTGGAGTAAAAAAAGATGATATTTTTTCCCTGTTGGTTAATGGGGACACGGAATGGCCAATTGGGCGGTTCCACCCAGACGGCCGGCCAATGACACTTCGTCAGTAGGTCAGGACATAATCCAGGCTTTTTTTGCCCGAAGGAAGAAAGCAGGATTATTTTTTTTCTAAAGCTTCAACGCGACCAATAGGTATTTTCTCGAGGTGACGTCCATTCGATGAACCCGTCCGAATGATGTATGGATGACGTCACACCATTGCGTTCAAAGATGCGGGGAGTCAAGGGGAGGGGGGAGTGGCGAGTGGAGGGGGAAGGGGAGCGAAGAGTGGGACGGTGACCTTCCATGTTGTCGGTCCCCCACCCTGGAAGCCGCTGCACTCTCAATCGCCGGAGCCATTGTCCCCAAGGACGAGGCAACCACGCATCCAAGCCTCTGAGGCGACTGTTTGGTGGGAGAGGAGATGCCTCACTAGATGCATCTGTCGGTCAGGGGAGTTGGTCGCAATTGGGGAGAGAGAAATGCTGCGGGGTTGATTGGCTGGGGAGATGTCCCGATCAATTAATTATTATCAAAGGGTAATAAATCCAAAATAATCAATCATTAACATATTACACAGTGTGAACAAGCAAGACCGTGTGGTTTTGAATCCGACGGAGAAGATGTATTTAAACCCCCAAATTATGTACATCGGCACGACAGACAGTTGTCACTAAATAAGAGAGAGAGAGAGAGAGACTGCACAACGGATGCATTTGATGGATTCGTTTTTCCTGCCCCCTATTCGCGACAACAACACGAGAGGTACAAGCACTAAGAAATGGGAATGAGCGAAAATATTAAAGATATATGGAAGTTACGGCAACTCCCTTCATGGCTGGAGTCCCAGCGTCCCCCTCCACGCTGGCTTGTGTACATAAATGTGTAGAGCTGATGTTTTTTATGTGAATTGTCCGTCCTGCATGAGTAGCATGCTCTCTGGTATGCAGTGACTGCGTTGCATGTGAGGCCGCCCTTTGTAATGGGTTACCTTATTTGCCTTCCTAGTGTACTTAGTGGAGTCGCCTCTAAAAGTACAACGTTCGTAATATGTGTAACGGCGTGGCGTGAATGTTGTGTTTAGTCAACCATTCGCCCTCCGTCGATCGTGGGGTGTCGGAAGTAGATGTAGAATGCCTGGTGGCAGGGTATAGATGTATACTCTTAAATGGGAGACAGCTGTTCCCTTTTTTCGGGAAGCATGCTTACCAAAAGCTCCACTTTATACTTTCTGACAGGAAACTTATTCCTTCTGACTCATTTCTTCCATGACATCCTTCCGCATATATTTTACTATATATTTCGTCAAGGGGATCAGATTGGTAGTGGTGTATTGGCTTCTCACCGAAAGGAAAGTGGTTCGAATACCGGGGGTGGCAGATTTTTTTCAGAGGTATACCATATTAGCTTATGGCCATAAGGGGATTAATTTAATTGTTAAAATATATTATGAATAGTGGCATGGCACCCCCTTCCACACGTCTTTGAAACGGCATGCTACGTAGCATGTTGATGTAGATGTAATTTAAATACTAAGCTAAGTGTCCTAGATCCCAAAAACCACGTATTTCAAGCAGTTTTCCATTGGCAGGGCTGAATCTTCTGCAAGCTACGTCCCATTGAGGCGAAAATGGGTTGAATATAATTCTTTCTCCGAAACTATTTTAGAACTGGCTAAAGGTATTAAAGTGCTTTTATACCTTTATACCAAGGTATTTGATTTTTGTTCAATAACCTTAATTGCATTTACTTCAATAATTAAATTGAACAACAGTCATGAAGAAGGAACTACTGGTCATCTTCTCCGAGCGACCACATTAAAGCTTGCATTTTCACGTTCACCATTGTGTAAAAGAGATAGCCGCTGGTCCTCATAACCTGGCCAACTCCTATTGACACACTACAGGAGCAGACCAGGTTTGGCGCTGGGCAATTCGAGATACGAATCGTCCATTTTTTCGCCATGAGAATTAACAACTGGGGAGTATATATTCGAAGGAAATCCTTCACCGTAAATATGTGATGGCAGAATATACAACCTAACTGAAAACATTTACGTTTTCATAATACCCCGCAAGCCGTCGTAAGGACGTGTGGCAGGGGGTGCTAAGTCACCAACCATTTTACATATAAACCATAAACACAGTATTCAACCCGAAGGTCGGTTTGGTAGGTGATGGTAGAGTTCACCCAGTACTAAGCCCGACGGTGTGTGAATATTCGATAATATTCAGGTTCCCAGAGTGAGAGGAATCGAAACCGGGTCTTCCAGTCAGTAGTCCAACGCTCTACCCCTTGGACTACCACATCCACATGTTTTCCCTCTATTTCCTTATGTACCTGACACCCCGGGTCGGTCGCCTCCCCAACAATACTACTATATATACGAAGAGGGCAAGAAAAAACATTTAAAAACAAAGGACAGGCACACATGCAATTCAGACACTTATTACGGGTTACTATCCTACACAGTCCGGACGGACAATTCACAATTACAATAGACTTCATATACATTCACCTACACCCAAGCTGGCACTAGGGCGCACGGCGGGGGGCGTTAGGACGCTACACTTGGAGAAAGTTTTGTGGGATTTTAATCTTGTATATTCCTTTTTTCGTAACAATTATTTTCTTAGGTGTTCCCCCTTTTATTGTTGTCGCGGATAGTGCCCGGGAATAACGAATACTTGAATCTTTCAGTTCGAGAGTCTAGCTCTCTAATTTTGTGACAATTGTCGACCTTGCCAATGTCATTTGAAGGCCTAATTATATCTCCAATGTTGAATGAAAAACCAAACGCTTTATATCTTTGTAATTAGTTTATTCTGGCCTTGAGTCTTAGCATATCTAAAAGGTCCCTCCCCAGATTCTGTATTAAATGTGTGACGCTTTGTGTCCTTTGGTACGAGTTTTTCGCGAGCCTAGCGGCCTTTCTCTGTACCCCATTCAATTCTGCAATAAAAGCTTTTTTTTTAATTGGATCCCAAACGCTCGCCGTATACTCAATGTGAGGCCTTACTAAAGACAAATAGGATGTTTCCTTAACTTTTTCGTCACTACTCCTTCCGACAATACGTTTGACGAATGCCAGCTTAATTAGCCTCCCTCCACATATCGTGCGTATATGTTTTCCCCAAGAAAGATCCGACACAATGTGACCCACGAGTATTGTACTTCATCCACGACGCT
This sequence comes from Hetaerina titia, assembly GCA_037158775.1. Classification (NCBI taxonomy): domain Eukaryota; kingdom Metazoa; phylum Arthropoda; class Insecta; order Odonata; family Calopterygidae; genus Hetaerina; species Hetaerina titia. The sequence continues at coordinate 2,536,590 of CM073779.1, forward strand.
CATCCGAACACCTCCAAGTATGTAAGTTGGTAATGGTTGGTTGTTTTTTTCCATTGTTTAAGAAATGCTATAGGTCATTTGAAATTAAATAATTAATGGGTAGGGGCGGGACATTTTCTTTCCATACGACTTTGGCTCCTCCGAAGTCCTGGTTGCTTGGATGCCGTAACAACCTTATTTTTAGCATCTTCCTGTTTTGAACCCGGGACCTTCTGGCTCGATGATAACTTTTACTTACTAGACTACCACGCCACCCACTGGAAGCACATGCTTTTTTCTGTCGTGTGAAAATAACTTTCCACGAAGCTTCCCTATTTTCTATTGACTCGGCTTTCCCCACGCTCACACAAGCCTTTGAAAAAGAAGATAAAGAAGATCTCCCTCGCCCTCCGTGCTGCCCGCTTTTAGCCCTAAGGCCCCAAATTTACTTCTTCTGTGATGTCAAATTAATCTGTTTATCGCCGGAAATGTAAAAATTTCCCCTAAACACAGGTTCCATCGAAACTCTTACGTCTAGTGCAATTCATTATCTATTTCAACGTAAACATTTTTGAAACGATTAGTTTTATATCTAAAATATAATACTTGAAAGTTACTCAGAAGCGGGAAATTAAAATGAAATATTTAGCCAACTTTTGCAAATACATCACAGAATGTTGTGATTAAATGCATTGATTTATATACTATGACCAGCATATCGTGCGTTTTTCGTCCCCTCCTAAGAACGTGTGTCGTGGACAACATTTTTGAAGAAGTCGGGTTCCTTTTGTTAGCAAATCTTATGTATTAGTTCATGCGTATTTGAGCTTATTCTGAATTACTGCTATTTTTTAAGGATATATTTGCCTCGTTAGTTTCCTTCTTAGATTTACACGTATTAAAACCACAAAGCGAAAACCTTGTTATGATATTCTTTGAGTTCTGAGAAAATGTGTACATAAATATACATAGTATGTTAAATTATAGCGAAAAATTTCTACATGCTTTCTAGAGCTATTTTTCCAATTTACTTTTTTCTTTTGGGTTCAATTCTCTTTTAGGCCTTAGAATTTGACAGACCGTGTTGAAATTAGCTACGAAGAGAGCAATAGTTCTTATATCCATGTTCCTTGGTGCAATGCGGAAGCGAATAAGGATCCGAGTCGAAATGAAATTACAAACACAAATTTAATACCTTATATCGTTCCACCTTAAAATTTAAAAATGGCAAATTGAGAGGAATATTAAGAGTATTTAGAGTAATTAGATACACTTAAATTTCTCTCCAGTTACAATATCTTTTGATGAAGATTGTCGTCAGACAGCTTTTGGGAAGGATATTTTTGAAAACTACGGTCGACTCCAACCTTTACCCCATTATCAGAAAAGAAATGAGCACATTTTGAGTACAAATTCAATATCTATAAGGCACAATAGCGTTAGCTATTAGCAGCCTGAATCCGTGAGGTTGACTTTGGTGCTGCCTAGAACTTGTGGTCATTGACTCTGGAAAACGATCTTTGGGGAATTCGTGCCCGCAAGATAATAAGAATCCGTATGAAAATAAACCCTTCCTTAAACTCCCCCTAGCGTTGTGTGCTAATCCTGAAGATTTTATGTCGTCTTCATTCGAAGTTTGATTATCAGGTCGCGTCAGGTGTTCGTCAATTAAAAAAGTTAATACTACCTACATGAACAATTCGAATTACGTTCTGTCAAAAAAATTCTAATTCCACCCGTTATATCACTAACTACATAGCAAATTATCTATTACAAATCATTATCTTGTGCAAGGTCTTTAAAATATCAAAACTATTTCATCTCAAAGAAAAAAAGCATCGTGTGATAATGAAAATATCCTATGAAGCTGGTCCGGCCGATACCCAGACAGCCATGCAGAACGATTGCTCAAGTTTGCTCTTTTTGGAAGAGCCGTGAATTGACGAGGGAGCAGACAGGGGAGGGGCGGCGAGGGCTTGATGGCGGTGAAAAACAAATGGGAACTTTGGACGATGAGGCGTCCAGGGGGGGGGAGGGGTCGGCGGAGAGCAGGGTTAGAGAGGGGGGGGGGGAGTTTGGGTTGCGAGATCCACCGAAACACGCACTCCACGAGGCCCCCTTCTTCCAAAGCCCTTGTTTATAGCACCAATCCCCCCTCCAGCAACACGCCCACTCACTCCCCTGCTCTTCTCCGGCCAGCCGGGGTGCCGCGATCCTTCCCCTCGGGCGCCCGACCCCTTTCCTGCCGATGACGATATCAACCACGCTTGTGCCGCAACCCAAGAGGATCGCCCGACAGACGATCCGTCGGCAGGCTCGCCCCCTCCGCCGGCTCTAGTGGCGCTACCACCCGAAGTTTCGTCACCGACCTCTCGACGTGAGCGAGCGATGACTAAGAGCCTCGGCCGCGCGTGCAGTTTATGGGATGTTAATCGTGGTTTCGCGGAAATGTGGACTGACGGGAGTCAGTGGCACTCTTCAGAGATCGGTGCAGATTGCAAAATGTTGAAGGGTGTCGTAATGTTTTGCCATCCTCCGACATTAACTGAAATTTCTATGATTGAAAAAACACGTCTACTTTGACCGCGATTGAGGGAAATCGGTGCGGTGGAGAAGTTTGTGGAGAAACTATAGAATTAATAGGAGTTTAGGTATCCTGAGTGATTCGCACGTATCCATCTCACAGTAGACGTAGCACGTTAAACCTTGTGTCAAAAGCAGCCACTTCGCTGGATTCTTGGATGAAATTGCACGACCCAACTTGATGCACAACTCTCCATCAAAGGAGATCTATTGATCGTTTGCATTTTTTTGAACAGACACCCGTTAAGTATAAAATCTACTTAATGTTTATTTATCACGGTTCATAGGATGCGGAAGGCGAAATTGTTTCAATGCCTCCGTACCCGCCCTTCCCCACTGATTAATTACTTCACAACTCCCACACTTATTGTTGAACAAACAACTGACTCGCATCTTAAACGGATAGCAATGAATAGAAGGTTCTAGAGAGGTTAGAATGAGATTAATGTGATATTTGCGCATTCGGCAGCTCAATTGTTGCTCCATCTGTCAATAACCGGAAAGAACTTCACCGCTTCATAAAATCGCCCTTTGATTATGTAGTTTGCTCAACGTCACGGAAAACGGAAATGGGACAAGCTGTGTGGATTGCAGGCAATAATCCCAAGAGTAAGGTATTGAGGTGGTCTAAATATTATTTTCTAATAAAAAATTATTTCTACAGTGGTTCGAACGAACCTCCGAATCTTCAGATCAATAGCCCGAATACAATCAGGTAAAGTCTAAACTATGATTATAAGTTTTTATATGATGGAACAGTGAGGTTTTTAATAAACTACCAGAATCAGTATTGCTCTGAACAACTTTAAAGCGTCATGTGGTTGCAATGGTAGTTTGTTTTTACGCACAAATTTATCTAAATCCATGATAGATTGCTTACGTAACACCTTGAAACTTCAATTTACATATTTTTAAGCATTATTTTGGATTTTTTCACAATACATTTTCCTCGAATTATTATGCATTTTGTGCGTGTAGAATCAAGATTCATTTTACTTGTCCCGCTATGAACCGGATTTTCTCTTGCTCGACCACCAAAGCCTTAATAATTAATTAATATTCATCCCAAAGCGGTGAGTTTAAACTTATTTCTCTGTGAAGAGTGCTCACTCTTAGGTCAGCTGAGTCAGAAAAATGGTCAGCGTTGGTTTAGTTACATGAGAGGACTATGCGTTATCCACTCCGATTGAAGAGATAAGATATAACAAATCTGCAGATTTGGAAGACTTAGCAGACTTAGAAGACGAAACTTATGTCAAATTAGTTAAGTGTTTGCGAGCGGAAAAATAACATTACATATTTTTCAGAATTCGTATACGAAGGTTAACTTGGGAACAACATTTTGACCCCCCGTCTCTTAAGCACTAAGATCATTTACCTTGGTTTTATTCATGATTATTTCCAAACATTTCACGGAGAGACGCCGGGAATAATATTCTTAATCAAATCGATGAAAATATTTTTTTCCTGTTAAGTTGTCGGGGAAAGCTATGTATCAGTGCCTTCTTCACTTTCATGAATTTTATGGCAGGTTGAATGATATTTAGGATTTAGATCGTGGAAAACTTCCAAATTCCAATTTCCATGTGTCCATATGAGGATGCGTTAATCAGCAAACTCGGCCAACATCATGGCTTAGCTTGACATAGCCCAAATTCTTTCTTTTCGAAATCCATCACGCATTAAAAGTCTGCAACAGGAAAATAGTGCATATTTCATTGCTAATTCACCTGCTAAAGAAAAATTTTCACAATTAAAAAAAAATTGATTTTAGACATAAATATGCCAATCATCCGTAATCTCTCTGCCACTACAAATTGAGTAGCTTTAGGCGTGATGTAGTGCAAGTCGAACTTTTCCGCTTGATAACAAGTGAAAAAGTTCTACCATCAGTTATTTATTACTCTCTGCAATTCATCCCACGCTTAGATTATGGCAAATTTCGAATGAAATATGAAGTTTTGGTAAAAGAGACAATTCGTCAAAACTGGAAGGTGAGTCATTATTAGTTACATATAGATCGTTCCTAGTTGTATCAATCAAATGGCATTAGTTTGGTGAAAGAATCTATTCCACCTAAAAAGTCTTAGTTGGTTCAAGAAATGCAATGATAAAATGACTTGTAAGTAAGGGATCCGATTATTTTTTTTCTCTTGGCCTCAATGCTGGTGACTATCTGCCCTCGTGCTCTGCAGATTCTTTTGGCAATAAGAGGAAACCTGAAATCTGCACAAAATGAAAAGTCCAACAGTTACTCAGGAACATGGAATATGACGTCGCACGTAATGTGTAAAAAATTTGAGATTTCACAAGGCGTTTTCATAGGAAAAACCAGATTCAGAGCTAAAGTCACCATCGGACATACACATACAGACATTTGTGCACATACACAACATTTTATTACACTTGTTGACACGGCAACAGGTGAAACAAGTTTTGCATGGTAAATGAACTACGGAATACTTCGATACGATTTGCTAATTCTGCACATATTTCACGAAGTGCCCCATACAGAACTGTCAAATCTATCGCCATGTGGTCCTTAAGGATAGCGAAAGAGTCCTTCCCAGAAAAAACGCATTAAATTTTGGGGTTTGGGAATCAAACGCGAGTAAGAAAATGTGAAACCAAAATGAAACCGAGGTTGAATGCTTGGAAGGAGCATAGGCAGAATTGAGCGGCGTTGCTTCTTCGACCAGGACGAATTTCATGCTTCCCTATTACCGCTGCTCTTTTGCCTCTCGTAGTAGCTTAACTCTTCTAGAGAAATTCCCTCTGGTGCCCCATACAGCATCGCATTAGCTTATGCCTAGGTAAGAAATCTCAATTCCACCAAGTATCATATCATGCGATTTGTCCTTTCCCATCATGTAATCCACGTATTAAATTCCGTAGATAACTTAATTCCCGTTCAAATGAAATTTCATTAATATTATAACTATGGAAAAATTAAAATGTCAGGAAATAAAAAAGCATAATACTTCAAGCATGTTCATGCATGACAACTCCCGATTGGTAAAACAGTGCACTAAGCAGGACAGAAAAAGGAAAAAATACAAACATATGCGTACGTAATGTTAGGGTGATAACATTATACTCTTTTGTTAATTACAATATCTTGATATACATAGTCACAAAAAATATGTTTTGTTGACATCATTTGTGTTAATTGCAAGTCATAATATTAGTTTACATATTTAATGTCCGCTGCTCTCCCAATTGACCCAGTCGATGGCTTGCTGGCGAACGAAGCCTTCCTCAATGTCGAATAGTTGTCTAGAAAAGAGTCGTTTTGCAATGACAGACTAAATGATAACAAAAATAAACAGGCGAACTGCCCATTTTCCCCGCGCCATGAAAAAATTCGAATTTCTTTTTTAATAAGCGAGTGAAATGTCAATTTTTTTCTTTTCGTTCGTGGTTAAAAGTCATTATCCAATTTCTGACCTTTAACGCTCGTGCAACAAATTACGACGAATGATCGACTAAATATAGGTTCTGATACCAGAATTTCGTTGATACTTAAAGCTACCGGCATCATATTTGAAAAACATATTAAAACTAATGTTTACACAACTTAACAAAATGATTTGAATCCATATTATTATTGCAAATGTTACTTTACCAATCATGGTATCGAAATAAAACGAGTAAATCCTAAGTCCACCAATCAATTCATCGTGTATGAAACCCAATTGAGGCAGTTTACCTTGCTCTGAGCACCAATCAGAGGGAGTTGAAATCACGGTGTACTTTTAATTCAAAATTGCGATACAAATTTGCAATTCAATACGAATAAGCCCAAACTTTTCTTTTAAACACCGTTATTTAACAATATTAAAACTGTAATTTTTATTAATTCTTTGAAATTAAAACATTCCTTCTCGCCTCATTCCTGTACCTTCTTTGCTAAGCTACCAATTGTAGCGCATGTAGGGACAAACAACGCCAGGCACAGTGGATACGAAGAAATTCTGCGTTCTCTCGAGGAGCTGAATTTGGAAGTGAAGCGGGTCGGGGCGCAGTTTAAATACCCTTTCAAATTAGGCATGGTTTGGAGCCGAATTGAAGGGGCAAATTATACGGGTCCTTCACATAATCACGGAAAAATAAGGGAATATTCAATGAGAGATTAAACTTACATACGAGGATGAGCAGTCAAAGATAATCGCACGGTAAGTAGTATCTGAACTGGAAATTGCAATGAATTGTACGAGTCTATATCCGTAGTGTTAATCAAATGCTGACGTTTCCAAAACAAAATAGTCGACTTTTACCATGAGATAAGAAATACCGAAGCCAATACACGAGGTCTGCTCAAACGGTTCTCGAGCTCTATACATGTATATACTTATATTCTCGAGCACTATATGTTACAAAAAATACTTCACTAACAAATCATTGGTCAGAATCCCTCTCAAAGTGGTCTTCTCCCCAGCATGCACATAATGTGTTACCACTTTTTGAAACAGTTCTGGAAAGCTCCTTTCGGAATGCTCATAAGCTCCTTCATCGAACTGTTCTCTATCCCTCGAATGGTGGCAAATCTTTTTTTCGCGATTTTTAGTTTTGGGAACAGGAAAAATTCACATGGGGCCAGTAGGGTGGGTGGGAAAAGGCAAAAAAACCATAAATGTTCATTTCTCTGATATAAGGATGTATTCTGCTGCATAAACCAAAACTTCCACCATGCTTTAAATATTAGATACCTTAAGGAAACTCGTACCAGCAATAAATAACTTCCGTCAATGATGTATTCTAGCTTCTATATAACCCTATCCAGAGCTGCTGTTATTTCTATTCATTATTTTGAAATAATTCAAACCTTGTAATGATGACCTGATTTGCATATTAATATTATTAAAGGAACTAAGGAGGAATCACTCGCGGAGGGAACGTTAAATTATGATTACAGTTTAAATCTCTTGAATAATGTTACGACAGGTATAAAACCATAAACACAGTAATCAACCCGAAGGTCGGTTTAGTAGGTGATGGTAGAGCTCACCCATGTGCCAAGCCCGACGGCGTGTGAATATTCACACATCAGGGTAGGGGGGCCAGTTCCTTTCCCTGTGCCGGTTATGGTTTCCCAGGAAGATCTGGTACCCGAAAAATCAACTAGCTTGGGTGGAGCTGCAGGTGCCCAAAGTGCCTTACCCGGGAATCGAACCCGGGACCCTCCGGTCAGTAGTCCAGCGCTCCAGTAGACCACCGCGACCCGTATATCTAGGGATTATTGCGGAAATGCATTATTGGCCCCATCGTAAGACGGTAAGAGAGATCATATTATTAAAGTGAGGTAGATTAATTGTAGAACAGATAGATTTAGGCTGTCGACGCATGGCAAGGTATCAATAGCATTATCCGACAGGGCTAGAGAGGAAAAGTATTTTTCTTTATTCATTCTAGTTAGACTAGTATGTTTTCTTTGCCTCATCTAGCTTTAGTTATTTCCCTTGTTGTTAACTACAGCTCCAATCGTATGACTATTTAAGCGTAAATCACTTGGATACCGAATTTCATGTATCTTCAAGAGATTCAGGTGAGATACTAGTATAGTGGAAATCCGTCATTCTTTTATGTATCTGCAGTAATCATGATTTACATTATCATTATTTCTACTATTATTAATATTATCCCTATCACTATTATTTGGTCAACTATCGGTTAAGGTAGGCTTTGGATGGACACAACTACCATATAAATATTTATCCTCTCTTAAAAAAACTCAACCAAACTCAAACTCTACAACAGGCCCCTCGTCATCTCCATAGACTTAACTCCACACTTCACTCCGTCTACATCCCGATCCTATTCCTGCCCTTTCCTCGCTTACCTAACATTCTCCCCTCTTTCACAGTCTTCAAAATCCCACCATCGATCAATATCCATTTTATCCATTTTCCTGCCTTCTAATGATTTCTCCCAAAAATCCCCTCTCCTCCCCATCATGCTAAGCACTTCCTCATTTGTTTCCATTTATGTCCACTATACCTTCTCCATCCTTCTCCACACCCACATTTCAAGAGCCTACATCTACGTCTATCATCCTGTTTCAGTGACCAAGTTTCCCCACCGCATCAAAGTTTTCACGAACTTATTTTTAACGTACTTACTCAACATTCCTGGAATCCATTTCCTTCTCCTTGTTAAAGCCTCTTTGCCCAGTGCAATTCTTCTCCTTGCATCCCTACTACTTGCACCATTTTGGTCCAAAACACTTCCGAGATACGTAAACTGGTCCACATATACCCGGAACGGATCTCGAAATCCGGAGCACTCATTAAGACTCCTCCCGTCAATTTATAACTTCCCCATTTTCTGTCCAGCCGTAAGATTATCGTCGATACTGTGACAGCTGGGATCATTCCTTTGGTTCTCGCGCAGCGAAACGGAAGATACATATGATGCAGCAGTGTATTTCCGCTTCCTTGGAGGGACCCTCCTCTAGTCGGAACATACGCGACAGGCAATCGCCCACCGAGTTCTCCCGCCACTTCAGGTTCCTAATTCGAAAGTTAAAAGGAGACACTCTAAAGATGTGTCCAAAATCGTCATTTAGGCGCGTTAATCGCTAAAGAAGCCATCTTCAAGCGTGTCCAAACTCGTTAGGCAGCGAGAGGTGGCAGATTTATGCACCCCGTGTTTAGTACACAAGAAGTGTATCCAAAACACGCCATACTGCAACACCGTAATTCCAACTGCTAGAGGCGAGATAACTAGCAAAAAAATAATCCCTATGGTGGAAGTGTATCATACATGTTGGTAACAATAACATTAGTTATATCTTTGAGAGAGTACACTTTTACTCGAAAAATCCAAGGGTTTATTAACGCGAGGTGGAGCTTTCCATAGACAAGAGATATTTGGCGTCTTACATATTAATGTGCGGGTCGCGGTGGTCTAGGGGGTAGAGCGTTGGACTACTGACCGGAGGGTCCCGGGTTCGATTCCCGGGCAAGACACTTTGGGCACCTGCAGCTCCACCCAAGCTAGTTGCTTTTCGGGTACCAGGTCTTCCTGGGAAACCATACCGGCACAGGGAAAGGAACTGGCCCCCCTACCCTGATGTGTGAATTTTCACACGCCGTCGGGCTTGGTACATGGGTGAGCTCTACCTTCACCTACTAAACCGACCTTAGCTAGTTGCTTTTCGGGTACCAGGTCTTCCTGGGAAACCATACCGGCACAGGGAAAGGAACTGGCCCCCCTACCCTGATGTGTGAATTTTCACACGCCGTCGGGCTTGGTACATGGGTGAGCTCTACCTTCACCTACTAAACCGACCTTCGGGTTGATTACTGTGTTTATGGTTTTTTACATATTAATGTATTTTAATTCTTGTAATAACTTTATTTTATCAAGTTATTGGATACAGATATTTGAAATGTAGAGGTGAGAATATATTTATTTCTTCAATGGTTCTTTTATGACTAAAAACATCGCCTTTGCCATCGTGTTCATTCGTGTCATCACGTCATGACTCGTTTGTGTGCTTGTTAAATCTTATTTTTGTATATAAAATTTACGGAAAATAATCTTCAATCGCAATGCTGTGTTCTGAGAGTTTAGGCATTTAATAGTTCCCTTAGTAAAACTATGGCTGTCCGCATGAATCCAACTGGATTATCATAGGTCGTTCGCCAAAACTTCGCAAAAGGAGTCACCGTTTCACTACGTAAACCCACAAAGTAATAAAACCAAAAAAAATGAAAAAGCGCTGACAAATGCTAATTGTAGGATAAATATGGAACTGATACTAAGTTTAACTTATAAATATGAAACATTAGCAAGAACAGTAATCCTTGTCAGCAATTGTTTTAACAATAATTTGAGTGATATGTAGTTCATTTATATGTATGCGTGCATTAATATAAATGAACTACACACCACACAAACCATTCTTAAAACAATTAATGACAAGGATTAATGACCGAAAATTTACACTGGAGTGTAACCACCATAAAATAAGATAAAATTTTAAAGTTGTAGAAATCTAATAATATCTGACCTAATCAATAAAGCAAGATATAAAAAACGGAGAATCTATAAAAAGTTAAATATTGTCGGATAAGGGATAATGAATATGAAACCAGTACCAAAAATCACCCAAGTTACCAAATTCAAAAGAAATAAAAGGAAAAATTTAATAAAACACTGCCGAATTAATTGGAAAGTGAACTCAGAAGGACGCAAAAACCATTACGCAGTTTTGCAACCACACAAATGTTTTCACAACATATCTCAAATAACTAAGTATCGATATTCGGACGTCATCTGTTTATTCCTTACTCTTAGCGGCATATGTAAATGGCAGTACTACTGCGTAGGGCATCCAAACTAAAGCTGCCTTTTCATCAGGTGCCTAAATGCATGCTTCCTAATGCCTAACGAGTCTGGACGCAGCTTAATAATCCTCCCTTGTTTTCACGGGTGGCGTCTCATCCAGGTTAAGGTCTCGTCATTCCTCCTCAGCAGAAATTCGGCGTTCTCTAAAAATATCCGCGGAATTTTTCAAAGCCAAATACACACCCAAGGCATTCCTTTTCTTAGGTGGAATATTTTCTCTCTTCTGGATGAAAACATTGAGAAGCGAAATGTAATGATGATAAACGCCCATTCACCTCTTGACTGAGCACTGCACCTAATTCCTTCCTCGGAGACACCCGTATGCAAGACGAAATCCTCGTCGGGATCAGGCGTATGAAGCGTGGGAGATGTTGCTAAATATTGCTTCAACCGATCAAACGCTCATTCCTGTTTTGTCTTCCAAACGAACCTGCCCCCCTCCCCTTTTCTTCTCGAGTTCATTAAGAGGGACACCAATCCAATCGTTAAAAATTTAGGATGAAATCACGAATCGAAACTAAAAATCCCTAAAAGTCTTCTGTCTTCATTCAAACTTCTTAAAACTGTAGTACCTTCATTTTCTGTATTGTTTCTGGCCCCACCTTTCGTGACGAGATGTCCCAAGAAAGTTTTCTTCCGAAAGAAAAGACGAAGCATCTCGGGAGGCCTGTGTAAGGCCGTTCGTCCGTAGCCTCGAAGGACCTACTTTGAATGCGCCAAATTATATTCCTTGTTTTTGCTGTTGAATGCCGGGTCATCGGAATAATTATTAATATATTTGAATTTGATGTTATACAATATTTCGTTCAGGACTCTCGAGAGCATCGTGACCCCCTAAGCATATTCCAAAAGGAAGTTTCCGAAATCCATATAGCCCCATGGGTTTAATATGGGATTACAGAAAATACATCTGTCGAATTTTTAAGAATTTTGGAAAGCATTTTCTATGCTTGGGAAAGGGAAATCATCAAAAATTATCTTTTCATCCAACTCTCGATAGCCGACGACTATTCTATGACACCCTCCTCGCTTTGGGGCCAAAGAGGCAGGAGACGAATAAACCGACTGTGACCTCACGATGACTACAGATGACTGTTCGTCAAGATATCTTTTAAGAATTTCGGGGGTGAAAGTTGATATTGTGAGGATCGTCCTTCGGGAGGCTGCGAAGGCGAAATTCTTCGATTTCCCAATTTCCGCGTCAGAACCTCGGGGAAATAGCCGAAAAAAATATTCTTTTTTTCTCTCTGTCTTTCACAGCTCCCAGCCAATTTTCCCTTCAGTGATTTCCTTAATGGAAAAAATCTCCCCCTTAATGTAAGACTTAAAATTGCCTTCATTTGAAAATTGAGAGTTTTCCCTCTTTAAATCTTTTTTAGCAGCTTCTAGCTATCCTTCCGTGGCACTATATAGGCCTTGACTGATGGTTTTTTCTGGAAAAGTAATATTTCAACGAAGTGTATTGCTCCTCGCTTGTTACCTCCACCGCTACCGTAGGTGAACTAAACATATTTCAATTTTCAACGTCTGCGGTTTACGTAATACTGTAGTCAAGTCAATCAAATACGCACCACATCTACAATGCATAGAAAGCATATCGCATAAAATTAAATTGATGCAAAAACACTATATCAATAAAAATTGAATGACCACTTATCATCGAACTACCGTCATAATGGAAATGAGAAAATAGCAACTTTGTGATTCCACAGAAAATTTATGACGATGCGAACGGGGTTTCGGCGTTCAACGTCATTGTCAGGTAACGACGAAGGTGACGTTGGACGTCTAAATCCGGGTCATATCGTACTAAATTTTCCGTGGAATCTCAAAGTTACTATTTTTTCATTTACAACATGAATCGAACCCATAAAGTTACGCCGGAAACCATAAATCATACCGGCACAATATATATTGTCGCGGTGCACGATCAATTTCAATTTGATAAACATAAATCCGATAAATAAAGCATGTATTTCCGATAGATCTTTTCGTTGTCATCGCTGACTAGCCCATAATTAAAGAATCAGTCATGAAAGCAACACCCAATGACGGTCGTTTACATCTCCATCCACTTTGAACCCAGCCAATTCCACCGCACGCAACACACCACCTGAATTTTGAAAAGGCAGTCGCGTGTCGCGTTTTGGTCTACCACACAAGAGGAAGTACCACACATGCCATTGAGTCTCAGAGGAATTCCAAAGGGAGGAAATCTTGGAGGAGAGGTAATTCAGATTTCTCGACTACGCGATGGCTTCAACCGCTAGGGGCCGAGCGGCTCGTAAACAGCCCACGGGCGGCGCGGTCAGCTGACCTGGAAGGCTGGTGGGAGAAGGGAGCCTAATTGTAAAATCAACCCGACCGCGAAATGAACCCGAGCCGCCACTGTGTAAGGTCAGTGTGCCGGGCGCGACCGTCTGGAAGTGGCGGCGGTCACAGGACAGTCGGTGGTCGGAATCCACCGCGAAATGTGCGCATTATTATTAATGCCATTATCCTCCGAAATAAGGAATCCGAGGGAGGGAAGTTGACGCTTGCGACATTCGACCATCTTGGTGAGGATAATATTCCCTCCCAAGCCTGACACAAATATTTCCATGGAATATTGTTTCGCCCTTTACCGCGAGAGTAGAGGGAAGCCGCAAACGCCCCACCTCTAGATAAAACGCACGATATCAGACAATGCCGCCGCATGTCACGTGGTTCACTAGAAGGGAAGCAGCAGCAGTCACATGATAACTTCGCACCGATCGTGGAGACAAAAGAATTTGAGTTCAGTATGGCCCAAGAAAAAAATCCTCTCTTCTCAACAGGAGGATCCGTAACGAACACATCGCCTACGTGGGTAGCGAGAGGACTTACCTAAAGCATGCACTAAGCATGTTTCGCATAATAAGTTTCACATAATTCGCAAAGGGAAAACGATTGCAATGAGTTCCCAGCGCAGAGTATTACACTTTTTCGTTGATAGTGTGCAAGAGCGGGATTTCTTGATGAGTGAAACGATTGCAAAAAAGTGGTTGTTATTACCCTTGATTATGTGAGGAAGACACTCCTTTTCCTCCTCAAACAAGCTCTAATGTTCTTCCTGGCTGTTAAAATTCATATTTTCAACTCCAAAGAGGTTCACATATTTCAAATATCCAGCCAGAACTAGTATTTTACACAGAATGAAGCAGGCGAAAGAGCTTCCACATATTTTATCACTCTCGCTTGTGTCGACGGATTGAGTAAAAGTTTACTTTCGCTCACGGTAGGTCACAGGAAACTGGTTTAAGGGCACCATGACGCACTTTGATTACTCGCAGCAAATGGCTTCCACTCATAACACCTCTAGGATGACTTCCACACTTCCGAGATATGGGTCGCACGGAGTAGGCGCGTCAGAAAATCTCAGATTTGCTTGCATGCTGCCTAATAAAATGCGACCCGATTCTAGAGATGACGTTATTCGAAACTTGATCACCGGGACACGTTTTATGGGAGAATAAGCCTGATGTGTGAGCTCACCCCGCAAACACGAAGTCAAAGGAATGGAAAATTCTCCTGTGAAAACAAATGAGAAGGGACGCACCGTGATCATCCAAGTTAACACTCGATAAAATGTTTTGCGCACTTGAATGTTCAAAATTTTCCCAGCAACTTCTCCGCTGAAGAGAAACGTATACGCGTTCTTTCCCGCTTCTTCATCAACGACGCTTCTAAAAACGGAGACCATTAAATGTAGCCTTAATGTACCAAAAACTGAGAAAATGCCTATAAAATTATTATTAGGTAATCTACCGGTTAAGGTAGGTTTTTGGATGGACACAACTATCAAATAGACATTTTGTGACTCCCCACCTAGCAAACTAATCCATCAGGTCCCTCTTCATCTCTGTGTACTACTTTCCTCCCTTCATCCCGTCCAACATCCCTATCCTGTTCCTGCCCTTACCTCGCTTGCCCAACATTCTCCCCTCTATTACCTTCTTCAACATTCCACTACCGCTCAATACGCCTTTCACCCATTTTTCCTGCCTCCATAGGATTTCTCTCAACAAACCCCTCTCCTCACCCACCATCTCTAGTACTTCCTCATTTGTTTTCCTTTCGGTCCATTTCACCTTCTCCATTCTATAAAATATGACAATGAAAAAAATGAAGCATAATTGATTTTTTGCAGATAAAATCACCTAACATAAATTCCAACAAATCATTAAATCTATATTATATAAATTAATAGACCTATATATTAATTACAAATGTGGGGTCTTTGATGAATAGAATGGTTTCATGCAGAATGCTGAGTATTTTTCTGTACTTCACCTAATGATGACTTTGTAAGTCGAAACCGTGGTCGTGTTTAATAAAATATGTGTGGAATAACTAAGTATTTCTTTTCCGATGTGGGGCTCTTCATAATAAAATCACAATCTGCAAACTCATTGCTGAATATCAATTGTGGGGAACGATCAGAATATTCAAAGCGGGGTTACATAATCGAGTCGAAATGCATGACCGAGCAGTAGGGACTTCCGGTGTAACTCGTGCATTATTTCGAGTAACAATATCGAAATGCGCCCAGCTCCTACGTCTGCTATAATTGTATCCATAATTATTGTAAATTTATATCGGGAAGAGTGAAGTAAAGGATTGTGTAAGAGCAAATGAAACCCAAGATAAAATAAGCGTTATAAATGTAGTTCCCCTTTAAAAATGTTAAGAACAAATCGAATGCTTGAAAGAGCAAGTACTTAAATTGGGCACCTGTTGATTAGCCTTTGAGCTGTCTGATTATCTAACCGGGTGGAAGACTGGCAAAGACTTCCCAAGCAATATATTTTGCCATATTATGCCTCATAAGGATAGATATATTTTTTCTCTTTAAAAAACAACAGACTTGCAGAAAAGTAAACCATATACAGTAGTTTAGGCAATGATTCCGAAATATTGCATGAGGGGTATGTGCACATATGAGAGACATTACATTGCAAAATTTTAAAAATATTTTCAATGATTTTTCCAATGCAAATATTTGAACATGTGTATTGTTTCCACGGCTACTAAATATTACAGTAATGGTAAACAAAGTTACAAAACTTAGGTGCATGTGGTCATATTGTTTTTTAGCAGTAAATAATTATGAATATGGAATTGCAAATTTTTTCGGTGTAAATATCAATTTTTCAAAACCAAACTACGTGAGTTTCGAAATTTTCTTAATAAGTGCACGATTTCACTCGCAATGCCCCAAATTGCTGCGTTGCGTATCTAGTGAACTCTTGAGACAAAAAGTTAAGACAGGTTCCACCTTGCCACCAAAAATCTTGGTTAAGGACTGCTGCGGTGCTCCACTCTCGTTTTCTCATCGCTTTCGGACTTTGACTTAGGTTACAAAATACCTTAAGATGTAGCTTGTGTCTGTGTTCTCTTTGATGCATCTATTTGTACCCTATTGATATAAAACTAGAAAATATGGGTACGTTAAAGTTTAATTCGATATCAGCCATCACCCTAAAATGCATACACCTTATGATGTAATATTCGATATTGGGAAGGATTAATCATTGCCATATTAAAGAATACTCCATCGAATTGGAGGTACGCCCGAAGGTGTCTGGATGTTATCATTGAGGGATGCTCGCAAATATCACTAGTACTGGATTCAGAATAGAGAACATCGTCGTGACAAACCTACACCATATAACATATACGATACGCATGTGCTAAAACACGAATGTTTCGTCGAAAATGCCGGCGTGCAGCGGTGACTCCGAGAGGCGACAGAATGCCCCCTATATCCGGCATTCCTGAAATTCGATGTAGGTAGGTGGATTGAAAAATGTCAAACAGTTGAAATGGCCCATTTGATCCACCTCGACTCATATCAAGCGAGGAGGTCAATGTGGAACCACCGAAGCAGTGAAAAGAAAGCCCAAGGACAACGTTAACTGATCCCTCGGTCCCTCGCCATTAAAACCTAAGTTGACCCTTGACCACATTCGACTAGCAAACCATATGCATCGCACGGAAAGAAGCTCATCATTCCACAGTGTGAAGGCTCACGGAACTGAGGATTAAAAAAATTACGAGCTTAGTTCTTCCTCTCATTACATTCCAAGGTGGTAACAGACTAGATAATTAAGCGATAGTAATTCGTCGAAGAGTGCATGGAATTTAAGTAAGTGCGTATATCATGCACTTAATCATAATAAACAGCTGATATTGGACAAAAAAATACTTCCATTTTTTATGTATTCAACGATTCTATTGATATCTATGTAACGCATTACTATTATTATTATGTAATCTACGGGTTAATGTAGGTTTTGGATTGACACAACTACCAATTAATATTTTGTGACTCCCAACAAAACACAATCCAGCAACATACTCTACATCAGGTCCCTCTTCATATCTGTGTACTTCTTTCCTCCCTTCATTCCGTCCAACATCCCTATCCTGTTCCTGCCCTTCCCTCTTTTACCTAACATTCTCACGTCTGTTGCAGTCTTCAACATCCCACTCCCGATCAATACCATCTTTATCTATTTTTCCTGCCTCCATAGGATTACTCTCAATATACCCCTGTCCTCACCCACCCTCCCTAGTACTTCCTCCTTTTCTTTTCTTTCGGTTCATTTCACCTACTCCATTCTTCTCCACACCCACATTTCAAAAGCCTCTAATCTACGCCAATCCTCCTTCAATTACTAATTTTCCGCGCCGTACATAACTACGCTCCATATCAAACGTTTGACGAGTCTTTTCTTGGCATCCTTCCTAACATCCGCAAATCTTCTCCTTACGTCCCTATTAATTTAACTGTGTTGGCCCAAAACAATTCCGAGATACGTAAACTTTTCAACCCGCTCTATTTTTTCCTCTCCTATTTCAATGATTAGCTAAGCCTTTTTCTTTCTCGAAAATCGTATAACTTTTGTTTAATTAATATTGATTCTCATCCCATATTTATCGCACTGAATTTCCAATTCACCCAGCAATGCTTGCAAATTCTTGGTTGACTGACCAACTAAAGCTTGGTCATCAGCAAGCCTTACTGATTTTACGAATTCCCTGCCGACTTTCATTCCTACCTCCAGTTCTTCCTATGCCTCCTTAATCATTTCCTCTACATATACGTTGAAGAGCACCGGTGAAAATGGGTAACCCTGCCTTACAACTCTTCCTAACACTTCATCCCGTCTCTCAGTTCCCTATTCGCATCTGAGCAAACTGAGACATGTGCAGGCTGCGGATTAGCCTCCTTGACCCTCCAATCCATTCCAATTTTCTTCCATATAATCACTGGTTTTTCCCAATTCACTCCATCAAACGCCTTTTCGAAATTTACGAAACAGGCAAATACTTCCTGAATCATTTCGATATTCCTCTCGATTTATCGAGTGCTGTCATTACTGCAATAGCATCACGTGTGCCTCTCTCCTTCCAAAACCCAAACTGATCATCTCTTAAGTAATCTTTTGCCTTGCTCTACATTCTTTTCTTCATGCTCCTGAGAATCACTTTAGCTGCTTGAGAAATCAAACTCAATGTTCTGTAGTACTCACATGATGTAGTCTTTACCTTTTCGGAATAGGAACTAACACTGATCTCACAAAGACTTCCGACCAGATTCCTTCCTCATATATATTACAAACCAGTCCTTATAGTCTCTTCCTCCCACATTTTCCTAAACCTTTTAGTATTTATGAAGGAATGTGGTCAACCCCCACGGCCTTATTTTATTTCATCTCCCTTCATGCCCATTCTATCTCATCGTCGAGTATGCCTGGACCTAAGCTATCTTCTTCTACGTCATGTTCCTTTTCTATGTCTAACATTGTTGGCCTAAGCCAAGTTGGCCTTCTGCCGAAATCTGTTTACGTTTTTCCATTTTCTTCTCTCATCTCTCTTTCTAATAATCCCATTTGTGATCCATGGTTTTCTTGTCCTAATCCAGTTAGCGGTTCCTATAGTTTCTGCTGCGGTTTTCGATTAACCTTGTTTGATGAATTCCCATTTTCCTCGATACTACTCGGTACTTTACCCACAGCCATGATTTTCTCTACAGCCGACTGATTCTCCTTCCTTGTCAATCAATTCAATGTTTCTATATTCCATTTCGTAACCCGCCGCCCCTGCCTTATCTTTTTGAAACGGACGCTACACTTCGTTACAACTAAATTGTTGTCAGAGTCCGCATCCGCTTCCGGGAAGCTGTGCGAATTTATCACACTGTTCCTAAATCTGTGCCTAACCATAATATAATCTAACTGATACCTTTCTGTGCCACCTGGCATTTTCCATGTATGCATACATACCTTTCGTCTGGCTTCTAACCTTCCACCTATCTGGCATGGGTGACCCTTCCAAGTGCAATTATCATTTCTCCCGCCAGCACAGTTCTATGGGTCATTAGAACGCGTAAGCCCTTCCGCTACGTCAAGGTTTTAATTCATGGGAGGGGCATTACTATTAACAATTCAAATTCAACTTAAGGTCTGTACTTGAAAAAGCCTCGGAACCCAATTTCTTTTGATGACGTTTCAACATCTATCCACCTTCGGATACACAAATTATTCGCCAGTAGTTTACAATATTATGATTATGCTAAGTGAAATAGTTAAGTGCTTCAGTTAATTCCGAGCTGTCGATGCACAGAGTTGCATACTTCCTTGATACTAAAACCGTTGTAAATCTTGTCATCGATTATCAACTTAATTGGCAAGGGCCGCTTGGCGCGAAGCAATCGAGAAAAAATATCCAAGAAAAACGGCTGTCTTCAGGGGGCCGGTGAGAAGGGTATTCATGGAAATACAATCGGATTAGGAGACCCACCATACAGGCAGTGTCTCCTCGAGTCACTTGTGCGAAACGCCATTCTCAGCGGCTCCACGAAACCGAAGGGCCACTTTACCATTATTCGCAACTGGAACGTTCCCTTTAATATTTACTCACTCAAAACGAGTCTTTTGAAAAGTTTCATAAAGAAGGCTCAGCATAGAAATCTAGATGGTTACGCCAGAAGCCTTAATAAATCTACATTTGAATCGCTCTACCCGAGTACACACATGGCTGGACTCTCCAGATACTAGACAAAAAAATACATCGCTCTAAAATGCAATTAATAATCTTTTCCCATCATCACACGTCACATGGTCCACGTGAACACAAATAAGAAAGTCAACGAATGGTGTTACTTACCGATGACGGTACTGGACGACAACGGCCAAGCCCAAAACCGGCGAAAGAATATCGATCCCTCTGCGGCCACAGCAGAACATTCACAGAACATCATATCGGTTATGATAGTCGAATTTCTCCAGACTGCCAGTGGAGGGCATGTAGAGCCCCTTCGGAGGCAATTATGGACCAATAAGAATACTGTTTTTGAATGCGACTCCTCCGAGTTGACGTACTAGATTTGAATGCATCCCTGCCCCTACCACACAGTGAAATGCTATTTGAATCACACTCGAAGCTGACGCGCTGAGGGCATTCTCGTTTAATTGCGCTCGCGAGGCACATACAGGTATGTGCAAAAGTGTACCTATATGTACAAAAGTTCCCATCAGGCTTCGCGAATGCCCTGTAGGCGGCTTTCATGTTAAAAAGAGTAGATTGAAAGAGGCACCTGTGACATTTACCGACGCAGATAAAAGTAAACTATATATTTATCTGTGTATGAGACAAAACAATGTGGCCCGCAATATATCGAAGCCTTCTGGAAGCCTTCAACTATTAAGGCTTCATCCCAATTTGTCATCGGGCCGGTGGCACGGTCGCGTATAACTAATTAATAAACGCAATGATCAACTGGCCATAAATATGATGATGAATTATCGGTAGTAATTGCGATCAGTTAAATACTAAATCTCTGGCAACATAAAAGTCATCCTTGAGGGGGCATTATGTTAACTGTTGTCATGCGAACATACAACTAAACTAAAAAAATATTCATATCCATTCATTAAAGATAGCTTTTGGACGGTCCCTAATGACCTTACTTCTACGCATCATGCAAATTTCCTTTTTTTGCCTGACAGTATTTCTTTCTCCATTTCTTCGTAACTTTTGCCAGTCTCTGTGCTGTCTGAAAAACCTATTCTCTTCTTTCCCCACCCCCGTTCACCCAACAACCTCCCTTAAATCGGGCCCTTCTACATCCCACCACTTTTCAATCTTTCCTCCACCCACTTTCTCCCTTTTCTTCGTATTCCCCCCTGCAGCTTCCTCTCCAAAAAAAATATGGTTCTAGAAAATACGAGGCGTGCTCATAAAGTAAGGCCCGTTTGGTCACAGGAAAAAATATACCCATATGAAACACATTTTATTGGCACTTTTAGTTAGCTAGAAACCTACTTCACTTCTCTACATAATCGCCGTTCACTTCTAAGCTCTTTTCGTACCGCTGCACCAGCTTCTTTAACCCCTCTCATATAACATAGAAACTCGCCGCCTGAGGGTTGAACCAATCGACAACGCCATTCTTGAGTTCCTCTTCGGTTTCGAAACGTTGTCCACCGAACCACTGTTTCAAGTGCAAGAAGAGGCAGTAGTCGCTGGGTGTAAGGTCAGGACTAGGGTGGGTGGTTTGAAGAGTTCCCAACGACCCAAAAACTCTCGTCCACTGGACATTCTTTGCTCTTTGTGGTGGTCAGTGAGCATTTTCGGTACCCACCTTGCACGCAATGTGTGGTATCCGAGGTTTTCCGTAACAATATTGTACAGTAGTGCGTCCAAGTTGAGGAAATTGTTCAGCTAGGCCATTAATTGTCAATCGACGATCACATCGCAGTTTTTGTTCCACTTGCGAAACAATTTCATCGGTCAGAATACTGGGCCTACCACTTCGTACTTCGTCATGGACATTTGTTCGTCCATTTTTAAAATCACAGCACCATTGTCTAACCTTTCCTTCACTCATAACTGTAGGTTTATAAATAGGCATAATTCCCGATGAATTTCAGCAGCCGACAATCCTTTTGCATACAAGAATCGTATGACAGAACGCACTTCACAGCTGGCGGGATCAACGATTGTCGCGGACATTGTTGTTTGCATGCACGGACAAGCAAACGACTTCTGAAACAAAACAAATGCTGCTATAGCTTCTCAATGAATCAGTAGATGGCGCTGCAGGAGCAAAACTGTGTTCTAAAGCGCCAATATTTAAATATAAGCAAACGGTACTTACTTTAAGAATACGCCTCGTAGATATCCTCACACCTAACCTAAACCATTAACTTGGGTCAATTTCCCTAGATAGGGTTACATCTGAAACTCTGAAATCATCTGCCCAGTCTCAATCTATTTTCTCTTTTAGTACACTCAGATTCATGGCAATCTCTTAAGCTTATAGTATAGCTTGTAGATTATGGGTGGGATTGGGCTAGGAGCCAACAACAAATTCACGGATAAAAATCCGATATTCTGAACCCAAACGCCAAGCGACAAGAAATATGGGAAAGTTAAAAAGACTAAATATTTGGTTAATTATAATGATATTTAGTTCAGAGAATATTCAAGAACTGTCGACAATTTAAGGTAAGGAAGTTTTTGAGAGCTAGAAAAAATTTACAGAAGATGCCTGCACCTCAACGGGAACTAAAAAGGGACAGGAAAAAGTCGGGAATAGGGGAGTACGCACTATACTAGAGTGATGTCCCAAAGGAGAAGTAAGCCAAATCAGGAGTTTTAGAAGTTATTTACTAAAAAAATAATAAATATATAAAAAGACTCCATATACGAACAAAATAATCTTGAAGGTTGAATTGAAAATTTATGGTAGAGATTTACAAATTATTTGCATCCATGGCTTCACACTTAACTCCAGCTTGAGAGAGCAAAATTAACTTCAATCATCGCTGAATGATGGGATATCTAGTACTGGTAGAGGGAATGATATAATTTTACTAGGTGACTGTAATGCTCACATTGGCTTCAATAAACATGGTGCGGTTGCAGGAGAATGTAGCAGAGAGACTATTAGCAGCAATGGCATCATAGCTGGAGGATTATGCAAAATTCTATCTCTACGTATTCTAATTGGCTTTTATTTACATAAAATAATCCAACAATATACTTTGTAGCACCAAGCAATGCAACTTAAGTTCTCTGAAACTCTAAAAGTTCTAAAACTTCTGGCCCAGTCAAAATAGAGACATACGAGGGTCATCCGGAAAATAGTATCCGTTCGTGCCGCATGAAGTGCTGACGACGCGAGTAGCCGCTGGACGAGGTCAGATAGCTTCAGTGGCTTGTCTGCCTTCTCTGAGCCAAGTTGCGTGACGCTAGCATTGCCTGTGTTGTTTCTGTGATTGTTTACAATGTTTAAAAAAATTGAGAACGCCGCCAGTTGTGAAGTGAGGGCAGTGATTAAATTCCTCAATGCAAGACACGTTCGCCCATGTGATATTCATCGCCAATTAAAGGAGGTGTATGGAGACAATGTAATGGACGAGTCGTCTGTTCGGCGGTGGTGTCGCAACTTCAACATGGGGAGGGGGAACACACACGACGATGAGCGTTCGGGGAGACCGTCTGTCATTACAGACCAACTGGTGAGCTCAGTTGACGAATTCGTGAGGAACGATCGGCGCGTCACAATTGATGACATCTGTGAGCATGTTCCCAATGTTTCTCGAACAATTGTTCATGAAATTGTTAAACACCATCTGCATTATGCAAAAATTTGTGCAAGATGGGTCCCTCGCATGCTTACAGATGAGCACAAAACCAAGCGTATGGCTGCAGCACTGACGTTTTTGGGACGTTATTCTGATGAAGGAGACTCTTTCTTGACTCGCATAATTATTGGTGACGAAACATGGGTTTGTTATGCATCACCTGAGAGTAAACGACAGTCAATGGAGTGGCATCATGCTCATTCGCCAAACAAACCAAAAAAATTCAAGACAGTTCTGTCCACCAGGAAACTCATGGCAACAATTTTCTGGGATCGACGAGGTGTATTGCTTATTGATTTTATGGCCCGTGGAGACACTATTAATGCCAATGCGTATTGTGAAACATTAAAGAAATTACGGCGGGCAATACAAAATCGGCGGCGAGGTCTATTGTCTATTGGTGTCATTCTCGTTCATGACAATGCCAGGCCTCATGCAGCTGGGATAACACAAAAACTTTTGCAGCAATTCAAATGGGAAACTTTCGACCATCCACCGTATAGCCCGGACTTGGCCCCTTCAGATTTTCATCTCTTTACAAAGCTTAAAGACTTTTTGGCAGGAAAAAGATTTGACAGTGATGAAGAACTTAAAGAAGGAGTGACCCTGTATCTCAATGAGCTGGCGGCGAAGGACTATGCAGCAGGAATACAGAAACTTGTCACACGTTATGACAAATGCCTTAATTTGCTTGGAGATTATGTTGAGAAGTAGTTTAAAGTATCCTCTTTCAAATAAAATTTTTTATGTTTGTTAATATTTACTTTTGTGTCTTTATTTCACGAACGGGTACTACTTTCCGGATGACCCTCGTAATTCTAATTCAAACCTCATTAATTAGGGTAAATGATGTAAGGGTCTAGAGGAGAGCAGATTGCACCTTGGACCTCCTTCTGCCTCAAGCAGACAGATTTCCTATTCACATGTTGAGGAAAGATATGTGATTAGCATCAAGAAAGTGGAAAAACAAAGGGTGCTCATTCAAAATATAAATTTCACTCTTCTCTTTTCATTCTTGACAAAAGAAGATTTGATATGTTCATCTTATAAGCTGGGACCATTCTTTTAAAGAAAAATTTTATAAAAACCATTTAAGAGAATCAAGGGTAATGAAAGTGATAACTGAAAACAATATGAACGCATAATGAGATGTATTCAGGAAGCAGCTAGTGGATCTCTGGGAATGGAGAGAGAGAAAGGCAGGATTAGTGGCCATGGTAGTGATACACTGAAGATTTAGAATTAGCAACTTGGAGGAAAAGAATGCTTATGGGCAATTATAGGGAAAAGAGCTCTTATGAAAGGCTAAGAAGATAAGCAGAGAAGGAGGTCCATAATGTTCCTGAAAAAGTGCTGAAATAATGCTGTGAGCCTTGCCTCTTGGGGGCTACTGGCCCACATAACGAAACATAGTGGGGCAAAGTTGATAGCTGTAAACATAGTGTAAGAACTAGTGGGATAAATATTCTAAATACTTTTTGGTGTTTAGGTTGCTTTGGTGGCTTGTTTATTGGCTACCCACAATGAAGGCCTGTATACGAATCCTCTCGGGGATCAGGATGGTGTGGGAGCAACACACATGCTTCCCACCATGAAGGCCCGGGTTCAAATCCTGGAGACAACAAATGTTTTTCAGTGGTATCTTGATCCCTACCCTAGGTGCTTTGTGGAGAGCACTTTGATTTCGACGTTCGTCGGATGGGACGTTAAACTGCGGACCCCTTGGTGGCTTTTGACAAGAGTAGGCTAATGCCGACATTGGGTTTCTCTCCACCCTTCCTTCCCCACCCATCCCTAATGGTACAATTGACCTTAGCTGTTGGTTGCCCCCCCAGCAAAACTAAAAAACTAAATGAATCCTCTTGGTCACACAATTTTTCAGAGAAATCCTGATCCCTACTTGTGGTGCCATGTGAAAAGCTCTTTAAGCAGAGTATGCGATTCATCTAAATAGGTTTCAAACTATGGACCCTTTAGCACCTGGTACTTTTCATTAAGGGAGAGCTAATGCTGATGCCGATTTTCTCTCCATCCTTCCTCCATTCCCCGAACATCCCAACTTTACCAAATAACCTGGTTATTCTCCCAATAGCCCAACTGCTGGGTCACCTCTACCTTCAAAAATTGTGGTGCTACAATAGTCATCTCTGCTGAAAACTACAATGACAAAAAACACATCAAAAATGAATGTTTTGGCACTCAGTCCTACATCCTTGGCCATTGGGTTCCCCCTCTTTGAAGTCACCACTCTTTGTGATTCCTAAACACAACATAGAGTTATATTATGTTCCCTTCTGCATTCCTTATGAAGCACAAACATACATAAATATATGCATAGTAGCAGGCTTAAGTGAAGTTGATACCAAATAATTAGGGTACCTGTAAAGAAATGTCTGTAAAAATTTTGTCATGACTAGAAAAGAATATTTCTTAATTGATATTCATTGAATTTAGTCCGGGAAGTAGTCCCTTTCTAATATAATTTTCAGTCATTTTTATTTTTCTCTTTTTATGAAAATTGTTACATTTAAAGAAATAAATATAAATAGTATTTAAAAATAGAAATATAGAACATTAGGTGAATCCTTAAAGATTAATACAAATAAACAATTTGGAACATTAATTCATCCTATCACATTACAATACCATAAAGTTGATTGTTTCAGCGAATTAGTAGACTTACAATCATAAAATTTACAAACTACAGAAATATTTTAAAATTTTATTTGTAACATGGCCCACAATGATTAAAACCTCCTATTTTCTCAGTGATGGAAATTAATCTTAAAGTTACATTAATTTATAACCCCCGCTTCTTAAAAATTCACTGAAGTTTGTCACTTAATTATCTTCATGGTCACCTCATAATTCCTTGAAGTGCATAAGTATGAGCTCATACCTCAATGTTCCACCGTGAAGCATCATGTCTACTCTAACCTGGGTGGCACTGGGGGTGGCACAGATGAGGAAAATATATCGCCTTGAAGCAGGGGTAGATTAGCCGAAGTGATGTTAGCATAGTTTGGAAATTCACTCTCACTGGTGGTGGAGAATGCAGGTGAGCTAGGCACTTTGGGAGAACTCTGATCACCTTCAAACAGGGATTTGCTGGTTTTGCAATCAATGGTATTCTCCTCCCCTACACTCAGGCATGTATCATTTTCTTTCATTCCAAGGGCACTGGGGAAAATATTTTGAGTATTTTGAATTTTGTTTCTAGGTGTCTCATTGTTTGCACTCCTTGACACCTCAAATATCCTTTCACCTATAAAATTTTTAAAAATAGGAAAGTAACATGATAAAAGAATTGTAAATCATTGAAAACAGTTGCTAAGGATCAAAGATTTTACTCACCATAAGTGGGCATCTCTTGTGTAGGAGTTATATAATAAGCGGTATCATCTATTTCATTTGGTATTGTGCATTCAGATGGGAAGTTGCGTGGCACTGGATATGGTAGTCGGTTCTGAAAAAGGGAAATAAATACTTAACTAATGAGTCTAAGTTAATAGTAATATGCCTAATTATAATTATGTAGATTAATCCAGGCTTAATAATCTTGATGCATATTTGCTTTTGATCTTAGTTACCTCCAAAGATTCTGATGGTTGTGTCCCACATTTGGAAGGCTGTGAAGACAGATTAAGATGGACAGGCCTTGGAGCTGGCGGTGTTTCATAAGAACGTATTTTCTTTGCCTTCCCAATTTTTAAAGCTTTTGTACATGTTGGAAAATCACTTCCTGAGTTGGAGTTACCATTCTGTATTGTCCCACTTGCAGAAGCCTGAGAAAGATAGGAAGTATAATAGACAAGTGAAGATGGTACACATTTTTATCTACTCTCAGCTTTGCCTTACTTGTCCTGCTCTAAGATTGCAAACTTGAGCTTCTCACAATCCAGATATCAAAAATGAAAATTATGTGATCCCAGTTTATTTCAAACGCAAACAATTAGAGATATATCATATGATGGGCAGTTAATATAATATAGAGTTCCATATTACACCACTACAACACTTCATTGAAATAAAAACTAATTCCATTTTTTCTTATGTGAGTCAACAATAGGAAAAACAGCAAATATGGTGACTATTGAGATTAATAAGGTTGACTAAGTTGACCTATTATTAGTGTACCAAAATGATACAAGACAATATAGAGTGAGAATGACTAAAACCACCATACAGAACCAGGTTTTAAACTAATTGGTGATATGTTACTTTTCAATATATCTTTATTGATTTCTTTTCATTGTTATACATGAAGCTTTACTCATTTTTTTCTCTTTGACTTTTAATTAAGCCATAAATTTAAGAAAGTCAATTCTTCAAGCTGAAAAATACACTTTGATTCAACCCCCAATAATCTCATATACATACTTACTAGAGAGGTGGAAGGAATATATAGAAACACTGTATGGTAAAGAACTTAGGCCGACAAGGTTAGACACAGAAAAGGAACATGACGTAGAAGAAGATAGCTTAGATCCAGGCATACTAGACGATGAAATAGAAAGGGCACTAAAGGAGATGAAAGCAAATAAGGCCGTGGGGGTGGACAACATTCCGGTAGAAATGTTAAAATGGTTAGGAAAAGGTGGGAAGAAGGCCATATATGGACTGATTCGTAGTATCTATGAGGAAGGAATCTGGCCGGAAGATTTTGTGAGATCGGTGTTAGTTCCTATTCCAAAAAAGGCAATGTCTACGTCAGGTGAGGATTACAGAACAATAAGTTTGATATCCCACGCAGCTAAAGTTATTCTCAGGATCATCAACAAAAGGATAGAGAGTAAGGCAAATGATTACTTAGGGGATGATCAGTTTGGCTTTAGGAAAGGAAGAGGTACGGGTGATGCCATTGCAGTAATGAGATCACTAATCGAGAGGAATATAGAATACAATCAGGACGTTTTTGCCTGTTTTGTAGATTTCGAAAAAGCGTTTGATACAGTGAATTGGGAAAAATTAATGCGTGTATTGCAGAAAATAGGAATGGATTGGAGGGACAGGAGACTGATCCGCAACCTGAAAATGTCTCAGACTGCTCAGGTGCAAGTGGGGAACGCAGAGTCCGGATGGGCAGTGTTTGGAAGAGGTGTAAGGCAGGGTTGCCCATTGTCATCGGTACTGTTCAACGTATATGTAGAGGAAATGATTAAAGAGGCATGGGAAGAACTGGAGGTAGGAATGAAAGTCGGAGGGGAATTCGTAAAATCAGTTAGGTTTGCTGATGACCAAGCATTAGTTGCTCAGTCAGCCAAGGGGTTGCAAGCATTGTTGAGTGAATTGGAGGTTCAGTGCGATAAATATGGGATGAGAATCAATATTAATAAAACAAAGGTTATGCGATTTTCCAGAAAGAAAAAGGCTAAGCTAAATATTAAAATAGGCGGGGAAAAAATAGAGCAGGTAGAACAGTTTACATATCTGGGAAGTGTTTTGGACCAATACGGTCAAAGTAGTAGGGACGTAAGGAGAAGAATTGCGCTAGGCAAGGAGGCTTTCTCAAGGAGGAGGGAGTTGATGACGGGGACGTTGAGTAGAGATGTTAAGACAAGACTCGTAAAAACTCTGATATGGAGTATAGCTATATATGGTGCGGAAACGTGGTCACTGAAGCAGGAGGATAGACGTAGATTGGAGGCTTTTGAAATGTGGGTGTGGAGAAGGATGGAGAAGGTGAAATGGACCGAAAGGAAAACAAATGAGAAAGTACTGGAGATGGTGGATGAGGAGAGGGGTTTGTTGAGAGAAATCCTATGGAGGCAAGAAAAATGGATGAAAGGCGTATTGAGCGGTAGTGGAATGTTGAAGAAGGTAATAGAGGGGAGAATGTTGGGCAAGCGAGGAAAGGGTAGGAACAGGATAGGGATGTTGGATGGGATGAAGGGAGGAAAGAAGTACACAGATATGAAGAGGGACCTGATGTAGTTTAGGTTGCTGGATTGGGTTTTGTTTGGAGTTACAAAATATTTATTTGATAGTTGTGTCCATCCAAAAACCTACCTTAACCGGTAGATTACCTAATAATAATAACATACTTACTATAGTTTTAGGATCAATTCCTATGTTATACATCCATTAAAAATGTTTACAAAGAATAGATCCAATAAAGCAGCATAAATATTTTATCAGCATATGCTAACATATTACTATTTGCACATACTACCTTGAACAAAAAGTTCCCGGAATAACCACCGTGTGGCGCTCCAATCGTTCCGATTTGAGTTCTGTTTTTTTGTTAAATTGGTACATCTGTTGTTGATATTCCCTTTAAATCTTAGTGTCATAACTTGACATTTGCAAAAGTTACGTAGCCAAGAGTACATCTATCTCTGTGTGTGTTGGCGATTTTTTACAATTGCAGAAATGGATTTAAATTTGCAACAACGAACTTGTATTAAATTTTGCGTAAAAAACGGATTTAGTGGCGCACGGACGTTGGAAATGTTGGAAAAGTGTTTCGGCAACGATTCTCTAAAAAAAACGGTCGTTTACCAGTGGCACGAGCGGTTCAGAAGTGGTCGTGAGTCAATCGAAGATGATGAACGCAGTGGCAGACCATCGACATCGAAAGTCGGTGAAAAAATTGATAAAGTAAAAGAAATGTTGGTCAATAACCGCAAATTAACCATCAGAGAAATAGCGGAGGACTTGAACATTGCCTATGGATCCGCCCAAGACATTGTGGTTAATGATTTGGGTTTCCGTCGTGTAGCAGCAAAGTTGGTGCCAAAAGACCTCAATTTCATGCAAAAAAGAGACCGTGTTGACGTCGCAAAAGACATTATTTGCGAGGCTGAATCCGATCCCACATTCATCAAAAGGATCATTACTGGAGACGAGACGTGGGTTTATGAGTACGACACGCAATCCAGACATCAGGCAAGTGAATGGCGTTCACCAAATGAGCCGAGACCAAAAAAACCACGTCGTTTTCAGTCAAAAAAGAAGGCAATGCTGACGGTTTTCATGGATTACAACGGTGTAGTGCATCATGAATTTTTGCCAGAAGGCCAGACAGTAAACAAAGAGTATTATTTGGGCGTTATGAGACGTTTGCGTGAAGCAATTCGCCGAAAGAGACCAGAAATCGTTGCACAGTGCGTCGAGACCGTCGCACAGTGCTATCATTATTCGTAATTTTTTGACAAAAAATGCAACAAATACCATCCAACAGCCACCGAATTCACCTGATTTGGCTCCCTGTGACTTCTTTCTGTTCAATCGAGTTAAAAAACCATTACGGGGAACGCGTTTTAGCAGCCGAGAGGAAGTAATGGAAAAATCGCAGGAAGCACTGATGGACATACCGAAAACCGAATATAAAAAATGTTTCGAGGATTGGATCAAGCGCTGGCATAAGTGTGTTGCAGTCGATGGGGATTACTTTGAAGGGGACAATATAGATTTAGATGAATAAACTTGTATTTTTAATTTTCTGAATAAATTCCGGGAACTTTTTGTCAAGGTAGTAGTTATGCATGCTACTGAAAAGTCACTAAAAAATTTATGATATCTGAGGAATACATACCACTGAATTCACCCTGACCCCAAGAATATGGAGTTTTCAAATCACAATAAGTGGTCATGAATAAAGTCAAAAAATCTTAAAATATCTAACGATTTTAACCATAAAATAATATGTCAGAAAAAATTGGGATGGAAACCTTTTTGTCTTCAGGATCAGAGTGAGTGCCACTGTCTCCAAGACTTGCTCCACTACATCCACTTGCTAAGCTCATCTGTTCTGATGATGAAGAACCTAAAAGAATATTATAGTTTAATAAATTCTACCTAGATTTTGGTCATATATTCAATATTTATTTATGTAATAATAATTGAAATTAAGCATTTTTCAAGCAAATGAAATATTTATGTTATTATCACATTGCCAAATTTGTATTTCTTAAAGGTAGAATGCCAAACCAAACAGTTTGATTTACAGCATGGAAACGGTAAAAGAAACATACTTGTTGCACTTTGTAGGCTCAAACTACTTGCTGGTCTATTGTGTGTAGAATCATTATTTTGACTTTTTGCACAACTTTGACTTGATTTACTTGACACTGATTCTTTCCCATCTGTAATAAAATACAAACTCAATAAATAACTCATATGAGAAACATAGAATGACATAAATGTGTACAAGTAGCAACTTAAAATCACAGACACTCATTTGTAGAACCGGTGTTGGGGAAAAAGAATCAAATATAAATATCTTACAGTGCAGCCCCTCCATCAGTAGAAGAATAGTATACAATTCCATTAAGATGAGCATATAGCTTAAAAAAGTTAGTGGAGAAGAGGCATAGGCTAGGAGGGGAGAAGTAGTGCAGTTAAGAGGAGGGAGGGAAGTAGGAGCATGATTTGTTGAAGCAATAAGAAGAGGTGCAATTATACTTTAAGGTTTATGATGACGTTTGGAGAAGCAGAGACAATAACAGTTTTTAGGCCTACTGTGGAAATATTTTTATTGACCAAATTGTTGATGATTTCATCTTTTTGGTTGTGTACTTGAAGGGGCAGAATGAAGAATCTGAAGAATATAAATAGAAAAAAAATCATAAAATGAAAGGAATAGGACCTGTTTCAGGTTGGAAAACTGCATGGAAAATGCCATATGTTTGTTATAGATGTTGTATAGCTGCAGATGGAGAGTATCATAGAGAGCAGACAGAGGTTTCATTTAAAAAAACAGATTTTATAGGTGAACAAAATTTTGCCCATATTTTATATTGAAATTGAAGGTTGGGTGGGACTATTACAGTTTGTGAATATACTTGTTTATGTATATATTTAAGAGTATTTCAATGAAAAATATTTGGAAGGTGTTTAAAATATGTAGCCATCAATTTTGATTTGATAGTTCTAAAAAAAAGTTCACATGACAAGGATCAATTAAGGAGCTGCCTTAGAGTTTGTAGCAATTTATCAAATTAATTGATGTAATGCCACATTAGAACATTTGGCTTTCACTCAAAAAAAGGGTAGGTAGTGCTTATAGGGTTAGAATATTTTGGTGTAGCATAATCAGTTGTAGTTTTTGATGAGATGGCCTAGATATATTATGGCTGTAATTTTTTTATACTCTTATTCAAACTATTGTTATCAAAGAACTTCTTCCAAACAATCCTGCACACTGTCAGCATTAACATGGGATTAGACCAGAGGGCAGGAAATGGGTCAATAAAAACCTCATAACCCCAGTGAAGAACCAGATTTTGTACACAATAGTGATAGTGAAGTAAGAAGCAAATTCATACAACACAAGTCATAAATTAGATTGTTCAGAACTTCAAACAGACTTCACACAGAACCTCACACTTCCTCAATTTACCAATAAAGGTACATAACACACTATGAAAAGATTTAGACTTCTTACATAATATTCTGCATGAAATGCTGCATTTGAATTCAAGAATGTATTTCACCTTCACTTTAGGGCCCCACAATGATGAGTCTCCCAATTGCTCTAAGTTTTAATTGTATTCCAAATGACCAACCAAAAAATGGTTTCGCAATCACAAAGGAAGTCAAAACACATAAGCTAGATGTCTTGTCTCACACACACTCAAAATTAACTAACAAGAGAGGAATGGTGGGATCACCAATAAGCTATTTCAATTCCATACTTGCTCATTGTGGTACTGAAAAAAATGTTAGTTACTTAGCCACATACAATCAATCATCTCTCTCTACAGCCTAGCTTATAAAATATTTGAAGTCACTGATTATAGGTAATGTCTTCTCCACACTCACAGGCTTCCCAGCCATTACTTTAGCAATAGATACTTAAGCATAGTAGAAGTCAAGTGCAAAGGTGGAAATGTGAAACTTAGGTACAATATTCCTGAATGAGTCTCAGAGAATATATTGCTGTAAAAGCAAAGGCCATATATTCTTGATTTTTTACTGCCATTTTGGTTGTTACTGACAACTAATATGGTGGAACCCAATAGTATTCAGCCTTCAGAATCTACACACCCTAGAGGCTTTTGCAACAATTACTGAATATAATAACTTCCCAAACTCTCAGTTTTTCATATGGCCAATTTGTTTCATTGATCTAAAACATTTTCCAAGCTCTGAATTTTTCTTTTCTTTATCTATGTTAATAAATGCTAAAGACTTAACAATGCATTTCCCAAAAATATGTATACATAATGTGACTCTCCTATAGAAAAATTTTAGCCTTCGGTGTTAAATATTTTCATATGGTGGTGGACACAATTTTATTACATTTTAAAATCAGCAATATTCATTTAAATAGTTGGTAAAGTAGGAAAACCAGCCTGACATGGTGCATTTCACAATCTCCTCCTGGCACCTCCACCAAATCCATTATAATAGACAATTCCTGGGAAAAAAATATGACGTATGTCCAGAAAATATCCACCCATGACTATTTGGAAAAATATAGCCTACCTACAACAATGAGGCCTCAGTCCCCTTCAAAGTACTCTCCTTATGACCTCACACTTATCCCAGTATCTCTTTCACTTTTCAAAACAATCGGCAAAGAACTTTTTCGGAATGGTCATCAGCTGCCTCATTGCATTCACTTCCGTCTCATTAGCCCACTGTTGGGAAGACTGGCCCTTTGTTACAGGGTCGTAACCTATGACTCATCTCCAGTTATGACTTTTGTAAAAAACCTGGGTAATCTTCTGTGGCTTGGAGCTAGCAGCCTGTAACTACAGCACGAAATTCTTGATGTTGACAAAATAAAAGACAAGGTGATGGGGCAGCTGATGACCATTCCAAAAAAGGACTTTGCTGATTGTTTTGAGAAGTTTATGAGATGCTGGGATAAGTGCATGAGGTCCTAAGTGGAGTGCTTAGAAGGGGACTGAGGTCTCATTGTTCTATGTAGGTTATTTTCTCAAAATACAGCATGGCTGGAGCCTTTCTGGACAGACCTCGTACATTGTATTGTCACCTACCACAGGC
The DNA here is from genome assembly GCA_037158775.1 of Hetaerina titia. Lineage (NCBI taxonomy): Eukaryota > Metazoa > Arthropoda > Insecta > Odonata > Calopterygidae > Hetaerina > Hetaerina titia. The sequence goes on from CM073779.1 coordinate 2,571,137, forward strand.
CTATCATAGCATTAGTTAATTATGGCTTATACGTGTCAATCAGAATTATATTTAATTTTACTGGTTTAAGATTTAAATTTCCGGCAACCTATGTAAATCAGCACATAAACAACTCAGGGATATTTATTTCCTATAAAGTTAGCTATGTGAAGAAAAGCACAGACTACTCCTGGCCATAAGTTATTATAGTCAACAGTATAAATATGGACACTGCATAGGCACTAGTATAAATTCATTCATGCCTACCTTTTCCTTTTCCCTTGAAGAAATGTCTTATTCTGTCAAAAGGCGTAGGTCTTTTCATATCATCTTTAATTTTCTTCTGTAGCCTTTCATATTCAAATCGCATTTTATCAAGTTGTTCCTGAAATATTTGATGAAAAAGAAATATTTTTAATAATTATCCATAGGCAAAGAAAACTACTGTAAAATATGTACATGCATACCATATTCTTCAGCAAAAAAATAAAAATTATTAGAAGGTATCTTTTATGCAGAGATATCTAAGTATTAATTAAGTAAAACATACTGCAGGAGATTTATATGACTTGAAACTAATAACCTGTTTGTCTTTAAAAGACTGCTGTACATCATTTCGATTCTTCCAATTCTCCACCAGTTTCTCCACTTCAGTAATCGTAAATACATTATTTTTAAAATCATTAATGATTTCAGCCAACTGATCTTGAACATTGTCCAGTTGCTCTAATGATTTCTTTGTTTCTGAAAAAGAGTATGAAAGACTAATTATTTTAGAGAAATACATTCTAAGTTCATTAAATCAATGCCAGATATTTAATTGTAAAAATTAATACATAATGATTCTTCATTGGTGTTCTGCTGAATCTAGATGAGGCACATAATTAAACTCTCACACCAAGATCAGTTTCCTGATGTTAACTCTTTGAGTCATATCTCAATGCATTTGTTAACCTTTATTCATTATCACATCCACTTTCTAAAAATTCACTTTTATTTTAATTGATAAACTAAAATTGTTAAATCAAGGGGTGACAGAAGTGTTTAACAAAAATATAGGTAGAAACAAGTAATAACATACTATGTCAGTGATAGGATAGCACACATAAAAGCTGAACAAATGAACATAGTCATCTATATGACAATCATATGGAGGAGGAGATTAACAAGACATATGAATAGTTAGAGGAATTAATTTCTGGTGTCCTCAAGAGGAAACATTTGATAGTGATGGGGAATGTGGTGGCTAACAAATAGAGTTTTGTGAGTAAGGTAGGGGACTACTGTTTAGGAACAAGGAGTGACTGCAGGGAGAAAGCAATTTATTTCAGCCAGGGAAATGGTTTATTCACAATGAACACTTGATATAAACACTATAACAGACTTATATATACTTGGAAAATGTCCAGAGACTCGGACATTAGTTGGACTATATTGGGGTTAGGCAGAGATTTAGAAACATGATAATCAATTTGCAAAGTTTCTTGGGAGCTAATGCAGATTCAGATCATAATTGAATGCAGTGTTAAGTCAGATTCAAGATAAAAAATAAGGATGAGAGATTAGGAAATTGAATGTCAAATATTAACCAGGAAAAAAGGAAGAAAGACTTGGAGACAGTGGAAAAATTCATGACTGAAGATAGGGAGATGGTAAAATAGGAGACAAATGGGAACAACCCCAGAGATAACAAAAGCAACAAATGTAACTATTGAAACAAAAAATGTACCAATGACCAGGAAATAATGGTTTAAAGATGAGATGATTAGGAAGATAGACAAGAGATGAAAATAGAAGACTGTTAAAAAAAAGTAGGAAGGTGGGAATAATAAGACATGGATTGTAAGAAACTGAGGCTGGAAACTAATTACAGAAGAGAAGAATGATGGGAGGACTAAAGGCACGGATATGGAGAGAACAAAGAGTTCAGGTGAAATGGGTGCACTGTATAGGAAGGTGAAAAAGCTATCAGTCGGTAAGATGGAGATTTTCATACACACTATCAATGATATCAGAAACATTATTGTTAATTGAACCAGGAAAGATTCAAGTGAGATAGAAAACTAGACATAAGATCTTTATCTTAAGGATATTAAGCCACCACATATTTGGGCATAGAAGGACATAGAATGTGAAGAAGATGGGGATACTTTAGGTCCAGGCATGTCTGTAACAAGATAGTGAGGGCATTATAGGAATTTAAATCAAATTAGCTTGTGAGGGTAACATCCCTCTGGATTTGCTTAAGGGTTTAGGAAAAAGTGGACGGGAGAGTCACATGGGCTAATTTGCAGAATTTATGTGGAAGGAGTTCAGCTGAAAGATTCTATTACATCAGTGTAAGCTCCCATTTCAAAAAAATAAGTAACCTATTTGAAGAATATTGAACAAATAATGTGATTTTGCAAGTAGAAAAGTTGGTCCTTAAACTCATCAAGAAGAGGATGGAGGTTTGATTACTTCTGATGGAATTTTTTGGATCATTCTGGATTCAAGAAATGAAGAACTATGCTAAATGCAGTCCATAGCAGTCATGTGGTGGCTATCAGAAAGGAATATAGAACATAATCAGGATGTACTTTTTTCATGGATTTTGATAAGGCATTCAACAGAGTTAATTCGATAGAATTAATAAATGCATTCAAGAAGATAGGAGTGCAATGGAGAGATGGGTAACCTTTCTGCAATCTGTAGAAGTCTCAGATTTCTCAAGTGTATCTGGAGAGTCAGAAAGAGCAGTATAAGGAGATGAGTAAGACGGATGCTGATTACAACCTGTTACTTTCCATGTACGCATATGCAGAGGTAATGGTAAGACAGATATGGGAAGGGCAGGAGGAATGAGTGAAAGCAGGCAGGGAATCCAGGAAATTAACTACATTTTTTATGGATAAAGCTTCATTTAGTCAGTCAGGCAAGGGGTTTCAATCATTGCTGAGCATACTATAAAGTCTGTGTGATGGGTATGGGGGGGGGGGAGATCAATGTAAAAAAAAGGGCATGAGTTTTTTGTGAAGGAAAAAGGCTAAGTTAAACATTAAAATTGGATTATAAAAGCAAGAGCATGACAGGCAAGGATGTTAAGAAAATATTAGTGAAAGCTTAGATTTAAGAGCGTGATTTTGTACAGTACAGAATCTTGGTCACCGAAGCAGGATGATAGATGTATTTTGGAGGCTTGTGAAATGTAGGGATGGGGATGGATGGGAAAGGTTTGTTGGACTGAAAGAAAAACAAATAAGGAAGTTATAGGGATGATAGGGGAGGAAAGGAGATTGTTGAGAGAAATCCAAAGTAGGTAGGAAAAATGGAGGCATAGATTTAAATTGAGAATGGGATGTTGAAGATAGAGGGGTTACCATGAAAAATGTTTGGAAAGTTGGATGAAGAGAGGCAGAATAATTGTAGAATTAAAGACGGGTTTATTTTAATATAGGTTAAGGTTGTGTCTTCTTATACAATGGAGAAATGTAGCAATGTGAAGTTTTTGTCCACTGCTAAGTTTATCTACCTTCAATGGTAGTCTATAAAATTATATTAATATTGTTAATATTTGATTCTCTTTTTAATGAATCACTTTTCAACAAATTCAAAATAACTGAATATGTACACACCACTCTTTTTTAATCTTTGCTGCAATTCATCCTCTTGTGACAAAGCTTCATCGACAAAAGATAAGTATTGATGCTCACTCTCAGCAGTGTCTACTAATGGTGAATGGCCATTCCCTGTCATAAGCATAAAAATAACTTTAAAATGCAATTATTAATTGAAGTAGATGTTGCCATTTTAAATTTATTTCTGGCATTTCACTCAAATTCCAATATTTGGTTACAATCTGACATATTATGATTGTCAGCCCCTAAATACTAGTCTACAGCTTCCATGAAAATACACATGTAGATCACAAGCTGATTTTATGCATGATCAGAACCCAATCACTATATTGATGCATGTTATTCAAAATTATTTAAGGAAAAAGTGAGTCAACTTGATTTTATTCTCACATGTTTATATAAATAATAATAATTCTCTCAATAATCAAAAACTCAATAAAAGTTATCGAATGGATACAATATCACTGGTAACATGGGTTCTGGGAAAAGATATTGGCTGCTATATCACAGTAATCAACCCAATGGTTGGTTTGATACGTGTGGTTAAAGTAAACCTCATGGCCAGCCCTGCATTGTCTGTGAAATTCACACATGAAGGTAGTGGAGCCAGTTCCTTTCCCTTAACTTTCTGTAGTTCCCAGGAAGATCTGGTAGCCAAAAATAATATAGCTTGGGTGAAGCTGACAGAGTCTGTGGAACATACCCCAGGATTACGTTTACAGGTGTAAATACAGCATGTAAATTTCCAGAAATCTGCAGAGTGCATGAAATCCATGGATGAAATCATATACTGGTCTAGCTAGTCCCAATTGCTTCTTGATTGGATGAAAAATGTTGATTGGTGAGGAAATCTTGAGTTTTCATAAGAAGTGGAAGTCCGAGGGAGGCAAATCCAGGGGAATAGGATGGATTTTCCACCATTACATAATTCAAAACGCTCAATGTTTCCTTTTCCATGACACTTTTTTTGGTAGGTGTATTGTCCTGATGGAAAATGGTTTTTCTTCCCTGCAAGCCAGGTCTTTTTTCATGAATTTTTATGTCCATGTTTGTTAGAAGGTAATAATAGCTCTCCCCAGTTATTGTTTTACCCTTTTCAAGATAGTTAATCAACAGAATTCCTTTTAAATCCCAAAAAACTTACTCTTATGACCTTTATGAACTATGACCTTCTTTGACTTCTATGACTCTCTTTGCCTTTGTTATTGAAGATCTGGCACCTATCCCCATGGATATCCCCCTGGCATGGATTGTTGTTTCAACCTTGATGTGTAATGGCAAATCTACATTTCATCCAGTGTCACATATTGATGCAGAAAATGATGAAACAATTTTGTAAACTGTGTACAACACTGTTTTTGAAATTGTAATTTGAGTACATTTTTGATCCAGAGTGAGAACGAATAGTACCCATCATGGACAGATTTTTTCATTGGCAATGCCTTGTGCAAACTGTGATCGATGCATCCTTTTGATATCACTACAGGAAAAGCAATTTTACACTCCTTCATACGCTTAGCTTCTAAAATCATACGGTGCACTTTTTTGATGATTTACAGTATGGTTGCAATTTTTGGATGTCCTCCACATGAATTGTTATGGAGGCTTTTCACAGCCACATTTAAACTCTGCCACCCATTTCTCACTTCATAGTGGAACTTGAAGGAAAAGAGTTCTGATATTATTTACAATCCTCAGAAGAATTTCAGTCAGCATTAAATTCTTTTACAATTTAATTTATCACTCCACAATACTCGAGTTTTTCTATTTCTAAAAACATATGCGCTGCAGCTATTCAAATGATTCTCTACAGTGAGCTGCTGGAAGATTTGCAATTTTACATGGCATCTACTCATAGTTGTGCCAATATGGGAGAAAAAAATTATGCAAGAAGTGATGCCATCTATGGGCGATGGTGAGAATATTTAAGAGCATCCTCATTCATTATGCCATGCATTAAAAGTTTGAATTTTAAATGTTTCATAGAAAACAGCAGAATGATGTAACTTAGGTAGACATATGATGAGAAATTTCTGGATCAACTTCAATGATTCCAAATATTTTTCTGTTTTTTATTGTATAGGCAGCACAAAACTTATTGGCGCTTATGCATAAGTCACTTGCTGGAGATTGGGGGGAAGAAAGCAATCACCAAGTGGTCAACCAGAGCACCTGCGGTCACTTTCTTCCACTGCCAATTTTTAAATGCTCTTTCTTCTGTTCTCCTCAACTAAAAAGTCTCATATATTCAAAAAGTGATGCACATTATAAATGGCCTATACTAAAACCAAGTGTAGCCACTTTACAGTTATAAGAAATAAACTTCCAACACAAAAATTTACAACATGGTAAATCTCTTCTTCTAAACCATAACATAGAGTTTTGCCTTTTCAGCAAGCAAATTATGGCAGAAATGATTATTTCAAGATCTCATTTGTAGTACCCTTACTTATGCATCTTAGAATTCTATTGAATTAGAAGTAGAAATACTCTGATCTTATTCTCTATAATGGTTCGTTCATGTAAGAAAGAGGAACCATACAAATAAATAACATTATATAAAAAACATGGTTACCACAAATAGTAGACAAAAATTTCATTATTCAATAAGTGGCTATCTCCATATCATGACAGAATCATAGCTGTGTCTGAATGCTAGGTGTTATTCATATAATGCAAATAAGGGTTTTTCAATAACTAGCCTTGATATTCTTAATTACTTATCTAAATATAGTAACGGGTAATAAAGAAAGTGGGCTGATTAAAAATACAATAGAAAAATTAATGACTAGACCACAATCATAAGGCATTGAATTGTTTTCAGAGACTTGCAGTAAGTTTTTAATTTAGTAAATGAAAATACAATCATTATTTTCACGGGTTATAATTTCAGGTAATCTAGCATAATAATGTTTGCACATATGAGCTCTCTATGCAAAAGGAAATGGAATGGGTTCAAAGAAAACAATGAAAAGAAATATGATGACATATGTATTTACGCAAAGGCATAATATGCAATTGATTACAAACATTGTCGTGAATAGGAAATACCCTAATTGGTCAAATGCCTTCTTCAAAGTGAGTGTGAGTAATGTGGCAGCTCTGCCTTTTATGAATTCTCCCTCCTCCTCCACTCCGTCAACCATATCCTTCCATGCATCCTTCCCATCCCTGATAACACACTTCACATGAATGCCTCAAAAGTTTGCAATGCCTATGCTCAAATATTTCATTATATTATAAGGCTACACAGATTTAAGTGTAAATATTTTCAATTGCACACATTTTGTATGAAATTTAACTGCAAACAATGTAATTCTGGTGAGGCTAGTGGCCATATTTTATCAATGATAATCATGAAACAACAGCACTAATTAATTACTCACTGATAGAGTTCACTCATAATGGTCTTAAATGTCAATGTGAAAGAAAAATTACCAATAGGAGTTTAATTGCTAATAGATAAAATTTTGAAATGCAAGAATACTAACAGTTACATTTGTTTTACACATTTTTAACAGTCTTCATTACCAATTAGTAATGAGTAGGTACCTGCAGGATGCATTTCCAAGTATCCATTCACAACAGTATTATGGTTTATTTGCATGGCTGGTGATTGCACTCCAAGTATTGTGAGGGGCCTTGCTGATGGTGGCACTTGGTACGTCTCACTTAATGGTCTTGGTTTGTGGTAGTCTGTTTCACACAGGTTCTCTACAAACAAGTGAAAAGTTAAAGGTTTCTTTTGAGGATGACATACGTAAGTCTATCTATTATGCTAATAAATTTTTATTAGTATTCTGAGAGTACAAGTTAGCAGTTGGCATTCAAATAACCCACTAGGCAATAGATATTGTTAACAGCTTTAATAATTTTATAATAAAATCATTATTAGTAGTGAAATGGTAGCAACAAAAATATTATAGCTGGCTATTTGTTTATTTTGGGAAACATTCCACATGCAGAAGTTAATACAGAAAAAAGGTGCTACAATCTTTCAGCAAATGATTGATACTGGAGAATGCTAAAAAATATGTAATATATGTACATTGATATACACATGAGTGGTGATAATTTCCTTTTTAAGTCCAAAATGCGGTTTAGAATTTTATATTATTGTGAAATATTAAAAATAAATAAATGTAATTTAAATCTTCCTCTCACCTGGGGTACTACTTTGGTTTTGGCAAACCATCTTGAGGTAGCTATACATACTGCTGAATTCACTCATTTGCTGCAAAATTAAGATGCATGTTAAGTGCTATTTTTAGATGCTAATTTAAAAGAATTAATTGCTATATATGTGACAGTGGGGCTCAAATCTGTTCAGTTAATAAGGAATTGATCAAAATCAGGTTAGATGAGTTATCATGGCATGGAAGTCTCTTTACATATATTTATTTTTATACAAAATACCTTTTTAGGCAGGATGGGGAGTATATCAAGGATAAGTAAAAGACCTATACCTACAAAAACCCTTTAGGTAATTCAACAAGTCCAATTGTGTACAAATATTTACATTTTAATATATTTTTTCTCTGATACATTAAAAATTAAACTTCATCCCCGTCAGGAACTTAGCACTGTAAAAATGCTCACCTCTGTAAAGTATTAAAGTGTTCCCAAAAAACTGTTGTGCCACAAAAAGAAAGTTAGTCACCAGTAGTAAACTCATGTCTAGCACCCCCTAAAACTTTATATCTTAAACTTACAATAGTCATAGCAATGTGCATACAAATAGTTAAGCTACCAAATCAAGCACATCTTTATTAATGGCCCATGAAACTAACAAAGAGTACTGAAGGGATGTCTTATGTAATGCTATATATTTTATTATGAAGCTGGTTATGCTTGATTGATTACCATAGAGTATTTTGGATGAATTTAAAAAAATGGATTTATTCAAAACTCAGAAAAAAGTATTTTGTGTTATGGCATTGCTTAGGTATGAGAATCTAAAACAGATAATCTTTAGGTATGAAATCAAACTAGTCAGCTGTAAAAATTTAGGGAAACTGGACAAATTTTGCAAAAAAAATCATCATATAATACATTCTTCAGTGATATATATATAGGAAAAATATGTATCTAGGAGTTTATACAAAGAAAAATGTGTAGAATTTCCTAAACAAATACAATATTGATTATTTATATATAGAAAATATAAAAACAAGTAAAATACCCTTAAGAATAACTTAATAATGATTTTCTTACCATTAATGAAACTGCTGAAAAATACTTATCTATATGGCAATTTAAACTTCATGTTTATTATAATTATCTTTTCATAAATGAGGGGTGTTAAGACTGTAATAGAGGGGAGAATATTAGGTAAACAAGGAAAGGGCAGGAATAGAGTAGGGATGTTGGACGGAAATGAAGGGAATAAGGAAGTTCAAAGAGATGAAGGACTTCGGGCGGATGCTCTACCAATTAAGTTATTAAGGAAACCTAATTAACACTGAGAACCTCGATGTTTTAAAGCGCCCAGATGCTCCGGGCCCTTGGCCAAGAGATGGCATTAGGGTTAGCTTAATTGGTAGAGCATCCACCTGGCAAAAGGAAGGTCCGGTGTTCAAATCCCGGTTAAGGAAATATTTCTACATTTATGATCTGCTCAAATCAGCCTTCCCTACTTCTCCTGTGTTCGTCTTTTATGTGCTTTCCTATCCTCTTTCCTTATATCTATTTCTATTTGTGAATGAATATATATATATTCAAACTTGAAAATCCCGCCATACGGCGCACAAATATTCATTCAAACAGAAATAGGTATAAGGAAAGGGGATAGGAAAAAAAACACATAAAAGGCGAACATAGGACACGTGGGGAAGGCGGTTTATATATATATATATATATACATATAGATGATTTCTTCGAAGTAACATGGAAGTGTTGAATAAAAAACTTAGACAGTAACACACAGCACGAGAACACATAAAAAGAACACTCACAATAATATCTTGATAATTTCGACGGACTCGAGCTCCGTCTTCTTCGGAAGATAAGATATGACTGATATATATATATATAAACCATAAACACAGTAATCAACCCGAAGGTCGGTTTAGTAGGTGATGGTAGAGCTCACCCATGTACCAAGCCCGAGGGCGTATGAATATTCACACATCAGGGTAGGGGGGCCAGTTCCTTTCCCTGTGCCGGTTATGGTTTCCCAGGAAGATCTGGTACCCAAAAAATCAACTAGCTTGGGTGGAGCTGCAGGTGCCCAAAGTGCCTTGCCCGGAAATCGAACCCGGGACCCTCCGGTCGTAGTCCAACGCTCTACCCACTAGACCACCGCGACCCGCATATAAATATATATATATATATATATATGTATATAAAGACATAGACCTATGTTATTATCGGGAAGTAAGTAGGGAAAGATCTGTGCTAACAGTTAAAGATAAGTGGGGTAAGATAATAGTTGAACTAGAATAAATCCAAGAGAGATGGAAAGAATACATAGAAACACTGTATGGTAAAGAACTTAGGCCAAATAGGTTAGACATAGAAAAGGAACATAACGTAGAAGAAGATAGCTTAGGTCCAGGCATACTCGACGATGAAATAGAAAGGGCATTAAAGGAGATGAAAGCAAATAAGGCTGTGGGGGTGGACAATATTCCTGTAGAAATGTTGAAATGGTTAGGGAAAGGTGGGAAGAAGGCCATATATGGACTGATTCGTAGTATCTATGAGGAAGGAATCTGGCCGGAAGATATTGTGAGATCAGTGTTATTTCCTATTCCAAAAAAGGTAAAGGCTACATCATGTGAGGATTACAGAACAACAAGTTCAATATCCCATGTAGCTGAAGTTATTCTCAGGATCATCAACAAAAGGATAGAGAGTAAGGCAAATGATTACTTAGGGGATGATCAGTTTGGCTTTAGGAAAGGAAGAGGTACGCGTGATGCCATTGCAGTAATGAGATCACTAATCGAGAGGAATATAGAATACAATCAGGACGTTTTTGCCTGTTTTGTAGATTTCGAAAAGGCATTTGATAGAGTGAATTGGGAAAAGTTAATACGTGTATTGCAGAAAATAGAAATGGATTGGAGGGACAGAAGACTGATCCGCAACCTGTACATGTCTCAGACTGCTCAGGTGCGAGTGGGGAACGGAGAGTCCGGATGGGCAGTGTTAGGAAGAGGTGTAAGGCAGGGTTGCCCATTATCACCAGAGCTGTTCAACGTATATGTGGAGAAATAGATTAAAGAGGCATGGGAAGAACTGGAGGTAGGAATGAAAGTCAGTCAAGGGGTTGCAAACATTGCTGAGTGAATTGGAGGGTCAGGGCAATAGATATGGGATGAGAATCAATATTGATAAAACAAAGGTTATGCGGTTTTCCAGAAAGAAAATTGCTGAGCTAAACATTAAATTAGGAGGGGAAAAATAGAGCAGGTAGAACAGTTTATGTATCTTGGAAGTGTTTTGGACCAACAAGGTCAAAGTAGTAGGGACGTAAGGAGAAGAATTGCACTAGGCAAGGAAGGTTTCTCAAGGAGGAGGGAGTTGATGACAAGGACGTTGAGTAGGGAAGTTAAGAAAAGTCTCGTAAAAACTTTGATATGGAGCATAGCTATGTACGGCATGGAAACATGGTCACTGAAACAGGATAGATGTAATTTAAATATACAAGGAACGTAACTATGGTCGTGAATCAATGTAAACAAAAAATACCGGGACCGTAAACTTGAATGAATCTCATGTCCCCAATGTAATTCTTCATACGTAGGACAGACCAGAAGAAACCTCATCGCCCGTTTCAAAGAGCATGCTAGACTATTCAGACTAGGGAACTTTCATAAATCCTCCGTTGCCCAACATATGTTCTCTGAAGGACATAACATCACAATTGACGACATAAAACTACTTAAACATGCCCCAGACTACATGTTGGACTATTATGAATGCATCCACATCAAAAAGAACAGTATAGACACTATGAATGGCGATCAAGGGCCCATTGCATCTTGCCTATTTTCTCTGTGCTAACGCAGTTAACTCACTTTTTCTTCCCCTTCTCCACCTCCTCCAAACTTCTTCAACCCCCCTGAACAGAATGTTTTTGAGGCGTCACTTTGTGAAAGCAATTCATATCGGAAAAGAAATACTTAGTTGTTCTATATACATTGTATTTGACAGGGCCGGGGTTTCGGTTGGCAGGGTTGTCATTAACTGATGATAACTTTGTAGGTTGATGCCCTGATCGAGTTTGGTAGGGTGTGTGACATGACTAAGTGTTTCTTTGTCTTTTTCGAAAAACCCCCCCTTCCTATTATCAAACCAACCGCCAAAACTTCCCCTCTTCTTTAGCCACTGTTATACTTCGCTGTACTCTTCCTCCCCCACCTCCACTGAACCCACAATACCCATTGGACGAGCTATTCTCCCTCTCTTTTGTCCAATCACGAGGTTTTCCCAACACCCCCTCTCCCTCCCAATGAGCCATTATTTCAAACCTCCCCAATGGAATTCTCATTCTTCTCTGAAGAGGCCTACTTTTTAGGCAAAACACCTGGTGTCAGGTTTTCTCAGGCACTTTGCTACCCACAATTTTAGTTCTTTAATTTTGTTTATGTGAATGACGGGTCCCTGCCATAGGAGGAATCCTGGTAAACCCTGAATGGTGAGTGCATGCATTTCACAAAGGTCCGATACACCTGAGTGATTGAGTGACTGCATTTATATCGAAGTCCCTTATTTTCCATTTAGTTATTTTCGTGTGATGGGCGGGTCTCTGGCCTAGGAAGAATCCTGGTAAACCCAGAACGTGTGAGTATATGTGAATCACAAAGGTCAATGTTTTTGAGCATACCTGAGTGATTGAGTGAATGTGTATTCACGTAAGTTGATTTGTTTCTTTACATCCTTTAATAATTTTCATATATTTGTGTGATTGGCGGGTCACTGACATAGGAGAGATCCTTGCAAACCCTGAGTGTGTGTGTGAATGTTATTCACGAGAGTGAAAATTATTTCGTAACTCATCCTAGTGATCAAGTGGTTGTAAGTTTGTTTTATTATTTTTTATTGATTTTATTATTTTTATTTTATTTCTTTGATTTGTTTCGAATTTGTGTGTGTGTGGTGTTTTTTTTATTTAATTTAATTTTATTAATTATAAATTTCATTATTATTATTTATTTGTTTAAATTTATTATAATTTTTGTTATTGTTCCATTTATTTATTTTATTTATTATTATTATTATTTATTTATTTATTATTATTATTTGGTGCAATTCAAGTTTACGGTCCCGGTATTTTTTGTTTACAGGATAGAGATTAGATTGGAGTCTTTTGATATGTGGGTTCAGAAAAATGGAGAAGGTGAAATGGACCGAAAGGAAAACAAATGAGGAAGTACTTGGGATGGTGGGCAAGAAGAGGGGTTCGTTGAGAGAAATCCTATGGAGGCAGGAAAAATGGATGAAAGGTGTATTGAGCAGTATTGGAATGTTGAAGAAGGTAATAGAGGGGAAAATGTTAGGTAAACGAGGAAAGGTCAGGAACAGGAGTGGAAAGTTGGATGGGATGAAGGAAGGAAAGAAGTACTCAGAGATGAAGAGAGACCTATTGTAGAGTAGGTTGCTGGATTGGGTTTTTTTTTGGAGTTACAAATAAAAAAAAATATATATATATATATATATATATATATATATATATATATATATATATACATATATATATTTATTTATTTATTTATTTATATATCATGAATGTGAATAAGAATTTAAATGAAGGAGTGAGATGGCATCAGCCAACAAAAATATATTAAAAAACACATGAAAAAGGCCACTCACAGGTATTCCAAAATTTACGGTCTTAGGACTATTTTGCTCTGTTGTAAGAAGGAACTGAGGAGCACCAATTTATGCATCAATATGTACTCAAAACTATCTACACATGTCACTGAGTAAGTCCCAGAAGGTTTGAATCTTCTCTATCAATATTTATATAAATAAAATCCCAGAAATTCATAATCACTGTACGAAAATCATTCCAGCAATTATTTTAACTTTCTTCATACACAATACCATCTTCGGTCACGTACTACTGTTATATTGTTGCTACCATAATATGGAAAAGATATTAGAATAGTCTCAATTTAAATCTTCTTTCTCAAAAAGAAGTTTGTAAAGGGCGTGGCCTTAATATTTATGCAACAGTCTTGTATACTCAATGATGTTCAAAGGTGTCTACCCATATAGACAAACAAAAAGCAATTAAAATACACACTATAAAGGAGAATATAATTTGTGAGAAGGTGAAAGTGATTCTCCCCAACCTCATTGAGAAGAGGCCAGTATAATCAATGGCTGAAAAAGAAGTATTTATGGGCAGCCATGCATGGTTGAAGAAGTTTAAGAGGAGACCTGACATTGTGAGGCATGGTGAAGCAGTGAGCTCCAGCTGGAAGGCAGCTGAGAACTTCATTGGTGACTTCAAGAAACTCAGAGATTCTAAGGGTTACCTTCTGAATCAGATTTTTCATTGCTATGAGACTGGTCTCTTCTAAGTCAAACTGTACCCATATACATATGACAGCAGAGGAGAATGAATTTCCCAGCCACAAGTAAATGAAAGGCCCTCTTGAGTTGCTATTCTGTGTCAATGCAAATAGTGATTTTAAAGAAAAACCTCTGGTTGTTTACCATTCAGGAACTCCATGAGCTTTCAAGAATTGTAAAGTCAAAAAGAGTCAGCTAAAGGATATTTGGAGGTCTTGGGAATGCCTGGAAAACTGTTGCATTGAACCATACAAATGAAGCATCACCCTAATGAGGGAGTGGTTATGAACATTAGAAATTTGTTTAATGATAATGCTGAGTTGGTTTTTTGCCAAATTTTAAAGCTTCAGCAAGAACAAATTTCTATACATAGCTTTCTAGTAAAAAAGTATTATGAATGTATAATAAATTATAAACACATCATTTCAATTAATTTTTGATTTTAGAAATCGAATTCCCATTGCCGTTGGTTTATTTCACAGTAGAAGAAAAGATGAATGCTATTTAAAATACTCTACAATGTATTCATATTTATCTTTGAATAAACTCATATGTAAAGAAAGATTCCAGAATGAATTATGCTCATTGTGAGAAGTTCCACAGCATCATTACCTATGAGTTATGATCACTCAAAAGAGTGATTGCTCTGAATAGAACAATGATCACTATGATACATTATATAAGTTGGGTAAATAACTTAGAAGTGCACTTGAGCTCTCTTAAAATTACTAAAGTAAAATATTAATCAAATTCTGCCTGGAAAAATATCTCTCCAAAAATTCAAGTCGCTTAAGTTTGGCAGTAGACTACAAATACATACATTGCACATTTTCAAAAAAGTTAATAATTTTAATTCAATATTACAAGTTGGCACAACTTATAATTGGCACAGTCAAAAAATTCATCATATTTATCAACATGAACTATCCACCAATACCTAATTTTTTAAAAATCCTTGAACAGTTTTTGTACATTGAATTCATCAACTAACGACTAAATCAGTCTCCATTTATGAATTCTAAATTATATATATTCTCTATTATATATACACACACAAATTTAATCAAATGAGATTCTATCGCATCAAAGTTCAGAACTTAACTGCATCAGGGTGAAATCCTGACATAAAGGAAAATACAAAAAATATCCCTTAAATCATTTGCTGTGAAAACACACAATTCGACATCTAAGATAAATATTATGCTACTCTTCTGGCATGAAAAAAATAAAAAACTTGGGACAATAAAATGTAGTTAATTTTCTATTTCCACAGTTTCCAACTAGTGAAAAGACATTAAAGACTTGTTTTGAAATAGATTTGGGTTAAAAATATAGGCCAATATTTTACATACTATATGCCCTCAACTGTTGGGAAGTAAATCTAAGAATTTAAAAATTCCAGGATACATAGTATGCTAATATTATTGGAACTCCAAAAAAATTAGTAGTTGCATAAGTACCTCAATCACTAGCTGAACGATGTCTGAAGATTTCTTTTTCCATTTTAGAGACTGTACAATGTAAAATATTATGCACATAGATAAAAGTATAGATATATATTTGTTAACCAAAACAGAATGACTAATAAAAAATAAAAGTAATTGAGCTCTACAGCCTCATAAATTAATATGATAAAAGAAAACTCCTATGGCCATAATAAGCTCATTCCTTATTAACTTAATTTTATGGTAATAACTTATTGCAGCTATAAGAGTTTTCTTTTCATTTTTTGAATGACTATGCACATTACTTCAAGAGTAATATTGGAAACAATGTAATTTTTAGTACTTTTGAAGCAGACATGCAATTGAGCATGTAACATTTTAAATTATATAGTGCATATTGGAAAATTAAATCCTTACTGACAGTTGGATATCTTTTAACGAATATCCCTTCACTGTTAGCTTCTGTGAAGGAGATGATTATGCACTGGCCAAAAACCACAAGAACACTAACACAATTGAGTACATTAAATGCTGCAATTCAATTATTTGCACTTTGCAGAGAATATTAAATTTTTCAAAAATAAATAACAATTACATTCCTTCCCACATAATATTACAATAATACATATGTTGACAATATGATAATGAAAAGCCTGCTCTTTGAGGTTTTTTCTGCTGAATTTATTTTTTATTATAACCATTTCATTTCAAAACTCCTCTTAAGATTGACAGTAACACTTTCAAACCAATATGATTACCATTAATAGCCACAACAAAAAAGGGCCCCCAATGAGTAAACTCTTCATCAGTTTCATAACTTCATAGAAGTCCTCATAATCATTATTACTTGGTTCTGATATCTGAATAAGTTATTACTTCTTTACACCGACAATTTGTGTTTGAACTCGAGAACACATTTTAATTGTGCTTGGGAACTCAGAATTTTTATTAAAATGCTCAATATTCCATGGTCATACAACCACCAGTTACTTAATATATGCATTAATAAACACAAATCACCATAATGCCACTTCTGATCAATCTGGAGCATGCAAATTGTTTTGATTTTTTTTAGAAAAATGATACAATTTGATTACGGGAAGCTCAAACTTACATCAAGATGCAATGGAGTTTTGAATTGCTTCAAGGACATTAAATCCTATACAGATAATTCTGCATATTTTTGTTAATAATGTATGAGTTCTCTCAAGGTAGAATATTTATTTTTGGTTTTACGATGTGATCATATTTGAGACCTAACACAATAAATGCAACTGCACTGCCATAAACTGCTTTTTTTATGATCAAACCCAACTATTTTACTTTGTATGAAGGAAGTAGGTAGACCATTCTGAATCATATCTATAGTATTACATTCAAATCTAATTCCATGAAAATTTTCTATGACCATTTCCACCATTATCTAAAGCTAGAACATTCATAATTTCCACACACTTCAGACAAACTGGGAACTTCTCATATTTATTCAAGTTTAAAAAACTCAAAAAAGGTAGGAGAAATAGACATTAGCCATAGAGCCTTTTTAATTGAAAATGAGCTCCCACACCCACCACAGAATCCTGCCATTGTTGCCAAGAAACACCCTGTATTGTTAACTAACAGGTAGGCCATTTAGAAGCCCTCTTCCTATGGGAAAAGCAAAATGCAAATGAAGATGTTGGTCCACTAGTCATCAAATGTTTTGGGCGTGATACACACTCCGTAAATGGTTATGCTCATTTTTTAATATTTTTGGAATATCTCCTTTCATTTGAAAACTACTTGGTTACCCGCAGGATAATATGCATTGATTCCTGTATGCTGGCAGAGGATGTCGTAAGTGTCCATCACTTTCCCTGCATGTCCAATGATCACTAGAAACTATTGACAACCAGCTTAATGATTTACATTAAAAAAGTTTTGGGAAACGTTGCATCAAGTACTTTATGGACAGGGTTCCAGTAATAAACAATGAATGTTAATTTTCACTCGATTAATGAGAAAAGAACAAAAAAGCAGGAGTTAGGTGACCAACACAACTTATCAAACAAATCACATCCTTGAAGCAATGACCAATTCAATCATTACTCTGGTCTACTTCTAGTGGAATTGCTTTCATCACTACTATACCAACTAATAGTAAGTAGCAACTTTGGTTATTGTAACCAGCAAGATATCACAGTCACCACCAAAAAAACACCACTCATCAAAGGTTTTCTCTTCTTGGATGAAACACCCAATGTCAATTACTTAAAAAAAATTTACCAAGTATCCTTTTAGTGAATTAGCCAATTTGGTGTGCCCTGCCTTCTCTGCCATTTCTCCTGGTGTCAGTTCACATACATTTCTCATATCACAAGCATGCTCTCCTCCAGGACACTCAAGTAGCTGCCATGATAATTTCTCAAGTCCAAACCTTGCCGCAAAATGAAGAAGTGTTGGATATTCTTCACTCCCTTAAAAAAATTAGACAAAGTTTTATTAATATGTTGTTTACTGCCATATGTGTAAATATATAATCATCTAATAAAGGTTCAGCCTATCCCTTAATGATTGTTGCAATGAGTGGGCATGGTGTTCATTGTGGCATTCCATGCAAATTCCATGCAATAAAGATTTGCTCAATAGGACATGTATTCCATAAAAAATATATTTAAAAAATAAATTATGCAAAAAACAAAATTATTCTTACATGTCCATGCATTTTAATGCATGAATCACACTCATTCCAGTAGAAAAATAGTAAATGGAAATCTCACTTGAGAATGGCCTTTGGGGTATTGCTGTTGGAGCTGCATTCAGGAGGTTGAAGTGTGGAGGAATATTTCTCTGGAATGCTGACAGGAGGAAGCTATCCAGTTGATCCCTGTCTCCTGGACTAAATCCTAAGGTCTGGAATAGTTTTAAGATAATTTACATTCTCCCTTTTGAAGTTATTACTTGGCAATTTAATATTTGTGAGCACATAATTTCTTATAATTAGAATAAACTGGGCAAAGAGAGCTAACCCAATGCTCCAAAAGTGTAACAGCAGTATTATATTTTGTGTATCCTAGGAAACAGTGATATGTGACTCTGTTATTTGAGTGATACCATTAAATTATATTTTTCCATAAAAAGGATGGTTATTTTCTATTATTAGGTTCCCAGAGCTTTCATTTGCTACTATTACTTTTAAATCTTTAATTGAAATGAATACTTTGAACAGTTTATGTTACATTTAATATCAATGCTACCAAATTGAATATATCAACTAAATCTGGCATCAGAATAATTCAAACACAATCAAGAAATAAAAGTAACAATTAGGGAATCAAAGGAAGGGGAAGAATGAAATTTAACTTTAAAAAGAAAGAAACTTAACTCACAACTTAATTATAAAGACAATAATACCCACTGACTCCAAAAAAGCAGTGTAATCAAGACTGATTGACTGAAGACTGATTCGATAGGTTATTTTAATGATCACCATTAGAAGATTGGGAATCATAAAAAACTTTCCATCTCAAATTTTGGCAGAAATATAAGATATCTGAAAGGATGGCCACACAGTCAGTCATGTATGGCCTGAAATACCATTGGATGGCATAGGCTTGAGGATGCCTAGTATTCCCCTAAAGACTCAGGAGCAAAAATCTATCATTTTCAATAGTCTTCGTTAGGATTTTGCTTTTTGGTGCCACTTGGTCCCACTCAAAATACTGTTGACACAGTAAAATGAAAAAACAATGTTAAATTGGCTTAAAAGTAAACCAACTCTTCCTCATATAGCATTTCCTTTGATATCATTATATCTCTCACCAATCAAAATTCCACAACTCTGTCCACATTAAACCTACCAATTAACAACAATATCTACCAATTTTAAGCCAATTTTAATCAATCCTAACTTCCTTGACAAATTTTTCACCTCTTATTTTTCCAAAAACACAGATACATCGTCCCTTTAAATAAAAAAAACCTTCAAAGCTTTCACTCACCCAAACCTTCCCAAGACATAAACTTGCACACCATCTCCATTTGCACAAGTTACTTTCTCAAACATCTCCGAACAAAGGCCTTTTCAGAGACCCTATTCTGTGAATCCCAAAACAATGGTATTCATACTACCCAAATGTGCCTTTGTCACATTTAAATGTACTTCCAATTCATCCAAAAAATTGAAATCCACTACACCTTTATCTAAATCTTCCTTTATCCCCAAATACACACCAGCACCTGGTAATTAAACCAAATGTAAAACATGTCTCTTCTTCAGCCCTTCTTGCCTCCCTACACAACTGACCAATTTTCATTCATTCCATTCTACTATCTCATGCACATCCTGTAATATAATTAAGAGATATCCCTCCTTCTATGTTGGATGATGCACCATCTTGCCTCCTAAAACTCTTTTTAACATCAGTCTCTCTACCAGTTCCCAAACAGGCTTCCCTCTGCAATTTTTCCTTTAATAACTGTTTTTACATATCAACTATCGCCTTTCTTCTCCCCTCAAACACCATTTAAGCTGAAAAATCCTCAAGGGAGCACATATTTGACTCCTGGAAGCTTGCTCGGACCCAGATCTGAACCTTGCCCACTAGGTGGTATACCCTCCTCCATCCCATCGACCACTACCCCTGCCGACTAACCCCAAATACCTGTCCATTTCTGTCCTGATTTTTCATCCTTCCATTGAAAAAGGTGATTCTGCCCCCAAAATATTCAAAAAACAAATTTCTTAGGCAAGGTTTTTGTGTTGCATTAAACAACCAGTTAAGTGCCCAATGTCCCACATTCCTATCTTTTCTTCTACAAAACATTTGAATGCCAGCACACATATAAAACACAACCACACACATGCATATACTGACACAGACACACATTCATACATACAAATTATTGTAATACAAGTGCTTTAAGGTACTCCTCAATGTATGCACATACCTGGCACATGAACTCAAGTGGATTGTCCATTGATCGAAGTATTTGGTCCATCTCTCTCATTCTACTCTCACACTTGACCTGTCTGCAGCCTAGAGCTTTGCCATTTTTAATAACATGAACTCCAACAAGCATCGATATTTCAAGGCATGAAGCTATCAGAAAGAAATTGGTAACAAAATAAAGTGATACAATTAAATTTAATATTTTTAATGAAACTGCAAACATAATGGCTATTCATGTGCATGTACTAAAAGCATACAATAAAATTCTACAACTAGTAAATCTGATGAAAAATCACAATATATTTTTTATAACACCCACCTGGCATTGCAAATGTCACTGTGTAAAGGTTTCTCCTCTTTATTGAAGGTACTTCAATGATTTCTCCTGCTTTATCAATATTAATGCTCAGCTCATCCTCCTTCTCCAGTTGCTCAGTAAGAAGGACAATCACCTTGTTATGACCCTAAGAAAAGTTATGCAGCATAAAATACGACATTTTGAAAGTACATTATGTTTTTGGAAAAGGTCCCACAAGTCAAAGTTCGTAGCTACAAAAATTAATAGAGAGATTGAACACAAAGTGGGATTGATCCTGCCATATTATGCAGCCCAGGCCAATAACACCCAAAATATACACATAAATGTGCACTGAAGGCTCGCATTCCATTTTATAAGTGTTGAGGACAATTTTGTTTTTCACTTCATGTGGAGGCTTCAGTTATTTCTCCCATATTTTGCCTCGAGCACCTTCAGGAGTGAAGGTGCTCGAAGATGTAGCTCTCATGCTTAACTCTAAAAGAAAATATGTTGACTCTTGGTACTCATCACAATGACAGCCAATACTATCAGCACTTTATGAGTGACAGTTCCAATAGCACTATCCATTGGATTTGATGAGGTAAGGACAAAAATATCTTCACATACCAGAATTTCAATCCAATGAATTATTTTCTCAGTCAAGGTCGAGTCTATTTAAGTCAATTTTTATGTAGTGTTTCATATTCAACAATTAATCATTGCATTAAAATCAAGGTATAACTGAGCTATACAAATAAAAGAGGAGCTTTTAACCTAGGTATGTTAGACGAGTAAAGGTGCACATACATGTCACACACAGGGTCTGTCCGAAAAGGTTCGTTAATTTTTTTCAGAAGTTTAAAAAATTGAACGATTTCTTTAGAATTTTTCAAAGTACTCTCCCTCCGACTGGATGTACATTTTCCAACGCTTGTAGGCTCTTTGGAAGGCCTCAGCGGAAGACCTCTCTTAGATAGGTTATTAAAGCTTCTTTTAACTCCTCCAGCATCCCCCGGCGGTGTATTGTCAGAGTTAATTTCATCTTGGGAAATAAAAAGAAGTCCGGAGGCCATACACAAAAGTCCGTTTCGTCTCCTGTCATCACTTTGTCCAAAATTTCACGCTCGGCTTCGTAAAGTTCGAGCAATTCATGGAACTTAAACAGGTGTTGTTCCTTCATGTCGTCGGTGAGAACGTTCGGCATCAACTTAGAGCAGAGACCTTCCTACCGTGAAAATACTCGGTTAAAATGCGGTGACCACCTGATTAGGCACGCCACTTTCTTGACTGGCATACGGACACTCATTCTTCGATCGATGTTAAAAATATATCGCAATTTTTTACTGTATCGTCATTTTTTGTCGTCGCGGCGGCCGGTGCGATCGTCGATGTCGACGGTCTCCAGACCCTTCCAGAACCTCTTGTGCCACCCTAAAGATTGGCTCAATTACCATCTCCTCCTCGTGACATCCTACCCAAACGTTGGACCAAGCATTTTAAGCGTATCCGCGCCATTTTTACCCAGTTTAACGCAAAATTGAATCGCCTAACACCGTTCCAAACTCTGCGCCATCTTTCTTTCGACGTGGGTATGATGACCCTTTACGCTAAGCCCAATCTTCACTACATCACTTCCCAGAACTGTCTGTGGACGGTGGCATTCTCTATAGACAGACCCGCAATCACCTTTCCCGCAAAGAGCTGCGTCGAACAAGCGTACGCGTCCGGCTGTGGAAATTCATTGCCGGAACTTTTGGGACAGACCCTCCACATAGGTGTCGGTTAATTTTTGCGAGGTTGCAACCCGGAACATAAATAAATGCCCAAGAATTCTCCCAAACCCAGGCTATTATTCATGAAACTTTCGATTTTGTTATTTTTGTATTGAAATAGCTTCTTATCGTGTATCAAAAGTTCAAATAGCTTAAATGCATTGCATGCATGCCAAAATAAGCAATTTAATATATAATGAAACATTTTTCTCAAATAAAGGCTATAATATTATATGTGCTCTGCCGTTTGGACTTAAAGCATACTTTGAAAACAACATGATCACAATCATTATTATAGGTATTTAGTTAATAAACTTCACTTTGTTTTGCTCGTAAATAATAGCGAACAACGTTAAGGCAAGTTATTAAAAAAATGTATGCCCATACCTCCTTCACTTTCTTAGGCATCACTGAAAATGAAGCTTTTTCCGGACGATTTGTTGGTGTCTCAGACATATGTGAGAGTATTCCCAGGGCCAGGTTCAAAAACTCCGCTACAAATTTTGTATCTTTATTTTTAACGTGAAGATGTTTCCATTGGTTATAGGATATCAGTGCTGTAAGAGTCCAATGAAATGAAAAAGCTCAATTAGAAAAAAAACATATTTTGGCCATAAAAACAGTAACAATAAACCAAAGCATTCATTAATGTTACATATCTCACAGAGGAAACTCAAATATTTGATTTTGATTGAATGCTTATTATTGAAATAAAAGAGGCAGAAACTCTTTTGACACTTGATTACTAAAATATTGACCAATTGAGAGAAGTTTTACATAAATAGGTCAATACCACCGAAGTGTCACATATGTAGGCCAATAGATGCCTATCAGATTGGCCAATATCATGCCTATCACAAACTTAAAAGGATTCTAGAAATCTTAATTCTTAATCTTAATAGCTATTCAAACTCATTTACAAGAAATGCACATGTCTCCCCAGCCCAAACTCCTTTACATTAAACGGCTCTCTCGTCCCTATCCTTATGCCTCCTCACGCACTTTCTCCTATCCCTGTCCTTCCCCTCATAGTCCTTCACCCCTCACTTTCCTCCAAAACCCATTATCAAGAGATCATATTTCATTCGACCTCCACTAATACACGCAAGAACCACGAATCAGATTTTGCGTCGCTGTCATACACCGTTTTCATTCCTACTGCAGAGATGGCAGAAAATCGAAGAGGCCTATGACCCGAGCACTGTGTGTTTTCAAAGGAGATGAATAAAAAATAGCCGGCGTCAGTTCACGCTCGGTGCCGAAAAAATGGAGAGGTATGCAACTTCGGCGACACCGCAACCTACAACGGAAAACTGCGTCCAGATTGGCTGCGCTGTCTGCGATGCCACAAGAGCTTACCTGAGAACACAATAGCTTAAGAAGCTTCGTTCTAGATAGATTAGTCATTCGAAGTGCAGAGGATGGAAAATCCAAACTACCATGACCGTCCCTCACCCTCGAGGACAGATATAGATTCGCGTTAACCTGGCCGATGATATCAAGCAAGAGAGGAAATAAGTAAAGTTAAGAAGAGTACATGAAGGGGACCTGCACGTTTGGCGTCATGCGCCGAGACCGATTTTTGTTCGGGAGAGTCCAAGTTTAGAATGCTGCCCATGGATGGGAGTGCATTACACTGTCACGTAAGCGGAGAGCAGAAAATTTGCCAAGTCCAATGGAGCAAACTCCTTCTCTACTATCTTCCTACTACTGCTGCTCCACCCAACCCTCTTAGTAGAACTTCTTGTAGAACTTACTTAGCCCTATTGTTCAAGACTGACCACACAAAAATTCACAATCGGCTACTGAATGTCGACCATCTTACACTGAATGGTCTGCACCTCTCTGCATTGGCGAATTGGAATACATGCACACAGAATCAAAATAGAATGAATGGGCAAAAATGGAGTACACCGTTTCGAAGCAAGTGTTCATCCCAGACCAAAAATCAATAAGGACCCATACAAGTACTACAAAGTTACTGATGTTACTATAGTTACACGCAAAGTTGCTTTCTTACCCGCTCTGTGTTCTTCATTGATACTGTTTTCTTCAACTCCCAGCAACATTGCAATCACTCTCTTTGGACACAAGAGCCGCCCTATTGCTGACCCAGGCTCAGGGTATTGGAAGAGATAATCCAAAAATAAAGGGCAAATGATGACAACTTGAAGCCTTACTCCAGCCAATTTCTCCTCCATAGCTACTGGAATAGTTGAGCCGAAATCCTCCAGGCAAACGGAAAGTAACCTGAAAGTAAAAGTTTGCGCCTTAGTTATCATTTAAAAATTACGTGACCCGGACCAAGTTACAATATTTATAAAAGCGGAATTGATTGTAATCCCTCTCAAAGGTGACTCCCATTTGATTATGCAAACTATTTTACTTCATATAGTAGTTTTGAGGAATCGATAAAGGTAATTTTCCCTTTCAACTTTCGCCCGGCAAAAATAGAAATATTACAGAAGTGATTTGGGCAGAAAAAAAATATATATATATAATTCGATTCGATATATTCGAAAATATATATATATCGATTCCCGGGCAAGGCACTTTGGGCACCTGCAGCTCCACCCAAGCTAGTTGATTTTTCGGGTACCAGATCTTCCTGGGAAACCATAACCGGCACAGGGAAAGGAACTGGCCCCCCCTTCCACCACTATGCCTTGTTCTCCCTCATTTGACGACGCAGGTTCGATTCCCGCCTAGGTGGATTTTTCTCCACCTAGGGTTTGGGTGTTAGAAATTGTCTTCAATGAAACATGTAGGGGCTAGTTGGAAGAAGGGGCTATAAAGCCTTAATCTCGCCCCAATTAAGTCGACAAATAAATAAATTTTTTCTCCTTTCCGTCCATTTCAGTCCTTCCATCCTCCACACCCACATTTCAAAAGCCTCTACCTCCGCCCATCATCTTGTTTCAACGACCATGTTTCAGCGTTGTAAAATATCCTTATCACAATTCCCTACCGTATATTACCCCTTCCTTTGTGAAAGATTCTTTGCCTAACGCAAATCTTCTTCCTATGTCCCCATCACTTTCTAAGGTGCATGTGTTTGTTGGTTGAAAGGAAATGTATTTCCATGCGTGTAAGTTAAAAAGGTTTTGCTTGAATGTATACACAACTATGGGTGTAGGTTTGCATGGATGTGTTGATTTTGCATGTGGTTTTGTTCTCTTTGACAGGTAGTGACTTAACATCCCCAACCACACGCCCTCGCGGCGGCTTACGGGGTATTATGTAGATGTAAATCACTTTGATCATTTTGGTTCGAAACACTCCCAAGACGAATGAAACTGTTCAACTGACTCAAGTTTGTGTGCATCTTTGTTAATATAGTATTTAACTTAGCTTTTCTCTTTATCGAACACCGAATACCTTTGGTTTGTTCACATTTATTCTCATTTTATACCTATCACGACAACTTTCCAATGCGCTTAGTGGTGATTATAACCCTTTGGCCGACTGAAAAACTAAATCTTGACCATCCGAAAACGTGATTTTACGATTACCCCGCCGACTTTCATTCCTCTCTCCAGTTCTTCCCGAACCTCTTTAACCATTTCTTCTACATAAACGTCGAAGCGCACGGGTAATAATGGGAGCCCATATTTTACTCCTCTCCTAATCATTGCTTTTCCAGATTCTCCTAAGCAGTCTAAGACATGTACAGGTTACGGATAAGTCTCCTATTCTTCCGATCTACTCCTCTTTTCAGCTACACATTAATTAATTTTACCCAATTTACTTTATCAAACGCCTTCTTGAAATCTACGAAACAGAAAAATACATCCTGATTGTATCCTACGTATCTTTCTCTCTATTAGAGATCTCATTACCGCTATAGCATCACACATCCGTCCCTATCCTGAACCCACATTAATCACCCCCAAGTAAACATCGACATAAATACCTCACGATCAACTAAAAAGGTGTGTGGCAAGGGGTGCAAGATCCAGGAGGGTAGGAAAGCGATCAGAGAGGATATGGGAGAGGAAGGCAAAAGGGAAAAATTTCCGTTATAAAACAATCAAATAACGTGCTACATGTATACTTGCTGGAGGAAGACCCAATTCAAAACAAGGGTTAATTCACCTAACACACTAGTTGTTGCGCGAAAAAAGTACGCGAAAAAAGGGAACAAAGTTACATCAAAACCATGACAGGTCTCCACCAAAACAAGCCATGCCATGCGGTCATTCGGGAAGGGATATGACAACAAAACACACGGGATTATCGTAGTGAAAGGGCATGCTGAAAGAAGACACTTGGTTTTTCCACAGAGAATATTTTTACGTGGAAATGAATAGTGTCTCCATTCAACATGAAGGATTTCCACCATGTTTCGCCTGAAACTGTGTTGTTTTAAAATTGCTTGCATTTAAGTAAAAGTACTTATTCCCTAGACGCTGTGGGTGGCTAGTGGGATTTTTTGCTTATGAAATACCTATAATCCTTTAATTACTATCCCGCATTGTCCGTGGGAAGAAGGAACCCTTGAGTCTACTAGTTCTGGCATCTATGTCTAGAAATTTATATTCATGAACCAAGTAACCAATGTATGTTTTTCTACGAATAATTTGCGACACTTCGCCGCTGAAAGAAGCGGCTCTGAATTTATTTAGTAAGTTTAACCTTGCATTAGATCGCCTTTCTTCTAATGATTCCCAACTCAACTCAGAAAGCATTTCTGAGACATTTTTCGTCTTATCGTAACAGTTTTTAACAAAACTGGTCGTCCTACGTTAAACCATATCAATTTCCCAAATGAGGTATTTTTCAGTCGGATCCCATATGATGCATGCATATTATCAATGCGGCCCTACAAGGGCGTGGTAACAACGTTCCTTGTAGTCACTCCTGCCCAAATTGCGCCTGATAAATCCCAATTTTTTTTCTTGCCCACAGGTTTTACGTATGTGAGTGCCCCAAGTTAAGTCTTTATTTATAGAAACACCAAGGTATTTTACCGTATCAATTACTTCTAGGTCAACTCCAGCCAGTTTGTAAACAAAATCCGTTGATATTTTTAGGAAATTTACAATCAAACATTGGTAATGGTTTAATGACAATCCCCATTTTGTAGACCATTTCGAAATTTAATCAAGATCATTCGCTATTAATAAACTATTAAGCGATCTTCGTTCTCAGATACCTCCCGATAAATCACCGTGTCATCCGTGAGCATCCTAGTCTTACTTTTAACTTCGCGGTTGAAATCTCTAAAAAAAATCTGGAAAACCAACAACCCGATTACACTTCCCTGAGGTACACCCGAGGCCGCCCGTAGGGTGTCGGAACAAGTGCCGTCAAATATTCGACCTTCTCTCCATTATTTTGCTTAGAATCCGAACTATCATTTAAGAGTCTTCTAAATCAAAGCCATGTTCCAAATTCCTCATATACGAGTCTTTTCAAAAAATGTGTATAATAGTGAGACTTATCTCTCCCCAGAGTCTTATTGGATTTCCATTCCTTAATGCCTTTTCTATCATGCAATCAAGCATGCTTGCACCAAAACTATCCTCACCTACGTCATACATGTACGTCACCTGTACGTATGTTCTTTCTCTATGCCTAAGCTTTCTGGGTTCGTATCTTTGCCTTTTTAGTCCATAATTTAATAAATGAAATAGAAGGCATAGAACGAATGACACTCATTTATTTATTTTAATTACCTTCACATGTGAATTACTTATTCAACAATTGATTTATATTTCACCACGTGCACACAGAACCATCTAGTTTCTTGTGTTGGCGTATGTGCACTTGAGGAGTTCTCGGAGTTTGAACCGCCGGCAACGATTTAGACGAATGTAAAATGTAGATAAAAATATGATCCATATTTATAAATAGCCCTTTATGACTTGAAACTGTAGGGAGACTAAAGCAACTGAATGGAGGTGCTGCTTAAAAATATACAACACTCCTGTTCCGTCACCTGAGAGACGCCGACGCATTTCTTGGACTATGAGCGCTTTATGCAGATTCAAACGCAACGGTTGTGAATCTGCCACTCGTTTAAACTTTTGACATTGTGAAGATATAGAGACTTATAAGTTACTCGGGGGAAAGCCTAAATTTATCCCACAGCATTATCTTCGACGCGAAGATTAAATTTAAAAATCCAACGTACGCATTACGAATTGTTTGGAAGGAGTTTCATTCTCGTCACACTTTGAATACATTTCAAGATGATTACTGGAACGAAACCTTATCGGTATCACTAGTGACATTAAATACAAATAGGGAAACTAACTAATTGTTTTAAATATGGTTGGATAAGATGGGAAGTTGCCTGATGAGATCCGAGGAAGGCAGAAAAATTGGGTGGAGGAAATATTGCCAAGTAGTGGCATGTTGAAGGAGTGGTGGAATGGAGAATGCTAGGAAGGCAGAGTAAAAGAAGGTATGGAATACCCATATTGGGCGGCATGGTGACAAGTAGAAGGTTTGAACAAGTGAGGAAGGAAATGATGTCGACGAATCAAGAGGAAGTTCACTCGATGATTGAGCAGTAGTAAGTACTAGTACATGTAGTTATTTTCCACCAAAAAGCCTACCATTGAAGAGTTAGATTACTTTTGGACTGAATTTAAATAGTAAAGGCTGAGGTATTAGCTTTCAAATTTAGCGCCTTCGGCTCTGGCTGCCAATAGGAAGATCTCGCTTCCGGCAGCGTGGCTACTTCCCAAACCGGAGATCATTGTGATGCGTCAGTCAGCTGCGGCGGACTTGCTACGTGGCCACCGGGTGATCACTTCCATCCTTTATCTTCTCCTGTTCACATGACGTAATTCCAAACTGAGAGGTTCAGAATGGTAAAAGGCTACAAAATTTTGACTGATAACGTACACCGAAACTTTAGTAAACTCAACAAAATAGAAATGGAAACCAATTTTAATTCATTTTACTCGTACCAAAGTGTAAAATAAAAATCTAAAAATGTGTTTCCTGTGTTTTAAAATCGATAATTTATGATGACATCACCTTGCTGCGATTGACTAATATAGCCTTCCCCACGCACATTGATCGTGATGTTCCTCCTAATATGCTTCCTATCGTGCTCCTGCGAAGGGCTGAATTTTGAAGATTTAATATATGAACCACATCTAAAAATTGCATCCATTCCATGGATATTCTCCAGTCATTTAGTGCATATACTCGTACAAGTGCACTTGCTGAATAATATGAATAGATATTTCTTCTTTAAAAGTAGTTATGACATTCATTGAAATTCAAACTAAATGAATAGTGACTATTATTTAAAACTGAAATTCTAGGATAAAAATATAGAAAATACTTTGTTAACTTAATTCAATTGTAACTAATGTGATAATATGTATATTCAAAATGGGATATAAGAATGAAAACATTGACCGGCATTTGGGTAAATGTTTCCATTTGCATCGCAGGACAAACACAAAGGAAGCATAAAATTTACATTTATGTTTGTTATATGAAATCAAGGGTTTCTACAATTGTTAAAATTAACAAAGTGCTTACGGTGCGAGACGAATGAACGCGAAGACTGAGCAAATTCAGGTCAAATACGTCGCACGATGACGCATGAAATAGAACTTGACTTACGCACACAGCCCTTTGGCGTGTTCTTGTGTTGTGCCCCCAAGTTCAGATCAAAATAGTACATTCGGAGCACAAGTTGCCCACAACTGATACAGATTTTTGATATTCAAACAGAAGTCGTGGAAAACAATCACATGCTATGTTAACGAGCTCACTTATTAATTTCGTTTTGATAATCTGGCTATATTAAAAGATTAGGGAACTGCGTTGGTTAACAAAATTCCATTAATGCACACCTATTACATTTTCAACAAAACTTTAGTGAATTAGAAGAAAAATGGCCTGACTCAGCTCATAAATTGGGAATTGACTACTCCCGCGGTCTGAGCTAAAATTTTCGACCTTGATGCCAACTTTAGGCGACACCAGTCATAGGTATATCCATCAAAATAAATGCCAAATGAAAGAAGTCAGTTGGTTAGTGCAAGCATACTCATGATTTGAATTTGAAATGCTAATCATTTTATCTTTCAACGACAGCCTTGCTATGGGCCAAGCACTTTTATTCATCGTTTCGAGAGGTATCTCCGTATAGTGCCGCAAGTATGCAGTGTTCTTGGATGTACAGAGCGCTTGCACATGCATGGACTGTGAGGTGCTGTTTTCCATCCACATCATTTACGACCGGGTGTCTTCCTAATCCATAGGGTGGTAAAGTTCCTGTTTCTCGTCAGTACTCAAGTGAAAGAGTTCATAGTTGGTTCAATAAAGTATTTTTTTGCAAGTGACATCTTCAAAATAATATTTATCGCGAGTTAGTTAATCATGTACAGTAAAATAAAATCGCAGATTAATTTCAGTGTCGGCGAAATGGAAATCTTACGCACTACTGTGAAAACTTATGCAAATATAACAAATTTGAAATTCATGAATCATTGTTCGATGATGTTCTTTCGATTATGGCTGCGTAAGGAGGATTCCGTGGTGAAACGCTCCTCCTAAGTCACTGGGACCATCTCAAGAAGCGAAGCCACCCGGTGCACCACTACGCCGCGTCACGGGGCTGTTTCACCCACCAAAGGAGAAATACACGAGACCCGCAGATCTCAGTGTAAATTACATTTCCTCGAGAGCTCAAGTGGTTAGAGCATCGGCCCGGCAACTCGAAAGTTCCGGCGTTCAGTTCCCGGTCAAGGAAATATTTTTGAAATTAATCTGACAGAAGTGTGGAGGGATGGATTTTTGTTATCAAATTTCTCTTCCTTAAAAATACCCAAAGAGTAATTGCAGGCTCGATTAAATAGTTGAGGGTATAATTTTTAAGTAATTAAAACTTATAATTATTCGAGAGTTCTGAATTAAAATTATTCTGTATATTTATGCTTAAGTAGATAATATTTGTAAATGATTGGTATTGTTTCAGGAAGTCGTAGATTGACGCAACTCGCAGGATGGAAAAGGGGCTCGCAGGCTGATCACGATCCTTCATTTGAAAGGTTAGGTTATAGTGCTCAGCGAATCCACAGTGAAATGATGGCTGTTTACGAAAATTATAGCCTTTCATATGACAGTTGTGAGGTGGAAATGGAATTTTAAAACATGCCGCATTTCACTCACATCCGGTCCAAGGAGTGAAAGACCATCACTCACAGACGATGCTGCTAAAGTGAAGAAGGTGGAGGACTTTTTCCAATAACATGTCACCCTTACCCGAGAGTGAAACATATTCTGGGAAAGCTAGCAAGAAATTAAGATCTATTGAAAAATATTGGGAAAATATGGGGAGAGAATAAAAGAGAAAAGCTATTAGGCCTCTGGCTAGGCCTCATTTACAGCATGCTCATGGTATATAGCATCCTAATGAAGTCGGAATACTTGCCGACTTATATAGCGCGTAGCGTAGAGGAGCTAGATTTGTAAAATGTGGTTTTGGTTGATTTAGCGGTATATCTAGATTATTGGAGAAACTAGAGAGGATACCCTCGCGATGTCAACTTTAAATTACAGATGAAATAGATGAAAGCTTCTCGGGTTTTCCGCTCGATTAGGTCCTACACCTCCGCCCGGGTTTTGGTGAACGAATGACTCCCTCATTGCCTTCTGCAAAATGTTGATTCCCCACATCCTCACTCCTCCCATGGGGCACTTCCGCAAATTCTCAACATGACAATAAGGAGAGTTGTTTACAAAGAAAACATTTGTTTGTTTGGTGATGGTGGTTGGTTGATTTTGGTGGTAAGGAGGAAGGAGAGGATAGGTTTGAGGAAGCGACATTTTCCTGAATAAGATGAACGTGTCGCCCGACATTTCTTTACAGATAAAACTAATTGGAAACAGGTTTCTTCAGCGATGATTTTATATTGGTC
Source organism: Hetaerina titia (assembly GCA_037158775.1). Classification (NCBI taxonomy): domain Eukaryota; kingdom Metazoa; phylum Arthropoda; class Insecta; order Odonata; family Calopterygidae; genus Hetaerina; species Hetaerina titia. The sequence goes on from CM073779.1 coordinate 2,603,599, forward strand.
ACATTGTAATACGGTGGGAGAGATCATGAAATAACATTAGACAGATCAAGTTTAGACCCAACAGATTTAAAATTTCACTTTCTCGCGAACGATGAGGAGTCTCAAAAACTGCAAACGATCGCTTATAGCTAATAACCTAGTAAGTTGACACCATTTTATCTGACCATTATTTTATTGTTCCTCCTGCTGCTCGAAACTCGTCTATGCGTAGAGAAGCACTTTACCCAAAAAATAAAGTACTGGACACAATGAATAAATACATCGTTACCAGAGCGCATATACCAACTGTAATTAGAATGAATTCCCCAATTTGAGTTATCTTACATATTTATTGATAACTAGCAATTTTGCAAAACATAATTTTAGCATAGCATTCCTGGTGTTGATTCTCCCTGGCCACACACCTATTCATGGCTTTCAGGCTAACACGTGGAACAGAAGAAATTAAAATATTGAGGGCCAAAAAGGGGTTCAGTGAGTACCCCGAGGGAAAATTCAATAAGCAAACTTTATAAAGTGAAAGACATTGAGGTAAAGGTAAATGGAAGGTCATGTTCGGAATTAGCTCATTGACATCTGGTCAAGATAGGTAAGCAATCAACAAAATAAGTCGCCGGTGCAAAGTTCATGATGATGACCAGCGTGCAATACACCAATAGCAGTAATTAATTGCAATATATCATTCCAATGAGAAACACTTAGCCTAACAAAGGTGTTCTAACACCCTGTTGCCGAACACTTCCGTGACTTGGCTGAGGGTTTAAGATAGACGTACGACTTAATACCTACAGAGTATTTATTTTTCTATTTCGGCATTTGCTATGCTTGATCGAGATGTCACTTGAGGAATTGCAATATATGATGGCCTTGGCTTGGAAATTATACATAACCATAAGTTACACGTTAGCATGCGTAACCAATAGAGACAAGGGAAGTAAATTAGCACGTTACATTGGTACATCATGTCGACAGGGAAGATACAGGAAATAAAGAGTATGGTGGCATAATTTCAGTTCGATAATTACCTGAAGGGCGGACAGTTTCTCCGTTTGCTGATGTGTTCAAAGCAGGACTTGAGATAGTTCACCCATAAGTCAGCCACCTGACTCTGACGACTGGAAATTATGAGTATGTCATCCATTTCAACTGCACCTTTCCCGTTGGCTGAAAAATAAACAAAGTAATTAGACATTTACCAGGCTTAAAGTTAATAATGATAGTAATTCGAGGACATTTTAAGATAATAGAAAGGTATTTACATTGAACAAACCCGGCAAGTAAAAGAAATAACGCAAGTAACTCGACCAATATTGAATTTTTTTCAATTATAAATTTCGAATGCTAATGCACTCACTCTCTCTCTCTCTTTGCGAGAAATCCTTGAGAGAAAATTGTTATTTAAGTCAAGGATTATCCACAAATTACACAGGCATACAAAAAAAATTTTTTTTTGGTGCCGGGAATCTTTGTGCTGATTTTAACTATATTTGTAGAGCTGAATCCAAATATGAAATCCGTTTTTATTTAACAGCTCTACTTTTTTAGACATGGCACATCTTACGATTAGTTGTTTTAATATTTGATATATTCCGGAAAATAATTTTCAAAGTTAAATAAATCTATAAGTATACTAATTTATAACCACTCTGCGGTGTTCCTTTTATTTTCAATAAACTTTCAATAAGTTTTATGTATATTTCTATATTGTAGGCCAATGAGATTAAAAAACAAAAATCGTTTGTATCGACTTCGGTAGAAGATGACGAAATTAGTTCATAAGGTATCCGTTAGATGGCATCCACGTTTTCTGTTCTCTTGACAGCCATTTTTGTTTCATTAGTTGCCATAACAAAAAAAGGAAAGAAATATTTGTACTTTTCCACAGATTTTATTAGATGGCACAGAGATATTTCAATAGATTCATTAGATGGTACATAGGTACATGGTAGATAGGTTCATTAGATGGTACCATCTAATAAAATCTGTGGAAAAGTACAAATATTTCTTTCCTTTTTTTGGTATGGATATTAAATACTTCCACGAAGTGAAGCCTGAAACAGTAGAATATATTCATTAGTTGCCCTTGGCTATTCGGAGCAGGTGGACGGACTTTACTTCAAAGTGTAACTTTTTGTAAAACATCATCTAAAAATGAGCTCAAGTCGAAGATGCTGTGTTAATGATCCTGATGTGTTTTGTTACGTTTGTGGGGAGTATATGGTAAAAGAAAATAGGAAAAATATTACAGACTTTGTGATACGTGCATACTTGGGATATTTTGGTGTTAACCTCGGTGACCAAGATAAAACATGGGCACCGCATTTTGTGTGTAAAACATGTACTGAACATCTGCGGCAATGGACAACAGGACAAAGGAAAAGTCTAAAATTTGGTGTGCCAATGGTGTGGAGAGAACCTGTGAACCATATTGACGACTATTATTTTTGCATAGTAAATGTTTCGGGAATTAATCGAAAAAATCGCCACAAGTGGACATATCCAGATTTGCCTTCAGCTAGACGCCCGGTACCCCATTCAGAAGAAATACCGATCCCAATATTTCAGACGTTACCAGATATATCTAAGGAAGAATTTGGGTTATTTGAAAACATTTCTCATTCTATTGACGATAGTGGCAGTGACTACGAGGGGGTATCAACAATTCCTCAACTATTTAATTAAGATGAACTAAGCGATCTTGCTAGAGAACTGAACTTATCGAAGGAAGCACCGAACTACTAGCATCAAGACTGCATGAAAAGAATTTACTGAAAACCGGTACAAAAATAAGTTTTTATCGCACAAGGGAAAAAGGATATGCTACCCTTCTTTACTCAAGAAGACAATCTTACATTTTGTTTAGACGTTAAGGGTCTTTTGGAAAAAACGGGACTACTATCACAATATGATGCTAGTGATTGGCGTTTGTTTATTGATAGCTCCAAGCGAAGTTTAAAATGTGTACTTCTTCACAATGGTAACAGGTTTGGCGCAATACCAATCGCTCATTCAACTCAAATGAAAGAAGAATACGATACAACAGCATTGGTCTTACAGAAGATAAAATACCAGGAACATCGCTGGGTGATTTGTGCAGATTTAAAAATGGTGAACTTTCTTCTTGGGCAGCAAAGTGGCTACACAAAATATCCTTGTTTCTTGTGCCTCTGGGATAGCAGGGACAGACAAAACCACTGGATTAAGAAGGAGTGGCCTAAGAGAGAAAACTTGGTTGTTGGGAAAGAAAACATCATTGCTGAATCTTTAGTTGAAAGAGAGAAAATCATCTTACCGCCTCTACATATTAAACTAAGCCTAATGAAGCAATTTGTAAAGGCTCTTGACAAGGATGGACCATGCTTCGGCTACTTGAGACTAAAGATGCCCCATATAAGTATTGAAAAACTTAAGGTGGTATTTTTGAGGGGCCACAAATCAGACAACTTACAAAGGATCCTGCTTTTGTCGAGTCAATGAATGAGATTGAAAAAATTAGTTGGATATCATTTGTTGAGGTCATAAAAAATTTTCTAGGAAATCACAAAAGTGAAAATTATATTGAGTTGGTAAACATTATGCTCAGTAACTTCAAATCACTTGGATGTAATATGAGCACAAAAGTTCACTACCTACACAGCCACTTAGACAATTTTCTTGGATGTTTAGGTGACACAAGTGAAGAACAAGGTGAAAGATTTCACCAGGATATAAAAACAATGGAAGCTCGCTACCAAGGAAGATGGGATAACCATATGATGGCAGATTACTGCTGGTACTTAAAACGAGACTGTTTGAACAAAGTGCACTCAAGAAAATCGCGCAAAAGAAGCTTCCGATGTATTGAGTGATGTTTTTATGTATTTTTTTCTTTTCAATTTGTTTTATTACATTAAAAAATTTTAGTATTTGTGTTCAAGTTTATTGTAAAATTCTGTTGTGTTTGTGGGTGATTTAACAGCCCTAGAAATAAATCAAGTCTTTATATTTAGTGGGTTTTATTATTAATATAACATTCCCATATCATCATGTAGAAGATTTTTTTACGTAAGTAACAACATATCTATATCTTGAAAACTATAGATGATAGGAAAAACTAGTGTCATAATTGGATTCAGCACCCCAATTGTTCTTTAAATCAGCATTAAAAGCTCCGGCACCAAAACCACTGTTGACCTGTGTTATCATTCAAATAGCTTGCCACTTGTGATTCCGTTAAAACCGACAAAAAATAATATCAAAGATTTTTTGCAATTGTATTTCAAGAAATCAACATAAATCTATAAGTATCCCGTGAAATTTACAAGAGCTCTCTGGATAGAGTCAGTATTTCTCCATGCACTAAATTAATATATTTTAATTCGGAATGCAATTATTCGTATCCGACATTCTATGAGGTATAACTTCAGAACAGAAATTTAAACATATCAATACAATCAGATTGGAATGTCCACTGAACTGATTACCACTACGGTGAGTACACCAGAACGTTTATTACAGTAATTTCAAGAACCTGGACTTCGTTTTTCACCCATAAAAACAATTAAGTATTCATTGCTAAGTTCGTGCGACTGGCATGACATTTTGCAATGACCAAGACAGTAGACTAAAAAAATTAATTTTTGATACTTGCATAGGTGTTTGAAAACATACTATATATAAAGTCCCCTGTATGTACGTATATAATATATATAAATGTATATATAGAAAAATATATATTTTTATATCCAATGTATTGTTTGTATATGCAATGTTTTTATTATACATTATTATTAAGTAAACTACCGGTTAAGGTAGGTTTTGGATGGACACAACTACCAAATAAATATTTTGTGACTCCTAACAAAACACAATCCAACAATCTACTCTGCATCAAGTCCCTCTTCATCTCTGAATATTTCCTTCTTCCCTTCATCCCGTCCAGCATCCGTATTCTGTTCCTGCCCTTCCCTCGTTTGCCTAACATTCTCCCGTCTGTTGCAGTCTTCAACATCCCACTCCCGATCAATACCACCTTCATCTATTTTTCCTGCCTCCTTAGGATTTCTCCCAACAAACCCCTCTCCTCGCCCACCATTCCTAGGACTTCATCATTAGTTATCCTTTCTATCCATTTCACCTCCATTCTTCTCCAAAACCACATTTCAAAAGCCTCTGATATACGAGGTTCATCCGGAAAGTAGTACCCGTTCGTGCCGCATGAAGTGCTGACGACGCGAGTAGCCGCTGGACGAGGTCAGATAGCTTCAGTGGCTTGTCTGCCTTCTCTGAGCCAAGTTGCGTGACGCTAGCATTGCCTGTGTTGTTTCTGTGATTGTTTACAATGTTTAAAAAAATTGAGAACGCCGCCAGTTGTGAAGTGAGGGCAGTGATTAAATTCCTCAATGCAAGAAACGTTCGCCCATGTGATATTCATCGCCAATTAAAGGAGGTGTATGGAGACAATGTAATGGACGAGTCGTCTGTTCGGCGGTGGTGTCGCAACTTCAACATGGGGAGGGGGAACACACACGACGATGAGCGTTCGGGGAGACCGTCTGTCATTACAGACCAACTGGTGAGCTCAGTTGACGAATTCGTGAGGAACGATCGGCGCGTCACAATTGATGACATCTGTGAGCATTTTCCCAATGTTTCTCGAACAATTGTTCATGAAATTGTTAAACACCATCTGCATTATGCAAAAATTTGTGCAAGATGGGTCCCTCGCATGCTTACAGATGAGCACAAAACCAAGCGTATGGCTGCAGCACTGACGTTTTTGGGACGTTATTCTGATGAAGGAGACTCTTTCTTGACTCGCATAATTACTGGTGACGAAACATGGGTTTGTTATGCATCACCTGAGAGTAAACGACAGTCAATGGAGTGGCATCATGCTCATTCGCCAAACAAACCAAAAAAATTCAAGACAGTTCTGTCCACCAGGAAACTCATGGCAACAATTTTCTGGGATCGACGAGGTGTATTGCTTATTGATTTTATGGCCCGTGGAGACACTATTAATGCCAATGCGTATTGTGAAACATTAAAGAAATTACGGCGGGCAATACAAAATCGGCGGCGAGGTCTATTGTCTATTGGTGTCATTCTCGTTCATGACAATGCCAGGCCTCATGCAGCTGGGATAACACAAAAACTTTTGCAGCAATTCAAATGGGAAACTTTCGACCATCCACCGTATAGCCCGGACTTGGCCCCTTCAGATTTTCATCTCTTTACAAAGCTTAAAGACTTTTTGGCAGGAAAAAGATTTGACAGCGATGAAGAACTTAAAGAAGGAGTGACCCTGTATCTCAATGAGCTGGCGGCGAAGGACTATGCAGCAGGAATACAGAAACTTGTCACACGTTATGACAAATGCCTTAATTTGCTTGGAGATTATGTTGAGAAGTAGTTTAAAGTATCCTCTTTCAAATAAAATTTTTTATGTTTGTTAATATTTACTTTTGTGTCTTTATTTCACGAACGGGTACTACTTTCCGGATGACCCTCGTACGTCTATCCTCCTGCTTCGATAACCACGTTTCCGCGCCGTATATAACTACGCTCCATATCAAACGTTTAACGAGTCTTTTCTTAACATCCTTACTCAACGTCCCCGTCATCAACTCTCTCCTCCTTGTGAAAGCCTCTTTGCCTAGTGAAATTCTTTCCCTTACATCTATGTTATTTTGATCATTTTGGTCCAACACACTTCCAAGATACGTAAACTCTTCTACATGCTCTAGTCTTTTATCCTCCTATTTTAATGTTCAGGTTGGCCTTCGTCTTTCGGGAAAATCGCATTATATTTGTTGTATTTATTATGAGTTTCATCTTATATTTATGAGAATGAATTTCCAGTTCACTCAGCGATGTTTGCAAATCCTTGGTTGGCTGACAAAATAAAGATTGGTCATCAGCAAACCATGTAACCTTCTGACTTTAATTCCTATGCCCAGGTCTTCCCATGCCTCTTTAATCATTTCCTCCTCATAGACGTGGAACAGCACCGGTGGCAATGGGAACCCTGCCTTACACCTCGTCCTAATACTGCCCATCCGGACTCTTCGTTCCCCACTCGCGCCTGAGCAGTCTGAGACATGTACAAGTTGCGGATTAGCCACCTGTCCCTCTATCTATTCGTATTTTCTGCAATGTAGTCATTAGTTTTTCCCAATTCACTCGATTAAACGCTTTTTCGAAATCTACGAAACAGGCAAATACGTCCTGATTGTATTCTATATTCCTCTCGATTTATAGAGCGATCTCATTACTACAATGGCACCTCGCGTATCTCCCCCTTCCTTAAGCCAAAATGATCATCCCCTAAGTAATCATTTGCCTTGCTCACCATCCTTGTCTTGATGATCCTGAGAACCACTTTAGCTGCATGGGAAATCAAAATTGTTGTTCTACAGCCGTTACATGATATAGCCCTTATCTTTTTCGGAATAGGAGGAAACACTGACCTCACAGTCTTCTTAGTAGTTCCGCAGGAATGTTGTCTGCCCCACGGTCTTATTTGGTTTCATCTCCCCTAATGCCCTTTTTATCTCATCGTCGATGGTGCCTGGACCTAAGTTATCTTCCTCTACGTCATGTTCCTTTTCTATGTCTAACCTTTTTGGCCTAAGTTCTTTACCATACAGTGTGCTTCAATATATTCCTTCCATCTTTCTTGGATTTTTTCCGTGTCAACTATAATCTTACCCCACTTATCTGTAACTATTAGCAAAGGTCTTCCCTTCTTACTCCCCTTGTGATTTAACCTTGCTATATAGAGCACCACTTTCACCCTTCTGCAAACTTTCTATGTCCTCGCCTACTGCGTCTTCCACCATGCTTTTTATGCCATATTTGTTGCCCGTCTCAATTTATTATTTAAATCTTTATACTTCCTTCTGCCTAACTGTTTACATTCTTCCATGTTCTTCTCTCGTCTGTCTCTCTAATCATCTCATCCGTGATCCATGGTTTCCTTGTAATTTTCCCATCAACGTTTCCTATATTTTATTTTACGGCTTTCGATATCCTTCTTGATATATTCCCATTTTTCCTCGATGGTACTCAGCTCTTTACTGCCATCCATAATTTTCTCCACCGCCTGCTAATACTCCCTCTTTTTCAATCCATTTAATGCTTCTACATTTCATTTCCTAACCCGCCGCCCCTGCCTTTATACTTTCATCATCAGTATTTCAATCCTAGGATTGGTTTACTGCAGCCCTCCATTCTACTATATTTAATGTCAACTCCCTCAATCCTTAATACCTTCTCTGTGTTTCGTCCTTCTTAATTTGTCTTACGTACATGTCTCTTAGTCTCCCTTGTGGAATCTTGCCTTCTATTTTTCCATCTATCATATTCCTATTCAATCAATTGTGCCTCGATGTGTGTCCAATCCATCTATTTCTTCTTTGCCGTAGAGCTCTCCATATGGTCTTATCCTCTTCTGTTATATACTTCCTCGTTCCTTACTTTGTCTCTCCATTTAATCTTCAGCATTCTCCTCCAGCACCATTTTTCAAAAGCTTCTATTCTTCGCTGGTCCACTTTTCTAAATTTCCAAGTCTCGGAACCATAGGGCGCCACGCTCCACACGAAAGTCTTGACGAATTTCTTCGTCGTTTCCAGTATTAGGTTCTTTGAACATAATAATTGCCTCTTATTCATGAATGTGTTCTTTGCTTGGACTATTCTTCGTTTGATGTGGGTCGATTTTCTTTCGTCTCTAGTTATACTGCTGCACCAGTAGATGAAGGATTCCACTCACTCAGCTTCACCCCTCGAATTGTAATAAGTGCATTCAGCTTCTCTCTTCCACACGCTACGATTTTAGTTTTCTTCTTGTTGATGGTCATATTATATTCCTTCATTACTTGATCCATAACACTTAAGAGTTCCTTGCAGGTCCTCTCGCGTTTCCGCCACTACTGCGATGTCACCTGGAAGCCGGAGCATGTTGATTTCTTCTCCATTTACCTTGACTCCTTTGATACCCAATCCTTGTGTTTCTTTTGTTGCCTCTTCCAGGTATATTCTCGATATTGTCCATCATTATATTCGTGGGAACGATAATTAAGGTGGTTTCCCGTTGCCTTCCTAAATAGTGTTTTTAACGAGACACCATCGCTCAATGGCCGCTCCACTGGGGTCAGACTCCTTTGCAGCCGCCTCAGTGAGGAACGGACGCTGCGTGGGCTACCTTTCGTCTGGCTCCTAGCCTTCGACCTATCTGGTGGCATGGGTGACCATTCAAGGAGCAATTATTATTGCTCCCACTAGCACAGCCCTAGGGGGTCTTCGGAACGCACAAGCCCTTCCACCACGGCAAGGTTGTACTCTATGGGAGGACCTATACATATACACACACAACTATATATATATATATATATATATATACACACACACAACTCAGGACTTCACTCTCTCATCCCTTGGTGTTTCCCATCTCTACCGCCGTCGGTTGCTATGCGATATGAAATTTTTACATAGCATATTCACCAGAACTCTCCGTACCAACGACTTTCTCCCTCTCTTCTCAATTTGTGTTCCCCCTCGACCAACGCGTACCTTGAGTCTGATTTAGATTCCAAATTTCCGTCTCTCGGTCTCTCAACGCTCCCTATCCATCCATCTCCAAAGCTCCTATTCCATCGAATCCCCGTTACTTTTAATTCTCTAACCATTCAGTATCCTTCTCTGGACCTCTCCTCACTCACCATTTTCACCTCCTTCCTTAAACGCCAGATAGTACTCTTAGTGAACATAGCCCTCTCTGCTTGCATATGTGCTCTCCTGCTATCTTTTAACTGTTCTTGAAATTTATTTTGCTAATTTTTCAATAATGTTTGATTTCTCCTATCCTTTCTCTTTCTTAATGGATATTATATCGGTTGCTTTGTGAAAAATTCAAATAAATTATGTCCCTTTAATTTATTTCCCTTGTTTTCTTCCCTTGCATATATATATATATATATATATATATATATATATATATATATATATATATATATATATATATATAAACTTTTTTGGAAAACCCACAAACGTGTAATGTAAATTCACTGATAGTCACAACAAACACAGAAACCAAAACACACAAAAGAGGGAAAACTCACCGGCCCTCGAACCCTCGGTGGTCCAACCACCCCTCTCAAGAGGAATTAGTTCCTAATTCCTCTTGAGAGGGGTGGTTGGACCACCGAGGGTTCGAGGGCCGGTGAGTTTTCCCTCTTTTGTGTGTTTTGGTTTCTGTGTTTGTTGTGACTATCAGTGAATTTATATATATATATATATATATATATATGTCGATAGGATGTATGATGAGTTAGAGGATATCATCGCGAGTGTTCCTGCAGGGAAACATTTGATAGTGATGGGGGATTGGAATGCGACGGTAGGCGAAGGAAGAGATGGTGGTGAGGTGGGGGACTATGGGTTAGGCACGAGGAATGAACGCGGGGAGAAAGCAATTGAATTCTGCAGGAGACAGGGGTTAGTCATCACTAACACATGGTTTAGACACCACAAAAGGCGTAGGTATACATGGAAAATGCCAGGTGACTCAGAAAGGTATCAGTTAGATTATATTATGATTAGGCACAGGTTTACGAACAGTGTGATAAATTCGCACAGTTTCCCAGGAGAGGATGCGGACTCTGACCACAATTTAGTTGTTATGAAATGTAATGTTCGTTTCAAGAAGATGCGGCAAGGGCGGCGGGTTAGGAAATGGAATTTAGAAGCAGTAAATGGATTGACGAGGAAGGAGTATCAGCAGGCTGTAGAGAAAATGATGGATGACGGTAAAGAACTGAGTACTATCGAAGAAAAATGGGAATATATCAAGAAAGGGATATTGGAAGCCGCTAAAGACACCATAGGAACCGTTAACGGGAAAAGGATAAGGAAACCATGGGTAACGGATGAGATGATTGCAAAGATGGATGAGAGAAGAAGATGGAAAAATGTAAACACAGAGTTAGGCAAAATGAAGTACAAAGAGTTAAACAATAAATTGAGAAGGGTCACAAATAAAGCAAAAGAAGAATGGTGGAAAACGCAATGCGAGGATAGGGAAAGTTTACAGAAGAAGGGTGAAATTGGTGCTCTATACAGCAAGGTTAAGTTATTATCGGGAAGTAAGAAGGCAAGATCTGTGCTAACAGTTAAAGATAAACGGGGTAAGATAATAGTTGAACCAGGAAAAATCCAAGAGAGATGGAAGGAATATATAGAAACACTGTATGGTAAAGAACTTAGGCCGACAAGGTTAGACATAGAAAAGGAACATGACGTAGAAGAAGATAGCTTAGGTCCAGGCATACTCGACGATGAAATAGAAAGGGCATTAAAGGAGATGAAAGCAAATAAGGCTTTGGGGGTGGACAATATTCCTGTAGAAATGTTGAAATGGTTAGGGAAAGGTGGGAGGAAGGCCATATATGGACTGATTCGTAGTATCTATGAGGAAGGAATCTGGCCGGAAGATTTTGTGAGATCGGTGTTAGTTCCTATTCCAAAAAAGGCAAAGGCTTCGTCATGTGAGGATTACAGAACAATACTATAAGTTTGATATCCCACGCAGCTAATGTTATTCTCAGGATCATCAACAAAAGGATAGAGAGTAAGGCAAATGATTACTTAGGGGATGATGAGTTTGGGTTCAGGAAAGGAAGAGGTACGCGTGATGCCATTGCAGTAATGAGATCACTAGTCGAGAGGAATATAGAATACAATCAGGACGTTTTTGCCTGTTTTGTAGATTTCGAAAAAGCGTTTGATAGAGTGAATTGGGAAAAATTAATGCGTGTATTGCAGAAAATAGGAATGAATTGGAGGGACAGGAGACTGATCCGCAACCTGTACATGTCTCAGACTGCTCAGGTGCGAGTGGGGAACGGAGAGTCCGGATGGGCAGTGTTAGGAAGAGGTGTAAGGCAGGGTTGCCCATTGTCACCGGTACTGTTCAACGTATATGTAGAGGAGGTGATTAAAGAGGCATGGGAAGAACTGGAGGTAGGAATGAAAGTCGGAGGGGAATTCGTAAAATCGGTTAGGTTTGCTGATGACCAAGCATTAGTTGCTCAGTCAGCCAAGGGGTTGCAAGCATTGTTGAGTGAATTGGAGGTTCAGTGCGATAAATATGGGATGAGAATCAATATTAATAAAACAAAGGTTATGCGATTTTCTAGAAAGAAAAAGGCTAAGCTAAATATTAAAATAGGCGGGGAAAAAATAGAGCAGGTAGAACAGTTTACATATCTCGGAAATGTTTTGGACCGATACGGTCAAAGTGGTAGGGACGTAAGGAGAAGAATTGCGCTAGGCAAGGAGGCTTTCTCAAGGAGGAGGGAGTTGATGACGGGGACGTTGAGTAGGGATGTTAAGACAAGACTCGTAAAAGCTCTGATATGGAGCGTAGCTATGTACGGCGCGGAAACGTGGTCGTTGGAGCAGGAGGATAGACGTAGATTGGAGGCTTTTGAAATGTGGGTGTGGAGAAGAATGGAGAAGGTGAAATGGACCGAAAGGAAAACAAATGAGGAAGTACTAGAGATGGGGGGTGAGGAGAGGGGTTTGTTGAGAGAAATCCTATGGAGGCAGGAAAAATGGGTGAAAGGCGTATTGAGCGGTAGTGGAATGTTGAAGAAGGTAATAGAGGGGAGAATGTTGGGCAAGCGAGGTAAGGGCAGGAACAGGATAGGGATGTTGGACGGGATGAAGGGAGGAAAGAAGTACACCGAGATGAAGAGGGACCTGATATAGATTAGTTTGATAGGTGGGGAGTCACAAAATGTTTATTTGATAGTTGTGTCCATCCAAAAACCTACCTTAACCGTTAGATTACCTAATAATAATAAAAATAATATATATATATATATATATATATATATATATCCCTCTAATCAATCCCCTCCTCCTCGTGAAAGTATCTTTGCCTACTGCAATTTTTCTCCTTATGCCCCTATTACTTTGACTGTTTTGGTGCAATACACTTCCAAGATACGTAAAATTTTCCACCTGTTCTTGTTTTTGCCTCCCTTTTTTAACGTTAAACTTAGTCTTTCTCTTTCTGTAAAACTACCTAACCTTTATTTTGTATATATTTATTCTCTTCCCATATCTATCGAACTGAATTTCCAATTCATTCCGCAAATTTTGTAACCCTTGGCTAACTGACAAAACTAAAACTTGGTCATCAGGGAGTCTAACCGATTTTACGAATTCCCCGCCGACTTTCCACCCTATCTCAAATTCTTCCCATTGCCTTTACATTTGAGTACGTTGAACAGCACAGGTGATAATGGACAATCCTGGAAGTAATGTATAAACGTTTATTTTTTAAATTGGTTTTTCATTCATTGAGTTTTCACGTATTTGAGATACTTATGTTACAGCACTCGTCCTAGCGGAGAAATATGCAACGAGGTTTTTACGCATCTGTCTCCTCAACGCTGCACACGAAATAATTCGACAATAAATCTAATTGCATAAGAGTCCCATAAACTAGCAGCATATACACTTCTAGATAACAAAAAATACCATTTTTTGCGGACACACTAAAGGAGTTCACTCTCTTGAACCAACAACAATTGTCCTACGACGGTCAATCCATTTTCCTCCATCGAATAGAAGTACAAGAATTTTAATACGCTTCATTTTGGTAACAAATATAACATTTTGTCCCCCTACTTCATCCAAATCTCTCCGCATAAGAATCAATTTTGGCGATTCAAATAAATCATATGAAGAATAATGAAATAATTCCACCAGTGATCCTCGAACAGACAATGCTCTGAGCGTGGCAAAGGCGAGGGTTCCTTTCCCCGGACACAAGGCTGCTGGAGCCCATGTCCACAGGCAAGGAGGGGAGTAACACGCAGTGGACGTCACATGGCCCGCCAGCGACTTCCCCTTCGCCGCCTCCGGCGAAGTCCGCCTCAAAGGATGCCACTATTCCCTGGTGGGCATCGCAACGCGCGGAAACGACTGGTCGCCATATCTACCGACGACGTCGACGCGAAGTGAGCCGACTCCGGACAAAAATCGGCAATGCCTAGTACGGAGAGGCGAGTGAGCACCACTTCCGGGGGGAGGAGAGGGGGGTGGGTTTGTTTCATAAAATAAATCTTCCGCACTTTCCACTTTCACCGTTCTCTAACAATATATGATAACCTATTCCCTCACGCAGCATTTTATGAAGCATGTGCGCAGATATTGTTTAAAGGAGTGCCCGAAAATTAAGTGATTCGATATTCTCTGCTATTTAAGCTGTCAAGCCCAAAATAATTTCCTACCATTTTTTTGATTCTTCAATAAAAACTCCGCATTCGAATATGTCTAACTTTTACGTCAAATGTACTTTTTCACGAGCTCATTTTTAAGTAAAACTTTTTTACTTTGTGTGATACAACAGTGTATTAGTTTTTATAGTCAAAAATGCAATCTTATAGAATTGAATGAGGTAATAGAATCTTAAAAAAGAAAGTGAACTTTCAAAGAGATTTATTTGGGTCCTGTCGTCCATTGTCTTTTTTTCACTTTTGGCTTCGCATTTGTCGAACAAGAGAATGCCTTGTGTTTAAGCCGCTTGAGAGGCAACGAAATAGGAAAAGAATGTTCGCTTGCTGCCTACACTAATCTAAGTTTACCCCTAGCCTCCCAATGACACTCAACAATGTAAATCCTCCCCGTAGTCCACAAAAGAGACTTGTGAAGTGGAAGGTTATGGTGAACTGCGATAAAGAGAGAAAAAAGAAAGCTTATTATCGAGAGATTTGTCAACGTCACCGCAGGTTTTTTGTCAACTAGTCTCCATAGTAGGCGTTTGTAAATTTTTGACGGTCGCGGAAAAGCATTACGCATAGCTATGGACTTCGTGAGCGCTAACAGCCTAAATGTGGCTCGACCTTAATTATTTTCTTTTCAGATTCTCATACTTGTTCTTCGTCTCTTCATGCTATCCAACAAGTCCATTCCCTTCCTCCAGCATTTTTACCCAGCATTCTCCCTTCCATTGCAGTTTCAAGGACTCACTTCTTCTTAATACTCGCGTCTCCCGTCCACTTTTTCTGCCTTCCACGAATTGCAGGCAAAAGCCATTTCTCACCCCACGTCTTAATATTCTGTCATTCGTCATCTGCCTGACTTCGTCGTCTGTTTTCCCCTCCGCCTAACCTATTTTCGCCATACCTACATCTCAAAAGTCTCTAATCGACCTCACTCTTTTCTGCACGGACCAGAACATCTATTGGGGAATGAAACGCAGTTCCAATTTTTACAGAATTCTCAAGTTCGTTGAGAATCAACCACAATAAGAATTACTTAGTGAGCAGGGACGGTGATGAGAAAGCGATGTCATTCCTTTATTACAAACCAGAATCGTAATGTAAATACCACACATACACGTATTTAGTTTAGGGTGTAAATATCACGACTGAAAACAGCCTAGGAACAACCCCACCACTCCGTAAACCGCGCAACCAATGTTTAGTGAACGGATTGGACCAGCTAAATAATTGACATTTGAAAAGTTATTATCATTAAAAATTATTTTGAGTGGAGAAGCCAAGTTGTTTAATTTTCAAATGTCAATATGAAGATTTTCTACCAAGTTACGTCAGAAACTTTTTTATTCATCTAAATAATGTTTACGTAGATAGTTGAGTGATTTCTTTCAATTTATGGCACTGGTCAATATACGTAATAATCAATAACATGCCAGTAATAAGAAACCGGGATGTATTAAGGGGAAAATATGAAAACCACTTCATAAGCATTATGAACTAAAACGTAGTGCATTCAACATACAGAATCATCATTATTTCTGCAAATAATACAGCATTATCTCAAGTACACAGGGCAAGAGCAAAATACGAAACTAGGTTCAGAAGAAAAAGGTTAACGTAGCCTAATATATTTTTACATTCATCGCATTTGCATTCGTTATCTCCAATTCCTGAGTACATAGAAAAATTTATCTTCCCAATTCAAATTTGAAATACCGCCACCACATAAACGATCGACAGCCGAAGCGTGCATGGGTCGACATGCTTCCCAATGTACTTCGATTCATACGGGGAGCATTTCACTTACAGACCTCGCAATCGGTTCCTTTACGGAAATATGCTAATCCGGGACCGCCAATGGACAACATCTAAGCGAAGTCGTCTAAAATAATCCCAATAATCCGAATCTTTTATTCCGTAGAGAAGTTACCTTCAGTCAGAAGTAAGTCCATTCCCGGTGCCGGCAAATTCACACCAGCAGTTTCTTTCATCCCGCCAGGGCAAAATCAGCGCGGGAGGAGTGGGGAGGGACCCGCACCTGCAGAGCGGAGTCGCTACCCAGGCAGCCCGAGACCCAAAAGGCACGACCACTCCCTAAGACGATCGCGCCCCCAGAGTCGATCAGATGCGCTCCCAGCAGTCACACTGAAGGAACTTGCCGGCCGCCTCCGACCCAGCCCCTCGCCCCTCCGGCCAGCCGGCCACCGGAGGCATGGCGTGCCTCCACATCCTCCCGCCCCCCCACGGGTCACCCCTCCACCCGCCTCCTCCTCCTTTCCGCCCCCTCCGACCACTTCCAAGTTCGAAGTGACCGGGGGCAGCCGCGGCGCTCTATTCGAGGCGCACCGACTGACTCTTTGAGTCACAGGAAGTAAGAGCGACGGGTAGCTGATAGCGGAAGGGAGGCGACGCCATACTATGTGGATGGGGTGGCCGAGGGGCCGCACCCGCCGGGCCCCCCGTCCTCCGGGCCCCGTCCACCCCTCGGTGGCGCACGACCCCGACCGCCGCCCTCCTGCACCCCTCACCCCTTATCCACTCCCCCCCAATTCAAAGGTGAAGACAATCTTTGACCCCAGTGTACGGAGCAAGGCTTGCCCCCGGGTCCGACCCAGGGAAGGGAGCGCACCATCCGCCGCGGAACTTGGAGGAGGCCCTTCACCGAAGACACGCGGAAAGAGGACACGCATGCCACGAAACTTATGTTTTAGCAAAAATACAACAAATTGCCACAACTAATCGTCTCGGAATTTGGATGTTTTTGCTACCACTGCGATAATTGTTTCAGGTTTTAAAAGTAGTTGAAAGTAGTTATTCCGTATTGCTTTGGGGGACTCACTCTTGCTCGAAAATTTGTCATAAATATTTTCTCTTCGTGGTGTAGTACATAATCTGCCCTGTGGTAGATATCACGGGTATCAATTATGCTTATTCAGGAAATGCTTCTTATTGGATTTCCTTTTATAGTGATGCCAGTCGGCGTGCCTCAAGTCTAAATTAAATTGTTATTCAAGATCGCTAACATCAGTATTTCCATCCCATGATTGTTTTACTGTAGCACTCCGTTCTTCTCTTTTCAGAGTAATTCCCTCATTCCCGATAAGTTCTCGTTTTTACGTTTTGGCCTCTTCATCTCTTCTTCCTCTTTCCTTCAGTTTTCCCTTCTATGACGTTTCTAGATTATCCATTGTGTCTCAAGGTGCGTCCTTTCCACCTATTTCTTCTTCATAGAGTTCCCCCCACGGCTTTGCCTCTCCCGCTCTTACATTCTTGTATATTTCCTCATTTCTCGATTGCCTGTCAATTTTATCTCCAACATTCTCCTTCAACGCCATGTTTCACAGACTTTCATTCTTCGCCGGTTCACTTTTCCAATATTCCATGTCTCTGATCCAGAGGGTGTCATGTTCTATACCAAGGGTGCCAAAACCTTGGCGCATTTGCCAAACGTGGCGCGTTGAATGACTTCAAAAGGCGCAGTGCATCCTTGTGCCTGCTAATTTTTTAAAATAGGTGCCATAACTGAATCCATTGAAATATGTTCAATTCCAAAGTGATCTCAGCTCAATTAGTACAGTCTTCGGTAATGTTTAATATTTCGGTGAATGAAACTTAGAATGGAGCTGGTGGGATGTTACTTGAGGCGGGTTTACAATCGTACGAATATTTGTATCGGTGCTGTCATTACGCGTTCCTGCTCAAACGATCGCGAACACCGCGCACTGGCAACACATTATGTGTTTGAGGTCACGTGCGAATGAGCGGCGAGCATTCGATACGGTCAGTCAGTTCTGTGGAGCGTGTAGTTTGAAGCTGTGTTTTATTGAGTGTACTACCGCGGTTTTGTATTAAGAGAGAGTGAATTCATGATAAAATATATTATATATTACATTCGTCAAAGAAGGGTGTCACTACTTTTTCTTGACGCGAATATAGAACTCAAACTGCATATAGTTGTTATTACGTACGGCGCACCCTATGCTTGTTTTTTAGTTTGAATTAAAAAATATATAACCAAGAAAAAAGGAGAAATCATAAAAAGACAAAATATATTTGTTCAAGTAAGTAGTGAAGATTTGACAATGACAGAAGCGTCGTATGAAATTGCAATTTAGAATTGGCGGTAAAAAAGGAACCTTTTTCTGATGGTGATGGAAATGTTAAGCCTTGTCACCAAATATTTACGCGTCATCTTGGTAATAAACTTTTTAACAAGGAAAGCAGACGAAATTACTAAACTAAGGCAGATAGTTACGAGACGTATCGAGGAAATCTTCCGAGGATTTATCTCAGCAACTGGAAGACTTTATCCATTCCTGTATTTTCTTTTCTCTAGCTTTGGATGAATCAACGGAAATATGCGATGTTGGCCAGTTAATGATTATTATAAGAGGAATTGATGATAATTTTAATGCATTTGACGAACTTGCCTGTCTGGAGTCATTGCATGGTAAAACAAGAAGATCAGACATATTTGTAGAGGTGAAATGATGCCTAGAAAGTCTAAACTTAGATAATAATATATTTTTCAGTGTGTGTACCAGTGAGCGCCATTAATAATAGGTAAATTCAATGGCTTCACAACTCTGCTTTCAATTATTTTAAAACATCCTATCCTGAAATATCACTATATTATAAACCGAGAGTGGGAAAATTTTAAATACTCAGCAAGTTATGTTGCCAGTTGCGAAATCTGTGAATCAAATTAGAGCAAAAGCATTAACCTGACGAGAATTGAGAAAATACTGTGAATTGTTATAGTTGAAAAATGGTGAACTTATCCTTCATTGTCAGGTGCTCTGGTTTTCTAGAGGTCAGGTTCTGAGAAGATTTTGGAAATTGAAAAATTCCGTTCCTAATTTTTTGGAACAGGAAAATAAACTACTTGATGAAAGAACCCTATTATTTGACGATAACTAGCTATTTGATTTGGCATTTTTAATTGATGTTACTAGCCATCTCATTAATCTAAATATAAAACTCAAAGGCAAGAATAAATTATTTCCTAACTTAGTAAATAACATCAGTCCATTTTAAATTAAATTAAAACTTTTCATCTCCCAGCTAAAAAATAAGGGCTTAAGTCAATTTCCACATTTGAAAAAGTAGAGTGTATGTGCTGCGGATAATAGCAGTTTGACTAAATATATAGACAAAAAAAACAAGATATCGCAAGAGTCATTTGACAGCCGTTTTCATGATTTTACTTCAGAAGAAGACTGCAGGCTTGCGATAATGAACCCATGTTCACTTAGTGAACAAAACGTAATGGAGATGACTAATAACATGAAAATGGAACTGATTGATTAAAATACAAATTCATTCTTGAAAACGAAACTTGGTAAGCCTTTTCCAGATAAAAATGCTTCGGATATAATTAATTTCTGGCATTCATCAACCGATGAACTTTTGCCAGAGCTAAGAAAATATGCAAAAAGTTACACATTTCATTTTGGAACAACATACAGACGTGAACAAGCATTTTCATCCATGAAACTGATTAAAAGAAAAACAAGGTCATGAATAAATTACTCAAGTTTAAAGAACTCTCTGTTGCTTTCAGTGACAAATTTAGCACCGAACATTAAAAAGTTAGCGAATTTCAAGCAGGTGCAAAAGTTTTCCGTTTTGCCAGTTTAAATTGACGAGCGTACTATCATCATTTTTCATAGTTCTTTTCTTTTAAATCCAGTTCTATGTCAATTTTTTTATTATTTTTTGGGTCAATATTTCAAATTCGAACTCGGTCCAATTTTCTTTTCCGGATTACTTGGATCGCATACACAAATGATGCATTAAACAAGTTCTATTCAATCCCTCGCCCACAATATAGTGGTGATATCTTATTTAGGGGAATTATCTGTAGGCTGTGAAGGCTATATTCCATCATTTACATTCTAAAAGAGGATCATATTATCCCAGGCACAAATTGAATAACTTAGATGCTGCTTGGACGCTTTCCCGGATCTCTTGACGAACGACGCACACGTCAAATAAGACTAAAAAGTAAAGTCGCTCCCAAAGCCTGACTATCACCTCGAGTTTGATCGATCTTCACTATTAAAACAAGGAGAGCAAAATGGTTGTCTTCCAGAATTAAAAAGGGCTGCCGGGAGTCAACGGATACAAAATAATTTCCCGGAGGGACTTAAAAAAGAAGAAGATTTCTTTTTCCGCCCGAAGTGCATCCCCTCCGCAGCGTTGTGAGTTAGGAAGGCCGGATTCGTGGATGCAGGAGATGAAGACGCCTACATACTCCCTACACTTCATTTACGCTTCATTTATACTTTGAAAACTGCAGATCTCCTTACAGAATAGTTTTAACAAAATAAACTGGCTATTTCTGGAATCCCGCAGGAAACTCCACATACTGCCCTTACTCTATCAAATACTAAACTATAAAACCCCTCAGTATTTTACCAATGACTTCCATAGCCTTGATAGGATGCATAAACTAAATACCAGAGGTAATCATAAACTCGTTTTCTCTCATCACAGAACAACTAAATACAACCAGGCATTTGCAGTCACAGCATGTCGTCGGTGGAATGAGCTATCATCCGATGGGTGTCGCGTTTGCTCTCAGTGGAGAATAAACGCAATCGTGTGGTCGGTATGGAGACTGGCTTGGCGCTCTTCCGTCGCAATCTTAATGAGTTTCTGCGTCGATACATTAGCGTGGACAAAACATGGATACACTACTTCAGTAGAGACAAAGGAACAGTGAAGACAATGGGTTTCTCAAGTCAATACGTTTCCGAATAAATAGAAGTCGGTCAAATCGACCAATAAGTTGACTGACACGTTTTTCTGGGATCATCTACATCAATGACTCACAAAGAGGACAAACAATTAATGGAGATTATTTTGCATCCTTATTGCACCGGTTGATCGAAGAAATCAATAAATAACGTCCTCTTTTGGCAAAGAAAAAATTCTCTTCCATCACGCGTGCTTAACTGCGCAGTTTTGATGGCGAAAATTATGGAATTAAAGTTCGAAAACAACACCATCCACCGCATTCACCAGATTACCCCCAGAGACTTTTTTTCAATTTGCAAACTTGAAAAAATTGACACGGCGGAAAACGATTCACGTCGAACGAGTTGTTCATCGCTAAAACAGATATCTCCTTTGAAGACCTTCCGACGTCCTAACTTTTTGGACGGCTTAAAAAAATTGGAAAACCACTGAGAAAAGTGCAGTACGCCAAAAGGAGTTCATGTTGAAAATTTAAAATAATTACACCAAAATATATGTTTTCCAACTTTCATAAGGACTCGTTGAACGACCCACGTCATCATCGGGTTGGAGAAGTTATGTGCGTTGTCGGGGAAACGGAGTAACTCGAAGAAGGAAGAGGGGAGCGTTCTTGGTCCTTTGAAGGCGCTCCGGGAGCGCAGAAATCAACCGGAAGGTACACCTCGGGAAGAGCTCCCTGCGAATGAATCACGTGGAAGCAGCCATGCACTTAATGAAAGCGGCGTAGATTTCTTGAGAGGTACGCCGGTGTGGGAATTGGGGCAAGCAGCCTCCAATGAAACAGCCAGAACTGTGATCCACGGTGGTCAGCTCTGGTTAATTATTTGCTCGCTCGCATCTCTTCCACCTCTAGGAGCAGACAAGAAGAAAAAATAAGAGGTAAGATGCCCACGGAATCATTCTCCAGGCAAGCTTGGTCGTACACATTTTCCATTCGTGGTCGTTATTCCCAACGTCCTCGCAAGGTTTCATTCCCTAGGTTATGTTTCAGCTGTTTTCGAGCAAATTTGAATTCTCTCAGGGCAGTGATTATGCTACAAGCTGAGCGAACAGAGAAAAGAAAAAGAGGTGATAGGGTAACCCGAAGACCTATGGAAGAAGGTCGCACATAGCTTTTTTCTTTTACTCAAGAATTGAATTTTCAGAAATGTGCTTATTCATTTCCGTCGACTGTGAGAAAACTGCAGATGCACAAGTATGTTAGCATTTCCCAGTGTTTCTCCGGAAATGGATAAAGCTGTCACTACCACCATCTTTTGTATGTGCACATAAGTTTGCGTGCTCACCGGACTAATTATTACAAAAATATTTTACTTAAAGCCACATATATTATTCCGTTTGGCACGCGATATATCTTTGATGGTAAACATTAATCATAAAGAAATGCTTCATCCTTCAATCCTAGTGAGTTGACTTGGCCTTTGTAGGTACTGAGGATTTCTAATTTCGATGTATGTGCCCTTGTACAAGATAAAAGACCAATAAAAATACGTTTCAGTTACTAATATCTCGGGCAAGTGGGCCAAATGGACACTTCTGCTCACAATGAACCTTCGATTTTCGTTTATTTTAATCCTAGGAATTTGGATCTATTTTCGGCGATTGCCGTGACAGCACCCGTGAACAATCAAACTCGTTCTCTTGCCGCATCCATGCGCTGTGTAGCACTCCATTTCCTCATCTCGTCATTCATTCGGGAATGTTTCTTCGCCCAGCCTCTATGCTCCCCTTTCACGAACGACCCGACCGCATTCCCAGCATACCCTTACACTTCCAAGTGATCCTGACACGACAAAAATAGACTCTACACTTAAATGCGTCGTTTCATCTTGTTTCGAGAGTAAGTGCCAATCTCTAAAATGTCTTAGACTGCCCCAAATAGTTTTTACATTGCAATTACATGGCCCCTTTGCATGAAGTATCAATCAATTCTAAATTCCATTATTACAAAATATCGTGGAATACGACTTGACCGATTACGCAATCTAAACTAAACATTTACTTTTTTCATGCATGAAGTACCAATCAATTCTGATCTGTTATTCAAAAATATCGTGGGATACCACTTGACCGATTATTCACTCTAAATTAAATATTTATTTTGTTCATGCTTTCCCGCAACGACTGGTGTAAACATTCTTGAGTCACTAGCACTTTAGCAAATATATTAAATTTGAAAATTTTGGAATATAGGCTTCTTATCTCACTACCGTAATTGTGATGGCAATATTCACCTCATTATCCGTCACATATATATTTTAATCAAATGATAATCTCCAGTAATTTTCTTCAAAAAATCAATACCACCTATATGATATTAGGTGTTTCTAAAAAGTTTGATAAATTAACATAATCCACTGAAAATATAATGCGGTTATTAGATTTTCAATAACATACAACCGGTCTTCATCGAGTTTCAGGAAAATACCTGACCAAAGTTTCACTTTTCAAATAAATTGGAATAAATCGTAAATGCAAACAGTATTTTCTAAATGTTTACACTTTCACATAATAAAATATTCTTATAAAGATTTCACATTATGTATTTATATTTCCAATAATTAGCACGGCTACTGCATTCACCACTCCCTATTATTCCGATATATTATATTGAAAATGACCACTCTTCAGCGACTACACAAATATGCGTATAAACTGCTTACAAACTTAACGAAACATTGAAGCGCAGAGAAAGGACACTAACGGATATGGTTGGCGTTTCGACAGCCAAGCTGATTCTGTAAACGACGGCTTGATCGTCGAAACGTCAACCATGTTCGTGAGCCCCCATTCTTTTTTTTTTCAATGTTTAGTTGGGTT
Source organism: Hetaerina titia (assembly GCA_037158775.1). NCBI lineage: Eukaryota > Metazoa > Arthropoda > Insecta > Odonata > Calopterygidae > Hetaerina > Hetaerina titia. The sequence goes on from CM073779.1 coordinate 2,627,457, forward strand.
TTTAAACTGCTTTAATACATTTATGTGTATACACGTATTTCCATTGGTCTTTTATCTTGTACAAGGGCATACTATGCATCGAAATTAAAAGTTCACAGTACTGACAAAGGCCAAGTCAACTCACTAAGAATGAAGGACGAACCTTTTCCACGATTATCGTTTGCCATTAAAGATATATTGCCTCCCAAACGGAGTAATACAATAATTGTAAACATTATGCGTATTAACTGACCAATTGCGATGGAAGTAGCGCTTCTTCCTGACATGTGTGCAGTCTAAAATTCAAGATATACTTGGGACATGCATTGATTTACAGCCAGTACTAGATCTTCACTTGTGGTTGAAGTGTTGAGCATTTGTTTTGCAACTTGGCTAAGAACAGTTAAACGCTTGATAATTTGTAGGAATTTTTTAGGGATTTGTAGGAGATATTTTATCTTCTATCGTCAATTTCATGATGTATTCATTATTGAGTGAAGATATCTGTTTTCGCTACATGATAATAACCAGTTTCTTATCGAGCTTTAATGCTTAATTAGGAAATTTTCCTTATTGGATTTTCCATTATAGTGATGCCAGCCGGCGTGCCTTAAGTCTAAATAAAATTGTTGTTCAAGATCGCTATTCACAGTAAGACCATCCTATAATTGTTTTGCTGTTGCGCTCCATTCTTCTCTTTGCAATAATAACTCCCTCACACCCTGTGCAATACACCCCCTGGTGACACTTTCGATCGCTGAGCAATCGCAATCCTGAAAAGATCAGATTATGAGACCATCAACCGAATCGGAATGAAGTAATGGCGAACTGACTTTAGGATTGAAAACTGATTATTTGTGTTGCTTGAATCGTTCCCGTTTGTCTTTTTTCTCGGTAACTTGGCATTCAAGTCAATGCTCATTGTCACATCTAAAGGTATGACAAAAGATTCGCATTAAACTGCGGTAAGTGGTATGAAGCTATAATTATGCCTTTCGAAGATACGGTATGAAAATTATTGTAGTTACTCCCTCCCTCCCGCTATTATGATAGCCGCCTAAGTAAAAGCTGCCCCAAAGGCAATTCACGAAAGACCACAGACTTCACGAAATATAATATTTCCAAATTGCTTGTAATGGCTTCATTGGAGTGGAACGCCTGATTATCTTTTTCCTCTTATATCCTACGAATTAAAATCATAAAAAGATGGCCCATTCAATTCTGTGTGAAAAAATGATCACAGATGCGCCTCACACAAGTGATGAAGGCTAACAGGGATGTTTGAGGCGTTAACTTTATCACTGGTGCCTAGGTAATGAATCTTCAAGCGGCAAGAAGTTTTTGGGGATTAATTTGGATCAAATAGTCTTTATCGCCAATCCTTGGATGTAATGAGTTGAATGTGGATTCTAGGACCAATTTGGTGGATTTCAAATGCAAAGCTTCCCTGTCCGTCTGCGGTCTTGGACCGTTCGCCAATTGAACGATTTCCTTCTGCATCAATTCCGAGTTCTAATCATTCCCTATGACTAGATAGGAGATAATAACCGCTATTACATTTAATGGATTCTAAACAAATGCAATTTCCCAAAACATTCACAGTGTAACGCCTAAGCAGCTTAATTACCGAAAGCTCTGAGCCAAAAATCGGATCCGAGTTGGAGTCCCGGTCAAGGCGAATGCATTTTGCACTGTGAAAACTTAATACTTCGATGCTCATCGGCGATGACTCCGTCAACATAACTGTTGCGTCATCTCCCGCCGTTCCTTGATTGACCGCTAAGATTTTATTTTACTCTTTCTAAAGTTATAGCTAAACTGGAGATTAAGTGTAGAGTAATTTATTTTTACGTTCTGGAGGTCTCAAGCCAAATTGATTGCACTTTTTTCCTGTCATTTACCGGAAGACAAAATAGAACACAGTATTTTCTTACCCACAAAACTCAATTACTTCTATTAGCCGAGTAGGTGGTACTACTTCATTAGAGTCCGCTCGCTAAAAATAATTCATTGCAAATATTCCTTCCTATAATGAATATTGGTACCACACTTCCATGACACTGGAAATTATGAAGATTGAAGAAGGCTTTAACATTAACTTCAAATTTGTGGGTGTCAAATAACTGAATGTTAAGAGCCGTTGTACTCGCATAAACCCCATTGTAGACTTATCATTAATTACAATGGTGCTCTACCCCTTATCCCAAAGTAAAAAATTAATTTGTTTTGGGCATTTTAGAGTCTCTTAATTATCTATGATGTTAGTTGTTTAAGTTTTCAATGATATACTACGTAGGTTTCATCCAGGTACATGTCGGCTGAACCGAAGAAGCGTCTACTAGTCCTCGAGCGTTCTACATTGGTTCAGGGAATAAGTGGCCGTTTAGTGTGCCACTCGTTCTAATTGAGGAGGAAAAGGGCGAGCTAGGGTTCAGACGCTTCTAAATGATTGCATTTATATCATTCTTGGAACTGCGGTGAGTGGGGAAATCCATCGAACGTTTTGACGTAAATTTATTCTCACTCGACTCCCCGAGGACTCAACTCCGAGAGCAGGCAGGGATTCTGAAATACTGTCGGAAAATCTAGGGATTTCCTCTTGATGTATGCTCCAGTTTTCCTTCTCAGCGGTGATAAGAAGAAGAATGGTGGAAAACGCAATGCGAGGATATGGAGTGTTTACAGAAGAAGGGTGAAATTAATGCTCTATACAGCAAGGTTAAGTTATTATCGGGAAGTAAGAAGGCAAGATCTGTGCTAACAGTTAAAGATAAACGGGGTAAGATAATAGTTGAACCAGGAAAAATCCAAGAGAGATGGAAGGAATATATAGAAACACTGTATGGTAAAGAACTTAGGCCGACAAGATTAGACATAGAAAAGGAACATGACGTAGAAGAAGATAGCTTAGGTCCAGGCATACTCGACGATGAAATAGAAAGGGCATTAAAGGAGATGAAAGCAAATAAGGCGGTGGGGGTGGACAACATTCCTGTTGAAATGTTTAGGAAAATGTGGGAAGAAGGCCCTATATGGACTGAGTCGTAGTATCTATGAGGAAGGAATCTGGCCAGAAGATTTTGTGAGATCGGTGTTAGTTCCTATTCCAAAAAAGGCAAAGTCTATATCATGTGAGGATTACAGAACAATAAGTTTGATATCCCACGCAGCTAAAGTTATTCTCAGGATCGTCAACAAAAGGATGGAGAGTAAGGCAAATGATTATATAGGGGATGATCAGTTTGGGTTTAGGAAGGGAAGAGGTACGCGTGATGCCATTGCAGTAATGAGATCACTAATCGAGAGGAATATAGAATACAACCAGGACGTTTTTGCCTGTTTTGTAGATTTCGAAAAGGCGTTTGCTAGAGTGAATTTGGAAAAGTTAATACGTGTATTGCAGAAAATAGAAATGGATTGGAGGGACAGGAGGCTGATCCGCAACCTGTACATGTCTCAGACTGCTCAGGTGCGAGTGGGGAACGGAGAGTCCGGATGGGCAGTGTTAGGAAGAGGTGTAAGGCAGGGTTGCCCATTGTCACCGGTACTGTTCAACGTATATGTGGAGGAAATGATTAAAGAGGCATGGGAAGAACTGGAGGTAGGAATGAAAGTCGGAGGGGAATTCGTAAAATCGGTTAGGTTTGCTGATGACCAAGCATTAGTTGCTCAGTCAGCAAAGGGGTTGCAAGCATTGTTGAGTGAATTGGAGGTTCAGTGCTATAAATATGGGATGAGAATAAATATTAATAAAATAAAGGTTATGCGATTTTCCAGAAAGAAAAAGGCTAAGCTAAATATTAAAATAGGCGGGGAAAAAATAGAGCAGGTAGAACAGTTAACATATCTCGGAAGTGTTTTGGACCAATACGGTCAAAGTAGTAGGGACGTAAGGAGAAGAATTGCGCTAGGTAAGGAGGCTTTCTCAAGGAGGAGGGAGTTAATGACGGGGACGTTGAGGGGTTTGTTGAGAGAAATCCTATGGAGGCAGGAAAAATGTATGAAAGGCGTATTGAGCGGTAGTGGAATGTTGATGAAGGTAACAGAGGGGAGAATGTTGGGCAAGCGAGGAAAGGGCAGGAACAGGATAGGGATGTTGGACGGGATGAAGGGAGGAAAGAAGTACACATAGATGAGGAGGGACCTGATGTAGATTAGGTTTCTGGATTGGGTTTAGTTTGGAGTTACAAAATGTTTATTTGATAGTTGTGTCCATCCGAAAACCTACCTTAACCGGTAGATTACCTAATAATAATTACATAAATGTATGCGCAACACATATTCTTATTCCGTATTGTTTCATTGAAGCTTAAATCTCTGCAAATGCATATGCCTAGTTGGCCCTCACAGTTGAATTATTGGGTCTTTTGTTCAAGATTTATTTAGTATTAATCCGAAAACAGCGATTGTTTGGCCTATACGTCGGATTTTTAAACAACAAAGACAATCGCAAGCACTCAAGATAGATGGAGACCTAGATGGAGAAGAACTCACCAAAGCGGGAATCGAACACGCGAACTCTCGTGTTTTTCACTCGTTTCAACACTCAAAATCAATCCCCACCAATCATAGCAAGTCAATAAGTAAAGCAAATCCTTATTACTTAGAAAGCTCACCTTCTGCCACATGCTTTTTGTAATTCAGTCACTTAGATTCATGAGCATTTACACATAATTTTCTTAAAGATATTTATTTTTCTAAGCCTTTTAAAAGTGCCTACAATGAAGACTTAACTAGCGAATTCTAATCAGTCCATTTTCCTTTAAGTAAAATGTAATATATCATTAAAAGTCTATTGTAAATTTTCATCAACATATCATTTGACTCGGTTTCCTCTGGATGCTATTCTTACACTAGAAAATAACATTTACGTATAGAATGAGTGCAAGCTTTCGTTTTTATGTTGCATTTTCAGCTTTTTATCTGTTTTGTTAGCTGCCTGATTCATATCATTGAATCATTGGGTTTTAGAACGCTAATCAAAGAGGAACCTGGCGCATGTGGGGCTCCTGAAGAGAATCGATTCAACTCAGAACCTCTCCCAATGACCAATTTGCTTTTTTCCATGATGAAACTATTGAAAATATTGGAAAATCAATGGTGGAAACCAACGGTTGACGTTTTCTAAGAAATAATTTTACCTAACCCTGCTGAGTAAGTTATGTACAAAAAAGAATGATAAAATACATTATGCCTACAGAAATATTGCGTTAGAATTCGTTTCCATGCGTAATTATTGAAATGTTTATTTTATGGCGAACACTAAATTCTGTTTTTTTACTTCTACTGAATACCATTGAATGATTTTTAAGCAATTACAGTCTGTCAGTCGTCAACGAAGAATTTCTTACAATTTATTTTTCATCCATTTGGATGCAATTGAATCTCGAGCTATTCTTAAGGGATGAAGGGCTTCTGCGTGTCTCTAATGTTGCGTAACATTTTACTGACGTCAAGCGTGATGATAAACCGTGAATTGGCATGCATGAATAGAGCAACAATATAAGAAATTGACGAGCGCAACTACGTTGTGTGCCCTGACGCATTAATCTCTTCTCTATGCCCTTATGCCAGTGAGCCTTCCTATTTTTTTCCAATCCGCTGCAGTAGGCGAAGTTTGCATGCATGTGGAGGCAGTTGGGAGGGGCCGTGGCGTGGCGAGCCTCTGGTGCCCTCATCCGCCGCCGGGGTTGAGCTAATGGTTGGGCGTTCTATGCTGGGCGTAGGCGGTAGGTACTGAAGGGTGCTCGTTTAGAGCTGCTGGAAGTGTCGGACGGAACCCATGGGAAGCGGGAGGACCCGAAAAGGACAGGATACGAGTAAAACGTGGTGTGCAAGTCAATGAGCATCCCCGCAACAACATGAGGAGAGGCAGCGGGCACCCGGCTGCTAGCCCCTACTCCATCTGATTCACTCCCTCGGCAGGATATCCAGCACCTACGGTGAGGAGTTGAAGGTCGATTCCCCCGCCTCCGCTCTCTCCTGAACTAAAATATTCATGACCTCGGCACTAGTTTGCTTCCGAAAGAGTGCAAGGGAGAAGGTGCAACGTGGAGACCACCCTCCGCCCTCGTCCCGCCCTTGGCCCGCCCCCCCACCACTTGTTTCTGCACCTGCAGCGCAGGAAGTAATTCATCAAACGACGGTCTTCGGGACGGCGCACTCCGATGTATTTAGCTGTGACAACGGAAACCAACCATTCCATGAAAAACGGCGACTTTGAAACATAAGGAACACCATCGTTTCGGCACAAATCAGGAGGAATATAGATAACAACTGCCTTGGGGTGAAAGAAAAAATGAGGACGGTTCAAAGTGCTGAACTCTGGGGCATGGCGAAGAAGTGAATGGACGTGGGGCCGCTGTGTTGCCAGCCGTACACCCTTGTGCGAAACTAGAACTGTGCAAATGAGACTATAGCCAATTGGTAGTCACTTCATTATTGGTTATCAATGCAGAATACGGTTATGAAGCTAGATTTGGATTTCAGTGCTTATTAAACGAATTTCCTGTACAATCCTCAATATGATTAACAGCTTAATTATACGCATTAAATGTCTCATTTTTCTAATGAACTCCGACGGACAAAATAATTTCCTTAACCAATTTGATGATTTCACCTTTTCGTAAAATTAAAGGTGAGTAGGAAATGGCATCGGCACAGATCAGAAATAAAGATTTTTTTGGTGGAAATGTATGGTACACCCGGTTAATTTACGACTCTGTGAATGACATTTAAAATTAGCGGCCGATATCTTTTTTATTATATTTAAATAAAATGATTGGGTCAGTCAAAGAAAAATTTCTGCGCCAACATAATTTTTTGCTGCATTGCAGCGTTGTCAGTCCTGAAGTTAATTCTAAGTTCCAAGGGAAAATGAAGAACAAAGCAGTTAGGGGTCATGACTAATGGGCATAAGCTAATTTTTGCATTCATCAAAGGCATCACTCTATATTAGCGCAAGCGACTATCTGCGTGAAATCAGTTTGGAGTCAAGTTCATTGCAAGAGTCATGCGTAGGAAGTAAAATGAAGGAGTAAATCCGAGAGATAAGTTGCTCTATGACACTTCCAGATACGAGATGTATGTGGTGAATTAGAATGGGAGTTGAATAATCATCAAGTTCAATGATAGCCAGTCGGGTGAAACACGTTAATGCACCGTTTCCGTGTTTTCAATGAAAAAGGAGAGAAGTATGGAAAGGCTTGGAGTGAAATTGAGTTCTTATAATGTGCACACAAAAATGGAACGGAGTTTGTCCAGGGTATTATTTTTCACATAAAATCTGTCGGCAATGGAGTTAATAAGAAGAAAGTTTATGCTATGCTATCATTAATTTTTAAACGATGAATTCTAATTATTAATTGCATAAAGTTGCAAGATGATGAAGTCAGTTGGTTTATTCGCGGCTGAAACTTGGTTTGTACGCTGCCTAAAGAGTCGTTGTTGCATTCGGACAAAGTAAATAATCACATTTTCATTGGATGAAGACAAAAACCAAGAAAATGAACGTAACGGGATTCTTGAGAAGTAAGAATCAAATTATAGAGTTAGGTGGGAGGACATTTTAGCAGAAGTATCGGGACTATTTAAGCACGCCAGCACTTTTTTAATCACAACGGAAAATAAAGGTCAGTGGAAGAAAAATTACATCAGGAGAGAGGTGGGTGTTTACAAATAAAATGTGAATGAAATACGTATAGAATCTGTGAAGTTTAGCGTAATTTGGGTCTTAAATGCGAACAGAAGTATTTTTAGGCGTCAAAATATGAGTTTTGAAGAAATGTGATGATAGACTATACTTCAGGCTTCTGAAATATACGATGCAGGAAGAATTGATGGCGTGACATGAAGCCGGATAAGAAGAAATGAGAGCGCACTAAAGAGAGCAAGCACTATGATAAGGTGGGTGAATGCAGAGTAGGTGTTAGTTTCTACCAGTGGTGATAGGGATGTGGTTCTCAAGTTGTAAGGCCATGACTTACTTATCATTTCCCTTTCTCACTTCCCATTTCTGTATGACCCCACTTAGTACGGCGGCGATCTTCCTATAAGCTGTCGATTCTCATTTTGATCTCTTCTACTGAATATACACACGTGTCTGGAAACTTCTGTGGTGGGCTATTTTTAACACTTGTTTAAATCTACGTTTGTCGTTAAAATGTGTACATGAGTGCACCACCATAGACGTCCTCTTCAGGGATTTCAAAAGGATGTTTTTTCCCCTTGTTCTCGCCCTTAAATAAGCTCCCTCTCGCGGTATTTGCGTAGACGATGTAGCGTATCCCTAGAAAAGGAGTTGAAGTCGTAAATTAGAACCGTGTAGCGGTATCTCGACTGAATCGATAGAGGGAAGGATATTAAAAAGCGGGGAATTAGGGGTTTATGTTGCGCTAAAAGTCCTTTCAGAAGAGAGAGTGAGCTGATCCCGATTATTGTGCTAAAATAGAATGTTGAACATGATATGGACGAAAAATGTTACCAAAGTAGCTCAATCAATGCTGCGTGTTTTGAGGAGAAGGGTGGAAAAGTCTGATACACGGAATGGAGTAAAAATAAGAATGAAAACGGTGGGGTATGTTAAGAGACACGAGTGTGTCAGCCATCGCTGTGACGAATCACAAAGGTAATATTTTCATGAATTTTACTAATTTTTACATTGATTTGTACCTTGATCTTCAATGAATTGGTTTTTTGAATTCATTCTCCTTATTTTTTAGATAGACCCTGTACAATTACCAGATACTGGTGATTACAACAGATCCCAATGAAATGTTTAAATTTATCCTGTTAAGTGAAAAGCTCCTAGCTGATATGATGGCAAGGTATCTGACAAGAGACAGCCTAGACTGACTTCCTATGAATGGTAAGTTTTGAGCGACACCGTCCCGAAAATAGGCTTAAAAATTGTAATAAAAATAGGTTGACGAAGCATTCCCGGTGACGGATTTCCCTGCTGTGTGCTCACTTAAAGGAAAAGGTCTCTCCAGCGTATGAAAGAGTCGGCGTGAACTTCAACCCGATGATCAAATGCATCTCTTTACTTGATTGCACGAGTCTTTGAGACACAGCAGAGCGGAAATGAAACAAGAAAGACATGTTTTTACTGTAGACGGAAGGGCACAAAGAGATTTTCATCCATTTTGAAGGCAAAGTTGTTTATCGAAATTTTTTTTTAATTTATGAAGTGTTCCATTAGAGTTGGATAGAGATAATTTTACATATTTTTTCACAAAATTCACCATTGCTAATAATTCCTGAAACCCTTCTTTAGTGTTCTGCCGTAGATTAACAAGGAGGGAAGAGTAGTTCATCCAAAATTGACTATTTTAATTATTTATACAAGTCAAATTTTTATGATAAATTTGCCTATACATTAAGCTCCCAAAGAACCTGAAGCTTTATACTTCATGATAAAATCATTTGCGTTTGATCCAATCATATGATAAGAGAAATTTAAGCAGTAATAGGACAGAATATATGAGGCGACATCGTAATAACGGCTGTTAACCACTGACGCATTGAGAACAATTCTAAGTCACAGCGACGGCTCGGTCAGCTGATTTGTAGTATTTTTAAATAAGTCGAAACCTTCAGTCTCTACCTTAATGACGTATTCTCTACTCGGGCCATCGTGATCACCTTTATGACACTTGATGTTTCTGTCGGTAGAGTTTGAGAAGGATGAATGAAGGCGAAGATTATGTTGAATCTTAGTATAACTACGTCCGTATAAAGTCGAAGAACTACGGGAAATACTCTTCAACGAGAACCACAGAAATTCAAGGAACTCGTCCGGATATTAAGGGATTCGGGTCCGAACATTGGTCAAGGCGAATGATTTTTACACCATGAAATTCCTGCATTGCACTCATAACAGTAGTTTTTTTCAATCAATTTACACTTCAAAAACCAGGAGGAAAACTGCCCCTCATTGGCTAGAAATAGTATTTTAGACTGAATTACCTATATTTTTAGGAGGTGACGGGTTATATGCCCTGGTTCTAATCATTTCATTATCATTCTAGGCAACATCTCATTAAGTAGTTGTGCGGAAGTCTATGATTTTTACATGGTCACATGTGCAAGTAAATAAAGCCTGCTAGTCTCACGATTCATCACGAGACTGCCAAAGAAGGTCATTCGTTGCAAAATTATCACGACGGAACCTCATGAAAGTGACTAACTTAATTTCAAACCGCGCTTTCGTAATCCGTCGAGGCGAAGTCTTTATGCGTACCTTTAAGAATGTTACCTTTTGCTTCTTTTCAAATATTCAGACTATTTAAGGATTAGAAGCCGATGCGATTAAAAATGAGAAAATTGGTTGCCATTGTACTCTTTTGTCCATGGTTGTCTTTCATTGTTCTCCTACAATAGAAAGCATTTGTTGAGCTACCGTGCTAAGATAACTGCTTTTCCATACACGTGCACCTTCACCACATGAACTAAAATTTACTCTTAAAGTTGAATCAGTCCAGGTTTTGGGTCCAGTAAATTCTACGAAGTCGGGGTAGCAAGTATATGTACCATTATTTTGTCCCTCGCATTCGCTTTATTTCTCAATACAAACGATGAAAAAAATTGTTAAACTCTTTATAAAATATTATAATAATAATCCAGAGTGGAGAATATTTCTGTAATACAGCCGGAAGAAAATTAATGCTACTCCAATTATTTTGCATTATCCTGTTCAAAAATATCATATTCTCTATTAGCACCATCCTTCTTGGATTGATTTGGCATTTTAAAAATATCATATTCTCTATGAGCACCATCCTTCTTGGATTGATTTGGCATTTTGGAGACCGAACCCCCACCTTCACATATTCACGGTGGTGAAATATTTTTTCTCTTCTTTTTGATATCCGAGTTTTCCTCAAGGGAATGGGTCAATCCACGCGCTCCATTGGCTCGGAAAATATAGGTCAATTGGATAATAGAATGAAAACCTCACCTCCTCCCCCCTCCTCTGCCTACCGAACCCTGGCGAGTCTCCCTTCGCCCCTCGCCGGCCGGATTCCCCGGATCGGACGGGCGATGTGGGGCGACGAGCGCACACGAGAGCGGGACCCTTTGCTCCCCCTTCCCCAGCCGCCCCTCCCCGGGGCGCAAACGGCTGGGAATACATCGATCTGCGGACGTAAGAGATTCATTGGGGACCACAGCCGCCGGCGAAAACCCTTGGCGTCGGCCGCCGAGAGGCGCTCCTTCCGAAGAGTCGTCAGCGTGGGTTCAGCCGCACTTTCCCATCTTCGCCATCGACCACGGATAAGCCGAGGGAAGCTTATCGGTACCCCAACGAGCGAACGAGATCCCCAAACTGGGATCTCCTCCCAGGTGGCTCAACCTCCGCGACGTCGCCTCCCTCTAAGAGTCGCCTCAAGCTCAAGGACGAGGAGGACTTTTACGAGTTATTGGGCTAGTCTTAGCGGAGAGGGGGAGCAGAGCTCGGCTGCGAAGAGCAAGGTCCATCCTTAAGGACCTTTAGGACCAGACCCTTAAGGACCTTTAGCAGGGTCAGAGATCCTTCCATGATTTGAGTAGGTACCTCTCCCCAAGAACAAACATTCAACAATTCATCTCCTCTTCGCCTTTGAGGCGTGAAGGCGAGAGGAGAGGTGAAGAGTGTCGAACTCGGAGGATAACAGAGTGGGATTCCAAGCGGCCCTTTCTCGAGAAAATACGCACTAATTACAGAATTGGACAAGGTACATAGCAGGGAATCCATATTCGTGCAAACTTCGTACGAAAGAACGCAAAATTGTAACACATTTACCACCAAATCTGGGATGGGAACCTCAAGATACGCAAACTCTAATAGCTAGGTTAAATTACTGAAAATATACCAATTGTGTGGTTTTACATCGAAAATGAAAAATATAATTAACCAACCAATTACATCATCAGGAAGGGCAAATACAATAAAACAAAAGAAAAAGACCTCCAAACTGACAGATTCAAGCATTCATTGATCACGCCATCAATTCGCGACATCAACTCAAGAGGGAAGCACTGAGACGGAAACGAATAGCCAGTGGCGAAAATAGGATAGGGAAATTGGAATCGGTGGGAATTCGTCTTTCAAATAAAGCTTTAGATCTAATGCAACTCGGGATTGAAATGATGCATGGCGGGCTAGCGGTATATTTTGGAGAAGTACATTTATATAATAAATGCATAATGCAAATAATATAATATATGCATCAAGCAATGACCACGGGGAGAAAGCAATTGAGTTATTCAGGAGACAGGGGTTAGCCATCACCAAAACATGGTTTAAAAATTACAAAAGGTGTAGGTATACATGGAAAATTCCAGGTGACTCAGAAATGTATCAGATAGATTATATTCTGGTTAGGCACAGGCTTAGGAACAGAGTGTTAAAATTCGCAGTTTCCCGGGAGCGGATGCAAACTCTGACCACAATTTAGTTGTTATGAAATGTAATGTTCGTTTCAAGAAGATAAGGCAAGGGCGTTAGATAAAAGCATGGATGACGGTAAATAGCTGAGTTCTATCGAAGAAAAAAGGGATTGTATCAAGAAAGTGATAACGAAAGCCGCAAAAGACACTATAGAAACCAATAACGGGAAACCGATAAGGAAACCATTGATCACGGAGAAAATGATTACAAAAATGTATGAAAGAAGAAAATGGATGAATGTAAACACAGAGTTAGGCAAAATGAAGTATAAAGAATTAAACAAGAAATTGAGATGGGCCATAAATTAAGCAAAACAAGCATGTTAGAAAACGATATGCGAGGATATGGAAAGTTTACAGAGGAAGGGTGAAATTGGTGCGCTATACAGCAAGGTTGAGTTATTATCGGGCAGTAAGAAGGCAAGACCTGTGCTAAGATAATAATTGACACAGAAAAGATCCAAAAGAGATGAAAGGAATATATAGAAACACTGTATGGTAAAGAACTTAGGCCGACAAGGTTAGGCATAGGAAAGGAACATGACGTAGAAGAAGATAGCTTAGGTCCAGGCATACTCGACGATGAGATAGAAAGGGCATTCAGGGAGATGAAACCAAATAAGGCATTGGGCGTAGACATCATTCCTGCGGAACTAATGAAATGTTTGGGAAAATGTGGAAAGAAAACTCAAAATGAACTGATTCGTAGTATCTAAGAGGAAGGAAACTGGCCGGAAGACTGTGATGTCAGTGTTAGTCCTTACTTCGAAAAGAATAAAGGCTACGTCATGTGAGAGCTACAGAACAATAATTTTGATATTCCACGCAGCTAAAGTTGTTATCAGGAGCATTAACAAAAGGATAGAGAGTAAGGCAAATGATTACTTAGGGGATGATCAGTTTTGGTTTAGGAAAGGAAGAGGTACGCGTGATGCCATTGCAGTAATGAGATCACTAATCGAGAGGAATATAGAATACAATCAGGACGTATTTGCCTGTTTCGTAGATTTCGAAAAAGCCGTTGATAGAATGAATTGGGAAAAACAAATGCGTGTATTGCAGAAAATAGGAATGGATTGGAGGGACAGGGGACAGATCTGCACCCTGTACATGCCTCAGACTGCTCAGGTGCGAGTGGGGAATGGAGAGTCCGGATGGGCAGTTTTAGGAAGAGGTTTAAGGCAGGGTTGCCCATTGTCACCGGTACTGTTCAATGCACATGTGGAGGAAATGATTAAGGAAGCATGGGAAGAGCTGGAGGTAGGAATGAAAGTCGGAGGGGAATTCGTAAAATCGGTTAGGTTTGCTGATGACCAAACATTAGTTGATCAGTCAGCCAACGGGTTGCAAGCATTCCTGAGTGTATTGGAAATTCAGTGCAAAAGATATGGGATGAGAATTAATACTAATAAAACAAAGTTTATGCGATTTTCCAAAGAGAAAAAGGCTAAGCTAAAAATAAAATAGGAGGGGAAAAAATAGAGCCTGTAGAACAGTTTACGGATCTAGGAAGTGTTTTGGATTAATATGGTCAAAGTGGTAGGGACGTAAGGAGAAGAATTGCGCTAGGAAAGGAGGCTTTCTCAAGGAGGAGGGAGTTGATGACGGGGACGTTGAGTAGAGATGTTAAGACAAGACTCGTAAAAACTCTGATATGGAGCTTAGCTATGTATGGTGCGGAAACGTGGTCACTGAAGCAGGAGGATAGACGTAGATTGGAAGCTTTTGAAATGTGGGTGTGGAGAAGAATGGAGAAGGTGAAATGGACCGAAAGGAAAACAGATGAGGAAGTACTAGAGATGGTGGGTGAGGAGAGGGGTTTGTTGGGAGAAATCCTATGGAGGCAGGAAAAATGGATGAAAGGCGTATTGAACGGAAGTGGAATGTTGAAGACGGTAATAGAAGGGAGAATCTTAGGTAAACGAGGAAAAAGCAGGAACAGGATAGGGATATTGGACGGGACGAAGGGAGGAAGGAAGTACACAGAGATGAAGAGGGGCCTGATGTAGAGTACGTTGCTCGATTGTGTTTTGTTTGGAGGCACAAGATATTTATTTGATAGCTGTGTCCATCCAAAAGCCTACCTTAACCGGTAGATTACCTTATAATAAATAATATATATATATATATATATATATATATGTCGCGGGTCGCGGTGGTCTAGCGTCTACTTTAGTTTGTGCGTCGCCGGAGAGCGTCATTTTCAAGATTATATATATATATATATATATATATATATATATATATATATATATATATATATATATATATATCGATGATGCGGAAGTACTCACGAGAGCAATATAACTTTTGGACGGCACAGTAGAACACAGAAAAAACAGATAACACGTAAAAGGACACTCACACTGTAGATGATTTATAAATCATCTACAAAATCATCTTAAATCATCTACAGTGTGAGTGTCCTTTTACGTGTTATCTGTTTTATTCTGTGTTCTACTGTGCCGTCCAAAAGTTATATATATATATATATATCAGATCTCCTTAAATCCATCAAGCCTCTTTCCAAATCCCCTCCTACACCCAGAAACACACCCACTCCGTTCTTGCGAGCAAGATGCAAAACTTGTCATATTTTCACCACTTCACCCCTCTTCATCCCACCTTTTAACTCTCTCCCGCCCTTCCCCCACTCCTCATGCACATCTCAGAATGTAATCTATCTTCTGACTTGCAAACTCTGCCCGGCATTCTATATAGGCCAGTGCTCTACACCCCTGAACCTCAGGATAAACAATCATCGCGCCTCATGTAATCCCTCTTCCCCGTCCGCGGGTATTCCCATCCCAAAAAATGCCTCCAACCACAACACCCCCTCCAACCACTTACAATGTTTCTGTTCTAGCCTCCCTTTCCCCATCCGATAACCCTATTAAAGACAATGGAAATGGCATTTATATGGATGTGTAAAGCCTATCAACATCCGAGTCTCAATGTCGTTCACTAGTTGGGGGGGGGGAAGTGGATAGGTGTGGATTTGTTTCATGCGAGATAGTGGTACGATTTATTCATCCGCATATATTTTTTCATCCGCACATATTTTGTCATCTTTGGCCTGGGTTTTGACTTGTCGAGCCCTGATGATGACTTTGTGAATTGAGACCTGGGTCGTGGGTTTTATGGTATCTGTGGATGAATTATCAGTTTTCTGTGTCGCTTGGAACTATTTCCACATCCTTCCGCTCATCCCTATTCCATCCCCGCTCCCCTTCTGGCCTCCCTTTCCCTCTCCACAACCCCTTCTTCCACCCCTCCCCCACCACCTGTTCTCCCCTCCCCCTTCTCCCCCTCCGCAACCCTTTCCTTCACCCCTCCCCCACCACCTGTTTCCCACCCTCCCTCGACCCCTTCTCTCTCTGTCCCACATACCCATGTGCCTCAGTCTTAACTAATCTTCCGAAGAAGACGGAGTTCGAGTCCGTCGAAATTATCAAGATATTACATGTGAGTGTTCCCTTTATGTGTTCTCTTGTTGTGTGTTGCTGTCTAAGTTTTTTATTCAACACTTCCTTGTTACTTCTAAGAAATCATATACAGTTACACAAATATAGAATATTATTCAATTTCATGGCGACCAATTGGGTGTAGATAATATGATTATTACATGAAGACACTATTGGTTCATTTTTCCAGCTTCGATAGCAAATTTGTCTTGCTATGCTCCAAAGTTCTAAGCAGTGTCTACTTATGCTTTTCTCGTTGGGCAGGACTTCAACCATAATCTCCCCCCATTCGGGACGAACGTCGGATCCACGATGAGTGTTATGAAGCGTTTAAATTTTCTCTAACTCGACCCCTTGTCTGTAGCTATTCCTCGGACTATATCGTGGGGGTGATCGCTCATTCTCTCATGATACTTTTTCGATAGACTTTTTCGGTACGAAGAGAAAGTTAAGATCAATTATATTGACAAAATATATTTGTTAAGTAAGAAAGGCCCGACATGCCTCATTTCTTTTGGACCCTCCCTCAAGTACACTAATTTCATTGCGTACGTTTGGGCCCTTCCCTCATTTTCAATTTTCGATTACGTCTGGAAGTTTCTATTACGGCTGGAGAATAGTACGCTTGAGAATGCGATGTGGAGAGGGATAGCTTGACTCCAGGAATAATACGCGTACATATTGAGGTGGACTAAGTGCCAAGAAAAATGAAGATGAAAATTCCAGATGGACTTGATACATGCGTATCACTCAAATACCCGAAGAATTCAACAGATTCAGGCGAGATAGAGTGGAAGTTCGTCATTATGAAAAAAACAAAATTTTCACTTTTGCACTCTGTCGAAAAGTGCAAATTTTGTTTTTCTCATACCCGAAGAATTAGTTTGAGGAAAACTGAGGAATGAAAAATGTATTCCAAAAAAATATCGGCCTCCACTATGGATAAAATTAATGTAGATTATTTTCGCTCACAAGAAAAATATACGTGAACAGAAAAACTTGCCCAGAATGCTCACTTACGTCGACATAACCTCCAGTCGTATTCAGTTTGGTTCATAACAATACGTTCCAACATTACAGTATTCGTTCGAATTATCATAAATCTCTTTCGAGAATTTGGAAAACGAAAAGCTAAGCGAAGATCAGGTTGGCTTTATAGGTGGGACACTGGGAATGTTAATGAGAAAAGGTTGAATGAGACGGACTCTAATCTCCCTTAACTCACGGATCGAAAAAAGAGATTGAGGCTGAATCACAGAGCAGTAAGGGAGGGTTTTCCGTTACTGGTCATGATTTCCAATTTGTACACAGAAAGCTAAAGGATTACTGAGAAAATATAGGATTTATAAAGAACATTCTGCTAGTTTCGTTACTGGAATGGTAAGAAGACTAACTGAATAAGATTATCGAAAGACGAGTAGTTTTAAAGAAAGAGTAAATTAAGTAGGACTGCAATAGCTCTACAGAAACTTTCGTTTTTCAGCTTTGGACGAAAAGAGGCCGAGTAGGTACTCCATTATTGCAATGGAAAAAGTAGCATTTACAATGAGCAGGCATTTCAACACGCTTCGGATCTGACATAATGATTGGTAAAGACTTCGGCATGGATTTCCCGGGTAGCATTTAAATATCGTCTCGGATGTCAGACGATGAATTATCAAACTTTATAGATATGAGCGCAGGTTAGAACAGGGAAATGAACCAGGATGTAGAGTTAAGCAAATGAAGAAGTTTAAGCAATTCAGTGGGAAAAAAATGTTTCTGATTGGAATTCAACGAAAATTGAAACGTGCATGGGGTGGATAAGGCTGTTGAAGTTGGTGAGGTAGAGAGAATATTTGACAAGTGAGGAAGAGATATTAAGAGAATAAATGGTCATGTGAACATTTAAAACGACATCAAGATTAAAAAGAGCATTAAAAGTTGAAAAATGAAAGTAGAGAGGTATTTCTTTAGGATATAATTGGTTTATAAATTAAGGTCAATTTTGGAATAATCCTAATGGGCCGTTTGAAAAATAGCGATAATCTACAGACAAATGGTGTATGGATAGAATAATTTTTTGACACTATTGCATTGTTTTGCTCGATATTTCATGAAGCGGATCGTTTTTAAGGACTCTCTCCAAAGGAAAATATGATTGCTTTCGAAAAGTGAAGAATCAGGCGTGATATTGTGGAATCGAGACATAATGAAAACTTCGTTGCAATTTTCCACGGTTAAAATTTTAACTGTGGAAAATTGCAACGAAGTTTTCATTATGATTGCTTTCTTTTACACCCATGCGATCTTAGAAATAAATTCAAAATATTCAGGTATGGGCCAAATAAGCGGCGTTAATACGATATTAATCCGATATAATGAGTATAACAAATTTAATGGAGGTATGGGTACGCACAAATAAGCATCATTGCTATTCTGCCTACATTTCAACGAAAGGTAAGATTTTCAAGTGACTACATACACGTAAAAATTAATTTTAAAAATATTTTAAACGCTCAAATGCATGAGGTCTTTTTTCTATTCTAAATATAAATTATTTAAACACAAGTTTTCTGACCAAACTAATTTAAATCCGCTGCCAATGGGCTCTTCAACAAGTACGCTATCAACGCCGCTTCCATAATGGTGATCGATAATTATTGCCCCTCGGGATTTGGCCAATTGGATTTATCTTCTTCTAAGTATCTTTCACAGGATTTCCACGTCACTAACTTTCAAAGAATTATTTTAAAGAGTGGTGGGTCTTTTATTTCATTTTCACCATTTGTGACAACACGTTTCTACTATTTATAATCTTAGTTTTTACGAGTGGAAATAGAATAAAACCGATTGAAACGAAGGACTAGTTTCCCTTGGGCCGGATTCTAAATTGTGACAAAATTTCATTTTACTGAAAAGGTTGTGAACTTTATTAGCAAGATCACCAACAGATGACGGGAATCATAATTGCAGAACATCGCCCGTGATTTCCTTTTAATTTACAACAAGAGTGTATAAAATAATTCTCCTGGACGAATAATTTGTTTGCCGAGAGTTCCACTCCTGAGGAAAGATGGACGAACGACATTCATTATTAGAATGATGATGTCATACAACGTGAAATTCAATCAGCTGCTCGTTCACCTAAGTAAGTGAAGGAAGCACGCCTTCTGACTTCACTACTGTCACTTCCTAAGACTTGCCACTACAGCAATGATATATTACTCCTCTAAAATGCACTCATTTGAGAGAAAATGGTGTGGACATTTTCGGCGTTCATATTGGCACGCGTCAACGCTCCATATTCACTTGAATTTAGTATTAATAGCATTGTTCCTTGTTGGTCTACTTGGTAAGGATGGTTCTGGATGGACACCGACTAAACAAGAGTACAAAGATATATTTAATTTCCCTTTAATAAAACACAACCTGACATTCGATACCACAATAATCCCCTCTTAAATCTAGCATACTTTCTTCCTCCCATCATCCCGTCCAATATCTCTATGCTGTTTCTGCCCCTTTCTCATTTGCCTAACGTTCTCACCTCTATCACAGTCTTCAACATCCCATTACCAATCAAAATATTCTGAAGTAATCGTTTCAGCCTCTTTTGGATTTCTCCCAACAATCCCATATCTTTCCCCACCTATTACTTCCTCCTTTTTTTCCTTACTTTTCACCTTTTTCATCCTTCTCCACACTCACATTTCAAAAACATTTAGTCGTTGCCTCTCACCTTGCTACATTGACCACGTTTCCGTTTCGAGCGGTTTCTGAACGTCCCCACTCAACGTGCCGGAAGTTTTCCTCCCTTCTTGGGAAGTCATCTTTGCCTCACGCAATTCTTCTCCTAATTCCCTCACTACTCTGTCCGTTTTGGTCCAAAACACTTCCAAGTTAGCTAAAGTATTCCACTTACTCAATTTTTCAGAACTCCTTTAATATTTTTCAGAACTATTTTAATATTTAACTTAGCTTTCGGCAAAAATCGCATTATTTTTTGTTTTGTTTACATTTATCCTCATTCCAAACCTATCGCACGGCCTTTCTAATGGACTCAGTAATGCCGGCAACCCCCTTTCTTACTGGTAAGCTTAAGCCTCACCATGATTTTCTGAAATTTCCAAAAACTGTAACAAAGAGGAGTAATTAAAACATGGAAAAGAAGAATAAAAAAAACGGCGAGCTCAGATAAGAGCGCTTAGCTCACCTCTATTCAAGTCTCAGCACAACCATTGTAATGCTCTGTCATTCACAGGGATGCGTCAATCTGTTTCCATTGGGATTGGCAGGACAAAGCCTTCGTGCGTCCGTACGGGACCGCCTCGGAGGTCGTGCCAGGTCAAAACGGAACAACGCCGCGCATCATACTCCCTACCATCCAAATCTGGCGGCGATGGGATGTATTTTATCACTTAAAGGCCTTACCAATGAATCCATTCAATCCCTCAAGTCATGAGACCTTGAACACTCTTGGACCCACTCCGCCTGGTGCTGACCACAAAACAAGCCTCAAGAGACCAAATGGGATTTATGATTCAGCGACCATGATCCCTTTCACCCACCATAGTGCATTGGAAATATTCTTAAGGTGTGAAAAGCTGTTTTCAGCACGTAAATATGAAGGGAGACAAAGTTGTTCTTACACCCATATTATAAACTTATTCTTAGACAAACTCTTGAGGTAAAAGGGGGATGGTTGTCAACAATGGTATAACTCTCTAGTAGGCAAATGTACGCCGTGACGGGCAATAATGAAATTAATTACTCAGATATTTTTTTGGTCCGTTAATGTGCCTGCGAAAGAAGACGAGGTCTGTCCAATAAATACGCGAACTTGGGCCATAAAAACTTTATTTTGCAAAATTTGGTCTACGTCGATTTTCTCCCCTTCAAAGTACTCTCCATTCGTTGCTATGCATTTATTCCATCTTCTTTTCCACTGATTAAAGCACCCTTGGAAGTCCTCGCCATTTAGGCTTTTTCGTTTTCCCGTCGTTTCTTGCTTTATTGTGTCCACATCTTCCCAGTGACGTCCCCTCATCACATTTTTCCATTTTTGGAATAGTAAAGTCTCAGGGGGCTAGTTCTGTCGAATAAAGAGTATAATCAAGGATGGTGATTCAATTTTTTGCCAGAAAATGGCGAAAAATTCATGCTGAATGTGCAGGTGCATTGTCATGGTGAAGTGTCCATCGATCATGTTTGGTTAAAGTAGTGTGCACCGTTGATTTTCCTAAATTCAGTTAATCGGCTATCATTTGGAGAGTTTTTTGAAGATTGGTAAGGACAAGGGACCGCACACGATCAATCTTGTCGTCAACAGAGGTGAATGAAGGTGGTCCCGGTCTTGCATCATCCTTGGCGTCTTGTCGGCCATCCATAAAACGCTTAATCCACTTGGAAACGGGATGTTTTCTTCAAAGCATTATCACAGTAAACTGTCGACATTTCAGTAATTTCTTGATTACTTCTTGATTACCTATTTATCTCCCAAAAACATGATTTTGATTGGTTCCTCCGTGATTTCGTCAATTTCCATTTTCGACAAACAGTAAAAACAAGCACAACAGAAACTAACATAACTGGATCATACGCACAGCTCGACGATCCGCCAAGCACAGGCGGCTCATTGGGTCTCAGCAGCTTGCGCCGCTAGTGGGCGTGGTTATATTCCACGTCATGGCCGCCAGATTGCACCTGTTTATTTATTGTACCGACCACGTATGAAAATAAAATCTGGAACGACTGTCATCAAACGTTCCTTACCACGGAGTTATGTAACAATTATGCATTCAATTAAGTATGCATGATCAATTTTATCGATTAAAAAAATTAAACATAGCTCTAATGTCCTTAATTTCTGTTGGTGAAAAATCTTATATACTACCTTGATCAAAAAGTTCCCGGAATTTATTCAGAAAATTAAAAATACAAGTTTATTCATCTAAATCTATATTGTCCCCTTCAAAGTAATCCCCATCGACTGCAACACACTTATGCCAGCGCTTGATCCAATCCTCGAAACATTTTTTATATTCGGTTTTCGGTATGTCCATCAGTGCTTCCTGCGATTTTTCCATTACTTCCTCTCGGCTGCTAAAACGCGTTCCCCGTAATGGTTTTTTAACTCGATTGAACAGAAAGAAGTCACAGGGAGCCAAATCAGGTGAATTCGGTGGCTGTTGGATGGTATTTGTTGCATTTTTCGTCAAAAAATTACGAATAATGATAGCACTGTGCGATGGTCTCGACGCACTGTGCGACGATTTCTGGTCTCTTTCGGCGAATTGCTTCACGCAAACGTCTCATAACGCCCAAATAACACTCTTTGTTTACTGTCTGGCCTTCTGGCAAAAATTCATGATGCACTACACCGTTGTAATCCATGAAAACCGTCAGCATTGCCTTCTTTTTTGACTGAAAACGACGTGGTTTTTTTGGTCTCGGCTCATTTGGTGAACGCCATTCACTTGCCTGATGTCTGGATTGCGTGTCGTACTCATAAACCCACGTCTCGTCTCCAGTAATGATCCTTTTGATGAATGTGGGATCGGATTCAGCCTCGCAAATCATGTCTTTTGCGACGTCAACACGGTCTCTTTTTTGCATGAAATTGAGGTCTTTTGGCACCAACTTTGCTGCTACACGACGGAAACCCAAATCATTAACCACAATGTCTTGGGCGGATCCATAGGCAATGTTCAAGTCCTCCGCTATTTCTCTGATGGTTAATTTGCGGTTATTGACCAACATTTCTTTTACTTTATCAATTTTTTCACCGACTTTCGATGTCGATGGTCTGCCACTGCGTTCATCATCTTCGATTGACTCACGACCACTTCTGAACCGCTCGTGCCACTGGTAAACGACCGTTTTTTTTAGAGAATCGTTGCCGAAACACTTTTCCAACATTTCCAACGTCCGTGCGCCACTAAATCCGTTTTTTACGCAAAATTTAATACAAGTTCGTTGTTGCAAATTTAAATCCATTTCTGCAATTGTAAAAAATCGCCAACACACACAGAGATAGATGTACTCTTGGCTACGTAACTTTTGCAAATGTCAAGTTATGACACTAAGATTTAAAGGGAATATCAACAACAGATGTACCAATTTAACAAAAAAACAGAACTCAAATCGGAACGATGGGAGCGCCACACGGTGGTTATTCCGGGAACTTTTTGTTCAAGGTAGTATTATGTTCAGGCGAAATATTATTTATTATGTTCAGTTGTTACAGAATGGTTGTGATGGCGAAATTCTTATTAATTTAGCCTTTTCTTGAAGCAATTATACAAATTATTCAAAGCAGAAGTTAACCGCTAGAATGATTTAGACAAGGAATATTTTTTATCAACTAAAGAGGGTGGCAGCATTACACGTAAATCTTCAATACATCCACGCAAGGAAATACGTATCTCTCTGGTATCCAACAGGAAGCCCTTGGTGTAACAATAGTCATAATACCTCATGGTAGCATATGCACCATGGTGTCTAATTATTCCCGATATTCTATTTCCCTACGACAGTAAAATGTAATTGAAACGGAGAAATCCTATGATGTGACCTATATAAAGAACTCATTATGGTTGACTTTCGTGGCTGCAGTACCTGGACGGTTCAATAATTCCTTAGGAAAAATAGAAAAATATTTTCTTGGGATGATGTCTTTCAATTTTCAACGTAATCTCCTTTTGGGTTCAATACAGTTTTCTCATGTTTCTCCGATATTTTAAGCTGTCCAAAAATTAGGATTTCGGAAGATCCTCAAAATAGTCGTTGGTGTTATTGAAGGCCTCCTTCGATGAGAACCATTTTCTCCGAGCCATTTTTTCAATTTTAGGATTATAAAAAGTCACCATGGGCCGAATCTGATGAATATGGCCGATGTTGTTGTAATTAAAACTTAAATTTCATCATTTTCGCCATGAAAACTCCACATGTGTGCACCCGTGCATTGTCTTGATGGAAGATATTATTTTTACTTTGCCGAAGGAGGACGTTTTTTCTTGATTTCTTCGCCAAACTGGTGCAACAGTGACACATAATACTCTTCATTTATCGTTGGCCCCTTTTGCAGGCAATCGATGATTCCAAGCGGATCCCAAAAAAGTCTTCAATCAAATTGAAGTTTTTAGTCATCGCACGAAACTCATTTTTTCTTAAATGTATGAATAAACAAACGTTTGTTGCTTCAATTGACTTTGAAAATGAAACCACTCGATAGAAATTGCTAAAACTTATCCGTCTAGTGAGAGACGGGTCTTATGTATAAGCAAACCTTTTCCGATACTACAAGCGCCATCTCTTGGATTTTCTAAGGAGTTATTGCAGGACTCGGGTCCATTGATATTAATATTTCATCACTTATAAATAAAATCAATCAAAGGTACCTTCAAATAATAATCGCCTGCCCTAAAACTTACAAACTTGCGTTTGATATACTAATGGAGATAGACGCCCATCTGTGAATAGGCCTTGGCGGCTTTGAGATGGAGAATCCAGCTTTCCCTCGCGCTGGCTCAAATCAAAAGAATCACTCTTATTTGGACACCGGAGACCGAAAAAAGAGAGAGCAAGAAAACAGGAACCCTTGACTTGTGGTGGAGGTCGATTCTCCCCGCCTCCGCCATAACCGTCCCCACTCTCGAACTTTGACATGAAGCCGTGAAGGAAGCTGTTATTTTTGAATGGGCTGAAGCAGCAATCGTGTGGTGGGGATGATAAAACCTCGGGTTCTATTTTCGTATTTTGCGGAAGCCTTGACATTCGGCTTCGATGAGGTTTTCTTCCGGCTCGCCCCCTGATAAGGCGAAGAGCTTCCTGGCCACTTGAAGCGTGGTGTCCTCCCGCGAACGCCTCGCTCAAGACGAGAAACAAACCCCCACAGGTAACCCCGATCACTTGTCAGGAAACTCAAGACCGTGATGTTGAAAATCCACGGGGCATAGCTTGCTTTGAGCGAAAGTATCTCGATTTATCCTTAATACAGCCTAAAGCACAAACCACTAATTCTGTGCCCACGTCACGGAGAGGTGCAAATTCAACGAATAAGTGGGGGAATGTTAGGAGAGAGGGCGGAAGGCAGCGAAGGGGGAAGAGGCAAAGGACGAAAGGGGTCAGATAGCATGGACGGAGGCCCTTGCGCCCCACGGCCACAACGACTGGCATTGTGGACCTCTTACGGGTGTGCGAGGACTCTCCAAAGGTTAGCATCAGCCACTTGAGAAAATGCGCTTGCATTATTTTCTGTTTCCTGAAGCACAAGCTCATTTGGGGACAGATGAGTCAAGAACGCTCGAAAGCCGGTAATTTCCATGAGGATTCAAGTTCAATAGCAAATTATAGTGAGCCAAGTAAAATCGTTGAAAATTAAGAAATTCGATTCCAGATTACGTTCCCGAGCACCCTTATCTTCACCTACGCTCTAGACTTTTTGTGTACCAGATCTCCCCACCCCACTACCTTCCTAGTAATGAGGTCACTAATAAAGATGAACTTATTAATGCAACATGGGCGTGTTTGCTTGTTTCGTACATTTCTAGAAGGCGTTCTATTGGGCATATCGGTTAGTATTAATGAATCTATTGCAGAAAATAGAGTAGACTGAAGTGACAGGTTTATCCGCGAGCTGTAAATGTCTCCGAGCGATCAGGTGCGAGTGGTGGATTGAAAGTCTGGACAGGCGATGGTAGGAAGAGGAATAAGACAGGGGTGACCATAATCAATGATTCTTTTCCAAGTATATGTGAAGGAAACAGTTCAAGAGGCATGGAGAGGGCTGGAGATAGGAATGAAAGCTGGTGGGGAATTCGTTAAATCAGTTAAACTTGTTGATCATTTAATTTACCAGTCAAGTGGCTGCAAAAACATTTGCTAAGCGTATTGAAAAAACCACTGCGATAGATTTGGGATGTGAATAAATGCAAAACAATACCAAGATTTTGCTGTTTTCGAAAAAGAGGGAATAAGAGGAATTGAAATATGTACTATAGTGTCAGATTCCGGTTGTTTATTTTAGGAGAGGCAAAGGAATGTATCGTTGTGTCGTTCCATATCCGGTGCCCTTCTAAAATCTACCTTAAAAATTTAAAATACCCTCAATAATAAAAATAATACAGTAATCCCCGCAGGCCAACGTGGTGGACGCGCTAAGAAACCGCAACGAAAGAAGAGACGAAAAAGTTTGTAAAAGGGAAAATGTTTACCTTTGTTTTATTTTCCTTGGGTTCCTGATATTGCAGGAGTGGAATAAAGAATTGTTTACTCTGTTTCTTTCATTTAATTCCTAAAATGTTGCTCTCTCTGGGGTTTCGATACAGTGCGGGATTATTTCTTCATTGTAGTATGTAATAACTCTCATGAATTTCATTTTTCGCGAGTCATCAAATACCCACGGCCTCCACAGAATGCTTAGTAATTTTGCAAGTACTTTTGCTCTGTCCTAGCCATCTTTCAAAAAACAACTGGCCTTTTTCTGCAATTTGCTCAGTCCTTGGAATAACGTTTCCCTCCGTAATCCATCACCTTTTTTGCCGTTCAAATAAACGTTTCACTGACGTATGGTGGCATCTTCGATGGTTTATTTCGGGGCTAAAGTAAGCTGGAGAGAGTTTTTTATAATCCGCACGGGCCACATAAAAAGCATTAGCCTATTCAAAAGAAAGCAATGGGGTAGTTTTAGGATGAAATTAATAGAAATTCTATTGATTTTCCTCGCCCCGTGTTTTCAGAGTAGGCACCCTTTGTGCCCTTCCTGAGAGGTAATTACTTTAATCAAACTTATGTCCCCAAAAGGTTGTTCTTCCACTCAAACTTTACCATCGACTAGTTAAATGCGCCAGAAAAACTGGGATTAATTATTCTCGATTCACCGCTGTTGCTCAGATTATCGAGTTGGACGTTGGAAAACATGGCAGTTGATCGATCGCGTTGGATTCTTACACAGATTTAATAGTTAAATCCCCTAAGAGACCTCATTGGCACCCTAAAGCTTCTCGAAATGGCTGATCCAGCTGAATGACCAGGCGACGGAAATGTTGCAGAGTTAGAGCTTCCGAGAGCCTTAATCTTCCTCGAGGTTCGCCGTAGATGAGTGCGGCGTAGATGCCTGGCGCCTCGCGGACAATCTCCGGCCCTAAAAACCAGAACTTCGAGAAGCCTTTGTGCTCCTTCACAGATACAAGTTGAAGGGTGGTCGAAGGAGGCTCCTGAGACACACCTAGAGCCGGAAGACGATTAAATTATGGGTGCCTCACTCATTTCGGTAAGGAGGAGCCAAAATCCCATCCCCTCACTACCGAGTCTCACTTCCTGGCATTGCCTCGGTCAAAGACGTGCCCTTCGAGCGTGTGAGCGCATTACGCGTGTTGACGCCTCTCAATCCTTTTAGTTTCGGAACAAACATGTGAGCGTCCATAATTAGGATCAATTTGTTATTGAATAATTTCTATTCATATCGTTACATTGCCGCAATTTATGAGCCGTAACTGGTATGAAATTGGAGTTTGACGGATTATGTCTATTAAGTAATCTCTGAATCACCGAAGAATCATGAGCAAACACTCCATTTCCTCATCAGCAATTTAAATTAGAGAAAATATTTGCACAGCTATTTTCCAAGTGAATATAAACACAATTCTCTTTTTCCGTGACCCTTCATTTCTGGGTGATCAAAGCATAACGATGCTTGACGTCATAAAAGAAACAAATTATTATGATGACCGGTAATGTGTTCGATCATAAGCAAAAATCTTCATAAAATAGTGGAGAAAAATTATATTTTCATTCCTCGACTAATGAAACCCAAGATCCCTCCCCGACCCAACTTGTGGCTAATGTCTTCCACATTAAAGTGTGTTCATACAAACCCATTTAAATCGACTCTGAATTTCGGAAAAATATGGATTTTTCATTCTTATAATTCCTCATCAGAAACTACAATCTTCACTTAATAGTGAAAAAATTTGTACCTTTATGTAAGCCTCTCATTCAGCTTTCATTTCCTTCGGAAAGGAAAGAAAAAATAATATTGAGTTATGCCTGTTGCAGGAAATATTTACTTCTATAAGCAGAAAAAATCAATTGATCCTAAATATTTCAGTAACGAGCTTCGTCTTGGCGTGCTTGAAACAGAGAGAGAGAGATGGAGTAGTCTCTCCGTACATGTCGTCACCGTCTGAGTGTTTTCCAGTGTGATTCAGTGGATGCGATGCGCAGATCTGGTGAAGGATCTCTCGTCCAATCCAGCGAAACTGCTGTTATTGTCCTCGAGGGGCAAATTCATCGATTCGTTCGGTTGGAAATGCCACGTGCGTGTGTTTGTGGAGCGAGGATTGAGCAGACGGATTGGCCGTTGTAAGGAGACTGAACAAGGAGCGAAATGGACACACATTGATTTGACAACACCGTCGAATCGACTCACTTTGTCCGATCCTACTCCACACCTGCCACGTCCCCCCACCCAACAACACCGTTTATGCAATTCCGACCCATTAATGACAACAATTATATTTAAACTATGTGTATATCGCGTCTCTTCTCATCTAAAGATGGTAGCAAAAAGACTACACCGCCCAGGCCAATGAACTGGTGCAGGAACTTCTATTTCGGGGTCTGCTTTCGTAAACCCAGAACTATCACAAAAGCATTCCACATTACAAAATAAAGCTCTCATATTTTTCTATTAACTACGATTAATATTGTTTATATTCCATCAAAAATATTAAAATAATTGGGATACATTTTTAGGTACTCGGGAGTTATTCGTCACTTACTGTGAGAAAAGAGAAGCGTGATTATTTGCTAACTGCGTATTGCGGGATAACATACCAAATCTCCAAGAAAAAGCCATCAAAAAGCACGCTCAGGAGCAATGGCATCAGACATCTAAAAATTGCGCAATTTTAAGTTGAGATTTGTAACGTAAGGGAGATTTTTAACTTAGCGCATTTCCTCCCGCGTTCCATGAAACACGGAGAGGAATGATAAGGGCATCTTCCTATGAGTGAGTTCTCGATCCTGAACCACGTGCAGACCAAAAGGCGCAAAAGTCAGTTAAATAGCCGCGGCGCGATCCAACTCTCTTCAGTCGCGACCGGAAGCGTTTTTGGTTAGTGTTTTCAAATTTAAAAATAACCACCCATTACCTCGCAACGACTTGGTAGCGAAGTTCTACCCCATACATTCACACCCGTACCCCACGGCACCTTTATCCCACATTTTTACTACAGGAAGCACAAATCCTAAGTGCATTGCGAGGACAGTCATGGCAGAGGGATATACGGGGAAGGGGGTCCCTAATCCGTCTTTCTCCCGAGAGGGGGGAAGCAGAGAGGGTGGGGGTAGCAGGAGGGGGCGGCTGGAGCGTAGGAGTGAGGCGGCGGCGCGGGAAGGGGTCGCCGACTATACTGGCCAGGAATTCTCGTCTAAAATTGAAAGCACGGCGGGGTGTGGATGATAGCAGGGGAGGGGTGGAGTGGAGCGGGTGGAGGAGGTAGGAGAGGGGAGGAGGGAGAGGGGCGGGGGCGTGGGGCGGCCGCGCTCGCGGGGCCGGCGCGACGGCGGCCTTAGATGCCTGGCAGCACATGCATTGATGACAACTGCGAGGCTCCATGCGGTGCAGTGCGATGGTTGTGAATCAGGGTTGCCTGGGTTTTGTTTTCAGAGTCATGGTGACAAATACCTGAGTTTAATCAAGTTAATGAAGCCACACTATTTGTTTAGTGCAGTGATACAGTGGGAATTAATATTATTATTAATGGTTATCTACTGGTTAAGTTAGGTTTTGGATGAACAAAGTCCTCCAAATAAATATTTTGCCTCTCCAAACGAAACATAATCCAACATCCGACTCTACAGCAAGCCCCTCTTCATCTCCGTATACTTCCTTCCTCCCTTCATTTCCGTTCAACATCCCTTTCCTATTTCTACCCCTTCCTCGTTTTCCTACCATTCTCCCATCTATCAAAGTCTTCACATTCCATTGGCAATTAATATGCTCTGCATCCATTATTCCTGTAGGCGTAAGAAGTACAGACGGATTAAAGTAAGATTGGCCCAGGTAGAATCATTCAGCCTTTTTCTTATTCCATTCAATCTTATGTAAATTAACTTTATTCACGATTATTTGCTTAGATTTCAGAAATTATTTACCTTTATTATTTTCCCACCGTCTTCAGAAAATAAATTTCTTCAATTTTGTACATCGTGATTCTCCCATTTTTCTTTATTCAGTTTAAACTTTGAGCCACCGTGACAGGTGAGAATAGGGGTTTATAAAGTACGGTTTTTGTAGAATAACAGAGTATTTATGCTAATTTGATTCACGCGTTAAATAAACGATACTGGCAACTAAGTTTCCTCTGCTTATTCAATTCCTTTACCCTCTGTTCCTTTCCTCATTTCTCTTTTCATGAACGTTTTCAACACTTACCTCTTACTCGTACATGGTGTACAGCATGCAAAGGGTGTTCAATGCGAAATACGTAAGCTCACCAAAATGTCAATTCTGCGCTCTTCTTTCGACATCTGAATATAGGACGCTATTTATCCGACTAATAGAGACTAAGCGCCGCTAAGCCTTGCTAAATTGTGGTAATTTCAAATTTAGCGGAATTC
The DNA here is from genome assembly GCA_037158775.1 of Hetaerina titia. Taxonomy (NCBI): domain Eukaryota; kingdom Metazoa; phylum Arthropoda; class Insecta; order Odonata; family Calopterygidae; genus Hetaerina; species Hetaerina titia. The sequence goes on from CM073779.1 coordinate 2,657,933, forward strand.
GTTACGCTTGACTAAAGCATGCAGTCTTTCATACACGAAGTGCGTTCCGAAAGTAATGCAATTAAATATCCCGCGCCGCTCCTATTCGTCGGAGTGGAATCGCACCACTTGAAGTAGGTGGGAGAGACGATAAGCTTTGCCGTGAAATCGGTCTTAGTGCTCTTCAAACTGTGGAAGAGGCATGACGTCAGTTATGGGCCGACTGTGTCACGAAAAAAATGGAATCGACGATCGAGCAACGTTACACGATAAACTTCTGTCCTAAACTGAAAAAAATCTCTTAAGGAGACCAACAATATGATACGCGAGGCTTACGTGGACTCTGCCCTGTTCTACTCACAAGTTTTGAGGTGGTGAAAGACCTTTAAGGAGGGTTGGGAAGAGGTTGCACGACGAACAACGCTCTGGTCGGCCGTCAACCAACAAAACCGACAACAATGTCTTTTTCGACAGTAAAGGAGTGGTCCATAAGGAGTTTGTTCCTCAAGAACAGACAGTTAAGGCTGCCTACTACGTGGATGTGCTGGAAAGGCTCCGAAAAAGGGCGAGAAAAGACCTCTCCGCTACCTGGCAACTCCATCACGACAACGGGTTATTCCGTGAGGTCCTGGTCTAATACCAGGTGCCAACACTGCCACACCCCCCCTGTAGTCCTGGCGTCACCCCAGAAGACTTCTTTTTGTTCCCTCGGATTAAGGTTGCCCTGAAAGGAACCCATTTTTCGTCCACAGAAAAGATCCAATTAGCCAATTGGAAATCTATATCAAAATCCGAATTCCATCCCCCTCCCACTCGCTTTTTAACTCCTTTAACTTGTTAACTTTAAAAGTCTCACGGATTTGATTAATAATGTATATGAATTTAGCACTAGTGGACAAAGAAAAAACACAGAAACACACAAAAAAGAAAAGAATCAGTAGTTTTCTAATATCCCGTGGTCCAGGCCACCTTTCTCAAGGAAGAGAAGGAAAGAATAGATATATAGACACACTAATAAAAAAGGTTTATATAATTACATGTGGGTCGCGGTGGTCCAGTGGGTAGAGGACTACTGACCGGAGGGTCCCAGGTTCGATTCCCGGGCAAGGCACTCTGGGCACCTGCTCAACAAAAGCTAGTTGATTTTTCGGGTATAAGATCTTCCTGGGAAACCATAACCGGCACAGGGAAAGGAACTGGCCCCCCTACCCTGATGTGTGAATATTCACACGACGTCGAGCTTGGTACATGGGTGAGCTCTACCATCACCTACTAAACCGACCTTCAGGTTGATTACTCTGTTTATGGTTTATAAATATATATATATACACACACATTTATATATATGCCTTGAAACTACTCACTTCGACTTCCTCGTATAATAAACAATTGCATTACAGGTATGTTGCCGACAAATTTAAAGTCGCGTGAGTTCTCCAATGTATTTGGTTCGACTTTTTCGCAAATTTCTTCATGTGGCCTGTACAGACAGTCACGGAGCATAGAAGGTTGATTAGACGATATTGCTGAGACGATCTCAACCGTTCGTGGTGTGCAGAAAACCCATATCGCTTAATTAGAGGTAAGGGGATAATGACTGCTCTCGGTTGAGACTTCGCAAACCACACAAGGTTTGAACCCGTACATACAAATACCTTAAAGGCAATAACACTATGTATTCCATAAGAAAACGTTTGCATTCTCAGTGCCATTTAGTCATTATTCCCAATTACATTGAGAGTACATATATATTATTTTCAATCACAAGTAAGCCTAGAAGGGAGGTCAACGGGAAGCGATTAGATGGCTCGGGTTCGATTCTCGGTGACTGGGACACCCCCAGAACTCCATCCAATCTACACAATTTTTTGGGTACCGGGGACTTCCTGTGAAACCACAGCACCACTGTACGAAATGCCCCCCGTCCACCCTGACGCTTAAATTTCACACTCCGTACTCTCAGAACAACTTCTGGGTTGAGTATTATTTTCAAACCATCCCCAGTTAGGCTAAACCGCACGCCCTACGACACGCCACGCAGCGGAGACCTGCCATCAGCGTCGATAAACTGAGAAGTTTTTACGTCTAAATGCGAGGCATGCGGGAGCAGAAGGTACATCGCCCCTCGTAGACCACTCCAAAAGCTCCCGCGGCACCAACCTAAACCCTAAGATGGCGGAATGCGCTGGGAGCCCCGACCCTCGATGCAGATCCTCAGCGATCCTAGGAAAGCCGTCACTCCAACCCCACCGACGTTCCCCACGGGAGTCGAAGACCAACGAAGCCACCGATCGAGGCGGACGCTTATTGTCCGCAAGAAAGCGAAAGGAGTGGGCCGTGCCTATTTCGAGCGACGTCCTCGGGGCCTCGTCGCCGAGGGCTGAGGGTGACGTGGCGCCTTCCGGGGACATGAATGAAGCGGATGAAGAGAAGGTGGGGAGGAGGAGATAAAAGAGGAGAAGGAGGAAGGGTTAAAGGTGAAAGGAGGAAGGTGGGGAGTGGAAAAGGGGGGAGAAGGAGGGAGGGGGAAAGGCGGTGGAAGGAGGGAAGGGTGGTGCTCTCCCACCGCATTCGGGCAGCCAAGTTCGTGTGGCGCCTTGCGATAAATCCATTTGATGCTTCAGATTACTAACATTTACAAAGTACATACAGTAGTAGTTAATAGTAGTTTTAAACGACCGACGGCTGAGGTCACTCATGCCATTAGGAGTAGCTGGGTAGTCATGAAAGGAGTAGATGTTTAGGGAATGAAAGAAGAATGAAGGGAAACCCGGCGTCGGCATCTACTTATCTTAACGAATGGTAACCAAGGGTAATTACGATCTGGTATGAAAAAGATTAACTTTAATTTTCCATCAGATGGACGATTTAATCCACCTGAAATGCGCCAAAAATGGCCTATAATAACTTTGATTACCATAGCGGTAATGTTTTACCCTAAAATTATCAGCATAACATGTTACACTGAGTTTAATATTCAAATATGTTTAAAAGAATTACAAAGTAAATAAAGCCGTTTTGCCGATAAAAACGTCATCAGTAATGTTGATTGCTCTTTGGAATGTGATTTCCTTTATGCAGTATCAACATAAAAACGACGATTCTAGGATGATTATGGCAAAGTGACTTAAATAAAAGTAATATCGCAGAGGTGAATACCGCAGCGTCGGACCCGTCTTGCTTTTCTTGACCAACTGGCGGCAAAGAAAATAGGCACTCACCGGATACCCTTTGATAGAATAATAATAATAATACTCTACATACATATTCAAGGTATAAATACAAAATGAGTAGACTGTTTGGAGTCACAAAATATTTACTTCATAGTTGTGTCCATCTAAACACCTACCTTATCTGGTGGATTTCCTTACAATAATAAAATATAAAATATTTATAATGAATACACCTACTCCTAGCTTTGAGATATCCAGGCATTGAGGAGGGGAGGGAATTTCTAGGTTCCCCATTCCTTGGTACTGATGAAAGAAAAATCTCTTTAATGAGGGTCACACGTGCTAATTTCTTTCTAAATATTGGTTAGACTCCACGTTTGCACTGGAAGTTACACAAAAAGAACATGCTGTTCAACCCTAACGTTAGGCAAAGGTCCAAAGTTCTTTGTATGTGAATCCAATGTTTTGAATCACATGACTCCCCGGAGACCAAATTACCATTTCGTGTGCAGAAAATTCTCAGCAGTCTATAACCAGGTTATTCCTAAATGAGAACACCCCCAAAACAGAGAATAATGGAAGAGTATGTTCATAACAATCGTTTTTATTTTTACGTATAGTTAGTAGAGAAACTCAGCTCATGGGAAGAAAGAACTAGTTAACGCAAAGCATTGCAGACAATCCAAGAGGTTTTAGAATTTTTAGAAGGGAAGAGAAACTAGGATTGGATTAGTTTTCATAGCTGTTCAGGATATTCACAAAACCAGAACTGATTATTAACAGTAAGATAGAAAGCGATTGGTGCTCCATTAAAGGTCCTAGGTCGAGAAGAGTCTATATTTGTACCTAATATAGACCTCCGATTCTGGAGTTACATCAAGTGTAGAACTGGAAAGAGAGGTCGCTAGTTTAGATTCCCATCACCACAATAGGAGATTTATATTCAGATGAGATTTCAATCTTCCCTCCATAGAGTGGAACAACTATAGTTTTATAGCAGGAGGTTAGGACAAGGAATCCTGAGAGTCACTGCTTCAAAGCTATAACTCCCATGACTCCCACGATATCATATTTCAGGTTTCCAGTAAACTTCGTCTGTTTGCTGAAGATGTAGTGATACACAGGGACACGTCCAGTGAGAAAAGTAGGAAATTATTATCTATTGACCTGAATGCCATCGAAAAGTGATGCGAGACATAAAACCTAGAATGTAATGAGAAGGTCAAAGAGTTATATTATTTTACGTTAGTAAGGCCGCATTTAAAGTACGCTGCGATTGCATGGGATCCTCCGAAGGTAGGCTTAGATTAGGAACTAGACTGATTGCAACGTAGAGAAGCTAGGTTTGTTAAAAGATGTAATGGACAAGGTAGCAATTTGACGACACTATTGAAAGAATTAAAATGGAAGCGACTAGTTGATCGAAGGTTGAAATACAGCTTAAATTTACTGCTTAAATTTGAGACAGGTCACTTATCCGAGGATGTTCAGGACATATTACAGACCTCGACTTACTACAGTAGATCAGATCACGTATGTAGAAGCAGGAAGATAGAAAGTAGGGCGGATTGATTTTAAATGGCATTTTGACCTCGTTCGCTCAGAGATCAAATAGATACGATCGCTGGCGCGAAGGGGATCATTAGTATTGGAGGTACATATATTTTGTCCACATCCAGCATGCATTTTCAATTTATAAATTTTCATAGTATTGCTCCCCCAAGATTCCAATACACCCTTTTATTTAATAATTATGTCGATTAATATTGACTAATATTTCAAAAAGGAGACCTATATCATATACTTCTTATTCTGGACATAATTCTTTCAAGAGTTTGTAGAATAAACATGCGAGGATCCAAATTAATTCGAAAAGAAACGCGAAAACTACGGTAAAATGCATTGGGCACTAAAGAATTGTATTTCAAGATTTTTATTTACCATAAATCACTATCTCTAAGAGACGAACCAAACCAATATTTTTTTCTGAGGAGCATTGGTTTAATTTTAGTATATTGTAGAACTGTATCCTTCTCACCTTCATAAACCACGCTAATATTAAAAATCTATTTTAGGGTACCATGGTAAAAGGTGTTATATGTACATAATTTATAAATCACTAATTTTTTCGATTAAGTACTCCGCTCAACCGATTTATAAAGTGAGGTAATTTGGTATGACCATGCATCTAATTAAATGGAGAATTTCAGTGAATTGATATTACCAGGCACCAGGAATTCGAAATGAATTCGTTTAACGTTCGGTTTGATATATATTCTAGTAAAGGGTAACGTGAAATAATATTACGAACATAAAAAAAATGAGATGGACTCTTTATTATTATACGAAGTTAACTCAGATAGGTAGGTCTCCAGGAAAGAAACATAGACTTACTAACTCGTCTAAATGTCCTCTACCCAATATCCTTGGGGAAAATGTCTCTTTCCCAGCGAGAGTTGACTAAAGGAAATACAATCACTGGTGAACACTCATCCAACATCCTTCGTACTTTTCCTCGGCCCTCCTGCACCCCTCGCTGCAGTCCCCAAGGCTGTGCCCAACGAGCCCGGTCCCCAGGAAAAAGAATTCCAATTTGCGGACTCTAATCCACACAAGCTATTCAAACAGACATCCCGCGGAGAGAGGATCTGAGAGGAATCCTTTCTATGGAAAGCTTTGAGCGACGGCTTCAGATCGATTACTTACTTTAATGGAGCTGCCGTGTCCACGCAGAGAAGGATCTCTAATCCGCTCCCCCGGCCCTGCCCTCGCACGAAAAGGGTTCCCACAGCACGTATTCTTTCATCCCCTCCTGTCGGTGGCGACATGTCCCATCCGCTCTGATCTCGATGCTGGGAGACGCGCTGCGTGGAAAGCGGGCCGTTTCCGCTTCAGCGATTGGGCCAATCTCTGCAAGCGTGCGTGGAGGCACCGCGAGCAGATTAAGGATACAAGGGACGACCAATTATATTTTGGTATTCCACAATATAGTCCGATACTTCACCTTAAACTATCTTCATTTCACGACCGCATTCTGACACCCGCACTCAGTATCAAAAATCAATACCAACGAAGTTATGGTTATATAATTACTAAAAACCCTTGTAACGGCCGCCGACCAAATTGTGTTCGACGCATAACTGTGATACGAAGAAGCTGAAAATTGGATCATCTATGTACTCACTTCATGTGTTTGCAGAAATGCACTGTTTTCGGTACATACCTTCCAATTACTATTCCTCTAATCGCCCATAATTATTTAATTTATTATACACTTATTTTAATACTTTATATCAGAGAAATCTTTGAAAATATCAATACTGAATATTAAGTCTGTATCGCAATATTATTCACATGACGGCATGCATTTTAAAATGAAGTGTACGATAGATCAGAATTGGACAGAAAACCATTCATTAAACGATACATAGCGGAACGAAAAGAAGGAAATCATTTCTCATTTTATGTACCGAGGTATGAAGCGGTAGAAATAATCGAACCCAACTACTGCAAATACTGCAGCTAAATCATCTTCGTTTCTTAGACTCCATTTAAAAAAATACATGGAATAGAAATACACTGAGCAAAAATCTGAACATAACCATCGTAGCTCATTATAGCTATGTACACAAATTAAAAGACCTTAGGGTGTATCCCAAATTCTCTGAAATAACTTCCTTGATTCCATTCTGTCGTTTCTTACGATTAAGAGATAGTCAGCCCTGAAATGTCTCCAACGAGTTATTTCACTGAATATGAAATACTACATCGGCACGTGAGCAACAGCTTAATAAACTGGCTAGAAAAAATTATTCAATGAAACCTACTTCAAAATGCGACTGAAGTTTCCCTCTATCCTAACCGGCGGAAATTATTTTGGCGTATGCTATGAGGTATTTGGAAAAAATATGTCTTGTTAAACGAAATAATGAGACTACTGGCACATGTAATAATGAAGTCCTCCCGCAAGCACGGCGTGCAAGACTCGCACCTCTTAACTTAGAAGTAGCAAATCCCGTGTGTACGCAATGCTTATTTTCGAGTGCGAGAAAGTTAAGGAGTGATTTGAATTGTGAAATTGATTCGTGTATGAACAGCAGCCGGAACATATCCGTTCATCTAATCATCCAATGGGTTCTGCAAGTATTCGAAAGTAATGAATACAAATTACCCAAAGCCGTACTCTTCCTTTTGTAGTTAATCTGTCCGAGACCAGCTTCTCCCAAGAAGAGTTACTTTTACTTAACCGGGGCCTGAATTTTAGTGTTAAGCCTCCAAAACCACCCTTGAATGATCTCATTGCACAAATAGAATCTTCTATTAAATATCTAGATATGGGAACCAAGAATCAAATCCGGAGTTGCTGTGCTAACAAAATCAGATCAAACCTCACGCAAGGCCCCAGAAACAGTAAACACCATCCGAGAAACTTTTTTCCTCTCATTCGTTCACTACGCAACAAAAACTGCTTCTACTTAAAATCGGACAAAGGAAACTCCTGTGTGATCCTTGACAAACATATCTATCTTCAAAAAATGCAATCTCTCATTGACAACGGACCCTATACCAAAATCTTAGGAAACCCCCTTAACAAAATGATCACAGGCTATAAGTCGGCATTAACTAACTGCAAGCACCTAATCGACAAAAAACTTAAATATAGACTTAATGTTCCGAACCCACAATCTCCCTCGCCTATACGGACTCCCAAAAATTCATAAGAAAGACTGCCCCATGCGTCCCATTGTGTCCGCCATCAATGCTCCCACACACGAAATATCGAAATGGCTTACGGAAGAATTCTCTCAAATAGGGTTTCAAAGTTCATCCAATATCAGAAACACCTTGGATTTCATAGAAAAAATTAAAAACATCACCCTTACAGACCATGAAATTCTCGTGTCCTTTGATGTTGAGTCACTCTTTCCAAGTGTTCCAATCCCGGTTACCATAACCTTGTTGGAGAATTGGCTCCAGTCCAAGAACATCCCCCCGGAAAAAATCAGAGAATACATCCTCCTAACCAATCTTGTTATGAGTAACAACTTTTTCTCCTTCAACAAGTCCTGTTACAAACAGGACTTCGGCACCACAATGGGAAATTCTCTTTCTCCATTTCTAGCGAACCTATTTATGTCCGGCTTTGAAGAGCAATGTAAAGAAAAATTCACATATTTCCCAAAAGTTTGGTTCAGATATGTCGATGACATATTCGCAGTCTTCGACAGTAACGCATCCTCTATAGAAGCATTCCAACAACAACTCAACAATCAATACCCCTCAATCAAGTTCACAGTCGAATCTGAAACAGATAGGTCCCTCCCATTTCTTGATCTTAAAATAACCAGAACCCCTTCCAATCACCTCTCATTCAACATCTACAGGAAAGAAACCCACACCAACAATTACATACACGAATCTTCGTTCGATCATACAACACACAAATTCGCCGCCTTCCACTCCCTAGTACATAGGCTCCTCAACGTACCTCTGTCCAAAGCGAATTTCCAAACAGAATTAAAACACATAAAACACACTGCTGTCGTGAACGGCTTCTCTGAACAGCTCATTGATAACATCTTAAAAAAACACAGGAACAAAAAACATCTCCAAAATAACACTAAACTGAATAAACTAGATGACAAGAAATTCGTCAAACTACCTCACCACCTACAACTAACAAAAGGCCTACCTGCTATCTTCAAAAAAATTAAATACACACCCACATTTGTCAGTCAAACCAAACTGAAACACCTTTTCAAAAATCCTAAACATCCTATTGAGACCCTAGACAAATCCGGAATCTACCAAATCTCCTGCCCACATTATGATCTTTCTTATATCGGACAAACACGCAGAAACATTCGCACACGCTTCAAAGAACACACTGCTTGTTACAGGCTGGGAAACATTAACAAATCGTCAGTCGCCCAACACATGCACGATAACTCACACAACATCACAATTGAAGACCTACAGCTAATAAAACATGTGCCCAATCATTTACTCGACTGTTATGAAAGTCTCTACATACAAAAATCGGAAGGAAAACTCATAAACAGTGACAACGGTCCGATATCTTCGTCTCTTTTTTCCCTTTCATTTCCTGAGTCATGACCTCCCCTTCACCTACGGTCATAAACGGCCCAGTCTAACCCACTCAATTTCCCCCCCAACCCCCGCCCCGAGCCTCAAATCACCCATACATTGTATCTAACCTTGCACCCATACATTGTATCCCCCTTCCCATTCTTTCCCAATTATTTCACCAACCCTTCCCCTCCCTCTCTCCTCCCCGGTTTCCCCCCCCCTACTCATCGTTACTTATATCTCGGCTCCGACGATTTTTCATTATTCTTCTCTGAAGAGGCCTGCTTGGCAGGCGAAACACCTGGGTTCTCCCAAGAGTACGGCTTTGGGTAATTTGTATTCATTGCATTCATTCGGCCGTAGTACGTTCCCTTTTGCTTTATCCGAAAGTAACTTTCTCATGTCTTTTATGACTATTATTTATTATTTCAATGTTATTTTAATGCTAAAAATATGGTCGATTAATTAAATCAACACGATTAATCCTATTAAATTACGAACAGAAATCACACACATTCAATAAGTGTTATTGGTGAGCAAAAAGTAGAGAATAACAAGTAATTTCAAAGAGTAAATTAGAATTTCAGAACTTGATTTTTTTTACCTAACACTAATTTCTAAATTCTTGTGAGAGCCTTTTGATTATTCTTCTGTTGACTGATGGAGATACACACGAGGTCTTTGATTACGTCTGATCCGTTAAAAACGAAAGTTAACGGTTACCACTTCACCAAAATACCGGGAATCCTCGGAACCGTTCCGTAAAATTTCAAAAGGATATAATTTAAATGAAGGGAATAGCATTTCAATCGACCATAAGGTTGTAGTATCTACCTCCCAAAATTTAGTTTCCTCTTCAATCTACACATTTTCATATTTTCACTTCTTTTACTTAATTGTTTGTGATACCCCTTATTACGGGCGCACATTATTTCTGAAAGAAAGTTTATCTACAACTGAGCTCATATCTCATCAACTTCAAGTCTCCCATACATCCAACTGACGTTCCGGCTCTTCGGACCTCAGGTCGCGTACCTAGACACGTTGTCTCACTGCGGGGAACAATTGAAGCGAAGTTCGCCGCTTAAATGCCATAACAGATCTTCAGCTAAATCTACATAACACCCTGCAAGCCGCCGCAAGGGCGTGAGGCGGGGGTTGTTAAGTCACCAGCCATGCATGCACAATCTCAATCATGTAACCTCTACGCAAATATTGGTTTGATCATGCACTCGAATATTGTGAATCAGACGAAATAAAGTACTTACAGGCAACAATATTCAATTACAGGACACGTATATTTAAATCATGTAGTAGAACTGCTAACAAGATGGGTGTATTAAATAAAAAAATTACATGAAGGAAAGAATACATGAAGTATTGGACAAAATAGATAAAATGCCAATTATATTTATCTCCTGCGCGATTGCTGTCATGTCTATTTCATCTTTGATGGCACGAGGAAAAAATACGTTTGAAATCTATCCGTTCTACTATCTATCTCCCTTATTTTACGTACGTGATCTGATCTACCAGAGTAAGTCGGGGCCTGCAATACGTCTTTAACTTCCTCAGATAAGTGACCTGCCTCAAATTTACGACACGATTGCGAAATATATCGTTTAGCAAAATGCCTGACCGTACATGTTGAGAAAAAAAATATATTGCCAAATGAAATTATGGATTTTACAATATAATTCGTTTCCAAACATTATGTTTGACCGAATGAATAACACAAACCTTATTCAATAACATAAACACAGTATTCAACCCGAAGGTCGGTTGTGTAGGTGATGGTAGAGTTCACCCTGTACTAAGCCCGACGACGTGTGAAATGCACACATCAGGGTAGGTGGGGCAATTCCTTTCCCTGTGTCGGTTATGGTTTCCCCGGAAGATCTGGTACCCGAAAAAAATCACATAGCTGCCCAGAGTACCTTGGCCGGGAATCGAACCCGGGACCCTCCGGTCAGTAGTGCAACCCTCTAGCCCCTGGACTACCGCGACACAAGACCCAATGAACACTTATTATTAAATACTGTCTAATTATTAATTACTAAATTACTAATTATTAAATACTAATATTGACGATCATTAAAAATAAGTCCAAATAATTCGTAGGACTTATCACAATTAACAAACATTACAAGCACAGAAATCACAAAATGAAATCGCCTTTCCTTTATCAATCTACCACGAACTTAAACACAATCGCAGTTGCATTGGACAATACAGGGTGGGTGGTGCGCTAAAATAACGCTTTTTACCATTAAGGTACGTAAAGTAATCAAATATGGAACTAGCCACCATTTCATCTTCACTCAACAGAAAATTGGGTACTCAGATTGGCGCGGTGAGGATGCAAAATCGATCAATTAATTCGATTATTGTGACCGTGTGTTAATTTACTGAGCATGCTTCCTGGAGGTGCGGGTGATAACAAGTGAACCGGATTGGGCTGAATAGCAGGCGGGGAGTGGGAGGGGGCTGGAGGGCTTGGGATGAGGGGGCGGAGTGGGGGCGGGGGGAATGGGTGGGCAGAGGAGGGGAGCCGAGGGGCGGGATATCACGGCCGCTCGCAAACTTAGATCAAGACGCGAATGCGCTTCGCATTATTTCCCCTCTGATTAGTTACATCGCTTTCGAGAAGTTGGTCTCCCCGGCGCAGCATTCAGTGGAATACTCCCTACTTGTACGCCGATCAATAAACGGTAAACGAAGGCGTGTTCCCATTGCCTATCGCCGCTGGATCGTGCCACCAAATAAATTAGTCCCGTGTACCCAAATCAAATAAATATGGATGAAACTAACCCTTTGCAAAAAAATACTCGCACATTTGCTTTCACATAAGCAATCGTAAAGGTTTTCCACCACGATCATGGATTGCATGATTAATTAAAATAGTTAAACAATAATTGCATATCATTACAGCTATTACAACAATTAACTTGCAGGCGGCCTTTGACATGGAAGATTAGAGAACTCAACTATAAATCTACCTCCCCCCTCCCTCAACTATAATTTTTTCCTCCCTCAACGCTTTCACCTCCTTCCTTAAACGCCAGATAGTAATTTAGCTCTCCCTGGTTGCATATAGTATGTGCTCTCCTGCCTTCTTATATCTGTTCTTCAAATTAATTGTTAACTTTTCATTATTGTTTATTGCTTTTACCCGTTCTTTTTCTTAGTGTATATTATATGTATTGTCTGTCAGCCAAGCCTTTGTGCCGTTTTTGGCGGCTTTGTTAAATAAATAAACTAAGCATCGCAGCGTGTGAAATTCATAAATCCAGATCAAAGGGACCACTTCCTCCCTCCACACGACCCTCGGGTTTCTCATAAAGAAGTAGTTGTCAGAAATTGCAGCGCCTTGGTATTAGATTGGTTTTTGGGTCAAATCAACTGGACTTCAAACCTCCTGGTTATTTGCCGAGCCTCTCACGAGTCTTTATTTTTTCAAGAGATATTATTTTGATTGATTAAACCACAGACACGAAGATCTGAACTGATTGATGCTGAACTCGCCTTCTCAGCACTGTAATAAAAGCCTTGGAAAACATATTTTTATCATTCGAGTACTAATCGTAAATTCGAAAAATCTCCTCTCGTCATGTTTCACGCCCCAAATTGCCTGACAACTTGGGGTAATACCTCTGATGAAGGATTCCTGATGCATTCACTTGTTAATGGTTCGAAAATGCAAAGGAAAGGACAGAGAAAACAAATATAAATACGTATATTAAATATTCTATGTCACAACTGTCATAGTACTGTGCTCGAATGCTTTCAAATATGAGTGTACAATTACAAATAAATGTAAAGTGGAATTCTTCGTTCACGACCGCTGTGGATGATAATACTGACGTAAAGGATTAATAAATGCATTACAGAGAATTGACATTTGACCAGTGGGTACTCCTCCTCTGGGTAATATAACATTCATCAACCTAAAAGAGAAATTCTCGTTAAAGCAATTGTTTGGACGGATCTGGAATATCATCAATCAAAGTAATGAAAATGCATGGAATGGAAGGCATAAAAACCTCGCCTGCAGCTGCACACCGAGCGCATCTCGTCGCAAGGGTCGCGTGTTCGTGCCCGCTGCTGACGTGACGGACATTCACATTGAATGAGTCCAATTCAGATTGAATCTTCATGGACCTCACTCGAGAACTCAGATTTGCCGGAGACTCCATTTCTTGCATCGTTCGCGATCATTTCACGCGTGACAAGCCATTCGGTGAGCGCTTCCCTTCTTCAAATGGGAGGACGCCCTCCATTGGTCGATGCATCTTCTATTGAGCCTGCAGCGTAAATATAAAATAGTATGACACTATTCATGCTGAAAATGGAATTTTAGAACTTGTTGCTTCTTTCGTTGCCTGTTGTTTCTCGAATAACGTTTTCCACTTTTTGCTTACAGGTTATTTGTTTGCTTGGAAACTTGGGTCACTCGCGTCACTAGACCACGAGGCGCGTCATTTAAGCATTTAAGATCGCGTTCCCGCTCACAATTGGTCAAGTTGACTTCGTCCTTAAAGGACCGACCTGGCCAGTCTTTCGCCTACCTAAAGCTGTTACGACTCAGAGCGAATGGAGCTGTTCCCACGCATGTGCTCATCACCTATTTAGTTGCGCTTACAAGTTCTCTCACCGAATCGGCCTTGAAAGTAAGTAACCCGTCGCAAGGACGGGTGGCAGGGGATGTCGGGCCAGTATCCATACTACTACTTCTTCTCCACTATTTCTACGAACACATGAAGCCACATGGCACATAAGGAAATCCATTAAAATGAACGGGAAAGACGAATGCTTGAATATATCCGTTTCGCAGTCTACTACCTTGAACAAAAAGTTCCCGGAATAACCACCGTGTGGCCCTCCCATCGTTCCGATTTGAGTTTGTTTTTTTGTTAAATTGGTACATCTGTTGTTGATATTCCCTTTAAATCTTAGTGTCATAACTTGACATTTGCAAAAGTTACGTAGCCAAGAGTACATCTATCTCTGTGTGTGTTGGCGATTTCTTACAATTGCAGAAATGGATTTAAATTTGCAACAACGAACTTGTATTAAATTTTGCGTAAAAAACGGATTTAGTGGCGCACGGACGTTGGAAATGTTGGAAAAGTGTTTCGGCAACGATTCTCTTAAAAAACGGTCGTTTACCAGTGGCACGGGTGGTTCAGAAGTGGTCGTGAGTCAATCAAAGATGATGAACGCAGTGGCAGACCATCGCATCGAAAGTCGGTGAAAAAATTGATAAAGTAAAAAAAATGTTGGTCAATAACCGCAAATTAACCATCAGAGAAATAGCGGAGGACTTGAACATTGCCTATGGATCCGCCCAAGACATTGTGGTTAATGATTTGGGTTTCCGTCGTGTAGCAGCAAAGTTGGTGCCAAAAGACCTCAATTTCATGCAAAAAAGAGACCGTGTTGACGTCGCAAAAGACATGATTTGCGAGGCTGAATCCGATCCCACATTCATCAAAAGGATCATTACTGAAGACGAGACGTGGGTTTATGAGTACGACACGCAATCCAGACATCAGGCAAGTGAATGGCGTTCACCAAATGAGCCGAGACCAAAAAAACCACGTCGTTTTCAGTCAAAAAAGAAGGCAATGCTGACGGTTTTCATGGATTACAACGGTGTTGTAATCATGAATTTTTTCCAGAAGGCCAGACAGTAAACAAAGAGTATTATTTGGGCGTTATGAGACGTTTGCGTGAAGCAATTCGCCGAAAGAGACCAGAAATCGTCGCACAGTGCGTCGAGACCGTCGCACAGTGCTATCATTATTCGTAATTTTTTGACGAAAAATGCAACAAATACCATCCAACAGCCACCGAATTCACCTGATTTGGCTCCCTGTGACTTCTTTCTGTTCAATCGAGTTAAAAAACCATTACGGGGAACGCGTTTTAGCAGCCGAGAGGAAGTAATGGAAAAATCGCAGGAAGCACTGATGGACATACCGAAAACCGAATATAAAAAATGTTTCGAGGATTGGATCAAGCGCTGGCATAAGTGTGTTGCAGTCGATGGGGATTACTTTGAATGGGACAATATAGATTTAGATGAATAAACTTGTATTTTTAATTTTCTGAATAAATTCCGGGAACTTTTTGATCAAGGTAGTATATCTCTTATTTGGTGACCAGTCCTGGCGATTTTACTGGGGGGATAAACTATATCGCCCACGTCGGATATCAAACCAAACGATCGATATCTTTGAAGTTTGCAAGTTTCCGATATTTCTTTGCCCCACGTCTTCACATATCTAGGATTACCGTTCCAGACCTTGCAGCAGATGTCAGACGGTTTATTGATAATGTACTTTCACGAATCCGACTGGCCCTTCTCTATACTTTGTTCAATTCTGTAATGGATTCACAAAAATGATTCGCTTGCACTTTTCCCGTCTCATAAGGCTCACCACTAATCGCGAGCTCCTGTTTCCTCCTCGTTCGCCAAAGTTTTTCGAGAAAAAGAAATTCGCCCTTGGGCGTAGTTTGGCGGTGATATTGCTCTCACCCACGCTGAAACCACGCTTCGGACGGCTAGCGTGATTCCACCTGGAACCGAAGCGAAAACGACAGGAGTTACGCCGAGGTTGAGGAGGTAGGGGGGTTTATTTGGGGACGTGTGGGCACGGCAAGGGTGGGGGAGGGGGGAGTAAAAGGGGGGGCGGGGTGAGAGCAGGCCAGGATTGGAGCCAGGGGCCGTGCAACATGTGTGCAGGGATGAAGCGCGGTGTCTCGGCGGGGTGGGGAGACCGCGGCCAGGGCGGCGGAGGCAGGAGACGGAACGACCCCCTCCCCGAAAGGAGGGGCCGCGTTGCAAGACTGTGGGCACATGTCGCGTGCTAATCTCCACCAGTAGGTTTGGCAGCGGCCATCCAAACTGAAGAAATACATGCAATCACGCGCTGAAGCGGTTTATGCCGATTGTCGCATCCATATTCTGCACCTCTGAACGCATATTGGCGCCGAAAATATACAAATGAAGGGCATTAGACAGCCTTGGTATAGTTCGACGAGGATTGTAAGTGGATTTAGATGCCAAGCAAAAGTTGACAAGGCACTATAATAAGTAGTAACATGTGGTAGATTTACGCGGACCCAGAGCAATTATTTTATGCCATCCTGGTCTCAATTGGAATATAATAAACCACTCTTCAGCTTCACGCCCTCGTCTTCCGGCGCGCCGAAAAATGGCTTTTACTTCCCTCTCGCCAACTCATCTGCTCAAATCTCTCCCCTTAGTCATAGTCTTGAACATTCCATATGCGCTCAATATCTAGAATGCCTATTATTTCCTAAACACAATATTAATTCTTGTCAAAACACAAAATTATTGAAACGAAATGAAATGATTGTGGCTTTCTTCTTGACTAACACAACGTGGAAAGGGAAATTTATTTGGACAATTTTCGGACGCTTAAAAAGCTTTCGTTAATCGAAAGACATATATTTTTTAAATAATTATGAAATGATCCCAGAATTCTATTTGAAACAGGTACATATTGTAGAGGATAGGGGAGACCAATTGTAATGTGATTGAAACTTTTAAGTTTTCTACATCTAAATCTACTTAATACCCAGCAATCCGCTGCAAGGGGGGTGTTAGGGCACCACCCGTAATTAAGAAATAAACCGCATGAAAAAGCCATAAATTAATACACTCCACAAACAAAACATAGTATATATTCATGCAAAAACCCTTACACCCCACACACATGTTTAACTTTTTTCAGACTTGTAAATTAAATGTTTTTAATATTTCTAAAGTGACTCCGGTTTCTTACTATTATGATTTCTGATTGTTCTGGGAAAGAATGAGCATTTGCATCTATCTGTATTGGAATCTCTCTCCCTTATTTAATCTATGTTTATGTTTATAAAGTTTTACTTTATGCCGTTCATAAATAATATTATCGACAATAGTGAGGTAACAAAAGTGTTTTATCTGGTGAATTACAAGACTCCGCTATTACGCTGGGTAGTTCCTACGCACAGCCCTTTCAATTTCATGGTCAAGAATTTCAAGACACTAATGAGTGTACGCAAAGCTGTGGAAAAGCAAAAGTTAGTCTGTTGGTGTTATTTATCCAGCATATTCTATCGCGAGGAAGAGTACTGCAAAAAGTTTCTGAATGCCTTAGTTGCCTGCGTTAATTTAAAGCCCTAAATGCGAACAGAATAAAAATAATAAGAAGCCTTCGGTTCCGTTCGATTCGACATATTCGCCTCCCTTTTTTCTCCTCTCTTACTGGAAATGTTTTGCCTCCAAGTCAAGCTAAAACTTTGAAATGCCATTTCTTCTTGAGAAAACTCTAACGCCCTTTCTTTTCAATGAGTTTCCCCAGTTGTCTACTCAAAAGAGGAACTTTAAATGGCTGCGAACAATGATGACTTAATGTACATCAGGACCTTTTCTTGAGAGGGTTGCTGGAAGAAGTGCAAATGAAGATGAAAAGGAAGATGCAAAGCGTTTTCATTCGCTATGGAACGCTGAAAATTTTTACAAAAGGGGGAAGACGTTAGGCAAGCGAGGAAGGGCTAGGATTAAGATAAGATTGCTAGACGGAATGAAGGTGGATCGAATGTATAGAGAATTGAAGAACAGTTTATTGTGGAGTGGGGTGTCAGGTTGTGTCTTGGTTTGCGAGGCTGAGGCGCATTCAGCGTGTCCATCCAAAACTTAAATCCCTTAAACGGCCGATTACCGGATTATAATAGCAATAATTGAAGAAAATGAAGTTAGGATACATTTTTCCTCTCTGACTAGAAAAAAGGTTTCTCACGATGCATCAACATAATGCCCCGCAAGCCGCAATGGCGTGTAGCGGGAGGTGTTGGGTCACCATCCGTAGAAAGGAACGAAACCACATGCAAAATCAACACATGCATGCAAAACTTTACCCACAGTGGCGTGTACATTCATACAAAGATCCTTTCATTCTACTGAAAAAACAATCAATATCCAATACTAGAATCGATTCCTTCCAAGTTCCTTCATGGAGACATTGTTTGTCTGCAATCTCCGAAGCGAGGCCATTTCATCGTGTGCGTGCTGATGAAGTCGGGAGTAATTTGATCCCTTAACCATCCTTCACTTTCATCTTTGCGATGCATGGTTCTCCTGCGGGAGATATCGGCCGACTACCAGAAGAGAAGCTGTCGGGATGGAAAGAGGAACAGCGAAAACCAGAGAAATTACCTATCATTGTAGACCTAGTAGGTTCAAAAAATTACAACAAAATATCTAATCGATAAAACGTGAGTCGATCGATATGGATTGTAAAAACGAGATTCTTGCAGAGGTTTGACTGTAAAGATTTTATATCAATCCGAAGAAGCAAAACATATTTCAAAATGAATATTAATGACAAAATTTCACCGTGGAATGAAATACAATACGAATTTCGATTAAAAAATCGGCATTCGTCAGTATTACAATAGTTTCACTGAACATGACGACTGTAATGAAAAACACTCTCCTCCCGAATCATCATCAAGTTCCAGCAATTCCATCTCAAAAGTTAATTCACCTGACTTCGGAGTGCTCGCGGGCTCCCCGCTGCGACGGCGAAGTCGGCTCGGCATTTTCCGGCGCCGAGGGAAGTCAAAGCAAAGTGGGCTAATCCCATTGGGAAGTGCTGTTGATTCCCGGAAATCGACTGAGATGCGGGGAGAGGCAGTTTGCAGGGGAAATGCGAGAATTGGAAGGGATTTTTCACTGCTAAGGCTGATAATATTATAAGCATGGAATCAGATCGAGTCGTGCCAGAGCAGAAAACTGCATTTGCACGATTTGCTCCATAGGTAATAATGACGTAATTTTCCAGCCACATCTGACTTTAAAATTAACGGGAAATTGTGATTTCGGGTAAAACGTGACAACTATTGGGACAATTGTCCGACGATCTATCTGCCAAGGCATTTCCTGGTCCAAAAAAAACTCCCACACACCGTTTTCCGTTTTATCCGGTTCACCCTCTCGTCAAGGTCGTCTTCAATTGCCTATCCAATCCAAAAAGCCAATTAGGGCCATTTATGAATCGTCCATAGCCTCCGTTTCCGACAAAGAAAAGGGCCGTGCCTTTATTTCGCATCCTCATTACATAACATTTCAAATTGCTTGCTCGACTTCATCTTGTTATACTTCGGGAAGGTGAGTTCCATCGTTGCAACATTAGTGATGCATTTTTGGAATAGGAGTAGTTCCATCCCGATTACCTACTGATGCACAAGGCTTGGCAACAACTTTTTCCTGACGTATGCGTGAAGTGCTGAATTCAGACCTTCGGTCTGAAGTGTCGGTCGGTAAGTGGTCGCAGATCGTATTGGCATGGAAATGATGACAATGCACACAATATCACTGAAAATGTAGCGATGGGAAAGATCTGCGCTAAACTCGTCCCGACGACCGGACGAACAAGAGCAGAGTCGAGTGATTGCTTGCGAAGACCTGTAACGACATTGCGACGATTCCCCAACCCCCTTACAGTCCCGACTTGGCACCATCAGACTATTTCCTATTCCCAAAAGTGAAATCCTTCCTCAAAGGACGCCACCATTAGTGCCGTCAAAGAAGCTTGCGAGCGTCGTCCCCCGAAGAACTTCCCGGAATCCGCCGACCAGGGAGCCTTGGGAGTCGTGGAATGGCCGCTGGCAAAAGTGTGTCGAAGCTTAAGGGATGTATTTTGAAGAATTTTGAGGCATTGTAGCAATGTCTGAAATAAATCTATTTTTCCGAAACTTTTCTCGACACTTTTTATACAAACCATGAACACTACTATAGATTTCGAAATAGAAAGTTTGGACTTGGGCGATACTCACAATCACGACCTCTGCTGGGTGAAACATATACTAGGAAAACGCGAAAAAGGTAACAGTACATTAGGGTTGATTAATAGAGTATATGGGAAGCGTGACGTGAAGGTTTTAGGGCACCGTTATATTTCGCTCTTTTGGCTTCATTTAGAGCATGCTGCAAGTATATGGGCTCCTCATGAAGTTTGATTGATTCCCTAATTCCTCATAGATCGTGCGCAGCGTAGCGGAGCTAGATTTGTAAAACGTTGTTATGATTAACCAGGTAGATTATAAAAATAATTAGAGAAACTAGGTTGGAAATCACTCGCGGAGCGAAGGTTAGATTACAGATTGTATGTGTATAAACATACATATTATCAAGATAAAATTAATTTTTGACTTTGCATGCCTGCCGTGTAATCATCCCCTGCCACACACCCTAGCGGTGGCTTGCAGAGCACCTTGTTGAAATAGAAAAAAAAGTATCTGCCGAAGGTAAATTAAGGCCATAAACACTGTTATTCTTCTTTCATTGTGATTCGAAATGTGACTCGCGCTCAACTGTCAAGCATACTATTACTAGGATAGTATAAATAGCATTCTCTCAAGGTCAAAAGTTTATATTTAAACGTATGCTAAGATATATACCCAAGAGGTTTCTCTATATTTACATACCGAACATATAATAAATGCATCAACTATTCATTTCAAATAATAACAATAATAACAACAAAAGTATTGCTAATAAAGGTCTATCGCACATATGTCACCTACAAAATATACTACTGAATGATACCCTTATATTTGTCTTCAATTAGAGACAGATCGCAGAATAGAGATCGCACGCGTATTTTTTGTGAGTCGGGTTTAATAGAGTGAGTCCAATCTACCACGATCCCGATTGAAAAGCACGATCCACTCTTTGTCAATTATATTTTACACTTCATTCAACTCCTTCTCCGCGTGTTAATTTTTCCCAAATTTCATTCACAATCGATTCCGATTTTTTTACGAAGAGCATAATAACACAGTACGAACAAAGCTGTCAACTGCTCGACAGAAAAACCGTTTAGGTTAATACGAGCATAAAAGCAGTGTATAACATCTACACAGGTGACGAATTTTTTTTCTATGTATTTGAGCCCAAAAAAAGTATCAATTTTCAACCAATCAAGCAACCAATCCTATGGGTCTTCAAAAACGAGCCAAATCCGACAAAGGTGATTCGTGCACGAAGCACATCGAAGAAAATGATCGCCTGTTTCTTCGGAATAACTGGGCATGTGGCAACCGTACCGTTAGAGCAACGTAGAACCGTGAATTCTGAATGGTACACGGGCATTTGTTTGCCACAAGTGTTTGGTGAAATACGGAAAAAGAAGTGGCAACGAATGATCATTCTCCATCATGACAATGCAATCTCTCACAGATCGGCTGAAACAACTACCTATTCGACTCGCCAAAACGTCGAATTGATGGGTCATTCTCCGTACAGCCCTGATTTACCACCAAATAACTTCTTTTTATTCCCGTTTATCAAGAAAAAATTGCGTGGCCAACGTTTGTCGGCGATTGAAGAAGTCGTTGATGCATTCAAAAA
The DNA here is from genome assembly GCA_037158775.1 of Hetaerina titia. Lineage (NCBI taxonomy): Eukaryota > Metazoa > Arthropoda > Insecta > Odonata > Calopterygidae > Hetaerina > Hetaerina titia. Next base: position 2,679,602 of record CM073779.1, read on the forward strand.
CTTTGTTTTGGAGGTACCTCAATCGGAGTGGAAAAAGTTCTACGAAAATTGGTTCGAGCGCATGCAAATCTGTATTGATTATCAGGGAGAATACTTCGAATAATAATAAAGCCATTTTCAACAATAAATTACTGTCTTTTCATTTTTAGGCTGAAAATATAAATAGCAAATCTCGTAGGAGGGGAGGTTAATGCACTGCGTGGCAGATTTTCGCATCACCCTGTCGCTTTTTGATAGTTTTAAGTTTCCAATACCCCGTGAATCCAGCACTCATACTCAGGGCTAATCTTCACTGTAAGATCGTCAATGAGTGCCTATATCAATCAAGTACTATATACCAAGAAAACCTATCTCTGCTTTCCGCCCTTGGCTACTGGCACAAAATGTTGCGATGATAATTTATCAAAGTTTCTCGGGTCGTGGCACAATTCAACCCATTGCCCATTTTGCGGAGGAGTCGAGGCGGGGATTGCGGAGTGAAAATTCGCGAATGCATTCCCAATGATGGAACACAAATTACTTAATTATGTCTCATTCGACTCAACCATCCATTTTCATCAATAATGTCGATTTTCAGTGGGTGTAAAAAGTTCACTGAGGTTATTCCATCTCGACCGTTTGTACGTGAGTGCGCATCATTGACAGAATTATTTTGAAAACATTAACATGTGTAGATCCCGCCTGAGGGACGTGAAAAGAGCTGCTCGTAGACGTGAACGCTGAGCAAGGGGTGGTTGAAGGTGAATAAGGATATGCGCCTCCCCTTTGATCAATTCCGTTCCAAAAATAAACGCACCCGAGGGAGCGTCTCCCCTTCTTCGGGGGAAACAATCCCGCCGCGGAAGCGCTTTCGGAAACTTGACGACGTAAGCTGCGTCTCCTCCTGCTTGGATGAGATGCGTGGGTTCCGAGCCGTGGAGAGGATGGCCGGGGGGGGCGGTAGAGGATGAATAGTCAGCTCCTGGGGAGAGTTAGGAGGGGGGAGGGTGCGCGGCGATTGGCGCGGCGGCATGCACGAGGTTTGCCCAATAAATACGCGAACTTAGCCCAAAAAAGTTTATTTTGCAAAATTTCCTCAACATCGATTTTGTCCCCTTCAAAGTACTTTGCATTCGTTGCTACGCACTTATTCCATCTTCTTTCCCACTGTTTAAAGCACCCTTAGAAGTCCTCGGCAGTTAGTCTTTTTAGTTTTCTCGTCGTTTCTTGCTTTATTGTGTCCAAATCTTCCCAGTAATGTGCCCTCATCATATTTTTACATTTTGGGAATAGGAAAAAGTCGCAGGGGGCGAAATCTGGCGAATAAGGAGGATGATCAAAGATAGTGATTGTTGTTCCGTGATTTCGTCAACTTCCATTTCTGACAAACATTCAAAATAAGGACAACAGAAACTAACATAACTGCCACCATACGCACAGCTCGACGATCCACCAAGTACAGACGGCTCATTGTGTCTCAGGCAAATATAATGCTGCTAGTGGGCAGTCCGCGTCAAGGCCGCCAGATTGCACCAGTTCGCACATTTATTTCACAAACAACGAATGAAAAGAAAATCTAGAACGACTGTATTCAAACGTTCCATACGACGGAATTATGTAACAATTATGCATTCAATTTCGCATGCAATAGCAATCTTATTGATTAAAAATAAATAAACATTGCTCTAATGCCATCAATTTTTTGGCCAAATAAATACACGTATATGAAAAATTTCCCCACACATCGGAACTGAATCTTCCAATATCTCAATCACCATAAATGAGAGCTGAGCAATGACCAGATCATGGCGCTAATGGAGGGTGTAACTTCCAGTCTATTTATTTCTGGAGGACCTCACAAGGTAATTGTCTCATATCACTTCCGCAAATATTGAATTTTGCTCAAAATATGCAGTTAGCCTTTAGGCCTGTGGGAAATATTTCAAAGTTTTGTGGAATGTCAATGTTATGTGGGGATTAGGATAGTAGGGTAGATGATAAAAAATTCCCCTCGTGGTTTAAACAGGATACCATACATGTCTTGGGTAACAAAAATCGCGCTTGGTATCTCCATAAGGTCGTCCCAAATGTGGAAACGCGCCGATCATTCGTTGATCTCCATCGATATTCCAAATTTCTCATTCGCCGTGACTATAAAAACTACGCGCAGACTGTCTCCTCCAATATTTCCTCTAGCCCCAAAAAATTCTGGTCCTTCATCAATCAGCGCCGTAATCGTCCTCAAGTTCCCGAAGCACTCTCCTATGGCACCAAAAATGCCGCGGGATCAGAGAGACCCAACCTCTTTCTAAAATTCTTTTCAGATTTCCTGCAGTCTACTTCTAACCTCAGTATCACCTCTGTCCATTCTCTCCTTCCTAAAATAAACGATTCCCTATCCCACTTACAGACAGATTCCCGGAAATTATTTCAATACCTATGCAAAATACCCCACCTCTCACCTGGCCCAGATGCTCTCAGCCCTAAATTTATTCGCAATTGCGCTTCTGCCCTCTCGCAGCCTTAGCCACCTTGTTTAATCGCTGTTTTTCCCTAAGAACCTTCCCTCCTCAGTGGAAATGAGCTAATATCATTCCGATACATAAAGCAGGTTCCAAAATTGATGTTACAAACTATCGCCCTATCTCATTGCTTCCAATCCTATCTTCCGTTTGTGAACGTATTATTCTCAACAGGATTTATTATTTCACCTCTCCCTTTTTATCTTCCCAGCAGCATGGTTTCCTTCCAGGCAGATTATGCCTGACAAATCTCGCTGTCTTTCAGCACCACGCTGTCATGGCAATAGACAAATCAAGTCAACTTGATGCCATCTGCTTTGACTTCTCCAAGGCTTTCGACGCCCTGCATCATCAACTCCTCCTTCATAAACTCAGCCAACAATTCGGCATTCATGGTATGTTCCTTAGCCTTCTCTCTAGCTTCCTCACCCACAGAACCCAGCGTGTGATACTCTCGGATGCTTCTTCCTCTTGGTCTCCTGTCACGTCTGGGGTTCCCCAGGACAGTATCCTTGGGCCATATCTTTTCAATTTATTCGTAAATGATCTTCCTTCCCCCCTCCTTTCCTCCCAGGTCCATACCCTTCTCCACGCAGAAGATTGCAAGATTTACAAGCAAATTAACAACACTGTACTGTACTGAACACACACTGGACTGTATTCACCTTCAACTTGCCTTACATAAACTTTCCCTATGGTGTGACACCTGGAGGCTTAAATTAAACCCTGGAAAATGCAACATCATGACTCTTGCTCTGAAGAAAAAAACCCTGACGTCCAACTACTCAAGTAACTCAACTCCCTTAAATAGAGTAACAACCATAAAAGACCTTGGCGTTTTAACGGACCATAAACTAAAATACTCCGGCCGCATACAAAATGTTAAAAATAAAGCAATGTCCCTATTAGGCCTTCTTTACCGCTTCACAGAAATTAAAGATCCAATTGCACTTCATTCTTACATCTCAAGTATTTTTTTCCACTCCTATCATATTGCTCCCCAATTGGGTCCACCTCATCCTCAAGTAATGCTAAGTCCCTCAATTGTATCTCTCATTTCTTTGTCAAAATAGTCAAACACCGAATCCCACATTTCCGCAATATGTCCACAAATGCCGTTCTGTCGTCCTTATCCATTTCTAGTCCCCAAAGCCGCAGAATTAAAGCTGATTTAAAACTCCTCCACAACACCCTAACTTCGGCTATTGATTGCCCTGAACTGCTCTCTCTCTTCAACCTCAGGGTACCAACTCGACCACCCGCACCCACTCTATATTCCATCTATCTATTCCTAGAATATCTCTCACCAAGCGCTCACCTTTATTTCGCCTCTCCTCCCTTCTAAATTCCTTCCCTCACACTGTCGATCCTTCTAATTTATTATGTAACAATTTCACCACCCAAGCTTCATCCCACCTTTCAACAAATTAAATTTTTCCCCGGTCCATGCTCCGTTCTCGTTGTTATTGTTATGCTGTTAAGCAAACGCATATGGTATACGATTAGCCTATAGCTTCCTATGAATTTAATTTTCACGCAATTAAAAAATTAATTCAAATTGAATTGATGTATTGAAATTCGAAAAAATATTTTGCAAATTCGAGGACAAAATCTAGGCACTGCTTTGATTATTTCGGGTTTGCTTGTCAAAATCTACAATCACTTCTAAGAAAGAACACAGGAGGCCGGGTCAATTGGAATTCCACGGAAAATGGAGGGAAATAATAAGAGGACGAAATGCGAGGAACTGCGGTCGTATGGAAGGCAAGTGTGATGCGGAAGAGAGTGCAGTCATCGTCCTCACCTCGGCCATCCTTGCGAAGTCAAATTAGCGGAGGAGAGGGCCGCAGGGAGTGGAGAGGGAGAATGATGCGCCGTGTGCGGGGGCGGAGAGGGAGGAGGGAAGGGACAGGGAGGGGGGAAGGGAAATGGCGGAGAGAAGGGAAGCTGAGGGCTCTCCGAAGGGATCGAAAATGCGAGGGTGGAGAAGAGGGGGGGAAGGAGTCATAGCCCGAGCCGTGGCTGTGCGGCCTGCTTCTTAGTTCGGCCCGTGCGACTGACATGAGAACTCAAATGCGTAGGCCACCTTTGGTCGATTCTCGAGGGTCTGGCGCAACCGGACCGCAAGCTAGATCCTTATTCTTGCGGATTCTGAATGAGTCACAGAGTTTTCATACATATACTAGGAAAACCGATGATTTTTCCATGTCCGATATGAAAACGTGGACGTTTACCATAACGCTATGACGCCAGAACGTGAAGTGGACGAAGAAAGTTGAAGTTTGACTCGGTGCGAAAACGTGGGAAAGAGAGACGTGCATAAACAAGCATTCAGCTAAGACGCCCTCGGAGCATCGGTCCGGCAAGTCGAAAGATTTGGTGTTCAAGTCCCGGTCAAGGAAATACTTTTGCGCTTGTGATCTACTCGATTCCGCTTTCCCCACCTCTCCTGTGTTCGTCCCTTATGTGTGTTTATATTCCTTTTCCAAATATATTATAAACATTATATATATATTTTTTTAATATATATTTATATTATATTTGGTGAAGCAGCTCAAACGGTGGCCAAACCAGGACTAACGGCCAGGAATGTTCTATTGTATATTTGGTGGGACTTCAACGGAATCATTTCTTACGAGTTGCTTCCGTATGGCCAAACACTAAATTCAGATTTCTACTGTCAACAACTGGGCCGTTTTAAGCCAGAGATTGACCAGGAACGGCCAGCGATGGCCAACAGAAGAGGTGTTGTGTTTCATCAGGACAACGCAAGGCCACACACGTCTGTGGTGTCTCGCTAAAAACTCCGGGAGATTGGTTGAGAGGTTTTAATGCATCCATCATATAGTCCGGACCTGGCACCAAGCAATTACCACCTTTTCCTCGCATTGCAAAACTTTCTGAGTGATAAGAAATTGCGACCAAGAGAAGATTGTGAAAATAGATTAATATAGTTTTTCGCCAATAAGGACCAAGACTTATATGAGAGAGGCGTTATGAAGCTACCTTTAAAATGGCAACAAATTATACAACAAAACGGTGCATATTTGACCCAAATCGGACAATCCGAAACAATTTCAATGGAGTTCTGAATTTCACGCAAAAATAATACATTTCTTTTTGCCCAGTATAATGCATTATCGCGGGTCGCGGTGGTCTAGTGGTAGAGCGTTGGACTACTGACCGGAGGGTCCCGGGTTCGATTCCCGGGCAAGGCACTCTGGGCACCTGCAGCTCCACCCAAGCTAGTTTTTTCTAGCTAGTACTAGATTTTTCGGGTACCAGATCTTCCTGGGAAACCATAACCGGCACAGGGAAAGGAACTGGCCCCCCTACCCTGATGTGTGAATATTCACATGCCGTTGGGCTTGGTACATGGGTGAGCTCTACCATCACCTACTAAAACAACCTTCGGGTTGATTACTGTGTTTATGGTTTAATGCATTACCGCCCGGTTGCTTCATATACGATGGTTCTCTGCCCCGATATATGGTTTCTGTTGGACACGGGAATGGGACCTGCCTCCCCAGAGTCCAATTCCCGCCGCAACGTTTACTTTCCCTCACCCCGAGAAACGACCTTCCATTCGTGCTACCTAGGGAGGGACAAGAGTCCTTATTTAGGGGATGGGAGGGTAGGTAGGTAGGTAGGTCTGCGATCGCCCAGCCACTTCCAGTATTCGGGCGAACTCGTGCAGCCTGCTGTCATGGCAAGATTTCAAATTCCCACTCTGGCGATATGGGTGCCAGGGGTCGCGTATTTGCCAGCATTGACAAGCCTGGCAACAGAAGACCTTTGCTGGCTCGTCCTAACTTACGTATTCACCTAAAAAAGCAAGGCTAACTTGCAATTTTATGACTAAAACTCCCGGGAATAATGAAAGAAATTAGCACCTGCTGCTTTCCTACTCTATCAAAAGTATGGGGATATTGGTGATCTTCCTAATCCAGTAACGTGGTCAGAATACGGAATTTAGTGCCTATATTGTAACAAAAATCGAAAACAGTGTATAAGAATCGCAAAGTGAAGCTTATATGATCAATACTCTTAAGCAACGGCGCACAAAATGCACCATCCGCTCCCTTAAATTATTAGAATTCCACGCACAAGATTATGTAGGCACTTAAGAGCTAAACGCTTTTAAAGATTAAAACATAGAATGAACATAGAACACTTATCACTACAGCTACAATACAGTAATAAATTGGTGGATACCAAGCGCATTATGTACGAACACAGCTCGAGGAAGTTCCAATTCCTTCCGCACAGGCTGGGTTACTTATTTATACTCTTATGACATGAATAGAAATAAGAATACAATAAAAATCTGAGAAAACCATAGGGGTGTAATTTCACGCAACTTTTCTCCACACTTATTAACGCCAAGCCCCTCAGAATTTGGTATGGTGCCCAATGATGCCCTGGGCCGCACGCTCCCTCATAAAATTTATTTCTGCACACAATGGTGTGATTTTATGCGGCATAAAAGCTATAAAAACTGGGCTTCAAAGGTTTCGGACCACAGAAACAAATCTAAAAGAGGTCCGAAAATCGAAAGAAATTTATTTCACGGCTAGATACCAGGTTCGAAGGGGCACGATTATCTCAACGTGTAATGAGCATTCAATAACCGGGTTTGGCCAGTTCTTTACAACATAGGGAAGTGTTTACTTCATGTAGCCCATATTTCAATTCCCTTTGCGTTCAGAGCAACAGCATGATTGATTATGTTGGAAATCAATGAAGGTCCTAAGAGGGAGGCGATTACGAGGGTTGTGATACGTATTTAACTCACTACGTTTTTATTCACACCATATTATTCTGTTTTAGATAAGCAATAGCTCAATACTAGATCTCCGAATACTATACTTGTTTTCAAAACTATAATTGACACATCCTCACACCGCATAGTTTAAGTATGAAGCATTAACAAGAGACATATTTTCATTGAACTCAAGACCGAAAACTTAAATTTTCGTCCTTAGGAGACAAGGTTCAACGTTGATAGGTTTGAATCCCTTAGTCCGATGTTCAAATATACCACAAATTCTCCATGGATACACTTCGAGAGAAAAGGTGTCGTCGGCCTTTGTCAAGTTTTTCTGTACCTTTAGTTCAGCGATCCGATGAGTAATTAATGGTGAAAAACGAGCATTGAAGTAATTTAATTAGATAACAATTCAATATTATATCCTGTATAACTGTTTTGTTGTTGTAATTCCCATGGTCCAGAACTCAATGCAAGACATTTTTCTTCATACCGACCCTGTCCTAAAATACACGCTCAGTTTCGCAGCACCCCTAAAGGCTTCTAGTGACTGAGTTGCGTGCTCGCTCCGCCTTGTGGCTCTCTTCCCGCAAGTCACCCTCGCACCTCCACCCCAACACGTCGCGTGGTCGGCAGCGTGCACCACAGCCAGCCATTCAAGAATTCTCGGATGCCGTATCTATGAAATGCCAAGCGCAAGCACACCAAACTTCTGATGGGACGTAAAAACCATTGAACCCTTTAAAGCATTTCACGAAGACTGGGCTGGAGGCTACGCAGCCTCCCCCACTCACTGAAAACCCACTTAAGCCCAAATCTCCACCACTTCTTACGGGACATAAACTCAAGTGATTAGCCTTTGACGACTAACGCTGTCTGACATAAATTTCGCAATTTCTTTTAATAATTTGATCGCGAGAATACATTATGAATTGGACATAAAGATAAGTAGTTTAACTTTGAAACAACTTAAACGATGAATCGAAAAAATTGATTGATATCTTTTGTTTCCCTGGCGTCCTTACTTTCTGGATGATAACGGCCAAAGTTAACCGAGATTCATTCTAATCCTCTTTTAGTTTCAACTAATATTTGCCGGCCCCGGTGGTGACGGGGTAACGTCCTCGTCGGCCAACCCAAGTTTTGCGGGTTCGATTCCCACCTGGGTGGGTTTTTACCCACCTAGGGTTTGGATGTACTTAATCGTGGCCAATGTTATCACTATTAACAGTCCGCTTTAAAAGGCCAAAAGGTCCTATTTCCGGACTAAGAAAAAATAAATGATAGAGCCGATTATACATGGGCGACAATGGTAGAAGGTACTTATAATTTATGAATACATTTTAAAATAAGATTTCCAACTCGTTCCTAGTGAAATCAACTCGCAGCTATGAAGACAGATTATCATATGTCATGTGGATGTCAGCAAGTCATCTACCCAAAGAACTACTTAAATTAGATAGCATTCACTCTCTCTGGCTGCACAACACGTAGATCGTGTGTTTTTCTGAAAGTCCGTGAACGTAATATTTGAACGAATGATGAGGTCTCAGGCGTGATGTGGTGGAAGCGTAACATATTAAAACCACAGGTATTGCAATTTTCCACTAGATATTTTATTTCGACACAACCAGTTTCGATGTTTTCACAGCATCATCAGGTGTCATCATCATCATCAGACACCTGATGATGATGTGAAAACATCGAAACCGGTTGTGTCGAAATAAAATATCAAGTGGAAAATTGCAATACCTGTGGTTTTAATATGTAATATTTGAAGACTGAAAGAGGGCTCTAATTACCCCAAACATCAAATATGGCAATCAAAAGGATGAAAATACTTCCACGTCAACATCTCTAATCGATGTACTGCAAGTCAATACGTACTTAGAATTAAATCTTTGAAATTGTACGATAATGACATTTGGGGGAAAGAAATAACGAGTCCACACCTCATACAATTCGAATATAATTACAGTCGAAATACAATATCCTGAACAAGCATGGTACATGGGCGTCATCCTTAAAAGAAACCTATCATGGCGAGAAGTTCGACCTTAGCAGTGTAAAGTGTGACTTTGCAATGCATCCATCATCTTGAACGCGCGGCTAACATTTTGGAACCAATGGGGGAGTTGATTTATGAGATAGAAAACGTGCAAAGAAAGTCTGCTAGGTTTTTGAAGACACGTTACGATAAAAAGGGAACTTAATGCGGTTACTAGAGGATCACTCACCAAAGACTCAGAGGCTTAGAAAAGTATTGGATACTTGATTTCATTAATGTCGTCGAGAAATCATTAAGGCTCCTCATTATTCCAGCCTATTGGACCATTCGGATAAGATAAGGGAGATAGACTGCAGCAACAATAGATTCAGGGACCTTTTCTTCCCTCGGACGATTTGCGATTACAAAAAAGCTACAATTAGAAAACAATTAGAAAAACTCAGTCCTATGAACCGAGTTGCGAACCGGTAACGTTGACCCCATTCATTTAGTTACTGAAATCTGTTGACCTAACACCCGCTGCCACACGCCTCCTGGGAGGCTTGCAGGTTACGGCGTAGGTGTGCGCAATCACTTTTATATCAAGCCAAACATAAAAAATAGTCAGATAAATTTTCAAGGCTTTTTCACAAGCACGCGTCCACCAGAATGGAATTTATGGATTCACACCTTTTGCAGTTTTTTTTCTCTCACGTCCCACTTCTTATATTTCCCGAAACGATAACCGTTCTATCATTCACAAAATGTATATACATTTACCCGAGATTTTTTTATACACATGTTGATGTATAACAGACCATGGTTGGCGGGTGCAATTTCTGTTCGTACGTACACTAGTGCGAAAATATCTAATTTTGAGATAATGTCAGAGAAATGAATACGTTGACGATGTTTTGACACTAATACGATTTATCTTCGAGTATGCGTCCAGGGTATGCTGGGAGAATTAGGTCGTGTGCCTCCTACTTCTGGAAGAGGGAAGGCAGGACTTAGAAATGTAGAAGGCACCCGAGTTTCCTTAAAATGCAAAGGGATTCATTATGGCGTCAAATAATATTGGGAGATTATAGGACAGCGATAAAACAAAAGGAAGAGACACCATCGCAGACAGATTCAAGTACTCGTTCATCCATCGCACGATACGCAATTACAACGAAATCAAACCAAGGAGTCAGCCAAAAATTTGAATTAACTTGGATACTAGAATTTGAATATTTCGTCAAATGTAACAGTTATTACATCATTTATATAGGTATGCATTCGCAGAAATATTTTTTGCATGAGCTAATATATATTCAAGTGCATTCATAAACTAATTCTGCACACAAGGTTGGTGCCAGGTGCGGCTTGCGGGGAGTTCTGCAGATGCAAATGAAACCTTGTACGAGAACACACCTTATATTCGAGAATAATATGTCCATTATTGTCATTCAGATACCATATTTAGCACTCACAATTGTAGCACTATGGTGGGTGCGGATCGAACGACCGATGACGCAAAAACATGCCGCCAATATGCAAACCGAGAAGGGTTTGGACCTATACTGCAGCTAGTTGAACGAAACGTATTAGTTGAGCGGTGCATTCCTGTGGTCAAATTGACGGTAGTGCTTTTAATAGATTCTGTCGGAGGGATTTGTTCCATTGTTTAGATAAATAAAGTGATTGCAGCAGGATGCATGCACGTGCATAGGAAGACGTGTGGAGTGAGACTTGCACAGAAGAAAATTCTCCAAGTGAGGTCAATAAACTTTTGAGTGGAAAGCGAACTATAGAAGCACTCTCCACATCACAATCCGGTGAGGTGGAAGGTAATTTTTGAAAATGGCATTCCTCCGTCAGACGCCGCATCATAGTTATGGCTCCCTGAGGGAGAAGAACATGAATGTGCGGCGTGCACACCTCCCCCTCGCTGGAGAGTATTTTTGCAATCCTAGACACGAGTCGTTCGGGTCCTCGCAGCCGCGCGTGCAAGCGAAGCGCACCCCTGAACTGAAGATGCGCATCCCTTCCCCGCCCTTCCCTTCTCGATGGAGGAAGTGAGGTGGCGGGCGGCGTCGGGGGCAGGGCAGTGCGAGGCCCCTGCGGGCGGGGGCGGGGGCGCGGGGCGGGGGGGAGAGGGGCAGGAAGCGGACCAGATGGGCGGAAGCTGCCGCCGTGAGGGTCGTGCGAGAGGGCGAGGGACGTGGATTGGAGACGGATGGGGGAGTGTCGGGTCCTTCGAAAGGGCCTCTGCGAGCAAGAGAGAGGACCCTCCGCCCGCTACCACCCACCCTCGGAAGGCCAAAAATAAAAGGGATCTGGGTTTTGAGAGATGTGAGGTCGAAGGATTAGGGTCGGGAGGATTTCCTGGTGGGCGTGGGGTTGCAGACGGCGGCGAGCACGTACAGTACCCCCGGGCGTAGGAACCACGCACGCCGCTCCGCCTGGCATGGACGACGCCTGGCAGGCCCACGTCCCCTCGGGAAGTGAGACTCCTATTTTTACTACTTACAGCCCGAGTTCGAATGATTTCTGGTTGAGAAGCAAAATGAACCTCTGTCCAACACCACCAAATATAATTTGCAAAAAAATCACGCCCCGAAAACTCATTTGTTTCTATCATTCAGTCCCCCAATCACTTGCAAAAAATGTCCCTCGTACACTATAGCGACGGCACCGACCCTTTAATTAATGGTCACGCCGTCTTTAATTTTTCTTTTCCCTTTTTGCAATCATGAAATGACTTCTTTTATAAACTCGTCCCACCTAATACAGAGTATTTGGCTAATAAACAAAAACAAGGTAGCACTCCAGAAAGTCACGTGCTTTAAGTTCACAGTTGGTAACCGAATTCAATTAGGTATTTATTTGACTAATTGGATGTTCAAGTCTGTGTTTCTTTTATTAGGGAAAAACGTTATTCGGTTGCCTTGGCTTAGCGCTTATTCAATTATGTGTATCGTATCTTAGTTGCTAGCATATATATATATATATATATATATATATATATATATATATATATATATATATATATATATATATATATATATATATTTGTTGTTATATATATATGTTTGTTAAACCATAAACACAGTAATCAACCCGAAGGTCGATTTAGTAGGTGATGGTAGAGCTCACCCATGTACCAAGCCCAACGGCATGTGAATATTCACACATCAGGGTAGGGGGGCCAGTTCCTTTCCCTGTGCCGGTTATGGTTTCCCAGGAAGATCTGGTACCCGAAAAATCAACTAGCTTGGGTGGAGCTGCTGGTGCCCAAAGTGCCTTGCCCGGGAATCGAACCCGGGACCCTCTGGTCAGCAGTCCAACGCTCTACCCACTAGACCACCGCGACCCACTATATATATATATATATATATATATATATATATATATATATATATATATATATATATATATATATATATATATATGCATGCGTGTAAGTTAAAAATGGGTTTCACATGAATATATACGTCTGTGTGTGTGTGTGCATTGGCATGTTTTGTTAGTTTTGCAAGTGGTTTTATTCCATTTCGATGGTGTCCTAACATCCGCACCACACGACCTTACGGCAGCCTGCGGGGTATTGTATAACTTTATGTAGGTATATGCAGTGATTATTTCACCCAACCTTGGTTATTTCCCTTCAACTTACTAAAAGCTCCTTTCTAATTCTTAGGTAAGCATATCACTTAGATACCGCAGTACATGCACCTGTAGTTATATAACCTACATTATTTTTATAGCAACTGAAAATTGAGAAAACTAAACTTTTATGTTGCATGCCTGGTGTTGATCCCCCCACTATCACATACCCTAAAGATGGCTTGCAGGGCACCATATAGATACAAAGAAAGGATTAATACGCCTCAGCTAGAGTCGGTCAAGTTTTTCACGTCCGACGGGGTGACATGGACGTTCATAAACATGGGTGATATACATCTACACAATACCCCATAAACCGCCACAGGGGCGTGTGGAGGCGTATAGTGTAAATGCAGAGTCGACGGTGTCAGGACTCCACCGGTAAAATAGAATAAAACCACAAGCAAAACTAACATAAGCATGCCAATTCTCAACCACACTGACAAATATATTCACGTAAAACCCATTTAACTTACATAAATGCATATATGTATATATATGCATTTATATATGCACCTGCAGCTCCTACCCCTACTCCGAGGGCACTGCCTAGAGTAAGACATCAGCGCTCGGGAAGGGAGGGAACCGTTATTTTAGGCAGTTCTAACGTCCGGCGTATAATGCATCCGCTGCGCCGCAGAGTTCAACAGGAGGGAGGCGTTGGATTCTTGTCGTCCTGGTGTATACCAGGCGGCGGGGTACCCCAGGCGACGAAGGCGATGAAGGCGGCCGTCAGTAATACAGGTTGCTCAAAGCTACGCATTGTGGCTCATGTGGGAACAAACGACGCCTCAGAACGTGGATCTGAAGAGATCCTGCGCTCCTTTAAGGAGATGCACTCGGAGGTGAAACGGGTTGAGGCAGAGTTGAAGGTTCCTCTTAAATTAAGTATTTGTAGTATTGTGCCACGTACTGACCGCGGAAGGCTCGTTTGGAGCCGAATAGAGGGTATAAACGAGAGATTGTTGGGATTCTGTCGGGAAATCGGAGCGGACTTCGTTGATCTGAGGCCTGTCCTCTCATCGTGTCGGGTACCCCTAAATCGGTCCGGGGTCCATTATACTGCCGTGGCATCACAGTGTGTAGCGCGTAGGTTACACGAACACGTTTCTAGGGTTTAGCATAGTTGGAAGGCAAGAGCGCAGGTCATATATTGGGATAAATAAAGTAGAATCCAGCGCTTTTTGTCACTTGAGATCAGGTTACGCCTCACAGATCCCAAAAATAACAGAACAAACACAACCTTGTTTTAATACAACATACAACCGACATGTAAAAGTAACCGACAACCCTGGCATTGACGTAGAAAGACATTTGACATGCACTTCTCCACAAACGTGTCGTAAATTACGGTCAGACACAAACAAGGGCGTGATTCAAGAGAAAAACAATCTAAATATACTTGTATTAAATTGCAGAAGCCTCAAAAATAAAATAGCGGATCTCGAGCACATAATCCAATGTCATTCGGCTGATATAATATTAGGCACAGAGAGTTGGCTTTGTAATGACATCAATGACCAAGAAATTTTCCCAATAAACTTTACAGTTTACCGACATGATAGATGTACAAGACCCGGAGGCGGAGTTTTCGTGGCTGTGAAAAGTAATCTTGAAAGCAGACAACTTGCATTTGAAAATAATAACATAGAAAGTGTTTGGTGCACCATACTGCGATCCAATCATCCCAACATTAATTTATGCTCTTTCTACAGACCCCCAGACTCAGATTTTCAAACACTTAATACCCTCAATGAACAAATAAATAGATTTACACGCAAAAATAATAAATGCATCAATATAATTGGTGGTGACTTCAACCTCCCTGGTATCGACTGGGATAGCAATAGCGTTAAATCTCGGACCCGTGATCGCGAATCTTGCAATTCCTTACTAAAATTGGTTCAAAGAAACTCGCTTCATCAAGCAGTACGCACTCCCACCCGTGGAAAGAACATATTGGACTTATTTCTTACGAACACACCGGAACGCATTAATAGTGTATCAACCGACGAGGGTATAAGTGACCATAAATCTGTTATTATCAACTTGAACGTAGAAATAAAAAAGAATGTCAAGCCAAAAAGAAAAATTTATAATTATCACAAAGCAGATTTTGAAACTTTTGCCAGCCATTTAAACTCTTCACTACACGATTTCAAAACGCGCTTAAGTCTTGCCACCGTGGAAGAAACTTGGACAAAGTTTGTCCAAATTATGCAAAAAGGAATAACAGATTTCATCCCTGTAAAATACGTTAAAGCAAATCGCGACCCAAGGTGGTACAACAAAGGCGTTAAAAAAGCCCTTCGAAAGCAAAGAATGTTACACTCTAGGGTAAAGAAAGCAGGTCTGAACTCATCACCCTTGGACAATAAACAGCTTTTGGACAAGTATAGATCCTCTAAAATTGAAACTAAAACACAATTACGTAGCGCTTTGCAAGATTTTAAACGTAAAGTACTCTGCGAGTATTTGAACACTGACCCCAAAGCTTTCTGGTCATATGTTAGGGAAATAAATGGGGGTCAACAAACCGTGGCTTGCTTAAGGGACTGCAACAATATCATTCATACTGACAGTGAAGCTAAAGCCAACATTCTAAACGAATTCTTCCAGAGCGTCTTCACGAACGATGTAGCTACCGCGTATCTCCAAGAAACAATATATACTGAACCCATGACAAAAATAACAGTGGACGAGCAAGGAATTGCCAAATTGCTCAAAGACATCAAACCAAACAAATCCCCGGGTCCCGAAAATATACCAGCTCGGGTGCTAAAACACTTAGCTCCTAACATCGCCCCGTATCTCGAATTTATATTTAACAAATCACTCACTGAGTGCAAAGTCCCTAAGAATTGGAAAACCGCGCAAATAACGCCTATTTTTAAAAGTGGTGACAGGGAGGACCCCAGCAATTACAGACCCATTTCTCTCACTTCAATAAGTTGCAAAATTTTAGAGCACATAATTGTCAGTTCCATAATGAGACATCTTGATAACATTAACTTTTTAAGTGACAATCAACACGGATTCAGAAAAACCCGCTCATGCGAGACCCAATTAGGATTGTTCACACATGACTTACTTTTATCGGGTGAAAGTGGTAGGCAAGTGGATGCGATCTTTTTAGACTTTCAAAAGGCATTTGATAAGGTTCCGCATGGTAAACTCATCCATAAATTAAAGGGCGCAGGTATACACAAGGGGGCAATAAATTGGGTTGAAGACTTCCTTTCAGACCGGGAACAGAGGGTAGTCCTTGACGGCGCTAGTTCTACCAGCGTAAGAGTCACCTCGGGGGTTCCTCAGGGAAGTGTTATCGGACCGTTACTATTCTTGATTTTTGTTAACGATCTGAACCGCAAAGTGAAAAGTAAGATAAGGATGTTCGCGGATGACACAGTGATTTATCGGGAGATATCTGGGGATGAGGATCGTTTAATTCTAGCACGTGATTTAAATAGCATTAATGAATGGTGTTCAAAATGGGGATTGCCTTTAAATCTTAATAAATGTTCGGTGGTAAATTTCTTTAAAAGATCCACGGGATTAGTTTACAAATTAGCTGGAGTTGACCTTGAAGTAGTTGATTCGGTGAAATACCTAGGTGTTACATTCACTAAAGACTTAACTTGGGGGACCCATATACGTAAAGTCTGCGGGCAAGCATATAAAAAATTAGGATTTATTAGACGCATTGTCGGTAGAAGTGACTCCAAGGTCAAGGAACGTTGTTATCACGCTCTTGTAAGGCCCCATTTAGAATATGCATGTAGCGTATGGGATCCGTGTGAAAAAGGCCTCATTCGGGAAATTGAGAAGGTCCAACGCCGGGCAGCTCGTTTCGTGGAAAACTGTTACGATAAAACGAAAAGCGTCACTGAAATGCTTATGGAGTTGGGATGGGAATCATTGGAAGAAAGACGACTCAATGCTAGGTTAAACTTACTAAATAAATTCGGATCCGCATGTTTCAGCACCGAGGTCTCGAAAATTATTCGCTCTCCAACATATATAGGTCGCTTGGATCATGTGTACAAAATTCGGGAAATAGATGCCAGGACTAGCAGACTCAAGGACTCCTTCTTCCCACGGACAATACGGGATAACAACTCTAGGGTTACACTCGGAGATAACAAAAATGCCACTTGCCACCCTCCGCGTCTAGGTAACAATTAGTTGAACTCAATTGCATGCACTTTCACTAGCCTCCTGTGTGTTGTGTCAGAACCCTTCCCGCATGCCCGAGCGTCTTTACGAACTTCATGCTCCACCCTTCCATCCCTTGTCCCTCTCCGCGGGTGTGCCCTCCTCCCACCTGCAGCGTTGGGCCAGATTCCTCACCTTGGGTGGGAGAGAGTTTTGTATGGAACGCTCTTGTGGTGGTGGTGTTTCGCCTGGCTACTTGCTATAAACTAGCTGGCACGTTCGTGATAGGTTTCTTGCTGCATCCTAGGGTGGAATTATTTGTTGTAGGTAAGCGTATGTACTTGCATGCTTTTGGAGTGAGGATAGGTAGATGTGTGGTTGCATGCGCGTCGAATGATGGGGTGTTGCAATGAATGTGTGCACTGTTGTGGATTGGGGTTTGCATGTGTGTGTTGGTTTTGAATGCGGTGTTTCTTTTTTCCTTTTTCTTTTTTCCTTTTTTTGGGTGGTGGCCTAACACCCCCCGCCACACGCCCTTGCGGCGGCTTGCGGGGTATTATGTAGATGTAGATGTAGATGTATATATATATACACTAGCAACTAACATACGCATGCACCTACGATTATACTAGATGATTACGCAGTGTTCAATCTTGTCTTGCCTGAATTCGAATGTCTTCACTGATTCTATTGTTACTTCGATTTCATATACTCATCATTCCTGTTTGTCCGAGGAAAGAACGCATATTTGCATCTATCTGTACTAAAGAATGACTCCCTTACCTTTTTTGCCTTTCCCTTTGTGTCTAGTTAAACTCGTCTGTTCAGAACCGTGTTGAAAGTCTAAGCCCCGCTTGTTCTCGACGTATCTCAAGCAGCTCCCAGCTTAATTCCTCTGAAAGACCTAGTACACTCGTCCTCTCGTTGTAACTATTTTTTATGAATTTGGCGGAATTTCTCTGAAATTTATCTAATTATTTCATCAAGGCTCTCTCCCAAGGATTCATATTACTTCAGGCGTATTCCAAACGTGGCCTAACTAAATCGAAATAACACCTCTCTTTAAGTATCGTATTGCATTTCCCACCACCCGTTTAATGAAGATGAGTTTATTAAAGGTGGATCCGCATATTCCCCTGATATAAGAGTCGTATGCCCCCCATAAGAGGAGAGGTGTTAGGACTACCCCCAAAAATATAATAATATAATGTTTAACTTGATCTGTCGAAGTGAACTCGAAACCCTCAATTTCATAATTTATGTCCTGCCCATCATTTCTTTGCTCCAACATTTCAAAACTGCGCAGTTACTAATGATCAGTCCCATTGTCCAATACTTGCACCAATCCGATTTTGTGTCTAAATCTCTTGAGAGCAGCCTGATGGGGTCCTTATTTATCTGTATAAAACCATACCGTCTGCAAATAATGTAAGTTTGCTACTAAACTATTAGCTTAATTTATTAATGTATATTAAGAATAGTAGCGGCCCTAGTACACCTCCCAGGGGGACTCCCGAAGTGACAGCTACCTCTACTGACCACAACCCATCGATGAACATTATTTGTTTGCGACATGACAAGAAGTCGCTAATCAATTTCATCATTTTTTCATTTGCAGCAAAGCATTTAAGTTTGTGCAACGGTATATTGTGCGGGCGGGACGTTATCGAAGGCTTTCCTGGAATCCAAAAACACTACATCCACTTCTGTATTTTTTTTCCTCAGGATCTAAGGAAATCGTGAATGTAAAGAACCAACAGTGCTTCGCAAGATCTACTTTGCCTAAGTCCGGGTTCGTTGTGGCTTAGTATCTTCCTAATAACGAGATATCTCAAAACGTTACTAACAATAATGTGTTATAATGTTTTACATGAAATTGATGTTGAAGATATGTGCCAGAAATTGGTGGGATTCTCACCATCACCACCTTTATGGATTGGAGGTATGAGGGTCCAGTCGCGAGATACTGAGCCTTCTTCTATCAATAAAATACTCGCTAATACCTGGACATTATCTCCAGTTGTTTCCTTCAATATTCTTGCAGGTATTTCTCCCGGATATGATGTTCTAATACCACGGAGTTGATGTTCTATTCCTTTCATTGACAATGTTATCTCGCTGCGACATGTGTTCCTCGGGTAGCTCGTTTGGCACGTTTGTGTCTTTGTAGCAGACACTCTGGAAAAACTTTTTAAAATATCTGCCTTTTTCAGGCGGTCCGTAAGAAGTTCACTGTTTTCTCCGTTAAAAGGATGTGCAGTTGAACCTTTGTCTTGTATTACTCTAACGGATGAACCGAATGGCTTTGGATTTCCTCAAGATAATCGCATATAAATTTTAGTTTTGACGGTGTACGGGGCCTTGCGCATTATGTTTTTTTTTTACCACGACATTCCTTTGGTTTCTATTTACATGTACTCAAAAAAACTACATCACTACTATTTAAGCTATATTGAAAATCTGACTGCAGCCTTCTTCGTTGTCTTAACACCGCTCTGACTTCTCCGTTGTACCATCTTGTTCACCATGCTCCTGGCTGTTGCATTGAAATTTTAAAGGAATGTGCGTCTTAATTCCTTCACGTTCAACAACGAAGTACTCCCAAATGCTGAAGAAGGCGTTTCCCTTCCGAGACGTTTAGAAATATTTCCAAGAGCTCTTTATATTGGCAGTCTGCGTATTTATCTTGAATTCTGGTAATTCAATTTTTAAATTTTCTCGTAATATGCTTAAGTTTGCCTCATTGAATAAGTATATGTTACACTTTTCCATTTTTACTTTCGCGAATTCAGTTTTTATATCTACAAGAATAGGTTGTGGTCACTGATACCGTCCATTATTTAAATGTTACTAAACTACGTTTTTGTACGCTTATCCCAGAGGGTACATCCTATAGAATTCTGAATATTTAAAAAAAAATGAAATGTATGACGGGGTTACAACGACTGCTCTAGTGCCCCCAGTCTCAAAAAGCAAGAATTCAACTTTAGACTTTTGCAGGAAACGGGACGCTTAAGTTTACCTGTGACACTGGAAATGATCAGAGATTCACAATATATCGGGAAAATTAGACCAGCCGGAAAACGAAATAGACTCGGGTATCAATAGATTTAAATATTTTTTATGAACTTGCAGTACGCCATCACAACAAACCTAATGTTAGAATCCCAATAGCTGCGATCGATCGAAACAAATTTTCACAACAATTTTTCAGTCAATAATAATCCCTTTAATTAGTGAATAAAAAAACTCACAATTTTACTCAATACGTATGCCCTCTTAGTCCCTACTTTAAGACCTAGTTTCATTTCGCGGGGTAAAACATAGATGAGGAATAGGGAATAGCTTATACCAGAGATGAAAACCATAGTGTGGTGCTTAGATTTTAGGGAACATACGTGGTAATGGTATTTATTATACATTAATAACAAATAAAAAAAATTATTTTTCAATTACAAATTATTTTCAAATATTTCTTACCCAAATCGAAGAAATAATTTCGTCTGGTGCGTTTTCAAATATTTGAGTGCGAAGGGTCTGCATAAGTCCCAGTACTCGTTCAAACGTGTATTAATTGCTCAAATAAAACTCTATAAGAGAGCGAATTTTAGAAATGTTCGGCATTTATTATGCTTCTCTTCCTCTGCCACTTCTTCTGGCTGCGTGGCAGATGCAAGAAAATCGACAAAATCAATTGTTAAGAGAAATTGCTTTCACGGGTGACCCAAAATTTTACAACCATGTGAAGCCCATGGACTCGCATTCACCAGAGATCGAATTTGAGACCCACATCTGATAGTCACTCCTTTATCGGAACCAAAAGGAAATTAACAATGGAGGTCGGAGAGTGCTCTTCTTCCCTTCGTAGGGAGTGCCCCGCTTTCTAGGGCAAACAAGTTTGGCACATGATTGGTGCCGCCCGCTTCCCCTTACCGAAAAGCTGTCCTTTAGGGGAGCACCTCTCCTTTGCTTGTTTTGGGTCAAGGGCACACATCCCTCACGCCCACCCCCGCCACTTAGAGGTGCACTCTCCGTCAAAGGGTCCCAGTGTTTGGCTCGGAGCCATCCATAAGAGCCCCCACGAGTTCCTCGGCATTGTTGAGGCCATGTCACGGGCGCTGCAGCGCGGAGCATGCGGGATACACAATTGCTTCGATCGTGGTCGGCAAAGAACGACCGCCTCTCATAAATCCAGCACGTCCAACGACTAATTCGCCCGCGGGCCTCCCCAAGAGGGAGCAATTCACGAAGAGCACGCCTACTTAGGATTCATATGTAATGACTCCAAAGGCAGAAGCTACTTCTATTCCGAGCGAAATACCTCGAACAGCGAACTATATGCCAAGTCAAAGGGAGCAGGAAAGACCGTGTGTCTGTGAACGAGTGCTTTAGTATATTAGCTAATACATATTCGAATGCAGACATGAATTAATAATTGCGCATGCATGGCTGGTGCACTGCCACCCCTGCCACATTCCCTCGAGCTGGGTCGCGGGGCATTGTGCAGATAAGAAATTCCGAGGAAATCATGTTATCAACCCCCGTGGTGGTCGGTTTTGGGGATGAATTATTTTTTTTTCTCGATACTCGGGAAAAACACTGACGGGAATTACATTAGTCACAATTTTGTGAAGACTTTTCTAGCGACATTTTTAAGGTATTCACTAAATCGTATATGCAAAATTCAAAATAAAAATTGTATGATGTTTCCATAATTTAGGTGCCACGCTGTCCTAAAACATTTCATTTTACAAAATCTACCAAGGACAGAGTGTTTTGCGGAAATTGAGATTTCATGGTAGTAGATATTACGAATACAAAATCAATGATAAGTGCTATAAAAAATAAAGTAAAAATGTTCATTTTTCGTCCGCGAACAACAAAGGATCATACTAGTGTGTCATCTAGAATTCAACAATATCTGCATTTGTGTAAATCATGATACCGTCGATACGTCATTGTGAAACTTCAATTTTACACGCATTCCTATTGTTTTTCCTTTTACAACTTTGAGTGTGTTCTCCAAAATTTTCATCATAGCCAAATCCTCCCTTATCATTCACCCTTCCCACCTGGTGCTTGTACCCCCTGCCACATGCCTTTTTAATGGACCGCGGGGTGTTTATGTTGATCTGCCATAGAAATAAATCGGGAGTTAACTGACTTTTAATAATCAAACCACTTTACTTTTCCACATAAACTCCACATAAACTTTGAAGTTTATGTGGAAAAGTAAAGTGGTTTGATTATTAAAAGTCAGTATGAAGATTTTCCACCAAGTTACGCCAGAAACTGTTTTATTTTTCGGGAGTTAACTCTTTTTAGACTAGTTAGATTAAATTTTCTCCTTGGTTTAGATAACTTTTATTGTTGAACAATTAACAACCTTTTGTTATGGACAGACTAACACATTGATTAAACACACTGCAAATGTAATCAATCGCGTGGCTTTGCATCGGACCTAGAATATATATTGCAGCCCCCAACTACAACTCCAGGACAAAATATTGTCGAAAAATAAAGAGAGATAGACTGATGAATAGATAGATTCAAACATTCTTTTTTCTCGTGCCCTATTTGTGACGAAAACTCAAGGCAGAGATACTAGGACGGAAATGGGTAGGAACTGGCGAAAATAGTTAGGAACATTGAAGTGAACATCCCCCTTAAATCAATTAATGCCTGGCGTCCGAACCCGCCACGAGGCCTTGGATGGGATGTCTGGACGTTTACACGTCTTTCAATTGTCCGTCCTGTCAGTGCTCGAATTTAGGGAGGACGCCATATTGAAGGGTATCCACATTCGTCACGCAGCAAGAGGGGCAAATTTCGACCCATGGATTTAGGATACAAGAAGTGTATCCTAAATATGCGAACTCATAATTCCAAGGGTTGAAAGTGTTGCAACCAGCAGAAGATTAATCGCCATGGCGGGAATGTACGTATTATATATGCAGGTCATAATAATATTGTTTTATTTTCTTTTTCCTTATAACTAATTGTATGATAAAAGTTAATTTATGCTTAACTAAAAAATATGAAACCTTTGGCCATTAAAAGTACTCGAAAACATAAATGAACCGCAAATGACACAAAGCAAGTATTAATAAACACTAATGACAAAGATTAGTGGCCGAGAAACTGGCCTGGAGTAAATAATATGTAATGCGATCAAAAGTCTAAAATTACAAATAAGAAATACGATTTTTATTAATAAAGTAAAGCAAAATCTAACATATGGATAACCTAGAAAGAAATTATAAGGGGGGAAACTCCACTGGCCGTAAAAAACAGTCGCAACTCTCGTCAGACCAAATTGTTGTGTTGGTATTCGCGGGAACCAACCACAACCTCTCGACCAAGAATACCCTCTGTGGTGGGGTCTTCCTTACAGCCTCGTGAAGGATTACATTTCCACCTGGAATCTTTAACGAAGTCTCACAGCTTCGTGAAGGATTCCAGACAGGATAGTGTGTGTGTGGCTGTGTGTGGTCCCTGGCGTGGATTAATTTCCCGTAAACCACCACAGAGGGTATTCTTGGTCGAGAGGTTGTGGTTGGTTCCCGCGAATACCAACACAACAATTTGGTCTGACGAGAGTTGCGACTGTTTTTTACGGCCAGTGGAGTTTCCCCCCTTATAATTTAACCTAGAGGCCGTAGAGCTCTTGATAATTCTTACTAACCTAGAAAGAGTAAATATATTCCGATAAAAGGAGATAAATAAGAAACTAGTCATAAAAAATGGCCAAGCTGTTAAATGAAAAGAAATAAATGCAAAAAAGTTAGGGAACAGCATCCACAACTTTAAAAAATGAATTGCTGGATAAGCTCATGCAGATGAAAATTGGCGATACTTGTCACGGGAACTTCGGACAACTAATCTACTATCGAACTTAACATATCACATGGTTTTGGAGTCCAAACTTCAGACATGAAACCTACAAACATGGGTCCCACTGCGATGGAAACATACAACGAGGGCTAAATGTGAAACTACATCGCCGAGTCATTCCTTGGGGCTAAATGAACTAGTGAAATGTCATTCCAGTCACGAAGCGAGCAATCCAGTTAGTAAACCCGAGCTAGATTGATTTTCTTCCCCGATACAATTCAGCCATCATGGAAAAAAAAGATTAAATACAGGTATTAAATAATTAAATACCTGTACAAGCACCTACTTTTTGAATGACTATTTTGGTTATCCATCCATAAAATTTAATGTAAAATAGATATATCTTCTCAGATTGGAGCATCTTTTGCGTAGGAATACTGGACACAAAAATTGCATTCGTACCAAAAAAATCAATATATTCGCAAATTCTCCTTAGTTAACAGGTAGTTACTGTATATCACCAACACGTGGTAACCTTTATCAAGAAAAAACGTAAAATATAAAAAAAAACCATAAACACAGTAATCAACCCGAAGGTCGGTTTATATCTATTCAATAAAGAGAACCCATATGGACTCCGGTAGGAATAAAAAAACGAACTGCAATTATTAAGGCTGCAAGATCAGGAAAAAAATAATACTTATTGTAAGCCTCATCTCTAATTAGACTGCTGTGAAAGTTTCAGCTATATCAATCACGTGGTGTCATTTTCACTCTCGATTGAAGTGACAAACTTGGTCACGGTGTTTTGGAATGCATGCGGAATCATCTACATCGATTACTGCGAAGACTTCCGTGGTGATGAGATGCAATCTGTACGTTTTTCGGGTTCCTCCCGCGTTGAGTTGTGTCTATTGACGACGGTTTCGCCAGCAGTCCCGCTGCCATCTTCAGGTCTGGAGTGAAACCGTCGTCAATAGACACAACTCAACGCAGGAGGAACCCGAAAAACGTACAGATTGCATCTACATCGATTATTTTAAACACTGCCAACCGGAAATGGAGAGTTTTGTGTGTCGTCATTGCACCGAAGAATTCAAGAAAAAACGTGCTAATTTGGCAAAGAAAATATTCTCTTCCACCAAGATAATGAACGGGTGCACGCCTGCGCAATTTCGATGTCGAAAATTATGAAAATAACGTTCCAATTGTTGCAACATCCATCGTATTCATCAAATTTGACCCCTAGTGACTTTTTTATTTACAAAGTTGAAAATAAGCCCGGCAAAAAACGATTCAGGCCGAACAACGAGACCATTGCGAGCACAGAATACATTTTGAGAACCTTCCAAGCCTTCCTACTTTTCGAATGGCTTAAAAAAGTTGGAGAAACACTGATGAAAGTGTATAGAAACAAAAGGATATTATGTCTAAAAATTTTTTAAAATACCCAAAATAACTTGTTTTTCTATATTCCCCAATTAAAAAAAAGGATCTAGAAAGTATCTTAAAAAACGGAGCGTTGGAAAGATTTAAATTACTAACACTATATAACCGGATGTATCATATTCTTCTGAATTGCCCATTGATCCGGTAAATAAAAAGAGTTGAGATATTGATTTTGTTATTATGAACCGACAGTTGAATAAATTTGGGAGTTAATTGAAGAAACCCGGATGCGTATCGGAAGCCCGAGGCGTTTTCACAATCACACGTTCTCCAGAATGAAGCCAATGGATTCTCTTCTTTTGCTGTTTTTTTCGCGCCCCGCTTCCTATACATTCCCAAGCGATAAGCGTACTATCGCGCCATAAGATACAAACGTACACTTCTCAGGAATACCTCGATCCTTCTCTACTTCACGTTACAGCTATCGACCTAAATGGACGTCTTGTCTTGTGCTGATCGTATTTTCCCATAGGTTGCGCCACTAAACCACAGGTTAGTCCACGAAATACCTCGATCCTTTTCTTGTGGTCGTGGGAACAGCATACCCGGAGAACGAAGGATAGCTCTTATGCGTGTGTGTGTTTTGCAGGTGACAAGACAGACAAAGATAAGAGTCACGAACATTTCTTGCCATCCCTCTCCTCCATATACGTCTAGTGAACTGGGTACCGTGCTGTGATATTATTCGACCAGGTATTCCGCATAGTGGGTGGTATTTATTTTTCAGTTTTCTTAAACGATTTATAGTAGCTGGTTTGTTTAGGGCATATACTTGCAGAAACTCAGACAGCCACAAAAACATTTTTGTACTCTACGAGAATTCTCGTATTGCACCATCACCACGTGAAGACAAAATATGATGCATATATTTCTCGAGGCTCTCCAGGAATAATTTCCTCCACACGTCCCTTACAACATCTACTTGGATGTCCTTTTCGCAGTATGCATTAGACCACCCTAACATATTGTCCCATGTTTTCCAGCGATATTTTTCTCGCAAGTCTTTTAAACCTCCCATAGTGCCTACCCTTAACGTGAACCAAATAAATTTGTCCACAACTCCTTGGGACCACCAAACTGAACCGATTTTTAGTTTATACAGCTTGCAAATCAATATGCTTATTCAACCGCTATTTCGTACTCGCCTCTCCATTCCGTCTACTTCTAGACTTTTGTACAAAGTACCCAGAAAGCCACTCCTAGGGCGTGTGGTAGGGGGCGATTCATTAACAGGAATGCAACATCAATAATTAAGTATTTGTTAATTTTAAGGTGCAATATATGCTGTAACAGGGGACGTGGTTGTCCAGAGGTAGAGCGCTGGACTACTGACCGGAAGGCCCGGGGTCGATTCCCGGACAAGCCCCTCTGGGCCCCTGCATGCTCCACCCAAGCTATGCAATTTTTTGGGTACCAGATATTCCTGGGAAACCATAACTGGTACAGGGAAAGGAACTGCCCCCTACTCTGATGTGTGAATTTCACACGCCGTCGGGCTTAGTACTGGGTGAATTCTACCATCACCTACCAACCCGACCTTCGGGTTGATTACTGTGTTTATGGTTATATAGGCGTTGTAGACGTAACATTGTGGTATTGTTCCGTGATGAATGACGTCAAAATAAAACTTTTAATTCCACCCATAAAATTAATTTTAATGCGACCTATATTTCACCATGGAAGTGCATCATCAGATTTGTTGATATTGCACCGCAGTGACACCTAGGTCGAAATTAAGTTTATTTTATAACTGAAATTGGATAATTTTATTTTAACATTATTCATCAGCTGAAAAGGTCATGAACGACATACATTGTCACAGGAAGGAATAGAAAATCGCCTCCGAAATTAAACAAAGGAAGTACCAGATCCAGGAGAAATCCAAACTAAAATACAGAAAGAATTCGCGGAAGACATCGCACTTTTTAAAAACAATTTTTTTCAAGTCTATAGAAGAAAGTAAAGGAGAATAAAGGAGGAGATTCAGGCTTCATTGGTTGTGAGGTAGAAAGGGCATCAAGGGAAACGAAAATAAATATGGTTGTGGGGGTACACAACTTTCCCGCGGAACTATTTACTATTTAAAGGTTTACACAAAGGTGGGAGCAATAGTATTCATGAACTAATTCCGAACATTTATGAGGGAGGGATTTGGCCGGAAGACTTCGTCAGATCGATGTTGGTTCCTATTCCGAAAAAGGTAAAGGCTACATCATGTAAGGACTACAGAACAATACGATTGATTAACCACGCACCTGAAGTGGTTCTCAGGATCACCAATAAGAGGGAAGAGCAAATGAATACTTAGGGGACGATCAGTTTTAGTTTGGGAAGGGGAAAGGCACGCGCGATGCCATTGCAGTAATGGGATAACTTAAAGAAAGGAACATAGAATACAATCGGGATGTATTTGCCTCTTTGGTAGACTTCGCAAAGGCGTTTGATAAGGTGAATTGGGAGAAACTAATTCATGCATTTTAGGAAATAGGAGAAGACTGGAGCTATATCACACTAATCTACAACCTGCACATGTCTCAGAGTGATCAGGTGCGAGTGGGGGATGAAGAGTCTGGATGGCCAGCGTTAGGAAGAGGAGTAAGAAAGGGCCATTGTTGATAATTAACCTGTGCTGCTCAAAGTATAAGTGGAGGATATGGTCAACGTAGAATAGAAAGAACTTGAGAGAGAGCTTTAAGTTGGTGGACAATTCATAAAATCAGTTAGGTTTGCTGATAACCAAGTTTTGGCATGTCAGCCAGTCAAGAGCTTGCAAGCATTACTTAACAAATTGGAAATTAAGAGCTATAGATATGGGATGAGGATCAAAATAAATTAAACAAAGGTTATGTGAAGAATGATCTGGTACTTTCCCGGCGAATAATGTTTTCCAAGGTTATTCGGGTCTCCCACCGGGTCCACGTTCGTAGAGTTTCCGACGTTTCAATGGCCGAGTCGTCCATCGTCTTCAGGGCTTGTGAACAAGCTTACTTAGTGAACTGCTTACTAGCAAACAAGACTCGGCCATTGAAACGTCGGAAACTCTACGAACGTGGACCCGGTGGGAGACCCGAATAACCTTGGAAAACAAAGGTTATGTGGTTTTCCAGAAAGTAAAATGCTAAGCTAATCGTTAGATTAGAAGAACAAAATCTTGTTCAGATGAAACAGTTTACGTATCTCGGAAGTGTTTTGGATCAAAATGGTTACACTATCGGAGACATAAGGAGAAAAATTGCGTTAGACAAAGAAGCTTTCATAAGGAGGTACGCATTTCAGGAATTAAGAGTGTTACGAAAAGGCTTCTTAAAGCTTTGATATGCACCATAGTATGCACGGTATGGAAACATGGTCACTGAAGCAGGATAATAGCCGTAAATTGGAGGTTTTTGAAATGTGGTTCTGGAGAAGGATGGAGAAGGTGAAATGGATAGAAAAGAAAACAAATGAAGACTTACTAGGTGCGGTGGGGGAGGAGAGGGGATTTTTGGAAGAAATCAGATGGAGGGAGGATGTATACTGATTGGCGATGATATATTGAAGACTGTTATAAAGGGGATAATGTCATGCAAGCGTGGAGGGGGCGGGAATAGGAGAGGGATGTTGGACGGAAAAAAGGGAGGAAGGAAGTAAGCGGAATTAAAGAGAGGCTAATTGTCTAACAGTGTCGGACGTCAGGTAGTTTTGTCATAAGGGAAGGGAATGTATCGTTGTGCCGTTGTTTAAATAGTTTCCATTGAAAACCTGTCTGGACCGGCAGAAAACCAATAATAATTATGCAGCAATTTTGACGATATTTATCTTCCAAATTCTGTCCGGCATTATTCCCGGAGTCGGTTTGGAAGTGGTCCGCAATATGGAGGATACAGTAGTTAACCTACCCAATTTTGAGCAAAATGATTGAATTGGCGACTCAGCCATTTAAATTTTGTTGAAACTAGGAGTGGAAACCTTGTGTTGATGTGCCCAGAAATATTTGGACAACATGTTAAGTTCAGACGATCGCTAATCGCAATAACATGTTTCATATTTTTGAAATGAACATACTACTGTGATCAAAAAGTTCCCGGAATTTATTCAGAAAATTAAAAATACAAGTTTATTCATCTAAATCTATATTGTCCCCTTCAAAGTAATCCCCATCGACTGCAACACACTTATGCCAGCGCTTGATCCAATCCTCGAAACATTTTTTATATTCGGTTTTCGGTATGTCCATCAGTGCTTCCTGCGATTTTTCCATTACTTCCTCTCGGCTGCTAAAACGCGTTCCCCGTAATGGTTTTTTAACTCGATTGAACAGAAAGAAGTCACAGGGAGCCAAATCAGGTGAATTCGGTGGCTGTTGGATGGTATTTGTTGCATTTTTCGTCAAAAAATTACGAATAATGATAGCACTGTGCGACGGTCTCGACGCACTGTGCGACGATTTCTGGTCTCTTTCGGCGAATTGCTTCACGCAAACGTCTCATAACGCCCAAATAATACTCTTTGTTCACTGTCTGGCCTTCTGGCAAAAATTCATGATGTACTACACCGTTGTAATCCATGAAAACCGTCAGCATTGCCTTCTTTTTTGACTGAAAACGACGTGTTTTATTTGGTCTCGGCTCATGTGGTGAACGCCATTCACTTGCCTGATGTCTGGATTGCGTGTCGTACTCATAAACCCACGTCTCGTCTCCAGTAATGATCCTTTTGATGAATGTGGGATCGGATTCAGCCTCGCAAATCATGTCTTTTGCGACGTCAACACGGTCTCTTTTTTGCATGAAATTGAGGTCTTTTGGCACCAACTTTGCTGCTACACGACGGAAACCCAAATCATTAACCACAATGTCTTGGGCGGATCCATAGGCAATGTTCAAGTCCTCCGCTATTTCTCTGATGGTTAATTTGCGGTTATTGACCAACATTTCTTTTACTTTATCAATTTTTTCACCGACTTTCGATGTCGATGGTCTGCCACTGCGTTCATCATCTTCGATTGACTCACGACCACTTCTGAACCGCTCGTGCCACTGGTAAACGACCGTTTTTTTTAGAGAATCGTTGCCGAAACACTTTTCCAACATTTCCAACGTCCATGCGCCACTAAATCCGTTTTATACGCAAAATTTAATACAAGTTCGTTGTTGCAAATTTAAATCCATTTCTGCAATTGTAAGAAATCGCCAACACACACAGAGATAGATGTACTCTTGGCTACGTAACTTTTGCAAATGTCAAGTTATGACACTAAGATTTAAAGGGAATATCAACAACAGATGTACCAATTTAACAAAAAAACAAACTCAAATCGGAACGATGGGAGCGCCACACGGTGGTTATTCCGGCAACTTTTTGATCAAGGTAGTACATTGGCATGCGAAAATAAAATTGCAATATCTTTTTTCTCCTCTGATTGAAGTTAATGGTAACCTCTAATATCCATTAGCAAATTATCGAAAAAATTAAATTGCCGTCAAAATGGATTACACAAACGTTATCGAGGTGCAGGAAACCGCTCATTGCTTTCAGGGCGGGCAATAAACTATAATTGAAATTTTTTTCACATTCCAGGAAAATGGCCGAATGAAAGAATCAAAATTATACTTCTTTGTACAAACTATATTTTGATTATATTCATTTGTACATAATTCCAATTGCTACAATTGAATCAATAGGGTTCCAAAATGCGTGCAAGGGTTCTCCACAGTCAAGTGAAAATGTAGAGCACGAGCCCGGGGGAAGGGCGCCGAAAGTGAGGGGGGTTTGACGGGGGCAGGGGGGGCGAGCGAGCGAGGGCAGCCGCACGCGGTGTGAGGAGCAAGGGAAGGGGTGGAGGGCCAGGGGAAAGGGCGAGGTGCCCAGGCGACAGCCACCTCCCTCCCTCGAGGCATCAAAGGGCGTCATTGTCTCCTTCCCGGGCACTGGCTTAGATCAAAGCATTTTGGCAGCGGTGACGAACGGGAGGGGAGCGGGGGTTCTTGGAATGGTCTGGGGCGGATTGGCGAACTCTCTTGCCCATAATATGTACATGCGTACTCCACAAATATGATCGTCTTAGCAGATCCCGCCCCTCGCGGGAGTCCACTTGTCGTTGGCCGGGGGACGGGGGAGCGGCCGCGGGGAGGCGAAGCAGAGAAAGTTGGATTTCCCTCGAATCCGCGCTATCAGGTCCTCACCGGAAGCTATAAAACTTGCGGCCCAGCGACAGCACACGCCGAGAGGGGCAAAAACACAAAGGGGGCGGGCTTGACGCGACGCAGAGCACTTGCAGACGGACGCTCGACGCATTAGCTCGCGACATATCTTGGTCCTCACACATACAATGTATGTTTTTACGCTACCGGGAACGCTGAATCTTTCACGATGAGCAGTGTTCTCATCCCTCACCATTATCAATGCTAAAATAAGAAGGAACCCAAAGGACTTTTGCCAAGTATTTTTTGTGCACAGCAACATTTCCCTCACATACATTGGCTTCTTCTTTCGCTAAAAGAATGCAATCGAGGAGGATAATTGAGACTGCCACGAAGTATACATACGTCATCGAGCGCGACAATTCGTCACGCTTACTCCATGGAAACCTAATCCTTAAATATCCTTATAAAATGTGAGAATGACGAACGATTTCGCTCATGTTATAACGGATACTATGTGTATTTTGCAATGAGAAATTTCTCAATTTCGTGAAGACATCTAGTTTAAAATCCAATTAAGAATGGCACTTTGATGGAAATAAAAAACATTTGATTCAAAATAACGATTAATTGAAACTACTTATAAACTACTACACGAAACATTATGGTTACAATAAAGAATAGTACTTGGAAAAAATGGTTTCTGCAACTCAAAATATAAATATTCATGATCGTTTTTATAATTGGTAGGTAACTATAACGATCTAGCTCGTAACATTATCTTCAAACCCATGACTTTTGCAGATGCCATTAGTGCCCCCCCCTCCTTGGTCTCAAGCAAAGTGCTGTCGACAGGTAGACGCAACAGCCGCATGAAAAACTGGTGATGGAGTCCGTCTCTTTCTGTGAAGCCGTCATCATTCGTGATAAGAGCCTCACCTGCAGACGTCATTTTGGCCACGCACTCGGTGAAGGGAGGAGGGACTCCAACTCTCGCGCTCTCTCTCGATCTCGTGGTGAAATGTATGCAGTGAACTCTACCTACTCAAACTCAGGCAACTTTCTATTCAGTTTGCTATTGTTGTTTACTTTTGCTAACGAAAGAACTCATTTCTCCCTCGCTCAAATCACAGTTCCGTCAAATCAAAGCCAAACACCGAAACAATTTTGTTTGAATAACTTTACGTTCTTTTAGAATCATCTTTAATTCTGTTTACGAGTGATTCATATTGGTCCATAATTCAAATATCCACGGCCGTCAAACTATCAAAGCCCACCGCACACCCTCTTCATCTAATTAAATCTACAGGATACTCCGTGAGCAATCTCTAAGGTTAATCGCATGGGTACCACACCAGGCATGAAACATCATACTTAGGTATTTCTTAAACGCTAGTTACCTATATATATATATATATATATATATATATATATATATATATATATATATATATATATATATATACATGTGTCAAACAATTGAAATCATACATATGGCAGCTGCATTGCAGAACAGTACTTCTACAGTATCAAGTTGAAAACACTTCTCTTGACGAGCTGAGGGTTGTGACGTGGGATTGGAATAATGGGGGAAGTGGAGTGGAGTGAGTGAGTGGGAGGTGGGTGAGGACGTCGGGGGTGAGTTCGCGGTGAGAGGCATCCTTGCCTTGGCTTGGAGTGGTGTGGAGGAAGGGGGGAAGAGGAAGATTCAGAGAAATTTCTCCCGTTTCTCGCAGTTGAGCACGCCCCTCCTCTCGAGCGGTCCACAAAAAAACGTCCCTTGGCAACGAAGCCAATATTTTTCAGCTTGCTCGGAGGATTGTGAGTCAACGTCCCTCCGAAATTCCTCGGTCCGCGCGTCCTTTTTTCCTCGTGCCCGTAGCAGTGCCACGAGGGGTCGCATTAGTCAAGGACTTCACCGGAGGCCGATTTCCTCCTCTCTTTCATATTCCCGATATTCCCCAAATTTCGACCGGACGGCAGTTGGCACGGAAAAGAGGAGTAACTCTTACGTAACTTCGGCATAATATCCGAAACTTCTAACGTAACTTCCGTTGGGTGGAAATGAGGGGTAACCGAGGGTGTTTCGATAAGAATCGACTTCTTTTAACATCTCATACACCAGGGTGTCTTCACGATGTTTCTTGGCGGCAAAACCCGCAGCTCGAAATAACAAATAATGTTGCAAAAGTACGGGTGGTAGTATTTAATAGGGGTATCTTTCGAATTCCACGATCATTTACAAAAATAGAGATTAAATAAGTTAACTTGGGGACCGGTCATGCTGAGGATGCGGAACGAACTCATTTCAACGAAAGGCCACACTATGAATCATGAAGCTGGCTGGCCTCTGACCTTAGGAACAATACGAGTAGAGTACGCCGTCCGTCGGATGGGACGTTAAATTGCTGGACCCTTGGTGCCTTCCGTTAAGAGTAGGCTGATGCCGACGCCGGTTTCTCTCCACCTTTGCTTTCCCATCCATCCCCATTGGCGCAAATGACCTCAGCCGTCGCGTCGGTCGCCTCCCCTAAAAGCACTACTGCGAGTTGAGTCCAGCGCTCTACCCAACCACCTGTGCGTGTGTTCAGCACTGGTGGGCGTGGTCCAAATTTCAACAATATATCATCGGACGCAACTTGCAGATAATTCCTGCGCCACGACCCGCAAATGAATCAATCAACAAAAGAAAACCTAAGAGTAACAAACCACATGTTAAGACAAGGACATCTGATGAGAAAAATCATCCATGAGGTAACTTATCGGAGACACCTGAGAAGAATGCACATACATTCTAAAAGAATTTTTAACGAGGAGGGGGGAATTAACGACAGGGAGGTTGAGTAATGATGTTAAGAAAAGGCTTGCCAATACTCTGATATGGAGCGTGGTTATCTACGCCGAGGAAACATGGCCATTGAAGCAGAATAATAGGCGTAAATTGGAGGCTTTTGGAATGCCGGTGTGGAGGATGGAAAAGGCACAGTGGTCTGAAAGGAAAACAAACGAGCATGTGGTAAGCGTGGGGAGGGGCGGATATTTAGGATGAATCCAAAGAGGCAGGGAATATGGATGCAGGGCATTTTGATTAGAGAAGGGTTTTTTGAAGACGGACTGAGGGGAGAAGGTAAGGGAAACGAGGAATGGGTAGGAGTAGGATAGAATGACGCAAGGAATGAAGGGAGGAAGAAGTATTCAGAATTGAAGAGGGGCTTGTATGTAATTAAGATGTCTGGCCATACTTTGGCAGGAGAGACGAGGGAATAGACGCTGTACCGTATTTTAGCACGTCTCCACTCAAAAACCTGCTCAACTGGTAGATTACCGAAGGTGGGCCTCCTATCTCCATATTATTCCTACGTGAAATATTTATTAATATTTATATAAGACAACTGCACTGCCATAGCATTCCGATACTCCGCTCTGATTGAGACAACTGCATATTGT
The DNA here is from genome assembly GCA_037158775.1 of Hetaerina titia. Lineage (NCBI taxonomy): Eukaryota > Metazoa > Arthropoda > Insecta > Odonata > Calopterygidae > Hetaerina > Hetaerina titia. The sequence continues at coordinate 2,714,516 of CM073779.1, forward strand.
ACATTAATGCATGAAATAGAAGATATGTCGTAGGAATTTGATATATTGCATGAAACAGGAAACCTATTCCTTTCGCTGATAAGTACCTGATCCGATGTCATAAATTTGGATCTCGCAACCATTTTTAGGAACTTAAAACATCTAAAAGAAAATTGATTAGTGGCTTATGGTATATTTACCTTAAAAGTGAGACCAAAGTTAATGAAAAATAATTTTAATTAAAATCTATTATTTTATCTTTCATGCATTTCACCGTTGAATTACAAAATACCTGGATATTTATTTGCTACGTAACATTTTTAGAAGTGTATATTACTGATTTATGTAGGCGCCTACATTACCATAAAAACGCATATTTCATGTTTGGGCACTGCAATAAGGCGTGGCTTATGGAGTCGGAAGAAAAACCTAGTTGTTTCTACTAGTTGATTTACCTTTATATCTATTCTAAGGTTCCTACTCCCACTTTAATAGACACTGCTACTCCACCACAGTAGTCTATTATTATATATTGTAACAATCCTTTCGCCTAGTGCATCTGAGTTCGTAAAATAAAAATTGTCCGCAAGCGTCTTGAGTTGAGTGGGTGCCCTGTCGGGAGAAGAGGTAACCAAGGGGAAACTCTTAAGCAGCGCTGCGACAGCGACGGACACCTAATTAAATCTCCCGAGAGAATTCAAAGACCAGTGTCCCCTGCCCACCACATACTCTCAAACTCTCCTCTAGACCCACCATCCCACGCTCCATTGCTGCCAGTCACCAGACCGTCAAATTCGCTCCAAAGGTTTTGCTTTACCGCTACGCTCGAAATCGCATTGCATTGCCGATGCGCCAAGCCGAGAAATACTATTGATTATCCCCTTTCAAATAAATTTAAACGCGTGTGCTGTCCTACAAGGTTTGTATACAAAGTATCGGTAACCATTATTTCCTGACGTGTGCGTGAAATGCTGAATTCAGAACGTCGGTTAAGTATGCACAAGATCACAGATCGTATTGGCATGTAAATGATGACAGTGCACATCATTATCACCGAAAATTTGACGATGCGAAAGATCTGCGCTAAACTCGTCCCGAAGGTCTTCGACGGACGGAGTCGAGTGTTCTGCTTGAGAAAACCTTCTGCAACGGCATCACGGCGATTCCCCAACCCCCTTACAGTCTCGACTTGGCACCATCAGACTATTTCCTATTTCAAAAAGCGAAATCCTCCCTCAAAAGGCACCACTAAGTGCCGTCAAAGGAGCCTGCACGCATACAATTAAGGACCTTCCGAAATCCACCTACCAGGGAGCCTTCGAGTCGTGAAAAGCCTCTGGCAAAAGTGTCGATGCTCAATGAATGCACTCGGAAGAATTTTGAAGCAATGTAGCAATATCTGAAAGAAATCTATTTTTCCAAAACTTTTCCCGGTACTTGTTATAAAAGCCATGCATAATTGTATCGCCATGGCAACATTTGGGGATATTCAATTAACATCCTTCACCTTCGTACCAGATCGAACATCTCAAACGGTCTTCTGCGAGGAATGTTTATCTTGCTCTAGAAACGTTACAGAAAAGACGGAGACGCAATGATATCCCTTAAGAAACTCGTAGGGTGAAAATAAACGGTGATTGATTCCTTCATTGCCTTCCTTTAAGGATAAAGCTTCAAAAACTCACCCGTCCAAGAGATTGCAGTCACCGTTGAATGAGTTATAATGCTGTAATAATGTTCCGGAGTCAATATATGAGACTCGTATTTCGTAAGACAACAATGTGTTGAAGTAACCTTTAGCACGTTGAATATCAATTATAAAGTAATATCACATTGAAGTTTAAAAAACTGTTCCTTGAGGGAAATTGGTGACCGTAGATTTTCAGTGTTTTAGAATAGAGTGAATTATGGTAAAAATATGCTTGATAGAAAGAAAACAAAAGTAGAATTATTAAATTCAGTACGGAAGGCAAATTGAGGGGAATATTTAAGGTAATTGAAAAAAGTATAAAAATTGGAAGAAAAATAGCTTGAGGTTTAACGGGATTTTTGGTCTGTGATGAATGTCTGGGGGAATGTTATGTAATTACGGAAAAGGAAGGAAGATAAATGGCATTTAAATTAGGCTCGTGGTGTTGTATGTATCAGCAGTTAAAGAGAGAAATAGTGACTCTCTGACAACCTTAAATAAAAATACCATTTAATTCATTCCAAGAGGTTCAAAAGTGATACTAAAGGTACGGGGATTAAAAATGTTATGCAGGAGTATTGGAGAAATGTTAACTTGTTGCTATGCATTCTTCGCGGGAAAGGAAATACCCATATTTTTAGATCATACTGTATCCTGTATATTGTTCCAGTTTCATTACCGGTTTCAATAATTTCACAACCCACACTACACGTACTTCTGTAGATCAGGTCACAATGATAAAATAAGGGAGATAGATTCCAATACTCATTTTTGTCCAGAACAATCATGAATCACAATATTAAGAAACCGAGGTCATTTTAGAAACATAAAAAACATTGAATTTACAAGTCGGAACACAAATTAAACATTGCAAAGACATCAGGTATATTTGTAGGTGCATGTGTATGTTAGTTGGTAGTTAGTGCGTTTGCATGTCTGTGGGTTGTAAAGGTTTCGAATGAATGCCTGCCATGTTTTGCTTGTGGGTTGTATAAAATTGTGGCTTTTGCATGCGGTTTTTTTTTCTTAACTATGGGTGGTGCCCTAACACCACCCGCCACGCGCCCTTACGGGGGCTTGCGGGGGAATTAAGTAGATGTCCGTGTAGAATAAGCAAAAACAATTTCAGGAATAAATTTGATCAAATTTATAAAATGATGCTGCCCTACATGTGAGTGTCTAAAAGAACGAATAATGTATTTTTTCTATGATTCACCATGTCACCTACTTTCATCTACTAGAATCATAAGTAGGTAAAACTTAACGGGCCTAATGCAACCTGTGATCTTCCATGGCACTTCCCGCACTGATTAGCGACCAATTATCCCTTCGCACATGCCAGGGACACCTTCAGGAGAAATATGTGAGAGTTCCTTCAAATGACCCATTGTTGACTCCAGCAAAATATATAAAAATAAACAAAATTCAAATAAAGTTGCTCAGTACCTAATTGTTTATGTGATAGCTTCCCCATCACTTTATATATTGGATAATTCAAAATGGTGTGCTAAACCTACCTTTTCATGAATCTCAATAAGTTTTAACAGTTTGGTTTTTCGTATACATTTCGCCTAATTACGTATATTTTTTCGATTCATGCACTTTCGCACACGAGTCACAATGCTTGTTAGTTTAATACCCGACGAATTTTTCCAATTACGAAATCTAGCTGTATCTCGATCTTTCATTATCTTTTACGACTCTGTAAAAACTTATGAATAAAACTGACTATTGTAAAAACTTGAGCTCAGCGTTTGAGTATGTGATTTTCTCGCACAATAAACCGCTCGCGTGAATGACCAGACGTCCAATTTATTAAAGGTATTCTACCAGTTCAGATAGGTTTTTGGCAGAGACACAGACTATCCACGACTAAATATCTAATCCTCACCTAACAATACATAACTTGACGCCACACACAACAATAAACCCTTCTTCAATTCGTCATATTTCTTGCGTCCCTTCACACCATCCAACACACCTTTCCTTCACCTACTTCGCTCACACGAATTCTCCCCTCTGGCACATTTAATCACTAATCAAAATAAACTGCATTCACTTTTATTGCCTAGTTTGAATATCTCTTAAAAACCTCTACTCTTCCCTCACCATGGGTTAAGTTCCGCGTTTTTTTGATTTACGTCCATTTTAGATTTGCCATTCTACCAATTATTGCTACTCAAACTAGTATAACACAAAGAAGAGGTTTAATACTACCTGGAATTTGCTAGATTATTAATCTCGACGTAGACCAAACTAAACAAATGAGCTAAAACCTGCATGAAAATAAACAATTTTTCAACTCAATATTCTCACTTAAATACTGCCACCATACGTATACATTCATTTACTGCCTTCACACTGTTAACCAAATATAATAGCAGTCTAAAATACTCCAATACCATTAACTATGCTCACAGTCCATTTCTCCGGCCTCATTTGAATTTTCCCATATCCTACTCTCCTGCCAAACTTACCCTAGTTGTCCAGCGTTAGTTTTCCTTTTCATTTCACTTTTTCCACCCTCCTTTACTCCCACGTCTCAGAATCTCAAGAGAGGGCCGGAAGGAGAGCGACAGAGAGAGAAGGACAGACGGACACGGACGAAGAGTGACGGAAGGACGGAGGGAGAGGGAGCGAGGGAGGGAGTGGGAGATGGACGGAGTGAGAGGTTTGGAGAGAGGACGGAGAGGGTGGAACAGAAAGAGACGGACTGGGGAAGAGGGACGGGGAGAGAGAGCGAGAGGGAGATGAAAGGAATGGGAAGGGTGGAGAGAGAGAATGAGAGATAAGGCGGAGAGAGAGAGGACGGAGAGAGGGAGGCACGAGGAGAGAGGGGCGATGGAGGGGCAGAGAGTGAGAGGGGGCGGGTAGAGAAGGAAAGAGAGAGAAGGGCAGAGCGAGGAAGGCAGAGAAAAACTTGGGTGGATGAAGAGAGGAGGACAGAAGGAGAGAGTGAAATAGAGGGGGAGGGGGAAAGTGAGAGGGGCATGCATATAAGAGCGTGACGGAGAGAAGTGTGAGAGAGAGCGGGGGCAGAAGAGAGAGAGAAAAGTGGGAGAAAGAGAGAAACGTGGAAGTGGAAGGGCAGGGAAAGAGGAACGGGCAGAAAGACAAAAGGCGAAGAGAGGGAGTTCCACCCGGAGTGTCTCGCCCGCGTCGCGTCAGCCGGCGACCATCCCTCGAGGGAGGGAGCAGCGAAGGGAGGGAGGGCGGAAGGAGGTGCTGGCTACGCCACTCCGTCACACCCTCCCCCCCTGCCTCCTTGGGGACCGGAGGGAAGATCCCCTCGCTGCGGAACGAACGGGGGACAGCGTACCCTGACTGCCCAATGCCTCCACCGACCACCGCCCCCTCGCTCTCTCGATCTCCTCTGCCCCCCGTTCCCCCCGGCAGTCGGCGGAGGGCCCATCCGAGGCACGCAGAGAGCCGGAAGCCGCATCTCATCCCCCTGATCCGCCGCCTCCACCGCGATCCCTCCTCCCCCTCCTCACCTGAGATCCCCAGAGGGGAAGGAGAGGGGGCCCGGCGAGTGGGAGGGCACCACGGGGGGGGGGGTGTGCCCGCCCGTGTGATTGGAATGGCAGCGATGTCCGATGAACCCGCGAAGAATTAAAATGCGCTGACGGGAGAGGTGCCTAATAGCAACGACGCATTGACATGCGTGAATTAGCGACATACCTATTCCCGAAAAATAACACTGGAGTAAAATGAAGGGTTTTGTTACCTCATCCGTGGGAATATTTATCCAAATATGAACACAGTCCGGAATTCGTCCACTGTGAGAAACACTTCACGCTTTGAAGAGTATATAACTCTTGGAGGCAACTTTCGACAGCAAAGGTTTTCATCGGTCTGTAGCTTTATTGCATACAAACGCGACGTTTATGCTGAAACTGTTTTTGCCTGATGTGCCATGTGATAAACTTATCCTCATTACAATCTACGCACTTTGAAGACATTTAATAATGCGTGCACAACTGACGAGTTAGGATGACGGAAGGCACGACTTCCTGGGGGCACTAGTTCAACCCTCGCCTCGGGAAATCATGCTGTTTTATCCACTGGGGACCAAACGGCCGATCCATTTTATGTCGTTAGGTTCCCAGAATCTTTGTACTCGAGCAGTAGTGTGTAGCAACCAAAGAGGAATTATATTGGCGACCGGTAATCCGTGTCAAATTAATGTGTGCTTTATTAGCCAGGTGTTCGTAATTTTATTAAGGAGCCTCATTGTCCCCGGCGTTAATTTATGATGCGTTTGGTTACCTCCGAGACGATAGAAGCTTTCTAGAGTAATGCCGTAGACACCATTCTGAATGGCATTATTCGTGGTGGGAAGAATTTACACAAAAGGTATATAGCGTGCTTGGTGACTCCCTATAGGATTAGGACTATCTGCATGATTTTAATAAACTAACTGTAATGAGAGTGACGGTCGAAGTAGAGACGTGGTATTCCAAATTTGAATGGACAATTTTCGAAATTATAAAAATGTAGATTTCAAAAGAAGAAAAGGGTGAAAATTGTCCAATGGCAATGAAATTTGGAATTCTAATAATAAAATGAATTGACGATTTTACTTGTTCTACTAGATCTACAATTAAACAATTTTACTTGCTCAAATTCATCTAAAATAACCCAATACACCGCGTGCCGCGAAAAGGCCGGGAAGCGGGGGTGTTAGTTTATCAGCCATACATTTAAGTTTTTATGATATATCTGTACAAATGCACTTAAATGTATACACTTCAATTAACATTTGCAATCATAACAACTTTCGTGAGCATAAATATTCACACACAGCATTTAATAAATGTTGCGTTTGAACAATTCATCAAATGCACTGAATGGTTGAGGCCTTAACTTTGTAGAATTCCATTATTAACTTAGGAGAAAAATTATATCTTTGCTTTCTACAGAATAGACTTTATTCGTCGACTAGTTTCGTTTACACTGTAACATCATCAGTCCTGATGATGTTACAGTGTAAACGAAACTAGTCGACGAATAAAGTCTATTCTGTAGAAAGCAAAGATATAATTTTTCTCCTAAGTTAATTCATCAAATTCTAATATTCAAGATAATTTAATGTTTTCGCGGTCTTAAGCTCGAGTGAAAACATGATAGGGACAAAGAGAAAACATGCAACAAGGGAATACATAAATCACTCAAGGGTTCACACTGCCAAAGTGCTCCGGGATTTTAAAAAATATGATAAAACCACCAAATGTTATAGCAATAAAATATATCTCTATCTGTATAATCAGTTTAATGCTTTCATTGCTTGAAAAGACAACGTACGTACGTTCAGTGTCCTTCTAAATTCAGAGGAACACTTCGACAAAAAAATTGGGAAATAATAGTGATTTGGCCTAGATTATCTGGAAAATTAGGAACATATTTTTGTTGGATACAAGAGCAGCCACACTGTTCTGAAGCCAATTCGTTTCCCAGGGTCCATCCTGACCCATGTTGAACAATAGACACGTATGACCAGGTAGTTTGGCAGCTGGGACACGTCAAGGATGATTATTTACACAGGCCAATTCCACAATTAGATCTTGTTAAGGAATCCACCCAAAACTCAGAAGATGTATGCCTTTTAGCCATTTAGTGTCATTATGCAACAACCCAGTTTGACAACATTATTGGAATTCACTTGCGAAAAACATGGGAAAAGGTGATTAAACAGATAATCATAGATATAGTAAAAATAATAGTTCCTAAGTTATGTTTAACACGACTCTAAAGATCAATAAAACCAATATCACACTACAAACATATTTCAAACCCACAAACTTTCATCTCCCTTCATCCATCTCAATTAAGTATTCTGTTCCTTCCTCTATCTACCGTACCCAACAGTCACCCTTACGAGGAAAAAAACGAGTGAATACTTCTTACGGTTATCAGAAGGGAACTAATTTTGCTGAATATTGGATATACAATATGTAAAACCAATACATGTAAATCATATTCCACGCTACAGGACTAACGTCGGTTCTTTCCCTCCACCTTACTTTGGAGCCGCTAATTATGAGAGAGATAAATATTAAGTACACATTTGTGCAGTTATTTCACTGTAAAGACCAGTAATTCCATCGGTATAACCATTACGATCAGAAACGATTTACTCGAGCATATTGAACAAGAACAGATCTTTCGCATACTGCTTTGCTGTGACTGCTGAGTCACAATTTTTTCCCATTCCGGGTCAAATGTGGATCATTTTTTGTGGCTTTTTTTGAGTCGCCCTCGGGGGCTTTTAAAGCCCTGCCGAAGGAAATCATAAAACTCGTTTTTTCACAAAATTCCTTCCATGGAAGGACATTACGTAATCGCTTCTATCCTTGAATAACTTCCAACGCATTTTCCAACACTCACGAAAATTCCAAGCCGAATAACAAGAAACCGAAGGCGTAAGCGATGGCGCCGTTCACTGAAATTTAGAGTAGAAGGGTATTGACATTGAAGTGCTTTCATTCACATGATTTGTACAATAAGCATTTGTAATTTCTACTACTCAGCATATACTACTTTGATCAAACAGTTCCCGGAATAACCACCGTGTGGCGCTCCCATCGTTCCGATTTGAGTTCTGTTTTTTTTGTTAAATTGGTACATCTGTTGTTGATATTCCCTTTAAATCTTAGTGTCATAACTTGACATTTGCAAAAGTTACGTAGCCAAGAGTACATTATCTCTGTGTGTGTTGGCGATTTTTTACAATTGCAGAAATGGATTTAAATTTGCAACAACGAACTTGTATTAAATTTTGCGTATAAAACGGATTTAGTGGCGCATGGACGTTGGAAATGTTGGAAAAGTGTTTCGGCAACGATTCTCTAAAAAAAACGGTCGTTTAACAGTGGCACGAGCGGTTCAGAAGTGGTCGTGAGTCAATCGAAGATGATGAACGCAGTGGCAGACCATCGACATCGAAAGCCGGTGAAAAAATTGATAAAGTAAAAGAAATGTTGGTCAATAACCGCAAATTAACCATCAGAGAAATAGCGGAGGACTTGAACATTGCCTATGGATCCGCCCAAGACATTGTGGTTAATGATTTGGGTTTCCGTCGTGTAGCAGCAAAGTTGGTGCCAAAAGACCTCAATTTCATGCAAAAAAGAGACCGTGTTGACGTCGCAAAAGACATGATTTGCGAGGCTGAATCCGATCCCACATTCATCAAAAGGATCATTACTGGAGACGAGACGTGGGTTTATGAGTACGACACGCAATCCAGACATCAGGCAAGTGAATGGCGTTCACCAAATGAGCCGAGACCAAATAAAACACGTCGTTTTCAGTCAAAAAAGAAGGCAATGCTGACGGTTTTCATGGATTACAACGGTGTAGTACATCATGAATTTTTGCCAGAAGGCCAGACAGTAAACAAAGAGTATTATTTGGGCGTTATGAGACGTTTGCGTGAAGCAATTCGCCGAAAGAGACCAGAAATCGTCGCACAGTGCGTCGAGACCGTCGCACAGTGCTATCATTATTCGTAATTTTTTGACGAAAAATGCAACAAATACCATCCAACAGCCACCGAATTCACCTGATTTGGCTCCCTGTGACTTCTTTCTGTTCAATCGAGTTAAAAAAACCATCACGGGGAACGCGTTTTAGCAGCCGAGAGGAAGTAATGGAAAAATCGCAGGAAGCACTGATGGACATACCGAAAACCGAATATAAAAAATGTTTCGGGGATTGGATCAAGCGCTGGCATAAGTGTGTTGCAGTCGATGGGGATTACTTTGAAGGGGACAATATAGATTTAGATGAATAAACTTGTATTTTTATTTTTCTGAATAAATTCCGAGAACATTTTGATCAAGGTAGTATTTGTGGACATATTTACCTTCTGAAATTGCCCCCATTGTCAATGAGGGAATTTTGGAGGCGTACCACACTCCATAGAATGAATTGCTAATAAGACATCACCAGGGGTCGGATTAATTTTAGAAGAATAAAAGCTGGCGCCACCGACCCTATGAACCTTTGTATTAAGAAAACTCGGCGCCAGCTTCTAAAATAAGAGTGAGGAACGTGATTAAGATTACAAACGTTGGTACTTTTATTCGATCTAACTTCCGCAGGGAAGTTTTCCAGGATCCCTACTCCTATTGATATACATTTACGACCTAAGAGTCAATGTTAACAGTAACCTTGGATTATTCGCATAAGCCACCTGCAGATGCTCTAACGATTTAGACCAAAAATCAGAGTGGTGCATTGAATAGGGGTTAGAATTAAATATGAGAAAATGATAACACTGAAGTTTTTTGAATAAAAGAAAAGATATCACGTACATTAGAAAAGAGCTGGGATCCAGTTACGCAGTTAAAAACAGGAAAAATAATACAGTGTTCCACTGAAATCAAAGCTCCCATGGGGTACACTCTGTGGAAGAGTATGCAAGTAGATTATAAGAAGCTAGGTTTCATTAGACGGGCCGTAGGAAAATGTACATCCACATTTATAGAACACCCCACAAAACGCCGCGAGGGCGCGAGACATTAGAGTCATACATGTACTATCATTACACCTCTACACAGGTATCAGTTCGATCATGTACTCGAACAAAGTTATTCACACGAAAGAAACTACTTAAATGCAAGAATATTCAATAACAGGATGCATTGAAATCATGTGGGAAAAATGCATATCGGAAAAATATGTTCACTAAAAATATTAATTATCTTTTCATATCTATTTCCATCTCCAATCGAACGTGGAAAAAATGACATTTAAAATTTATCCGTTCTCCTATCCATCTCCCTGATTTTACGTACGTGATCTGATCTACAATAGTAAGTAGGGGTGTGTAATTTGTCTTTAAAACCCTCGTATAAATAACCTACCTCAAATTTACGCACTAATAATAATATATGTTTATTCCTGCGGCCAACTATGGGCTGCCATCCTCGCTCTTCCATTAGCGTCGTGACACCGCTGCGTTGTTCGTAACAACTTTTCACAAACCTAGCCGCTCTGCGTTACACTCGATCTAGTTCCAAAACTAAGTCCACCTCGGGACGACCCCATAACCCCATAGCGCACACTCTAGACCTTACTAACTTAAAATACCACAGCTATTTTAACCCTATCATTACATTTCCCAAGCATCCTTTTTATGAATTCTAACTTTTATTTGTTTTTCCGCAAATTCCGAGAATGTATTGTAACCGGAACATGTCCTTAGTTACCGTAATGCCCAAACATTTTACCGTTTCTATATTTGTTAAATTGGTTAATTGTAGGCTGTAAATGATTCAGAGTGAAATAATCTACCTCCAAAAATTTATCGAACTACATTTATTCGAAATTAATTCTACCATAGAGGTCATTAGATAATGATTCCCTATCTTCATGACCGAATATTATGACTGACCGTATTAAATAATATTTCCTTGGGCTTAAGTCGGTCTTAATAATACCGAAATAAGCTCAATTTATGCTTTTATTTGACTAAAAATCACTGCATCGTCGCCATAGAGACAAATTTTACTGGAAAATTGAGAATTAATGTCAAGAATGTATATAAGAACAATAGCGGACAGATGACGGTTTTTTGTGAGACACTCGATGAGACGCTTTTTGTGTCGGATGACACGCTATTTATTACAACCCTTTCCTCGCGGCTCGTTAAAAATTGGCGAACACAGCCTATTGCACACTTCCCAATTGTTGAAGCAACTTTCTATGAGAAAATGTGTCGAATGCCTTTTTAAAATCTAGAGATCTAACCTTGATTTGAACATTATTTTCGTCCGCAACCAAAAGACCATGAACGAAAAGTGACAGCTGTCTCTCGCAATATCTACCGCTACGGAAACCGAGTCAGTTTTTATCAGTGAACTCTGAGAATCGAGATACCCCATGATTAAACTAGCAATTATGTGCCTAAGGTTTTGCATGAAATGGATGTGAGGGAGATGCGTCGGTAATTACTCGGATCGTATTTATCCCCTTTTTTTAATATGGGCATGACATACTGAATACTCTCCTGTGTTTGGGTACTGCGCGTTCACTATGGGATTTATTTATTTTACATTAATCCGAAAATAGCACTTTGGCTTTTCACATTGGAATTTAAACTATGATATAACAATGGGAACAATTAAAAAGACCCAAATATTATTTCCAAATTATTTGATATTATATGTTTACTAAATCTTATTTCTAAAGAACAGCTATTTCTGATGCCATCGTTTTGTATACGAGAGCAGGGATTTGGCCAGGGCCCGGCGACTTGTTTTGACTGTTGTCTGATTTAACTTGGCGTTCGATTCCAAGAGAAAAGATTACAATTTTAGACATTGGGTCATGGAAGGGATCAGATAGCGACTCCATTAGTTCCGGCGGACGAGTATTAAAAACTATGAAAATAGTTGCTTAGCGTACTAGTTACTTATTTCTAAAGTGGTGGTAAGTTTTTCTCCGTTTCCATTTGGGGATTGCATTTTCGAGTTATTTCCTTCAAGTTTTGCTGTATTTCGGACCTCTTCGGATAAATTATTTGCTATTAGATTACGTATCTTATTTCCTCGGGTAAGTGTTACTACTAACTGGTAACATGTGATGTAAACGTAGGAAGCAGTATGACTCCTTATCCTTACATCCTGCTATAAAAATATAGCCGTCACAGTGTAAAAGAGAAGATTGAAATCCCCTCCTAGTATAACTCTCTTAAAATGGGTATTCATACTAGCGACCTTTCCTTCTACTTCTATGATTGATACATCTACGGAATCGGGAGGTTTGCGGAAGGCGGAGGTGTAGACTCAACTCGACCCGGGGCATTTTATAAAGCACCAAGCGTCCCTTTGTTACCATTAGAGAAAGACTCACTTATGCTTTCGTGAATATCTTTATTAGTTATGAACACTCCTTCTCTTCCTCCACTCGCGGTATTACTTTTCCCTCCTCAATCTCGTTTACTAAGTCTAACCTTTCATTACACTTTCCGTCATTATTGTCGCAATTTTTACATGACAGACTCGTGGAATGCTTGAAATGTGACTTCCCACTATTCGACCCACTCTCTAACTTTCCAATGATTCTAAACACTCCATATGTTCCTGTATCCTAAGCGCTACCTTTTGTGATGGCTCAATGGTATAATGAACCCCAGAGCGATTGAGAGGTTGCTTGCACGATGAAAGGACAGACAGGTCGGAGGTCAACGAAGTCCACTCCCGAACACCGACAAAATTTCCCCATTCTATTATTAATGCCTATAACTTGATTCCAAACCACACTCACCTGATCAACGCTTGGCACAATGAGCAAATGGATAACTATATTGGGAGTTTTAACTCCACCGCGACTCACTTTACGTGCCTCTAAATTCAGGGTCTCGAAAGAAATCAGATTATCTTTGGATCCACGAGTAGTTCTTTGTTTTCCTGAAGCAAACCTGAACCAAGCAGAAGATTGTAGTCCCAGCATGGAATCCAATTTTCCACTTGCTGAACCCCGCATCCAAATCTAATGGAAGGGCAGGAGAGAAGTTTTCCTCCACTCTAATAAGGCCACATTTGGAATGCGTGCGACGAATCTGGGATCCATGATGGGGTTCCGGGTGATCCATGATGTGTGCAGAACCACTGTGGTACTTACTTCAATGAAACAAGTTGCCTGTACCCGGGTCAAAAATTCTAAGTATTTCTCCGTAACTAAATATATGACGGTGGGAGTGGAAACCCCCACGTTCGTCAAATTAACTAGCCAGTTCGACGAATCTTTTCGCCTTACATGAGCCAACCGTTCCAACCGAGCTGGCAAACATATTTTTAAATTTGGGATTTCCACGGGCTCCTGTTTAAGACGCCACCCAGGTACATACAATTTAACCTACGCCATTTGCACCGCCAAGCGGCAGGGACCACTTTAGTGTATTTTGAGTGACACGGAAACATTCCATGAAATCATATGAGCCGAGTCTTCCGACTCTCAAGTGTTTTTGGCCGATGCCATTTTCAAATCACGCACATTTTGCAAGCAAGCCCTCCAACGACTTTCCCCCCCCCATCCCCCTCGGCTCCCCTCCCGTCTCCTCCCCAGGGCGCCAACGCTCTCGCACCCCCACTTCCGCCCGCCCGGCAACCCCACTCGCCCGCACATGGGACGCACGCACGTGGAAAACGGCCAGTGCTCGGGCGAGTACTATGCGCCTAGACTACGGCCCCGCATGTAAGAAGTGCGCGCGTCGTCGCTTCACTCAGCGGAATAGAGACAAACCATCTGTCATGTCCTGGCTCTCACACCCGCTCCACTCTTGAATCCCCGGAATGGAATCTCTACGAAGAGAGATGGGACTGTGCGATGGATATCCAGCGTTCTAATATCTCGGTCTTCCATGCAAGAAAATAACAATGTCGCGCTGGCGACGTTGAATCGACGAGGTGTTTATCGTCAGGGTTCATTAGCTAATGCCGTTCATAATAAATATCGACAAAAAAACATCGCACAAACAGAGAAATGTCATTCACATTAAAGTTGTTTTAGGTAAATACAAATAAGTCGAGTTTAACCCAGACATCGAAGGAATAATTTGATTTCCTTTTCCCAATTTAAAAAATGTCATTCCATTTTTAAGGTACCTCGAAGAGTGCGGTAACTCGCATCCATTTCACGATAGTAGGTGGGACCACGTAAAGAAGGAAAATTTGGGTGTCGACAAAAAGACTTAACTTTTGCCACGCACAGCTCGTAACCACAAGAGTAAGGAACGTAACGTACAATAATATGGATCACCCGAATGCCATTGATCACTAGTCACTCATATTGACTGATTGGTGACCTGAAATCCCCTACCAGATGCCGACACAGCAGCTTGTGAAATAAGATTTACATGAAGGTGTACTGGTTCCAGACGTTATATGGTGGAATTATTTCGCCCTGAAAGAAATGCAGCAGGTCTTCAATTGTTACGACCCACGATTCGTCGCAATGCGGCAACATCACGGAAGCATTATGAAATTTACAAGCCTCAGAAAGTTAGGAGGAGGAGATAGGGCATTATCATGTGACAATGGGTTATAGGATAAGTGTGCTGCCAGGTGATGTGTTGGAGTGGCAAGCAAAGAAGGGGAAGGGGGCGTCGTCCTCAAAGGTCGATCGTTGCTTAGAAGACATCGCTAAGTAGTAGTTATTAGGGGAGGTGAACGACGCCTCAGGTTCAGAGTGATTTGGTAGAGGTCATTTCAGGGAATGGATGGAGAAGGGTGGAGAGAAACCCGGCGTCGAAATTAGCCTACTCTTAAAGAAAGACTCCGAGGGGTCCACAATTTAACATCCCATCTGACTCACAACGTACTCCACTTACTCCAAGTGCTCTCAAAATGTCACCTCTGAAAAATTGTGCCCCCGCTTAGATTTAAACACAAAACCTCTGGATTGGTGTGTGCAATTTTGTCACGACACAAAGTAGATGCAGACATATGCCATCGAATTAGTCTGATTCATACTTGCAAAGAGTACCAATCCACGATCGTGGATTGGTACCCTTCGCAATTATGAATCAAAGTAATTCGATGTCATATGTCTACATCTACTTTGTATTGTGACAAAATTACATATAATACAACAATTTCAGAGAGTAAAAATCATTCGCCTTGACCGGGATGATTTTTACTCTCTGAAATTGTTGTTTTATAATACACACATAGTGGATGACTCCGTTAATAGTTACTGTTGCGGAATCTCCCGCAGTTTCTTGAAAATTACATATATCTTCACACTGCAATTGTCGTTCATATCGGCATATCAACGATGATATTTGAACCTCGATGTACTGGAACAGGGCAGTGTGATGTACCGGTGGCTAGAGCTCTGGAGTACCGACCAAAATCAGAGGTCAGCCTTTTTTTACGTCAAGTTCCGCCTCAAATCAGTAAACTGCAATGTTCTGATCACCATAAACTCCTGAGAGAACAGGGAAGGGAAGTGCCGACCCCTTACGATGAGTTTGTTTCGGGTGCCTAGGAGCCTAAGTTTTTCGGGTCATGGAACATAGACTCATATCAACAAAGTCAACCCGGACAAAATATCAATATGGTGCCCACACGAGCACATCGTCACATCTCACAGCTTTCCGCACTCATTTCACTCCATATCGGAGGCGTGCGGTTTTCTCCTCCATTGGAACGATGGGAGAGGAAGGGGGTGGAGTTCCAATATTCCAACCGAGTTGCCTTCATGGCTCATAAAATACTTCAGACCACAGACGGGAGTGGATGAAGACGGACGGGTTTGTCTATGACAATAGGATAGAGTACGTGTCAGAGTAACGGTCTCACAATTTGCAAGGTTGTTACGTCGAGATTGGAATGAAACTTATGTACGTATGTTAATCGTCAAAGTTTATTTTGTAATTTGAGAAATCCTGCACTAAAAATTTCCTTTTCGTAGATTATTTTATTGGACAATGATGGAAGGCTGAAATGATGAGTGGAAATTATGTTTGAACGGAGAAGCCGTCGAATATATTTGAGATCATCCCACCTGAAAATGTTCTCACATTTTTCTTTGGAATCCATTGAAAATGGTCGCAATATTCATTGGTTTTTACATTTCCACTTGAAAACCTTCCCAACTACCTCTTTTTAACGTTCAATGAAATCTCGCCATTTTTTGCTTAAATAACTTCTTCGCATATTAATGAAGCAATGGTAACAATGAATATTTTTTATATTAAGATTCAAATTGTTTGCTTTAATTGTTTCATTTAAAAATTTGAATAATAAATATTATTTAAATATACTTTACAGGTATTCTAGCGTAAATTCTCTATTTTCTATTCCACAGTAAATGTCGGCCCTGGTGGCGGCGCGGCGGGGTAACTTCCTCGCCTCTTAACCCGGAGGTCGCGGGTTCGACTCCCGCCTAGGTGGATCTGACTCCACCTAGGGCTTGAATGCATGCTATTGTCTTCAACGTAATATAAGAGTTCAGTGGGAGAAGGGACAATGAAGTCTCAATCTCACCCAATTAAGTCATTAAATAAATAAATTTCAATCAACATTGGAGGCAATTCGTTCAGCAGCATGACCTGTTCCAACGTCTACGTTGTATTTCTGTGATTCATAACGGATTTTGGAGCCTATCCCTCTAAAACATTCCCGCGGAATCAAAGCCGAAGCGAATGAAGAGGTGAGGTCTCATTACTCTACTGCTGAACCGATCGCCTTATAAGTCGCGGACGGCAATGAATGGCGCGGTGCACCGCGGAAGTCGTCACCCCTTGTCACAAATGATGCACCGACACTTGCCTAATAATCAAAGGGTCATTGTATTTCCTGACTCCTCGACGAGACGTACGGACACGGCGCGATGCCGTGCCCACACGCGGGGTGCCGTGACTACGGCACGATAAGCCACGTGGCACCCCTAGGCCACGCCTCCCGGGCACGGCCTCCCCAATAGCGCCAGCCGCGTCAAGGGCTCCGCTTGAGAAACCGAGTCCCACTACCAAGATAATCATAAATAAAACTCGGCGATTCTAAATTTCTCTCCAATTGCAATTTCTGTGAAGGCTCCGTTCTCGGTTATGTCGGACGCTTTTTCGCGATACCGGGGCGACGTTTGGCGGCACTCTTTCTCTTCCACAACCTATGCACAGAGGGGCCAAAGTAAGCATTAAATTTCGATGATTTGCATATCTCTTACACAACAGGTAGTGAATGCTACCACCTTCTACCCGTTTAATATTTTTTCTTTGACCGTAGCAGATAGATTTTTGTACCATTCTCGATTTAATATCATGGCTATGTTTAATAAACAGCAAGTCTGTTTCTTCGATGGCGTTATCCCTCTACCAATGGTAATGGTTTCTTCCCCATTAATTTAACTCTCGTGATTGTTCATTGCCTAACATGAAAGATGTTTTTTCAGGCCATCAGTACATCATGTACAGCTCAACATGCCTGCCGTGGATTAACTTCCTTCCACGCACCACACCGGTGGTTTACTATTTATTCTATATTTATTGAAAGTAATAACTTCATTGGAAGTCACAGGGAATGTACCTCCCCCCCAAAATCAATACCCGAATGTGCGAATTTCACATATCACACGGCTTAATGCGAGGGGGTTTTCATTATCGCATAAAAACCAAAATAGAGAACTTCTTGTTGAATGAGAAATGTCTCCAGCCCAGACACCACACACGGCAAAGAATATCGGTAGCCGGGGCAATCCCTGATATGTAGGAGGACAGAGTTTTTCCCCCCGCAGCTGTTCGCAAGTGCTGGGTCACGGGGTGGGCGAAAAATGACGCAAATCCTTTCCCCACCCTTTTCTCGCGGACTCCTCGCCTACTCCACCCCCACCTCAACTCCCTCGAAAGATTTCGGGAGAGGACTCCTTCCCCTTCTCTTTCCTTTGTAACACGTAATTTTCAATGCCTAACCGCCTCGCTGATAGAAAAAAACAAACGCAAGTTAATTAGATAGAAGTATTTGTCGATCGTATCAGGTAGGATCGTCAAATTTGTCAACCACTCACTGCGTAAGAGTAGAATTACGCCTTGGATTAAAGAGTCGGATGCTGTTTACGAATTCATTGAAAGTATCATTCTTCGCGGGAACACAACATTTTCCAATCCGTCCATTTCCAGTTTTCTTTCCGCCGTAAAGTTTTCGTTGAAATATGCAGTTACATGATTTTTTTCCAAAGTAAGCGGTAATTTTTGCGTTGGTACTTGAAAAAATCACTGACTTAAAGCGAATTTTCCCTGACGCTCGGATATCTTGATCTTGAAAATTTCCTGAACTTTTTCCGGTTTACTTAGTGGTTGGCCAACTTATTTGATTCATCAAATGCATCATCGTAAAACGGAAACTTAATTTTAGAAGACAAAGGGACTAAAATATGATTTCTGCCATTGCTATAATTTCAGTTAGGTCACGACGCTCAAGATTTCACGGCCGCCTTCATCAGAATCATATATTATCATAAGGTAATCTACTGGTTAAGGCAGGTTTTTGGACGGGCAAATCTACCAAATACATATTTTGAGACTCCTAACAAAACACTATCCAGCAACCTACTCTACACCAGGTCCGTCTTCATCTCTGTGTACTCTCTTCCAACCTTCATCCCGACCAACATCCCTATCCTGTTTCTGCCCTTTCTTCGTTTGCCTAACATCATAAGAGTACCATTTATATTCATCAGAATATATATAAGGACAAATATAAGAATAAATAATCATAACTATATATATATATATATATATATATATATATATATTCACTTTCCCGGAAAAGCCACGAACGTGCACAATGAAACTCACTAAATAGTCACAGCAAACACAGAAACCAAAACACACAAAAGAGGGACATACTCACTCACTCTCAAAGTCCCTCTTTTGTGTGTTTTGGTTTATATATATATATATATATATATATATATATAACTTTTGGACGGCACAATAGAACACAGAATAAAACGAGGCCTTACGAACCTCCGAGGCCTTCTTCAGGTCAGTCTGACCTGAAGAAGGCCTCGCAGTAGGCCGAAAGCTTAAATCATCTACAGTGTGAGTGTCCTTTTACTTGTTATCTGTTTTATTCTGTGTTCTATTGTGCCGTCCAAAAGTTACGAGGGTCATCCGGAAAGTAGTACCCGTTCGTGCCGCATGAAGTGCTGACGACGCGAGTAGCCGCTGGACGAGGTCAGATAGCTTCAGTGGCTTGTCTGCCTTCTCTGAGCCAAGTTGCGTGACGCTAGCATTGCCTGTGTTGTTTCTGTGACTGTTTACAATGTTTAAAAAAATTGAGAACGCCGCCAGTTGTGAAGTGAGGGCAGTGATTAAATTCCTCAATGCAAGAAACGTTCGCCCATGTGATATTCATCGCCAATTAAAGGAGGTGTATGGAGACAATGTAATGGACGAGTCGTCTGTTCGGCGGTGGTGTCGCAACTTCAACATGGGGAGGGGGAACACACACGACGATGAGCGTTCGGGGAGACCGTCTGTCATTACAGACCAACTGGTGAGCTCAGTTGACGAATTCGTGAGGAACGATCGGCGCGTCACAATTGATGACATCTGTGAGCATTTTCCCAATGTTTCTCGAACAATTGTTCATGAAATTGTTAAACACCATCTGCATTATGCAAAAATTTGTGCAAGATGGGTCCCTCGCATGCTTACAGATGAGCACAAAACCAAGCGTATGGCTGCAGCACTGACGTTTTTGGGACGTTATTCTGATGAAGGAGACTCTTTCTTGACTCGCATAATTACTGGTGACGAAACATGGGTTTGTTATGCATCACCTGAGAGTAAACGACAGTCAATGGAGTGGCATCATGCTCATTCGCCAAACAAACCAAAAAAATTCAAGACAGTTCTGTCCACCAGGAAACTCATGGCAACCATTTTCTGGGATCGACGAGGTGTATTGCTTATTGATTTTATGGCCCGTGGAGACACTATTAATGCCAATGCGTATTGTGAAACATTAAAGAAATTACGGCGGGCAATACAAAATCGGCGGCGAGGTCTATTGTCTACTGGTGTCATTCTCGTTCATGACAATGCCAGGCCTCATGCAGCTGGGATAACACAAAAACTTTTGCAGCAATTCAAATGGGAAACTTTCGGCCATCCACCGTATAGCCCGGACTTGGCCCCTTCAGATTTTCATCTCTTTACAAAGCTTAAAGACTTTTTGGCAGGAAAAAGATTTGACAGCGATGAAGAACTTAAAGAAGGAGTGACCCTGTATCTCAATGAGCTGGCGGCGAAGGGCTATGCAGCAGGAATACAGAAACTTGTCACACGTTATGACAAATGCCTTAATTTGCTTGGAGATTATGTTGAGAAGTAGTTTAAAGTATCCTCTTTCAAATAACATTTTTTATGTTTGTTAATATTTACTTTTGTGTCTTTAATTCACGAACGGGTACTACTTTCCGGATGACCCTCGTATATTGCTCTCGTGAGTACTTCCGCATCATCGATATATATATATATATATATATATATATATATATATATATATATATATATATATATATATATATATATATATATATATATATATATATATATATATATATATATATATATATATATATATATTGTCGTGGTGGAAGGGCTTCTGTGTTCCGATGACCCCTAGAGCTGTGCTGGCGGGAGTAATAATAATTACTCCTGGAAGGGTCACCCATGCCAGATAGGTCGAAGGTTAGGAGCCAGACGAAAGGTAGTCCACGCAGCGTCTGTTCCTCAGTGAGGCGGCTGCAATGGCGTCTGACCCCAGTGGGGCGGCCATTAAGTGATGGTGTCACGTTAAAAACACTATTGAGGAAGGCAACGGGAAACCACCTCAATTATGATTCCCAAGAATATAATGATGGGCGCTATAGATAATATGAGTCCTGGCAACTACGGGACTCGGCCCAAGAGGCCGTGTGTCGTGCCCGGCAGCGGGAGAGGCAAGGCTTCCGCGGTCGTCATCCCACGAAACCCTTGCAGGGAAGAAATAACTTCAGCAGGACAGAAGACTCAGAAGAAGGCGAAAGTAGTTAGAATAGGAACCTGGAACGTCAGGACAATGTTGAGGAGAGGCAAATTAGAAAATATTAAGCGAGAGATGGAAAGAGGTAACATAGATGTTTTAGGCCTCTGCGAGGTGAGCTGGAAGGATAGCGGGGATTACTGGAGTGACAATTATAGAGTAATATACAGCGGCGGGGACGAGAGCCAACGAGGGGTTGCCGTAATTTTAAATAAAGGGGTAGGAAGAAGCGTAGTCAACATAGAGCAAGCGACAGATAGAATTTTACTCGTAGAGATTAAAGCAGAGCCGACGAACTTGGTCATTATTCAGGTATACATGCCACCGAGCAATCACAAGGAGGAAGAAGTCGATAGGATGTATGATGAGTTAGAGGATATAATCGCGAGTGTTCCTGCAGGGAAACATTTGATATTGATGGGGGATTGGAATGCGACGGTAGGCGAAGGAAGAGATGGTGGTGAGGTGGGGGACTATGGGTTAGGCACGAGGAATGAACGCGGGGAGAAAGCAATTGAATTCTGCAGGAGACAGGGGTTAGTCATCACTAACACATGGTTTAGACACCACAAAAGGCGTAGGTATACATGGAAAATGCCAGGTGACTCAGAAAGGTATCAATTAGATTATATTATGGTTAGGCACAGGTTTAGGAACAGTGTGATAAATTCGCACAGTTTCCCAGGAGCGGATGCGGACTCTGACCACAATTTAGTTGTTATGAAATGTAATGTTCGTTTCAAGAAGATAAGGCAAGGGCGGCGGGTTAGGAAATGGAATTTAGAAGCAGTAAATGGATTAACGAGGAAGGAGTATCAGCAGGCTGTAGAGAAAATGATGGATGACGGTAAAGAACTGAGCACTATCGAAAAAAAATGGGAATGTATCAAAAAAGGGATATTGGAAGCCGCTAAAGACACTATAGGAGCCGTTAACGGGAAAAGGATAAGGAAACCATGGGTAACGGATGAGATGATTGCAAAGATGGATGAGAGAAGAAGATGGAAAAATGTAAACACAGA
Organism: Hetaerina titia; assembly: GCA_037158775.1. Lineage (NCBI taxonomy): Eukaryota > Metazoa > Arthropoda > Insecta > Odonata > Calopterygidae > Hetaerina > Hetaerina titia. Next base: position 2,736,751 of record CM073779.1, read on the forward strand.
GTTAGGCAAAATGAAGTACAAAGAGTTAAACAATAAATTGAGAAGGGCCACAAATAAAGCAAAAGAAGAATGGTGGAAAACGCAATGCGAGGATATGGAAAGTTTACAGAAGAAGGGTGAAATAGGTGCTCTATACAGCAAGGTTAAGTTATTATCGGGAAGTAAGAAGGCAAGATCTGTGCTAACAGTTAGAGATAAATGGGGTAAGATAATAGTTGAACCAGGAAAAATCCAAGAGAGATGGAAGGAATATATAGAAACACTGTATGGTAAAGAACTTAGGCCGACAAGGTTAGACATAGAAAAGGAACATGAGGTAGAAGAAGATAGCTTAGGTCCAGGCATACTCGACGATGAAATAGAAAGGGCATTAAAAGAGATGAAAGCAAATAAGGCTGTGGGGGTGGACAATATTCCTGTAGAAATGTTGAATTGGTTAGGGAAAGGTGGGAAGAAGACCGTATATGGACTGATTCGTAGTATCTATGAGGAAGGAATCTGGCCGGAAGATTTTGTGAGATCGGTGTTAGTTCCTATTCCAAAAAAGGCAAAGGCTTCGTCATGTGAGGATTACAGAACAATAAGTTTGATATCCCACGCAGCTAAAGTTATTCTGAGGATCATCAACAAAAGGATAGAGAGTAAGGCAAATGATTACTTAGGGGATGATCAGTTTGGGTTCAGGAAAGGAAGAGGTACGCGTGATGCCATTGCAGTAATGAGATCACTAGTCGAGAGGAATATAGAATACAATCAGGACGTTTTTGCCTGTTTTGTAGATTTCGAAAAAGCGTTTGATAGAGTGAATTGGGAAAAATTAATGCGTGTTTTGCAGAAAATAGGAATGGATTGGAGGGACAGGAGACTGATCCGCAACCTGTACATGTCTCAGACTGCTCAGGTGCGAGTGGGGAACGGAGAGTCCGGATGGGCAGTGTTAGGAAGAGGTGTAAGGCAGGGTTGCCCATTGTCACCGGTACTGTTCAACGTATATGTAGAGGAAATGATTAAAGAGGCATGGGAAGAACTGGAGGTAGGAATGAAAGTCGGGGGGGAATTCGTAAAATCGGTTAGGTTTGCTGATGACCAAGCATTAGTTGCTCAGTCAGCCAAGGGGTTGCAAGCATTGTTGAGTGAATTGGAGGTTCAGTGCGATAAATATGGGATGAGAATCAATATTAATAAAACAAAGGTTATGCGATTTTCCAGAAAGAAAAAGGCTAAGCTAAATATTAAAATAGGCGGGGAAAAAATAGAGCAGGTAGAACAGTTTACATATCTCGGAAGTGTTTTGGACCAATACGGTCAGAGTAGTAGGGACGTAAGGAGATGAATTGCGCTAGGCAAGGAGGCTTTCTCAAGGAGGAGGGAGTTGATGACGGGGACGTTGAGTAGGGATGTTAAGACAAGACTCGTAAAAACTCTGATATGGAGCGTAGCTATGATAGTAGGATAGACATAGATTGGAGGCCTTTGAAATGTGGGTGTGGAGAAGAATGGAGAAGGTGAAATGGACCGAAAGGAAAACAAATGAGGAAGTACTAGAAATAGTGGAGGAGGAGAGGGGTTTGTTGAGAGAAATCCTATGGAGGCAGGAAAAATGGATGAAAGGCGTATTGAGCGGTAGTGGAATGTTGAAGAGGGTAATAGAGGGGAGAATGTTGGGCAAGCGAGGAAAGGGTAGGAACAGGATAGGGATGTTGGACGGGATGAAGGGAGGAAAGAAGTACACTGAGATGAAGAGGGACCTGATATAGATTAGTTTGCTAGGTGGGGAGTCACAAAATGTTTATTTGATAGTTGTGTCCATCCAAAAACCTACCTTAACCGGTAGATTACCTAAAAAAATATATATATATTCATTCAAACAGAAATAGGTATAAGGAAAAGGGATAGGAAAACACATAAAAGGCGAACACTATATATATATATGCGGGTCGCGGTGGTCTAACGGGTAGAGCGTTGGACTACTGACCGGAGGGTCCCGGGTTCAATTCCCGGCACTCTGGGCACTTGCAGCTCCACCCAAGCTATGTGATTTTTCGGGTACCAGGTCTTCCTGGGAAACCATAAACGGCACAGGGTAAGGAACTGGCCCCCCTACCCTGATGTGTGAATATTAACACGCCGTCGGGCTTGGGTGAGCTCTACCATCACCTACTAAACCGACCTTCGGGTTAATTTCTGTGTTTATGGTTTATATATATATATATATATATATATATATATATATTTGCTTCGATGCATTAAAATTTGATGAAAAATTTTGAAAAATCACAAAATACGATTGAAATGTAATTAATATCAAGTGAACAAAGCTCGCAGTTCATGATACATACTCAAAAATATTCCTGTCAGTAGTTTTTTGTCTTTATTAACTGTTCTGAATGTAAAATTTTTACGCGCCTCGGAACGTCTCGGGCCACCTCCAAAGGATAATTGTCCTCTTTCTGCCTCTTTCAAACCTCTTTAGTTTACAACCTTCTTTGGAAACATAAATAATTTTGCTTCCCCAAATCCTCTATTCTTAACTAAATCTCATCTCCATTATCTTCTGTCAGCGTGGGCCTCCGGGCGTCAACTAATTAATTGACTTGCCCTCCGTGGAGACCCAGATGCAGAGGCTCCATGGTTAACAAGAAAGCAGATCGTCGCCGTTGAATTTCACACTTGAATAACTATGCAAATTTCAATCTCAGTGAAGGGTGACTCGGGTGAAAGGGAGGTGCTCCCTTCTGTCAATTGACTCTCCTCTTCAATACGGCTGGTGAGCTTGAGGTCGGCCACGGAGAAATACTTAGTGAAATACACGAATTTCTGATCCCAATTCGTAATGAGTTGTTACTGAGAAACAAAATAGTGTAAAAAGACTCGAAGAAAATATTAGTCTCTAAAGATAAGATTAAATAGAGTTCAAACCCACTGCAACTGTATTCATCGTTCAATTTTAATTTTGGCACACCGTGTAATCGACAATGTCTCATTTTACACAATTGGGGCAGGCCTTCGTGATATTTTCGCCATATAATTGAATAAGAAAGAAAAAGAATACATATCCTTTTTAGAGATTCTCTCTTTTTGACAGTTCTACTTCTAATTGTTCTCATATCCCAAATCAGCACCATTACCTTTTCTCATGTAGCACTACAGGGATGAACTTCTTGCAATGATCATCCTATCCAATCACATGTTTCGCGAATTTAGGAGTGATTTCTCCTTGGAATGATCACTTCCTCAAATAGAATGTAGTATGTAGGAATCGTCGAAATCTGGGTTGGTGAGCTCAACAATTTAACTTGGTTCCCACAATTTTTTATTATTTTTTTGTAAAGATGAATTTCCGAAATATGACGATAAAGCGTTACTTATAAATTAATAGTTATCGATTTCGTGGCCGTGGGATGGAAAGAAGGCCCTCGCCCATCTAATCCAGAGTTAGCGGGCTCAATAAGTTCCTAGGTGTGTTTCCCTCTACTCGGGTATTGGGTGTTCATGATTAGCCTTGTATTCCTTTTGGAAAAAAAGATGCAAAAGGTTCACAAGGTTGTTTTCTAATTAGTCGTTAACATTTAAAAACAAAGAGTGCAACGCTATTTTTCGTCTCAGTCTATGTTTCAATTACTTCCATCTTTTTTCCGTCTGGAAAACTGAAATTGAATATGACTGAATCTCAAAAATAAATGATAATCACTGTGCTGATATGTTTTAAAAACACAGCACAATTACATTTTATTGAAGTATAAGTTTTTTCGCCGGGATTTGTGTAAACGTACGCTCGTAGCATGGCCCACGTAGTCCATTCGCCGTTTTATGGCAAAAAAAAACAAATCATTCATCCTAGTGCTTAGGCAGTTTTTTTGCGTTTCATGATGCTCCTTATATAAAACTTTTCTGTAGTCAGCAGTTTACATTCCAATGAAGAAATGACGAGTAGAATAAATGTTTAGGAAACTACAAAATGGCCTTTTGGCATGCTTGAACTCAGTTTAAAACAAACCATAGGAATCGTCATAGCTTTCGTTAAATTGGTACTGAAATTAGTATCAGGGCCTTGAATAATTATCCCGATACAATTCAGAAGAAAAAGGTATATTTTATATTTTTAGCCTGTTTTTTTAACAAACAATTTTTTTTAAACTTCCCGCGGGAAAAACCCTTATGGTACATGAATAAAAATGCCCATACTAGCCTATCCACCTCAGGGTGAGATATGACATCTACCCTCCCATTTGAATTCACCTGCAGCACTCCCGAGAAAATTTTCGAGAGGCGTTCTTGACTTCCAGTTGGCCAGAGGGGAAGGCGATGAACGCTGCCGAGAGCCGAGCACCTCTAGTGCCACCACCCCCCCGCCACGACGCTCCACCTCCTCCCCTTCCATCCTCTACCCCCTGCCCAAATACGCGGCCCATTGATGAAGCAATGGGCATTTTAAGTGGAAGGAGGCAGAGGACGGTGGGTGTTGGAGGCAAGCCAACGAATAGGGTGACTCCTGCGACGCCTCCCAAGAAAGTATCATGGATGGAGAAGCTATCAGGGCCACGAGGAGCAGCGAACAGTTGGCACTCACCATTGGGACAAGGTAGCCAATACCCAAGAATTTGAGACTCATGGGACGCCAAAAAGAGAGACGAATCTGAATCCACGTTATCTAAATAAGGTGGACCTGATATTGCTTTTTACAATTTAGGCCACTTTTAAGTCGCATCTTTAGCTATGTCTTCGGATTCATATAAAAACCCACCATCGTCGCCATAATCTTAAATAACACTTGAAAATAATACCGTCAATGCGATGTTCATTCAGAATTCGGGAGGGGGGGCAAAGGGACTGTGTCATGTTAAAAACACTGTTTAAGAAGACAACAGGAGACCACGTCATGTGTTATTCGTCCTATTAGAATGGTGGTCCAGATATGCAGCGGGGCTGGGGAAGAAGGTCCGCGAGGAAGTCAAACGAAATCCTTGCACAACCTAGTTGACAACAGTGGATGAGAGGGCACGGAATGGAATAACACCATAAATATAGAGAGACATGAAATGTTGGGGCAATCCTGAGGCCCGAGCGTAATAATTTGAAGGAAAAACTGAAGAAAGGGTAAATAGATACGTCATTCTGTGAGGTGAGGTGGACAGTTGACAGGGCACTGCTGATGCGAAAATTATTATACATTATTCCCCTTGGCATCAATGAACGAGCAATTTATAGCGAGGGGAGCAGAGTTGTCATTACGTACCCACAATGAATACGGGGAGAAGGCAAGCGGAATATTGAGCCAAAGAGTGAAAATTAGTGAGAATTACATTTGCTACCATAAATGCAGACTCGACCACTACCCACCATTCTTCAGTTAATCATTATGGTAATATAAATATAATGAACATTGAATGCAAAAGTGGAACCTTGAAGTTTTAATTGAAATGAAAATATCAAAGAAACAATGATAGTCTAAGCGATAGTACATGAATGGTAACTATGAAGACATGGTGGATAGGCTTTCAAAACAGAAATATTTAAAGAAGAAAATATTTTCATAAAGATAGGTCAAAATTAGTTTAATTTTTTATGGAAACCTGTTATTTTTCTTTTTGTTTCTTCATGTTACAAGTGGCTAGTATCGCGTGCGTGAAAGTATTTTACATTTTAACATCACAGTGCATGTAGCTGAAGTTAAAATTAACTTTTTTATTCGAAATATTTTATATATTTTCATTGGTAACTAACAATAAAGGAGAATTTTAATTTGATGGTGAATGCCTGGTGTGAAATCCGTCACTGTCACACACAGCAACGGCGGCTTCCAGAGTAACACGTAGAAGTCTTTGAAACTAGAGGATGAGTATAAATAAGAGGCATCTGAGAACTGGATATGAAAAAGAATGGACATAAGAAGTTGAAGAGGGAGGAAGAAGGCTTACGACGCAGTTTTAAACAATGTGTGAGAGGAAAGACTCGGAGAGACTCGAAGAGAGTGGGTGGGAAGTCAGCGCAGGAGAGCATGGAAGAGGATCGAAATTTTGTGGGGCAAGAAGGTAAACAGAAAGTATGAAACATTGAACAAAGGAAAAATAAAGGGCAAACAAGAGGAAGTGCACGCAATATGCAAAAAGTAATCCTTGTCATGGGTCGTCCCAAACCTACCTTTTAACGGCAGATGGTCTAGTGGGTAGAGCGTTGGACTACTGACCGGAGGGTCCCGGGTTCGATTCCCGGGCAAGGCACTTTGGGCACCTGCAGCTCCACCCAAGCTAGTTGAATTTTCGGGTACCAGATCTTCCTGGGAAACCATAACCGGCACAGGGAAAAGAAGTGTGAATATTCACACGCCGTCGGGCTTGGTACATGGCTGATCTCTACCATCACCTACTAAACCGACCTTCGGGTTGATTACTGTGTTTATGATTTTTTTAACCAATGAATGACCCAATATTCTACTCCCGTTTAAATCATTTTTGACAACGTTATTGTATTTGCGAAAATGCAACGAAATACGTAGGAAAAGCCTTCCATTCATACATCCAGCCATTTTAATTTATCTTCGTGAACTAAAAACACACGGGATACATTTCCGTAGTCGCTTACATCCATGAAGTTTGCAAAATGAGACTGCACCAAGAAATTGACGAAGGAAACAGTAGAAACCTAGATATTTAGCAATCCCTCTACGACACGGAATATCTCATGCAAAGTATTCATGGAGAGATGCCATGAACAAGGCTGCCAAATGTTGGTGAAGGATGCAGAATTTTTAGCGACAGGCCCCAATACTGTTCGCTGAGTAGAGAATTTAATCAATAAAGTCTGATATCCAGCTATATTTTAGCAGAATTCAGCATAAAAAAAGAAGTAATGCCATCATAATTCAAGTTAATGCATCAATCTTCGTCAACTGCGTAAAAAAACTCTGATCTGACTATCCGTCATGGCTCGGCTGTGTGTTTTAAGCTCTCTCTTTAGCTAATAATGTGAAATTCTTTCTGTCGCCAGAGAATTGTATGCGCTACCAAAGGGCTGAGTAGGCAGACAAAGTATAATAGATACCCAAGGGTTTAATCTGCAAATTATTAAAATAATCAATAACTCAATTGCTCGCATTAAATGCAATGGTGGCTTCAGAATTAAATGAAGGAGAATTTGCATACCTACTTCGCAATATTTTAATTATGGTTGAAAGGACATCAGAGAGTAATCCCATGCTTACCCTTCTCAAAACAGAGTGAATTCTCTGGAAACTCGCAGCTGAGGTAAGGCAGGCCAGTTTTCTGGACAATAACCTATTCACTGCCATGTGTACTAGGGAAAGAAACTCCTCTTAATTTGTTCTAACATATGACGCAAGCCATGTTGAGGCAAAAACAGTCCATGTCCAATTTTTGCATTCTCATACTAATTAATGTTCATTCTTGAGCAGACACAAAAAACATTGCTTGATTATTCATTCACCGAGTAAAGTAGATTTTCATGAATTTGTTGTGTCGATCCTGAAATTTTTCTCATATCACATACCCTTGAATAAAATACCGATGCGAAGAAAAACATTACGAGAAATAGGAACAACAAGATTCGCTTGGCTTTCCTCATCTATGTTAACGGCATTTTACCATAAGTTAACAATCGCCATCGGCGCTTTAGATTCTCAGCATAATATGGAAGGGTATGGCTACCGAGTCGTGGCTGTACTGCATCGTATTCGATGAAGTCCAACTCGCGTTTGGCTGATGCACCTATGTCAATTAACCTGTTTCGTTAGTTCGAACGTAAAAACTGACTGTGAAACTACAGAAGCCGAGACTACAAGCATTACTCCAGACGAATTCGCATCGAGAAAATTCTGTTCCTCTCCAGTTCCTTTTCTTCCTCTTAGAAAGAACTTCTAAGCAATGTTTCACAGTAGGTTGTACGATATGATAGCAGAATTCGAGGGCAAGTATCGACCGACTCGTTCCCCACACCCACCCCATTGGAAAAGAAGAAAGGCACTCACCTTTGCTGCTGCACCGGTGGCATCTCTTCCTCACGTGGTGCCTCCACTCGTGAACTCCGGAAGCATCCCCGATGGACCGCGTGAGGCCCATATCCGCTGCACCGACGCCCCTGGCGATCCCCCGGCCGCGCCCCGCGGACCTCTCCGCCCCCTCTCCTTCTTCCGCCTTTCGTCTCGCCCCCCATGTCACGTTTCCCCGGGGCGTGGACTCCTCGCGACCACCCGGCGCCCCCTTAAACCGCTCACGGCTCACGAATGTGCCAATGGAGTGCCGCCTCCGGCCCGCGCACAAGTTGTAATACCGGGCATCCCCTTCGTCCCCCCTGGGTGCCTCGCCTACCCTTCCACCCTCGCGCTCCGAGCGAGACGCCGGAGGAGCCGGGAGGTTGTAGTACACCATGTCGTCCGCGAAGTCGGAGTCCCTGGAGGAGCCTCTCCGCTCGCCGCTGCAGAGACGCTGTCGGGGAGGCAACTCGTCACCCGCGGGTTCAGTGTCCGCGGGTATCCGCGGGTGCCCCAGGACCAACTGGCGGATCTCGGCCCGGGTTCCACGGCTCCCGCCGCCTCCCAGGGAGGGCACCAGGAAACGGAAGGATCTCCGGGAGGCAGACCCGGTGGGGGAGCGAAGCGGCGTGGTGGCCTCGGAGGTGGGGGTGGCCGGAGCCGAGTGCCCCCGGGCGCCGCCGCACCCCGCGGACCCGGAGGACGAGGTGGAGGACGAGGAGGAGGCGGCTCCCATGATGCGCAGGATCCTTCCACGGGCGGCCCTCAGCGATGCCACCCCCGAGCCCGGGAGGGTGAAGTATGACGGATTGTCTGGGGAGCAGGATGCGGGAGTGCTTCGATTAGACATGTCAAACCTTATTCAACGAGCAATGAGCCGTGCCGAAAATGACTCTTCCCCCTGGCTAATTGGTAATTACGCTTCGGGACTTCCTCATCAGTGGAGAGGCCACTAAGAGATGAGGAGCGGTGGAAGAATAGGCGGAGTATCTCCTGCTTTGCCTGCCGGACGTCCGCTGTCCCCTGTTCCCCTTGGATTCATGTAACTTATTCCCCTTTTCCCCTGGGGTCCCCTGAGTTCTTTGGCTTTCTTTCGGCTGGTTTCCAAGGGAAAAAGTCACTCGAGTTAACGCAATGCCTCGAATGTCCCGTATCGGCGCACGTTTGGTTTCAATGGAGCGCGTTAGACAGCTCCATCAAACGAGCATGGACGGTCTTCGTTATATTTCGCCAGAAAATATCTAAATTGGTCCGTGAGGCATACGCTCATGGCGCTGAAATGCGCGGTAAAGGCGAATAATTAAAATATTACGAGGAAGTTATAACATCAACCCACATCTGGGGAATTCAAAATTTGGTCGATTGTTAACCACTGCAAATTCAACTACATCTACCATAGGTGATTTTTAACTTTTTTCACTCTTAGAAAAGTTTTCCATGAAATATAAATGAAATGGTAGGGTTTATCGAGCAAATCCATCGAAGCCCCTTGGAGGTGTTCCTGATTTAGGGGGTGATGCACATGCATTTGAAAAGAAAATTTTGAAATTTTGCTCCACGCAGATATAAAATGTATCTGCGTGAATTTTTTACTTCATTGACATGAATGCGATGCTGCATACTACGTCCGTATATTGCGATGATCTATGCACGCGCATGTTCATGTATATTTCTACTACTAGTGGGTCTGATTACTAAATCTGTTTTACAGTTCGTACTCTCCGCCTCCATTGGGACTACAGAATTATTTCCCATGGAAAGGTGTGGATATTTCGTATTTAAGTAATTATTACTCTGAAATTACCAATATTATTATTAGGTAATTTACCGTTTAAAGCAGGTTTTTGTATGGAAACAACTATCAAATAAATATTTTGTACCTCCAAACAAAACCCAATCCAGCAACCTACAATACATCAGGTCTCTCTTCATCTCTGTGTACTTCCTTGCTCCCTTCATCCCGTCAAACATCCCCATCCTGTTCCTGCCCTTTCTTCGTTTGCCTAACATTCACCCCTCTTTTACCTTCTTTAATATTCCACTGCCGCCTAATACACCTTTCATCCATTTTTTCTGCCTCCGAAGGATGTCTCCCAACAAACAACTCTCCACGCCCAACATCCCTAGTACTTCCTCATTTGTTTTCCTTTCGGTACATTTCTCCCTCTCCATTCTTCTCCACACCCACATTTTAAAAGCCTCCAATCTACGCCAATCTCTTGCTTCAGCGACTACGTTTCTGCGTCGTGCATAGCTACGCTCCATATCAGAGTTTTTACGAGTCTTTTCTTAACCTCCCCACTCAACGTCCCCGTCATCAAATCCCTCCTCCTTGAGAAAGCCTCCCTGCCTAGCGCAATTCTTCCCCTTACGTCCCTACTACTTTGACCGTTGTGGCCCAAAACACTTCCGAGATACGTAAACTATTCCATCTGCTCTATTTTTCCCCTCCTATTTTAATGTTTAGCTTATCCTATCAATAGCATTCAGAGATAAAGAGATGAGTAAGGAGTGAAAGCACAGGGACCAATTACCCCCAAGAAGGGTAAGTTGCAGAATTCTGCAGGGAAGGTTATGCTGTCGGTGTTTTGGGACTGCCGTAAAGTCATCTGAATAGACTACCTGAAGAAGGGTAACATCATCACTGGTGTCTATTACTGTACAATGGTGAACAAAAAGCGGGATACTCTGAAAAAGAAACGCGGTATGATCACCGAAGACATCCTTCTCTTGCCCCTCTTGACCATGTACCTGCTCACTCATCTCGAGTGCGCTTCAGGAATCAAAGCGATATGGCTTGGAAACTTCGCCACCTCCGCCCTAATCTCCCGATCTCGCCCAGAGTGACTTTTTCTTTCTCCCAGAACTCATAAAGCCATTACAGGTTCGGATATTTGACAACACAAATGACGTCAATAACAATAAACAGGTGGAACAATGGTTTTCGGGTTCTGCAATGATGGCCTACAAAAGGTCAGGAAGCTCTGGGAGTAATGCATAACTCTGAATGGTGACTATGGAGGGAAGTCTTAAGAGTAATAAATGAAAATTTATCTCATGTCTCCAATATTTTTAGCAGTAATAAATGGTAAAATTTTCCTATACCCACTCGTGTAACCGATTCTACCGAACAAAACTTATAATAAATGCATCATCTACCAATGAAAAAACCACAGTAGAAAGGAACACATGTTAATATCATTGTTTGAGTATAGCTATGTATATCTTCACTCGACTAGCAAAACCATGCTTGAAAATCTTTTCAAAGTACAAGTTACGAAGTCTACTAGTAATTCCATATTTGCTGAACTTTTATAAAAGCCTAATATTTAACGGTACATGAACAAATATCCTAAATTACATAGCGGCGGCTGCTTACAAGACACTGGAAATTATGCGTAGACATCTTCAGGGAAAAGTCATACCATCATATCGCAAATGATGTGATGAGGTTCACGTAGTATTCATGGTAAGGAGACCGACATGATCCTGATTTGCTTAACTAGCGCAAAACCCTATCTTCCACTTAATTTTGCTGAATTTGGCGGAAAAATGACAGCTTTAATAATTTTAAAATATATAAAACTATTTTGAACTACTCATTGTAGACTTTGTCTGTGACAGCCACTAAGGTTAGACGTTTTATGAGCTCGGCGATTTCGTTTGTAAAAAGAAATGTATCAAAGAATTTGTATCAAATTTTGCGCAAAAAATAAAATAAAGTATAACAAAGTGTGTGAAATGTTAACAAAGGCCTATGGTGAGTCTGTTATGAGTAAATGAAGGGTTTACGAGTGGTATAAGCGTTTCCAAGAAGGTCTTGAAGACCTTGAAGATGACGAACGCCCTGGACGCCCCAGTACATCAACAATCGATGAAAACGTGGAACAAGTGAAAGAAATGGTTATGAACGATCGCCGAATCACAATTAGATAGGTCGCTGACGATGTTGGCATATCGATTAGGTCAGGTCATGATATATTTTCCAATTTTTTGGGTATGAAACGCGTGGCAGCAAAATTCGTTCCAAAATTGTTGAAGTTTGAACAAAAATAGCGGCGAATGGAAGTTACTCAGGAGTCACTACATTAAGTAAACGCCGGTGCAGAATTACTGAAACGTATTATAACAGTTGACGAAACATGCATGGGTTTATGGATATGACGTTGAAACTAAGGCTCAATCATCCCAGTGAAGGCATTCTGACTCGACAAGTGCGGTCGAACGTGAAGGTTATGCAGTGTTCTTCGATGTTAATGGCATAGTTCATCATGAATTCCTGCCGCCAGGTCAAACGGTCAATAGAAGTACTACCTACACGTTCAACGCCGTTTGCGTGAAGCAATCCGAAAAAACGCCCGGATGTGTGGAAAAACAATTCATGGCTTTTGCATTACGATAATGCACCAGCTCACACTACATTGCTTGTTCGTGAATTTCTGGCCAAAAACAATACTGTAACGATGCCCCTGCCTTCATATTCGCCAGATATGGCTCCGTGTGACTTTTTCCTATTTCCAAAAATTAAGAGAACTTTGAAGGGCCGTCGTTTTACAGTCGTAGATGACATTAAAAGTGCACCGCTGAAAGAACTAAAAGCTATCTCAAAGATCGAGTTTGAGAAGTATTTCGGGGATTGGAAGAAGCGCTGTAACAAGTGCATAATCTCCAATGGGGACCACTTTCAAGGTGACAACATCAATGTATAAGAATAAATAAATAATATTGTCCGAAAAATTAAAATACTCATTAATTTTTTAACACACCTCGTACAATATGAAAACGAGGACCATCAGTAAGAGATATGACTGATTAATAATATTGAACCGGATTGTTCTATATTATGCAAACAACTTTTAGAACTTTGAACACAGTACAATACTTCGGAAAAAGCTAAGCAAATTATTTCAAATAAATTTGCCATTGGCCTTTTGTAAAATCTCATCCCATGGCGTCTAGTTAATAAAGCCTCAGGATCGGACCCTATCTGGCCCCAGTATCAAACATTGCGGAAAATTGCTATACTTCCTCATTCCTGTTGATATGAGTAAGGCTCCCAAATTTCGCTTCAAAACGACATGACCCCGCATTGAAAATGAGGTTATGCTAACGAATAGAACTTTTTTCGTGAAATATGTGTGCGTCATTAACTATTTTTTACTTCACTGCAAAACATTTGTTTCTTCGTGAGAATCTTTGTCGTAAGGAACAAATATACACACACCAAACCTGGTAGCAAATACATATTTACGTATCACCACATTCCATATTAGGCAATAGACATTAAGCAAAATTTCATTGAAATACACAATTATACTTAGAGGAAAGTCAGGTAAATGATATGTCCGGTACTCTTTATATTATTATAAGGTAATCTACCGGTTAAGGTAGATTTATGGATGGGCACAACCATCAAATAAATAACTCTTTATATACGGTGTCAAATTAAAAATAGGCTAGTTGCCTTAAAGTTAAAAATAGTCATTTTATTAAACAATTTAAAACTAAGAGACAGCAGACGCCGGTTCCATAATAGTCACCAAAAGTATTTTAAAAAACTGTGATCACGGGATTGATGCCCAAATATTATGAACGCGCGGGGGGCCGGTTATACATTTTCCCATGTTGTGGACTCAAATCTCCTGCAATTGCATACTCTGGAGTAGGTGTTAACCATTTGAAACTACTGCACCTTTCCTCATCATTAATGGATAATTTCCTTCGAATTTTTGTAAATTAAGGTGATTTGGTTAAACATTTTTAATGGTACCAAATGTTTAAGAGTGATAACGTCTTCAATATTATGATGCGTCCAGTGATTCGTTGCGAGTTCATTTTAAGGCATAAAAGTTATTATTCCATAAAGCCGGATGACAGATTGACTTGTTAACTTCAATTGAAAAACCGTTATGAGTTGGATAGTTATATTTAAAAAAGTTAGGAATTGATGTTCAAAACGTTTCCATCTGTAACAGAGAGTGCACTGAAATACACATTTAGAACATTGAACAATTATACCTTGGACCTACACCTGGAGAAGAGTTCAGCTATGAACGAAAAGCCACTATTTGTGATAATTATATAGCTGAACAAGGAGAGAACGAAATTCTCGGAAGAAAGTGCAAACCACGAGATACTACGATTAGGAGGAAAAAGGAATTACAAAGAGTTCACGGTACAAATGAGTTGCACTGACGAAGAAGACTGAAGAATCTAAATGCAGCACTGGAAAAGTATCAATCTCGAATCACCCAACACAACGATTTGAACACCGATGAATTGCAGCATTGTCGGTGCTTCCCGCACATATTTCCGAATCACTTGGCCGAAATCAAAGCAGCATCGGTGAAACGGATCACATGGACTCACCGGCCACACCTAGAGCGCAGGAAGACTCGCGGTGAAGATGGCCCTCACTGCGGCGGCTCGTGACACGAGACGCCGGCGACCACGACGCCGAGGGAAGGGTTCGCGCGGTAGGATCGTATCGGCCTGCTGGGAGGGCAACTCGGCGTGGAGTGTGTTCAACCACGCCTGAGCTCACGCACTCGGAGGCGTGAGATCGGCCCCCGATCGCGACGCTCCCCGCCTCCGACCACCCCTCGCCAAGGAGAAGCTTAAGGATTCCGGAGGGCTCGGCGAGGCCGGGCTTCCGAGGTGGGAATACATATCAGCCTCCTTACCCATGGCTTCCATTGTCTCCACTTCGCCTCGGTGATCCTTCCTCCCCTCCCGCCTGGCCGGCACGTCTCGGGACGTGCCCCACGGACGCGGGCAGTCCACCTCGGGGAGGCAGTGACGCCCTCTGGGACCGAGAGAGGGGATCCTCTCGGCGCTCCTCACGTCAACCCGCCCGCCGCTCCGGGCACGGCACGGTGGACGACATAGCGCGACGAGCGTCTCGTCCGCCCCTAGCGCACTGGGCGGGAGTCGGCGACTGGGTCCCCGGGCGCTCTGAATGGATCGGCCAAGTCACGGCTCATCCACGTGCCCGTCCGAGCGGATGTGGTTCGAGGGGGCGGGCGTTGCGTGCACACAGCATGTGCAGCGGCCAGGAGGAGGAAACCTCGGAGGGGGAGGGCGAAAAAGGGCCGTGCGTGCTTCTGCGATAGGAACAAGCCCCGGAGCGGCCCTCCTCCACGCCGCCCGCGGCCAACTGAGGGGGAGAGCGCGGCCAGGAACAAACCCAAAGCCGATCTTCCCTTCTTTCCCTTTTCCCTTCGGTCTTCCTTCCCCTCCTCCTGCTAGCTGTCCCTCACCGCATATCCCTGCCTCCCCATCCACCCCGCGGCCCACTTTCTCTCTCTCCCCGCGATTCCAAATACACTTGGAAGAGGATCACCGGCAGATGCCACCCCTTCCCCCACACTAAGCATCCACCTCCCAGCGGCCGCCAGGGTACGGCGGCCAATGAAGGACCTGCAGAAAACGATGAGACGGGAGATACGAGGACGCTCACAATCCAGGGGACACACAACTTGAGAATTCTTTCATTTGAGAAAGCCAAACGATAATTTCTTTACATGTATACATAATGTACTCGTGTATGAAGTTAGCACTAGTGGACAAAGACAAAAGCACATAAACGCACAAAAAAAGAAAAGAAACTCGCTAGGTTTCGAATTCTAGGTGGTCCACACCACCTTCCTCAAGAAAGAGAAGGGCAGAAACCAAAATAGTGTTCTGACCTTCTCTTCCTTGAGAAAGGTGGCGTGGACCACCGAAAATTCTAAACCTGTTTCTGTTTCCTTTCTTTTGTGTGTGTATCTGTCTTTTTCACTAGTGCTAACTTCAAATACATTATTATTTACGTCCGTGAGACTTTCACAAAGGTGTTACATATATATTGATGATTTCTTCGAAGTAACACAGAAGTTTTACATAAAAAACTTTGACAGCAACACGTAATGGGAACATTAACACGTTATTTCTTGATAATTTCGACGGAAATGAGCTCCGTCTTCCTCAGAAGATTAGTTAGAATTAAAATATATATATATTATTGGTCAGTATCCTCTTCAAAGTAGTCGCCTCCCAGACGCATACAATTTCCCCAGCATATACGTATATTATACATATATATATACACATGTATTATATATATATATATATATTATTATTAGGTAATCTACCGGATAAGGTAGGTTTTTGGATGGACACAACTATCAAATAAACATTTTGTGACTCTCCACCTAGCAAACTAATCTATATCAGGTCCCTCTTCATCTCGGTGTACTTCTTTCCTCCCTTCATCCCGTCCAACATCCCTATCCTGTTCCTACCCTTACCTCGCTTGCCCAACATTCTCCCCTCTATTACCCTCTTCAACATTCCGCTACCGCTCAATACGCCTTTCATCCATTTTTCCTGCCTCCATAGGATTTCTCTCAACAAACCCCTCTCCTCCCCCACCATTTCTAGTACTTCCTCATTTGTTTTCCTTTCGGTCCATTTCACCTTCTCCATTCTTCTCCACACCCACATTTCAAAAGCCTACAATCTACGTCTATCCTCCTGCTTCAGCGACCACGTTTCCGCGCCGTACATAGCTACGCTCCATATCAGAGTTTTTACGAGTCTTGTCTTAACATCCCTACTCAACGTCCCCGTCATGAACTCCCTCCTCCTAGAGAAAGCCTCCTTGCCTAGCGCAATTCTTCTCCTTACGTCCCTACCACTTTGACCGTGTTGGTCCAAAACACTTCCGAGATATGTAAACTGTTCTACCTGCTCCATTTTTTCCCCGCCTATTTTAATATTTAGCTTAGCCTTTTTCTTTCTGGAAAATCGCATAACCTTTGTTTTATTAATATTGATTCTCATCCCATATTTATCGCACTGAACCTCCAATTCACTAAACAATGCTTGCAACCCCTTGGCTGACTGAGCAACTAATGCTTGGTCATCAGCAAACCTAACCGATTTTACGAATTCCCCTCCGACTTTCATTCCTACCTCCAGTTCTCCCCATGCCTCTTTAATCATTTCCTCTACATATACGTTGAACAGTACCGGTGACAATGGGCAACCCTGCCTTACACCTCTTCCTAACACTGCCCATCCGGACTCTCCGTTCCCCACTCGCACCTGAGCAGTCTGAGACATGTACAGGTTGCGGATCAGTCTCCTGTCCCTCCAATCCATTCCTATTTTCTGCAAAACACGCATTAATTTTTCCCAATTCACTCTATCAAACGCTTTTTCGAAATCTACAAAACAGGCAAAAACGTCCTGATTGTATTCTATATTCCTCTCGACTAGTGATCTCATTACTGCAATGGCATCACGCGTACCTCTTCCTTTCCTGAACCCAAACTGATCATCCCCTAAGTAGTCATTTGCCTTACTCTCTATCCTTTTGTTGATGATCAGAATAACTTTAGCTGCGTGGGATATCAAACTTATTGTTCTGTAATCCTCACATGACGAATCCTTTGCCTTTTTTGGAATAGGAACTAACACCGATCTCACAAAATCTTCCGGCCAGATTCCTTCCTCATAGATACTACGAATCAGTCCATATATGGCCTTCTTCCCACCTTTCCCTAACCATTTCAACATTTCTACAGGAATATTGTCCACCCCCACAGCCTTATTTGCTTTCATCTCCTTTAATGCCCTATCTATTTCATCGTCGAGTATGCCTGGACCTAAGCTATCTTCTTCTACCTCATGTTCCTTTTCTATGTCTAACCTTGTCGGCCTAAGTTCTTTACCATACAGTGTTTCTATATATTCCTTCCATCTCTCTTGGATTTTTCCTGGTTCAACTATTATCTTACCCCATTTATCTCTAACTGTTAGCACAGATCTTGCCTTCTTACTTCCCGATAATAACTTAACCTTGCTGTATAGAGCACCTATTTCACCCTTCTTCTGTAAACTTTCCATATCCTCGCATTGCGTTTTCCACCATTCTTCTTTTGCTTTATTTGTGGCCCTTCTCAATTTATTGTTTAACTCTTTGTACTTCATTTTGCCTAACTCTGTGTTTACATTTTTCCATCTTCTTCTCTCATCCATCTTTGAAATCATCTCATCCGTTACCCATGGTTTACTTATCCTTTTCCCGTTAACGGTTCCTATAGTGTCTTTAGCGGCTTCCAATATCCCTTTTTTGATACATTCCCATTTTTCTTCGATAGTGCTCAGTTCTTTACCGTCATCCATCATTTTCTCTACAGCCTGCTGATACTCCTTCCTCGTTAATCCATTTACTGCTTCTAAATTCCATTTCCTAACCCGCCGCCCTTGCCTTATCTTCTTGAAACGAACATTACATTTCATAACAACTAAATTGTGGTCAGAGTCCGCATCCGCTCCTGGGAAACTGTGCGAATTTATCACACTGTTCCTAAACCTGTGCCTAACCATAATATAATCTAATTGATACCTTTCTGAGTCACCTGGCATTTTCCATGTATACCTACGCCTTTTGTGGTGTCTAAACCATGTGTTAGTGATGACTAACCCCTGTCTCCTGCAGAATTCAATTGCTTTCTCCCCGCGTTCATTCCTCGTGCCTAACCCATAGTCCCCCACCTCACCACCATCTCTTCCTTCGCCTACCGTCGCATTCCAATCTCCCATCACTATCAAATGTTTCCCTGCAGGAACACTCGCGATGGTATCCTCTAACTCATCATACATCCTATCGACTTCTTCCTCCTTGTGATTGCTCGGTGGCATGTATACCTGAATAATGACCAAGTTCGTCGGCTCTGCTTTAATCTCTACGAGTAAAATTCTATCTGTCGCTTGCTCTATGTTGACTACGCTTCTTCCTACCCCTTTATTTAAAATTACGGCAACCCCTCGTTGGCTCTCGTCCCCGCCGCTGTATATTACTCTATAATTGTCACTCCAGTAATCCCCGTTATCCTTCCATCTCACCTCGCAGAGGCATAAAACATCTATGTTACCTCTTTCCATCTCTCGCTTAATATTTTCTAATTTGCCTCTCCTCAACATTGTCCTGACGTTCCAGGTTCCTATTCTAACTACGTTCGCCTTCTTCTGAGTCTTCTGTCCTGCTGAAGTTATTTCTTCCCTGCAAGGGTTTCGTGGGATGACGACCGCGGAAGCCTTGCCTCTCCCGCTGCCGGGCACGACACACGGCCTCTTGGGCCGAGTCCCGTAGTTGCCAGGACTCAATTTCTCTATACTGTCCATCATAAAATTCTTGGGAATCATAATTGAGGTGGTTTCCCGTTGCCTTCCTAAATAGTGTTTTTAACGTGACACCATCACTTAATGGCCGCCCCACTGGGGTCAGACGCCATTGCAGCCGCCTCACTGAGGAACAGACGCTGCGTGGACTACCTTTCGTCTGGCTCCTAACCTTCGACCTATCTGGCATGGGTGACCCTTCCAGGAGTAATTATTAATACTCCCGCCAGCACAGCTCTAGGGGTCATCGGAACACACAAGCCCTTCCACCACGACAAGTTTGTAGTCCATGGGAGGGATATATATATATATATATATATATATATATATATGTACATATATATACATAGGGATAATTGTATGTGTTAGGAAGGAGACTACTTTGAAGGAGAAACTAACTAATAAATCGTTAGTAAAGTATGTTTTGTAACAAACAAGTCCGGGATATTATTGAACGGAGCTTGTACATATCTGTTCATCAAATCCTTAGCAAGCTAGCCATCGGTTAGCTGCATAGAATGAAGGTAGTTGATTACATCGAATGAAAATGTGGTTGTGCACACCAGAAACCTTTTACTTTATTAAGCACCCGTATGAGAGATAAAACCACATCGTGTAATTTTTGTGGATTGAAATTTTGAAAATATTAGTATTCGGAAAAAGGTTCATGCAGTTTCCCACTGGTTTAATTTTAATTATGACACTTTTTGGTACTTTCTTCATTTTCAAATCCTTGGATATGATCTAGTTCAATCGACTCTACTAATAAAGTATAAGCAAGCGGGAAAATGCGTCTTTTCCTTTTATTACGGATTGATTCCACCATATTACACCTGAATCTATAAGGTATGTACTTCTCATGTCTAATTAATGTTGAGTGAAGATGACAGAGATTTCTTTATCGCATATCAAAAGATGATTTTAATTTGTCAACATTTATGTTGAGAATGACGCTTTTGATCACCAACATTATTTTTAACGTTAAACTTCTGACTGACGTAATAATTACGTCAGTCAGAGGAAGAGTTTATATTATGAACTTTATCTCCAGCTCCTCAAGTCGGGTCTTGCTAAACAGTCATCATTGAACATATTTAGTCAAGCCTACACCGGTTTCATCGGCGTGTGACCGTTTCAGGTGGCCAGGCATGCCTGTAAAAATAAGCTAGGCAAGAAAGTTCTTCGAGGCCGCGAGATAAGATAGCGTTAGGAACTCCATGAGGGTTTAGAATTGTCTCCACCGGCATACAATTTCTGTTGAGGGTATATATACGATGCTGTACTCTCTATGATACCAGACCAATCAATCATATGGGTCTAAAATAAGTCACTGATTCAGTGAAATAGCAACCAACATCTTCAGTTAAATGAATGGTGTGTTTATCACCGACAGAATGCTAACGAAAGTGTAAAATGGCCAGTCAGCCTTTTGAGTGAAGGAGAAAGTGAAGTAGAAGAATGGAAACTTGAAATTATGAGATTGAACCCATAAAAACTAACATTGAATTCAGTGGTCTGATTCGCCCAATATTCGTCTCTATAGATGGAATTTAAGGCTACGAAAAAAATAAAATATAAACGGCTGCAATTGTCAAATCTCATCCCCAAGGATGATCATATTGCATTCACATTTTAATGCTGATTTAAAGAACAATTGGGGTGCTGAATCCAATTATGATACTAGTTTTTTCCTATCAGCTATAGTTTTCAAGATATAGATATGTTGTTACTTACGTAAAAAAATCATCTACATGATGATATGGGAATATTATATTAATAATAAAACCCACTAAATATAAAGACTTGATTTATTTCTAGGGCTGTTAAATCACCCACAAACACAACAGAATTTTACAATACAATTGAACACAAATACTAAATTTTTTTACTGTAATAAAAAAATTGAAAAGAAAAAATACATAAAAAAATCACTCAACACATTGGAAGTTTCTTTTGCGCGATTTTCTTGAGTGTACTTTGTTCAGTCTCGTTTTAAGCACCAGCAGTAATCTGCCATCATATGGTTATCCCATCTTCCTTGGTAGCGAGCTTCCATTGTTTTTATATCCTGGTGAAATCTTTCACCTTGTTCTTCACTTGTGTCTCCTAAATTTCCAAGAAAATTGTCTAAGTGGCTGTGTAGGTAGTGAACTTTTGTGCTCATATTACATCCAAGTGATTTGAAGTTACTGAGCATAATGTTTACCAACTCAATATAATTTTCACTTTAGTGATTTCCTAGAAATTTTTTTATGACCTCAACAAATGACATCAACTAATTTTTTCAATCTCATTCATTGACTCGACAAAAGCAGGATCCTTTGTAAGTTGTCTGATTTGTGGCCCCTCAAAAATACCAGCTTTAAGTTTTTCAATACTTATATGGGGCATCTTTAGTCTTAAGTAGCCGAAGCATGGTCCATCCTTGTCAAGAGCCTTTACAAATTGCTTCATTAGGCCTAGTTTAATATGTAGAGGCGGTAAGATAATTTTCTCTCTTTCAACTAAAAATTCAGCAATGATGTTTTCTTTCCCAACAACCAAGTTTTCTCTCTTAGGCAACTCCTTCTTAATCCAGTGGTTTTGTCTGTCCCTGCTATCCCAGAGGCACAAGAAACAAGGATATTTTGTGTAGCCACTTTGCTGCCCAAGAAGAAAGTTCACCATTTTTAAATCTACACAAATCACCCAGCGATGTTCCTGGTATTTTATCTTCTGTAAGACTAATTCTATTGTATTGTATCCTTCTTTCATTTTAGTTGAATGAGCGATTGGTATTGCGCCAAACCTGTTACCATTGTGAAGAAGTACACATTTTAAACTACGCTTGGAGCTATCAATAAACAAACGCCAATCACTAGCATCATATTGTGATAGTAGTCCCATTTTTTCCAAAAGACCCTTAACGTCTAAACAATATGTAAGATTGTCTTCTTGAGCAAAGAAGGGTAGCATATCCTTTTCCCTTGTGCGATAAAAACTTATTTTTGTACCGGGTTGCAGTAAATTCTTTTCATGCAGTCTTGATGCTAGTAGTTCGGATACAGATAAGTCGATACAAACGATTTTTGTTTTTTAATCTCATTGGCCTACAATATAGAAATATACATAAAACTTTTTGACAGTTTATTGAAAATAAAAGGAACACCGCAGAGTGGTTATAAATTAGTATACTTATAGATTTATTTAACTTTGAAAATTATTTTCCGGAATATATCAAATATTAAAACAACTAATCGTAAGATGTGCCATATCTAAAAAAGTAGAGCTGTTAAATAAAAACGGATTTCATATTTGGATTCAGCTCTACAAATATAGTTAAAATCAGCACAGTTTCCCGGCACCAAGAAAAAATTTTTTTCGTAGACCTGTGTTATAAATGATAAAATTTAGCCGGTATAAAATATATTTCTTAGTTTAAATATTTTTATTATTATATTTAGTACAATATTTTTTGTCAATGAGCACAATTTGGTGCTGGATTTATGTCTATACTTTAATATCCTTTTTTTCATAATTTGTTCATTTTTCCCTATTCTTGATAGCGCATGCTAAAACTTAAGCCTCTACACGTTCAATTACGATGCTGTGTATGCAGGTCAGAAAACCTCTTTGCCAAAATAGAAAAATATTACTTGAATATAGTTTTAATTTTGTACGTGTGGGAGTGCAGTTGCTAACAACTGAAGGAGGACCTTCTTTGGCCGTAATAAAAAATATGGACTTGTACTACGCATCTCTTGACTCCATCAAATGTCTCGGGGAAAACTTTCGAGCTTAAGTGTTAATTAAATGTGTTCCATTCAAATATCTCAGACTCAACCTAGCAACATTCATGACCATTCAATAAGTACTCGTAAACCATGGATATGTTGAAATGAAATGGTTTTTTAAGTTAAAATATGCATAGTTTAATTTTTCATTGAGTGAGGGGTTTTAATCGTACATCTCAAAACATTTTCTTCTTGGAAATCTTGCGTTGACTCTTTATCAGTACGTTAAGGAACCTTTAAATTATTAATAAAATATCCCTAATTTTATAACAATACCATATAATTATCCTCCCCACGGACTAACACCTTGACGTGATGGAAGGGTTTGTGCATTCTGATGATACCTAGAGTTGTGCTGAGGGATCATTTGTACTTGTTCCTGATTCGACCACCCATTCCAGAAAGGTCAAACGGTAGGAGCCAGACGAAAGAAAACCCGAGCAGCGTCTATTCCTTAGTGAGGCGACTGACTGCAACGGAATCATACCAAAAGTCATAGGGACGGCTTGAGAGATAATGCCACGTAAAAAACAATATTCACGAAGGAAATGGGAGACCACCTCAATTATATCTAATTCCCTAGGTTTCATGATTGGCACTATAAAGAAAATGAGTCCTGGGAACTACGGGACTCGGCCCAATCGGCCGTGTGTTCTGTCAGCGGTGGAGGCAAGGCTTCCTCGGTCGTCATCTCACGAAATCAAAATAAATCCGACAGTAGCAGTACAGAAGACACAGAAGAGGATCGAATTCGTTAGAATAAGGACTTGGAATGTGTAACGATGCTGAGAGCAGTAAAATAGATATATAAAGCGAGAGAAAATAAGATATTTTAGGGCTGTGCGAGGGGAGATGGAAAGATAGTGGGGATTCCTGGAGTGGCAGCTGTAGAGTAATACACAGACGACAGGGAGAGAGCCAGCGAGGGGTGGCAATAATATTGAATAAATAGTTAGGTAGAGCATAGAACGTAGAGAAAACGACTGATAGAATATTATTGGCAGAAGAAAAATCTATAACCACGATCTTGGTCATTTTTCAGGTGTGCATGCCACCAAGCAAGTCGATAGGGTATACGACCAGTTTAGAGAGTATAATCGCATGTGTTCCTGGACGGAAACATTTGATAGTGATAGTGAATGAGAACACGACGGCAGGAGAAGGAATTGTCGGTATTTAGTTGGGGGACTACGGTTTAGGGACGAATAATAGCCGCGGGGAGAAAGCAGCAGAGTTCTGCAGGAGACAGAGGTTAATCATAACGTTTAACGATTGGTTTAAACACAACAGACCGCGTGGATATATATGGAAAAGGCCATGGGAATCGCAATAGAAAATATGATATAAATGAGGACAGTCTAAGTTCACGCTTACTCGTCAGCGAGATATAAAGGGCATTAAGGAATATCCCATTAGGCCGTTGGGTAGACAGTATTCTCGCGGAACTATTTAAAAGGTTAGGAAAATACAGAAGGAAGAGTTTTTATGGACTAATTCGTATTACTTGTGAGGGAGATATTTGGCCGGAAGATTTAATTAAATCGGTGTTATTTCCTATCTCAAACAGGGGAAAGGCAGCCATTTGGCGTATGTGAGGACTACAGAGCAATGTTTAATTTAGCACCCAGTTAAAGTGGTCCTCAAGATCATTAATAAAGTGTTGATGAGCAGGGAAAATGTTACTTAGAGAATGATCATCAAGTTGGGTTCAGGAAGAGGAGAGAGACGCGTGATGTTATAGCAGTAGCGATGTCACTAAGAGATAGAAACAAGGAATACAATCAGGATGCACTTGTCTATTTCGCAGGTTTCGAATAGACGTTTGATTGAGTGCATTTGGTAGAATTGATTGATGCATTGCAGACAATAGGAGTGATTGGAAGGATGATTTTGGGATAGGAGTTATTGGAGGGAGTCTTCTCAGCGAACTGTGCATTTCTCAGAGAGCAAGTATGAGAGGCGAATGGAGAGTCCGGAGGGGCAGTGAAAGGGAGGGGAGTAAGACAAGGGTTTCCATTATCACCGGTGCATTCAACGTATATGTGGAGGAAATGGTGAAGGAGGCATGG
Source organism: Hetaerina titia (assembly GCA_037158775.1). Lineage (NCBI taxonomy): Eukaryota > Metazoa > Arthropoda > Insecta > Odonata > Calopterygidae > Hetaerina > Hetaerina titia. The sequence goes on from CM073779.1 coordinate 2,761,749, forward strand.
AAATAACTGGAGATAGGAATGAATTTTGGTGGCCAATTCATAAAATCAATTAGGGCACAAATGATTACGCCATAATTTTACAGTCAGCCAAGGGAATTTTTTCATAGAAAGTTTGCTGAGGGAATTAAAACGTCAGTGCGATAGTTATGGCATGAGACTCAATGTAAACAAAACGAAGGTCATGAGAGTTTTCAGAAGGAGTTAATAGATCTAAGTAAAGTATTAAATATCAAAATGGGAATTCATAAACTAGAGCAGTTAACCCATCCCGCAAGTGTTCTGGACCAAAATATTCAAAGTAACAGGGACATAAGATGAAGAACTGCGTTAGGCAAAGAAAGTTCACAATGAGGGGATCAATAACAAAGACGTTGAGTAAGGATGTTAAGAAAAGGTTTGTCAAGGCATTTATATGGAGCGTATTCATGCAAATAGTCATTGAATCAAGATGCTAGGCGTAAATTTGATGCATCTGAAATGTGGATTGTGAAGAAGGCTGGAGAAAATGTAATGGGCAGAAAGGAAAAAACGAGGAAGTGCCCGACGTGGGAAGGGATGAGAGAAGATTGTTGAAAGAAAACAAAAAGAGACAGGAAAGGTGGATGCAGAGCCTTCTGATTGGCGATGGGATGTCGAAGACTGTGGTAGGGGAGGGGAGAATGTTAGGCAAACGATGAAGGGAAAGGAATACGATAGGGATGTTGGACGTAATTATGGGTGGAAGTTATTATATGGAGTTGAAGAGGTTGTGTTGGTTGGTTGTGTTTTCTTGGGAGAGACGAGAATTTTTGGCAGCCTGTTTCCATCCAAATATATATCCCTCCCATGTACTATACCCTTGATGTGGTGGAAGGGCTTGTACATTCCGAAGACCCCTAGAGCTGGGCTGGAAGGGACAATGATAATTTCTCCTGATAGGGTTACCCATGTCAGACAGGTAGAAGGTTAGGAGCCAGGAAAAAGGTAGTCCACGCAGCGTCTGTTCCTCAGTGAGGCGGCTGCAAAAGCGTCTGACCCCAGTGGGGCGGCCATTGAGTAATAGTATCACGTTAAAAACACTGTTGAGAAAGACAACGGGAAACCACCTCAATTATTATTCCCAAGAATGCCATGATGGACATGAGAAACTGAGTCCTAGCAACTATGGAACTCGGCCCAATCGGCCGTACCCAGCAGCGGGAGAGGCAAGGCTTCTGCCGTTATCTCACAAACCCTTGCAAAGCAAAACCGACAGCGAGAGTAGCAGCACAGAAGACGCATAAACGAGCAGAAATTGTTAGAATAGGAACTTGGAATCCTAGGACAATGATGAGGCCAGAAAAATTAGATAAATTAAAGCGAGAGATGAAGATAGGACACTTAGATGCTTTACGACTGCGTGAGTTGGTATGGAAATGATAGCGGGAATTACTGGAGTAAAAGTTATACTATAATAAACAGCATAGAAGTAGAGGGTCAGCGAGGAGCGTTTATCATATTGAATAAAAATAAGGTGAAAGCATAGCAAACATAGAGCAAGCGAATGATAGAATATTATTAGTAGAAGTGAAAGCGGAGCCAACGATCTTGGTCATTGTTTATATATGCATGCCACAACCAAATAATAGGGAAAAAGAAGTTGATAGGGCATTTATTCAGGTAGAGCACATGACCGCGTGTGTTACTGCAGGGAAACATTCAATATTGATGGGGGATGTGAATACGAAGGCAGACGACGGAAAAGATTGATATGAAGTAGGGGACTACAGTTGAGGTACGACGAATAACTGCGAGGAGAAAGAAATTGAATTCTGCAAGAGACAGGACTCAGTCATCACCAACAATTAGTTGAGAAACGACAAAAGGCGAAGGTATACATGGAAAATGCCACATGACTCAGAAAGGTGTTAATTATATTCAATTATGGTTAGGCACATATTTAGAAAGAGCATGATCAATTCGCACAATTACGCGAAAGCGAATGCGGAGTGCTCTTGAGGTGTAGCGTCCAATTTAAAAAGACAAGGTGGGGGCAACGGGTTATGAAATAAAATTTAGAAACGTTAACCCGAATGACAAGGAATGAGTATCAGCAGGCAGTGGAAAAAATCATAAGCGAGGGAAAAGAGCTGAGTGCGATCGAGGAAAAAAGGAAATATATCAAAAAAGGATATCGAATGCCGCAAAAGAAACTACATCTACATAAAACCCCGCAAGCCGCCGATGGTTCTGTGGTGGGGGGTGTTAGGTCCCCACCCGTGAAAGAGAAAAAAATAATAGGAGCTGTTAATCGGAAAAGGAAAAAGAGACCATGGATCACAGATGATATTGTTATAAAGATAGATGAGAGAAGAAAATGGAAGAATGCAAACACAGAGTTATGCAGAAGGAAGTACAAAGAGTTAAATAATAAATTGAGACGGGTAACAAATATAGCAAAAGAAGCATGATGGAAGACGCAGTGTGAGGATATGAAAAGTGTGCAGAAAAAGCATAAGTTAATAGTTGACACAGAAAAGATCCAAGAGAGATGGAAGGAATATATTGAAGCACACTGTATGGTAGAGAACTTAGGCCAACAAGGTCAGGCATAGAAAAGGAGCATGACGTAGAGGAAGATAACTTAGGTCCAGGCACCCTCGACGATGAGTTTATAAGAGCATTAAGAAGATTAGAGCATTAAGGGAAATGAAATCAAATATGACCGTGGGTAGGATAACATTCTTGCGGAACTACAATAAGGTGTAGGAACATCTGGGTGGAAGAGTCTATATGGACTGATACGTAGCATCTATGAGGAAGGAATCTGGCCAGACACTTGGAAATTGTTGCATTGTGAGGAGAGGCATAATAATCTCCAGGGTTATGAAATACAGGATTTGTGGATGATGCACCTTGCGCATTGATAAAGGTGAAAACAAATATCATGCGAAGTATACCATCGATGCAAGTCCTAACCTCAAGCCTCAATATAGAGCATGGCGTTGGGTCGCGACAACTACAGATGAAATAAGGATGTTTGTCAGGAATACTTCCACGTAGTTTCCGGGATTAAGCAAAAACAAGATTTGGGGATAGATGTACTTCGAGAGTAAACGAGAAAGAATAGCAACGTCTTTCTTTTCAAAAGTTTCCTGTGAAAAGAAATTTCACCTAATGTTCCGAGTTTGAAATTAGTATTTGAAAGAAATAACTAACAAAAAAATCAATAAAAACAACATGGACAAAATGTAAATTTTAGAGACGACGGATTAAGAGGGATTCATGCAAGGTGGAAATAATAAATATGAGCACTTTATCGCCAAAATATATTGTCTGTAAGTTTATAGCTGAGGAAATACCTGCTAGTGTCACAAGAATGAAACATTTGATTGTGGTTGGGGATGAGTAAGAGTTGTGAAGTAGGGAACTACTACACGTACGTTTAAGAGAAAGGAATGCCCGCGGGGAGAAACCAACAGTGTTATGTACGAGGCAGGATTAAATAATAACGAACTCGTGGTTTAAACGCCACAATAGACGTAAGTATCCGTGGAAAATTCCCGGGGGTTCAAACAGTAACGTGATCGGTCAAAGATTTAGGAACAATGTGATAAATTTGGACTTTCCCCCAAAGCGAATGTATTTAAATAATATTTTATTATTGATGAAGAGTAACGTCAGAATTAAGAGAGCTAACAAGAAAATCGGATTAGGAAATGAAATAAAGAAGCATTGCCTAAGACGAAAATGGATTAGTATATGTTTATTTACTTAGAATTAAGATGAAAATATCCAGGTGTAGCAGTGGAATCCACTTGATTGTCGCACCAGGGAGAAGTGGAAAAATTAATGAGAGAGAGCAGAGGATAAGGGAAGAAAGATGGGAATATCCAGAAAAAAGGGATATCGAAAGCCCCGAACGGAACTATAGAAACAGTAACTAAGGAAGAAAGCCATGGAGTACAGATTACATGATTAAGAAGATAGGCGAGTGAAGAAAATGGAATGATGAAAATAATAAACTGAAGAGGAAAATTGATAGGGCGAATGAAGCGTGATGGCGGACGTAGCGTGAGTATAAGGAGTGTTTAAAAGGAGTGGTGAATTTGGTGGTCAGTTACGGAAGGCGAAAGAAAATAGGGAAAATCCGCGCAACTTATCAAATATAAGACAGAAAACAACCCACCAAAGAGATTGAAAGAATAAATATAAGACCTCATATGGAATGGATACGTGTATTAGGACAGCGAACTTAACCATAGAAAGAGAGTATGACACAGATGAGGATAGCCTTGATCCAAACATACTTGATTACCAGACAGAAAGAGCATCAATAGAAATTAAGTTAAATTAGCCCTTTGGGATAGTTAAAATGGCCACGGAACTGGAAGAGGTTCATGGGACCATTCATAGTATTTATGCGCACAGAATATGTTCGGTAGAATTCGTCAGAATGGTACTAGTTCTCATCTCAAAAAAAAGGGAAATGCAGCCGTAGGTGAGGACTTTAGAACAGCAAGACTGACGTCCCTCTCAGCCAAGTTGATACTTAGGATAATCAATAAAGTGAAGGAGAGGAGGGCAAATGATTATTTGGGGGAAGATCCTGTGATGCCATAGCAGTAATGAGGTCACGGATAGAATGAAATATAGAATAAAGCCAGTATTTCTACGTTACGTTTATTTCGAGAATGTTTTTGATTGAGTATACCAGGCGGAATTGATGAATTTGTTTCAGAAGATAGGCGACTTATCTGTAAATGTTTCTGTTTGCACAGGTGAATGGAGAGTTGGGTTGGGTGGTGTTAGATATGAGAGTGTAGAAGAACTTCACAATATGACCCATGCTTTTCACCGCCTACCGGGAGGAAATTTTAAAATGACTAAGAAAAGAGCAGCAGATAGGAATGAATATAGGTGGTAAATTCATAACATCAGACTTACGGATGGTCACCCAAATTTAATAAACCGGTCATCCAAAGTGCCCAAACATTGCTGGAAGCATTAGAAAATTAGCGCGATAAGTATGGGATTAGGATCAATGTAAATAATACAAAAAATTTGAGGTTTTCAAGAAAGAGGAAAGCTAAGTAAACGATAAAATTAAAGAGCATAAAATAGAGCTAGTGTAACGGTATGCTTATCATAGAAGTATTTTGGACTAAGATGATCAATGTGGCAGGGATAATTGCACAAAAGGGAGAATTGTGATTGGCAAAGATTTCACAAGAAGAGTATTGATGATGGGGACGTTGATTAAGGATATTAAGATAAGATTCTTTAAACTTTTTTAGGAGTGAGGGTTTGTGCGGTGCGGAAATATGGTCGTAGAGCTAGTTAATCAGTATGGATTGCAGACTCTTGAGGTAAAGGTGAGCAGAAGAATGGAAAATGTCAAATCGACGGAAGGGATAACAACGAAGAAGTAATTGCCGTGCTGATGGAGTATAAAGAATTGTTAGATTAATTAATTAATAGAATACTCTCTGTTACATTATGATGGGAGAGCGATACCGGTATTTGAGACATATTTCCCCGAGTATAACGGTAGATAACGGTATATATTTGAAGTCGTACGCTTTCAATTAAGTAAGTGAAGCTTAGTTAGCTAAGTATCCAAAACTCACTAAGTGAAGCATAAATAAAATGTATTGTTACGTGAAGAAATAATTTCGGCACATGTAATTTCACAAATGTGGATTAAATATTGAAGATTTCAAAATTTCAAGACGTTTTCACTTTTTTGGTTTTTTGTATGGTAATATGGTAATGTTAATGTTTCAAGTTTAATTTGAAAAAAAAAACCTTTCCTCGATGTAATACAACACCTCTGAGAAAGGTGTAGAATCAAATACGAAACCAATGTTACAACATTAGGTAACCACTAAAATATTTCATTTTATATTTAAATATTCTCGCTCCTTTGTTGTGCGAACTCTCTGACAAATTAAGAAGCACGATGCCAATCAAACTTTACTATTCAAATTTCCCTCGCCCATTTATAATTAACTCTTACTTGTATTTTAAATCTTGTATCTAGTAACACATTTATGTCTAATTTTCCTCTCTGCAAGTCCGCTCATTAATAAAGGAGATTTACGATGGATTTAAATCAACCACATAATTATAGACTACTTTAATCCACACCGTTGTGAGATGATATCTCAACAATGAATTTTGTTTTTTCCGTAACATATGCCGAAAAATCTCATTTTTTATACAGCTACTTACAAGAAAACTTTGTCAAATAAAAATTAATTTACTCACTTTTTACAACGCCTAAATCCAGACATGCTAGAAATGACAGGGAAACAGCTTCAAATCCACCTCTTTCTTTTCGAACTCCGTTTTCAGGCGTGATGAAAAAATATGTTACGCATTGTTTTGGAATACAGTGCTGCCAGTTCTGCCATAGCGATGAATCTATTGAGCAACGCTCTGCGCATCTTAGGGAAAAATCATTCAATTTCACATCTTCTGTACAGGTTCTTGATTCCCAGGGCAGCTGTTTGAGGTCGGTCGTTCAGTTAAGCGGTTCCTTCAACAGGTGATATTGTGCTTGGCTTAAGATGAGTGGAATTGATGAGATCCTTGCTTATAAACGAAAAGAAGAAGAGGATTTCTATTTTATATTGGGCTGTGACGAAGATTCTTCTGTATGTATCAATTTAGCACCTTTTAACTGTATTTGACTTCAAAACATATCACTCTGTATTTATTTCTGCGGAAATTAGGTGGAACAAATACAAACGGAGTACAAAGTGAGGGCTTTGCAGTACCATCCAGACAAAAACAATGGTGACAAAGAGGCGGAGGTGAAGTTTCAGAAGCTGAAGGTGAGTGGTAGTATTCATAGCTTCTTGAATTTTACGTTGCTTGATTCACCAAGTGATCGAGTTCATAACTTATGGTTGCGAAATCCTCCAACGTTTATAAAACTATTTGGAGTAGTTCATTCCAAATGACAGCCGAGGCGAATTCTACATTCCATTGTATTACTTCTTTCTCAGGAAGCAAAAGAAATACTCTGTGATCCAGAGAAGCGACTTAATTATGATAAATGGAGACGCAGTGGCATTACAATAAGCTACAAACAGTGGTGCGGAATGAAAGAACATGTGCAGCAGGTAATTAAATTTATTATTCAAACTGATACTACCCAATCACGTCCAATTACTTGCAGGAATCAAAATTTTGAGTTGGAACGAAAGGCGGTATAGAAGGGGAGGGGGACCAATTTGATATTCGGAGAGATGAGGAATTGAAAGATTATCGCAAACTGTTTCTTTATAGTTGGGCAGGTATTTCTGTGTGTCAACGAATCATCCCAGGTAATCGTAGTTCAAATGTTACATTGTTCAAGTTAGTTGTTGAGCTGATTTTATACATAATCTAGGCTTACTATTGTTATTAATTCACAAGAAACGATTAGGAAATACTGCATAATTTCATTCGTACCAGGTACTAAGCGGTACCTACGTGATGTTTGGAATTTTATGAGAGTTCTCAAACAAGAGATTATAGTCTTGTATCCTAAAAACTTCGGTCATGTGATCCTATAAACTAGTCCGTCGAGTGTTTGGAAGTTTTAAGCATAGATGAAATTTGAATAAATTGAATTTTAAGGAACCGTACTGAAGTGATGGAAGGTAGGTCAATTTTTGACCCCTGTGCGGTAGTAAACTTGAATAATGACGGATAAAATTCTGGAGCGATTACTTATCCCTATGCACTAATGTAATATATTATATTAAAATTCCATGTGAACTCAAAGTATGTGACGCATAGGGGTTAAAGTTGTGTAATTGACATTTTATGCAGTGTTTTCATGGAGGTTGAGGGTATTCAATAAAGTAATATTTTTCTCTTCATGCAGTCAATGCACTGGTCAATTCCAAAGACAAAAGATCGCATGATTCAGCCAGCAGAAGGTGAAACATCAAGTGTGGGCCCTTCTACATCTCGTGAAGGTCAGCGGAGGGCTTCAGAAGGTGGGGCAAATATACATTTTGGAAGTCGCAATGTTGGTGGTATCAAATGGGAGTCAGATCCACCAAGTGATGTGGTGAACAAATTTCGCAATTATGAAATTTGAGCTCTCTGTCGGTGGTCATTTTGCTCCATATAATGTAGTAATTTATCTTTTTCTCAAAGGGTGGTAACGTCTTCTATCCACTGTCAATATTCAACATATGTCATGTTGAATAGAGTAGGTATTCTTTGTCCTATGTGTTATAGGAAGGAATTAAACATTCTATAGGTTAGTGTATCTGATAACAATTTTGGCTATATCTTCACTTGGGTCATTCTCTGCAAAGGGGATTAGTAATGAATAAGACTTGATATTTGATAGGAATGGTCTTCTATAGTAATCATGTAAATTTAATTGATTCATTTAACATGGTAGATCAGAAAGATTCAGGGAGTGTGAAAAATAGTAAAAAGAAGCTGATATTTTAGGAACACTTGATTTTTTTGTTCTTGAAAATGCACAAAACAGTATTTACATGCAAACCATCGCAACATCCACCTAAAATAGGCTTTATTACTATTTTTTTATGGGCAGCGGATGAGGTTTGCATGTGCTTAATCCATCTATGTGATTTTACTCTATTTTGTGACCAAAATTCACTCATAGTTTAGATCTTCTCATTGATATGCTCTGTTATTACTGACTTTTTCTGATTGAAAGGTGTTCTTTTGAAAATTTTAAAACTCTTTTTACTGGTTTTTGGTAAATATGCATTTATCTGCGGTAAATAACTGACATACACATTTATGCAAATTGCTGTAGGAAAATGAATATCGGGCAATTTGTTCTAAGATTTTACAAAAATATTTTCCACTTAAAAGTGCCAAAAGAGGTATTCCTAACAGACTGTGGTAAACTGAAAGGCGATGGTTTTTAAGATTTTTGTATGACTTTAAAGTGTGAAGAGATTGTATAGAAAAGTGTTTGTTGATCATATCAATTTACCAAAGAAAAATATTGGAGCCACATATTATGTTGTTCTTCTGATGGAATTTTGTATGTTGTTGGAAGTAGATCTGAAGAGAATCTATATATTGTGTACAGAATAGGATAGTTTGGAGCGGACTTAGAATCTGTTTTCGTAATGTGGATGGTAGATAACGTTACAGGTGTGGATGCTGTGTTTCTTTAATATCTAATGAATTATACAAAATAATATTGTAAGTATGGTGTGTTCAGTTTGTCCTGTCCATGAAGGTTACATTTATTTAAATCGTTTTTGTTTATTTGTTACTAACTCCCTGCCAAAGTGGTTCTTGTAGCATGAACAATTAAATTCTATTTTTTATATGCTGTTTTGTAATGTTTCATGCATGACATTTTGCTATCTTTATATTATTATTCTTTGTGAAGGGAATGCAATTTTTATTATTGCCATTTTATTACATTTTTAAAATTAATTAATTTGATCATTTATGGGTAGTCTTTTCCAGCATAATTTTCAGGGTTATCCATATGAGTTTTTTTGGCAATATCATTCTAGGTCCTCTTATTTAAAATTTTATCTTGATTTGAACTATGAGTTAGACTTATCTCCTCCTGATAGTCACATAGCAAAGATGTGCATGTTTTCTAACTTTAAATAATTGATATATTTGTTACAATTGTATATTTAAATGATGTAATAATAATATTTATTTGCTCTTCACATTTTGACACAAAGCAGGCCACAGTTATAACATTATGTAAATTAAAAAATGGAAAAGAATCCCAACGATACAATTTTTTTCTATTGGGTTATGTTAATGATATACGCACATATTTTATTGTATTCCTCCCTCCAAAGATGGTGGTTCTGCATCCACCAAAAAGTATAGCAAATATGTCATCTTCAGGTGACTTGCATGGATGATTTCATATTTAAGTTCTCTTGTTTCATTTAACATTCATAATGTTTGTGTCTCTCTTTCTAAAGCATCAGAAGAGTTTGCAAATAAAAAAATACATTTCTATTAATATTTTGCTCTCAGATGTAGTAAATCAAACCACATGTATTAGGGAAAATTCCAGTGTTACTGATCTCAACTGCGAAATTGACTTGAGAATATCTATTTTGTATTTCTATCTTACAAAGCATATGAAAATAGATTCTGGGTTCAATGATGCAGAGATGTGATGTTTCGAATTTATGAATGGCATAATGAAAAATTTGGGGATTTTGCCATTACCCAGTATATAGATTGTATGCTCTATTTTCTCTAGTTTCAACAGTTTGATGAATCTGTGTGTGATCTTAACTGCTAACATATTTTAAGGTAATGATATGTCAGGGCTATCAACTTTTTATGGTCAAGATAATTTTATTTTTGGAATCTCTTTTTATAAAACACGCTCAATATGGAAAGTAAGCATATCTGTCAATGTATGGGATGCTATATTTTATTTTGACCTAAAGTCTACTATCTACTGTTATACCTATTAAGGTGATATGGTTTAATTTCCTGGCGTTCAAAGAATTGAATAGTATTTTCTGCTGGTGAAGTGTCCCCCCTCTCTTTAATGATGAGGATGGGATGAATTTCCTCTAATAAACAGTGAAAGGTGGACCCTTTTGCATAGAATGACTCGAATAAAAGTTTCTTTGTGTGCAATATTTAGCTTTGATTTAGCTGCTGGTCAGTAGTGTATCTTTTGGGTGGATATCCAGTAAATGTTTTATGCATCATACTATGTGTGTTTGACGTTTCATGTTAACTGTGAAGTAAATTTATTATATCAAGGAAGTGTATTGGTTCTGTGTGTTTATAATACTCATTTTGTAGAATGGTTTTGGCTTTGATAATCTTCAGGGAATTATAAACACATTCAATTTTTGGTAAATGATCATTTTCTTGGTAGTTTTTAAATGTATTTAATATGCTCAGAAATGAGCTTCTGTGATCATTGTAACAAGAAGAAATTGCTGTGTTGTAAACATTTGTACTTGTAGTCGGAATCAGCGAATGGAAACGTTCACTGAGTAAATGCTATACTGTACCTGTCTGACATATTTCAAGTCCTACTCTAGTCTTAACTTGACACAATGGGATGAGAATATGCTACACCTTTTTTATAAAAATGTCCAATATATACTATTAGCATAATGGAAAACATGTAAGAATATAATTAAATGTTTATGTTGTGCAATGTCAGGCATTTTCTCCAGCTGAGTAGGAATGTGCGTAAGATAAAATTGTAAATCGACTTAGAAAAAAGGCATAATATATCTACTGCTGTATTACCCCTTGAGCAAAGAAATCTACTATTTGTTTGAGCGATGTAAATGAGGCATGGGAAACAGGGTATTAGGTATTAAATTTATTTTATTGTGGTAATCCGGTAACCTCTTTGTTAGAACTGTGTGTGGCTTTATAGTCTTTAAAAGATATGCATTAAGGAGTCAAATTTTTGTCTTACTTAGTGGAGTGAATGAATGAGATGGAGAAATGCTGGTTCTTTATTCATCACTGTCCATAACACATTCCTATTGTTCATTTATTAAAAAAATATTTAGATTTAGCAAGAGCTCTGAAGTTTCTCATATGGTGATGGGGTCCAGTGTTATTGTTTTCTCAGCATTAGTTGGTTGTGACATGTCATTGTAATGCAAGCACATTTTATGAAGCAAATCTAGATGTTTGTTGTAGAATCAAGAGACAGATTGTGGTATAATTTCTTTAATCTTTCTATGGATTTATTTTAGTCAATATTGGCCTTTATACCAGTTTGATTATTCTTGTTTTCTTATTTATTTTGTTAGCGATATTGTATTAAATTTATTTTATATTTCTGAAAATTTATGTATATATTTAAGTTGTTTATCAAAATAAATATACATATTGCACATTTTTTGTCTTCTCTGATTTGTAACTGTTGGGTAAATATTTTGCTATCCGCTTTCGGTGATAAACTTGAATTTGGAAAAAATGTCCCATATATTATTTCTGAATATATCATGTGGCAAAAGACTTAGTCCCAGCCATGATATGTAGGAGCAATGCATCCATAATGTGTTTGGACTTGTAATTATAAAGCTACGAATATTAAGAATCTAACTCATTAGAGAGAGTATCAATTCATCAATAGAAATTTTAGCATTTATCACAAAATATATTTCAATAATCATTAATAAACCAAAGTATTATATATCCTAATTAAATTCTACATAATACCAAATTAAGTTATCACTTCTGTTGTGTAGAAAAGTATATTATGGTTAAGACCCATGGTTCATTAATTTATGAGGGCTTAAAGATGCTTTTATTTACCGGGAATTGAATAAGGGTCTTATTAATTCTAAGTAAATGGACATATGCAGTGTAAACTAATTAGTCCCTCATTCAATGTAAATTTTAATTTCCTGTATGTTAATGTAAGCATTATCCTGGCATATGCTTCTTCATGACTGGAGGGATCTAATATTCACGTCTACTCTGTCATATGGATATTCAGCATGTTTTTCAATGGTGCATTCCTGTATTCATCATTATACTGGGATTGCTAGGCATCTCCTGAATATGCCAAGTTATCCCAAAATTATCAGTATGTAGTTATGAAAAATTAATTTGTTGGATTCAAAATAATAATGTTTCGAGCAATACGCACCTTACTATAGCTGGCAAAGAATAAATTTTAATAATATTCACTTAAGCTCTTGAAAGTGCCATTCTCTGAAAGCACATCATTATTAAATTCCTTCCCGTTTCCTCGTGAAGATTAGAAATTTCCACCTTTCAAAACACAAAATTACTTAACCGACAGCAGTTTTGGTCACTTCTTAAAATGACCTTTCTCTTGTGATTAATGGAAATTAATGATTCCCGAGAATTGAAAGTGGGTAAAAATGATATAAAAATTAACCTACCAAAAGTTATCATGAAGATATTTTCATGAAAGGAAAAACCTACACAAACGCAAAGCCTTACGCTAAACATCCAGTGCAGCCATAGAGTCAGTACGAGTATACATATACGATATTCACCAAAAAAAAGTTTGTGTTTTTATCAGGTAAGCCACAATTTGTCCCAGTGATTCAAATTAATTTAAAAACATCAGTTTTCGTTTTATTAGGGTTTTACTGTAATACTTCATATAAATCAATCCATATTTCTTAGAGCCCCTAGGGGATATCACAACAGTAACTTTTGATGGAGCCATCTGCAGTTTCTCATATTTATTATTATAAGATAATCTACTGGTTAAGGTAGGTTTTTGGATGGACAAAACTACCAAATAAATAGTTAAGAGACTCCTAACAAAACACAATCCACCAACTTACTTTACAACAGGTCCCTCTTCATCTCCGTGTACTTCCTTCATCCTGTCCAACATCCCTATCCTACTCATGCCCTTTCCTCGTTTGCCCAACATTCTCCCCTCGATTACAATCTTCAACATCCCACTGCTGATCAATACGCCCTTCAACCATTTTTCCTGCCTCCTCAGGATTTCTCCCAACCAAGCCCTCTCCTCGCCCACCATCCCTAATACTTCCTCATTTGTTTTCCTTTCGGTCCATTTAACCTTCTCCATTCTTCTCCACAGCTACATTTCAAAAGACTCCAATTTTCATCTATCCTCCTACTTCAGTGACCACGTTTCCATGCTGTACATAGCTACGCTCCATATCAAAGTTTTTATGAGTCTTTTCTTAACCTCCCTACTCAATGTCCCCGTCATCAATTCCCTCCTCCTTGAGAAAGTCTCTTTGCCTAGTGCAATTCTTTTCCTTATGTCCCTACTACTTTGACCATGTTGGTCCAAAACACTTCCAAGATACGTAAATTGCTCTCCCTGCTCTATTTTTTCCCTTTCTATTTTAATGTTTAGCTTAGCCTTTTTCTTTCTGGAAAATCGCATAACCTTTGTTTTATTAATATTGATTCTCATCCCATATCTATCGCACTGAACCTCCAATTCACTCAGCAATGCTTGCAACCCCTTGGCTGACTGAGCAACTAATGCTTGGTTATCAGCAAACCTAACCGATTTCACCAATTCCCCTCAAACTTTCATTCCTACCTCCAGTTCTTCCCATGCCTCTTTAATCATTTCCCCCACATATACGTTGAACAGCACCGGTGACAATGAGCAACCCTGCCTTACACCTCTTCCTAACATTGCCCTTCGGGACTCTCCGTTCCCCATTCGCACCTGAGCAGTCTGAGACATGTACAGGTTGCAGATCAGTCTCCTGTCCCTCCTATCCATTCCTATTTTCTGCAATACATGCATTAATTTTTCCCAATTCACTCTATCAAACACTTTTTTAAATCAACGAAACAGGCAAATACTTCCTGATTGAATTCTATATTCCTCTCGATTAGTGATCTCATTACTGCAGTGGCATCATGCGTACCTCTTCCTTTCCTAAACCCAAACTGATCATCCCCTAAGTAATCATTTGCCTTACTCTCTATCCTTTTGTTGATGATCCTGAGAATAACTTTAGCTGCGTGGGATATTAAATTTATTGTTCTGTAATCTTCACATGATTTAGCCTTTACCTTTTTTGGAATAGGAACTAACACTGATCTCACAGTCTTCTGGCCAGATTCCTTCCTCATAGATACTACTAATCAGTCCATATAGCCTTCCTCTTACATTTTCCTAAACATTTCAATAGGTCTGCAGGAATGTTGCCTACCCCCACGGCCTTATTTGGTTTCAACTCCCTTAATGTCCTTTCTATCTCATCGTTGAGTATGCCTGGACCTCAGCTATCTTCCTCTACATCATGTTCGTTTTCTATGTCTAACCTTGTTGGCCTAAGTTCTACATCTGCTTATACATATATATATGTACACTGTAGATACATGTATATATACATGTATCTACAGTGCTTCTATATATTCCTTCCATTTTTCTTGGATTTTTTCTGTGTCAACTATTATCTAACCTCACTTATCTTTAACTGCTCCCTTCTTACTTCCCAATAATAACCTTGCTGTGGAGTGCACCAATTTCACCTTTTCACGGAAACTTTCCATATCCTTGCACTGTGTTTTCCACCATGCTTCTTTTGCTGTATTTTGGGACCATCTCAATTTATTGTTTAACTCTTTGTACTTCCTTCTGCCTAGCTCTGTGTTTATATTCTTTGATATTCTTCTCTCATCCATCTTTGCAAACATCTCATCCGTTACCCATGGTTTCCTTATACTTTTCCCGTTAACGGTTCCTATAGTGTATTTTGCGGCTTTCGAAATCACTGTCTTGACATATTCCCATTTTTCTTCGAAAGTACTCCGTTTTTTACCGTCATCCATTATTTTCTCTACAGCCTGCTGATACTTCTTCCTCGTTAATCCATTTAATGATTCTACGTTCCATTTCCTAACCTGCCGCCCTTGCATTATCTTCTTGAAACGAACATTACATTTCATAACAACTAAATTGTTGTCAGAGTCCGCATCCGCTCCTGGGAAACTGTGCGAATTTATCACACTGTACCTAAACCTGTGCCTAACCATAATATAATCTAACTGATACCTTTCTGAGTCACCTGGCATTTTCCATGTATACTTATACCTCTTGTGGTGTCTAAATCATGTGTTGGTGATGACTAACCCCTGTCTCCTGCAGAACTCAATGGCTTTCTCCCCGCAATCATTCCTTGTGCCTAAATTGTAGTCCCCCACCTCATCATCATCTCTTCCTTCACCTACCATCGCATTCCAATCCCCCATCACTATCAAATGTTTCCGTGCAGGAACACAGGCGATTATATCCTCTAACTCATCATACATCCTATCAACTTCTCCCTCCTTATGGTTGCTCGGTGGCATGTATATCTGCACAATTGGTTCTGCTTTAATCTCTACTAGTAATATTCTACCCATTACTTGCTCTATGTTGACTATGCTTCTTCCTACCACTTTATTTAATGTTGTGGCAACCCCTCGTTTGCTCTTGTCCCCGCCAATGCATATTATTCTATAATTACCACTCCAGTAATCCCCACTATCCTTCCATCTCACCTCGCATAGACCTAAAATATCTATATTTCCTCTTTCCCTCTGTCACTTAATATTCTCTAATTTTCCTGTCCTTAACATTGTGGTAACATTCCAAGTTCCTATTCTAACTAATTTCGTCTTCTTCTTCTGCGTCTTCTGTTCTGCTGCTGTCGGTTTTCCCCTGCAAGGGTTTTGTGGGATGACGACTGCGGAAATCATGCCTCTACTGCTGCAGGCACGACACACGGCCAATTGGGCCAAGTCCCACAGTTGCCAGGACTCATATTCTCTATGGTGTCCATAATAGTAATCTTGGGAATGATTATTGAGGTGGTTTCCCATTGCCTTCCTCAATAGCCCCCTGCCATACACCTTTTTGGTGGCTCGCAGGGTATTTATGTAGAAGTAGAATAGTGTTTTTAACATAACACCATCACTCAATGGCTGCCCCACTGGGGTCAGATGCCTTTGCAGCCACCTCACTGAGGAACAAACACTGCATGGGCCAACTTCCATCTGGCTCCTAACCTTTGACCTATCATGGGTGACCCTACCAGGAGCAATTATTATTATTGCTGCCGGCACAGCTCTAGGGGTAATCGGATTAAGAATTTATCTCAGTTAAAAAAAACCCTAGTGCTTAAAAGTAGGCTTTTAGCCTTGTGGACTGTGGCACATTCCGCACAACTTTGAATACCCGTGACATTGCAGGTACAGTATTTCATCATAATATCTCATTCCTATGCAGCTGCCAAAATTTCAGTGTAAGATGTTGCCTCAGGAGCTTAGCCAGCTAAAGCACTCAACCAGATATTGAGGGATCCAGGTTCATATCCTGCTCAAGGTGAATGATTTTTAGACTTTTAAGATAGTTGCATTGCAATTATTTGTTTTAATTATTTTTTAACTCCTGCCATTGTTCACAAAGGGCAAAACAAGCTATTATAAAAGCATTTCTGATGAACACTGAGGATATTGACAATGAGCATAATAGACTAGGGTAACTATTGATTACCAGGGAAAATATTTATATTTTTTTAAATCAAAACGTATGATGCCAATGAAATCAGTTTTTAATCAGGAATTTTTGTAGCAAATACAGTGTGAATTTTAAATTCTCAAAATTGTACACATAGGTGGCCCACAGCATTATTAACAACCTTGAGTGTAAGAATATAAAACAATGAATTACCAATCAACAAATAAGTAATTACCAATCAAATGAAAGGTAAATAAAACATGAAAACATTTCAAAATTTTTGGACAAGTCATACAAGATGAAAGTCCTCTTAGATCTTTGGCATAAATAAAACAGATCACTAAATTCACATTTGAAATTATTTCATTACAAGGTAAGGACTGCCATTTTCATCAACTTGATAGTCTTAAATCTAAACACACACAAAGAATCATGTCATTTGGGAACCCCTATAAAACTCATGGTATTACAAAATTTTGCACAATTAAGTTTATCTCCCATTTTAAGTAAAGCTAAATATGTACTGTGGAAGTACATCACCACAACAGCAAACAATTGACAGCAGATTTATTGTGCAGGATAAAATTCTCAAACCTTACAAATCATTAAATTAATTATTAAACAACCAATTTCCACTTTATATACTTAAACAGTAGTATTCATGTGCTTCTTAAAGTTTAAATATGGAAGCTATAACCCACTACCATCAGAGTTGGGTATGCTTGGAAACTACTATTTCTCAAATTATGCATATGCAAGAAGTGGCCTATGCTGTCAAGAGATTTCTATTTCCACTTTAATTGCCATTTCTGTCAGTAGACAGGACCTTTTCTTCTCACAGTGGTTATGAATAATTATCAATTTACTGACATTAGGGAATTTTTACCTGCAGGCTCTTTGATTCAGGTACCTGAGATATAGTCATATAATATAAGGGTTTAAAAAGATTTTACAGCTTCATTTATTATGAACGTAAAAACAATGAGTACAATTACAAATAAAACAAAATAATTTCAGTACTTCAAATGCATTTACTAGACCAACTGCTAATGGAAACCATGTAACTGCATTTAAACTAAATTTCCTAACTGTAATAGTTTAAGTGGGTTCTAAATAAAATAATATGCTTTTCTCTAACATTACAAATTACTGACCCTGAAACACCACGCTGTACTGGCTGATGGAAATTTCAATGAACACTTTTACAAAATCTGAGGTGTAATTAAGAGTTAAAAATTTGGAATGAAAAACTAACATTACATAGTTCGGCACAAAAGAGAAATGCAGTTGAAGTTTGCAATATCCAGTTTAACAAAGGAGCTCCAAAAATTACAAATTAATTTGGACCCTTAACTGCAATACCAACAGCAGATTCATTTGGCATAGCCCCTAAAAGTATAACACTGTCTCCATTGGACCATACACAAGTACATTAAAAAAAACAAATACCCACTACATTTTTCCTTTGAACTTCATTAGAAACTGGAAAAATTAAAATGTAACAAATCCCTATTCACAATATTTTTCACCAATTTCCTCTACTAAAGCCCCATTAAAAATTTAACTATTGTAAGCCACTGCTAAGTGGTGTTATTCAATAGAATTTTTTCAATCCATTAGCATATAAATGTATGATGAGCACAAAATGAAAATGAGTACGCCAATTAACTACCAAAAAGTATTTTAACAATAAAAAGATCACTTTCCCAAGGTTTCATTTCATGGAAATGCAGTAATGAATGCCTAAAAAACACATTCACAAAACTTCTAAGGACCACTTCATCTATGCTAACTGCATTCTTCTACTAGCTCCATTTTCCAAAATAATTCAATTTAAATCAGAACAACAGTTGAGATTTTTGTAAAAGAGCACAATGTAATAACTATATATTACAGATATTACAGGACAAAACAAAAACTCAGAATAAGTGCAGTGGGGGGAAAACCAATGGTTTTCACCAGCGGTAGAATATTTAAAATATCATTTGCAAGTCTTTTATGGGATCCAATTCCTATGATAAGGACAGCTGACAGCATCAAGAGATAATCTATATTGAACATGCCAACATTTAAGATCCACTGTGCCAGAAACTCCACCAGATAACAAACCTTACATTTTAATTTCAATAATAAAAGGACTAATACTCATAGGAGTCAACATTTCATACTGCAACTGCAACAATAATTTAAAAATTAACTGCTCATCATTACCACAGTTTGTTGATTATAATAGGCCTAAGTTTATGGAGCACTACCCCTAGCAAGTAGTGACAAGATTCTCCCAGGGGATACAGCTCTCTCAAGGTGCATTTTTAACAGTGTTGATCACAGATAAGAGTGACAAAAATCTTCCCCAATTCACTTTTTATAATCAACATACATCAAATAGAAATAGTAGGTGTTAGGTCACAAAATATTACAAGCATTAAATATGCACTCAGCACTGTCATAATTGCCTGGATAAATGGGCACTGAGATAACTCATCTAAACTTCTTCCTGACTCACTCTTTTAAGTTAATTTACATATTTTTCAGAGTTAATTTCCACTTACTGGCCTGCATATGACATACAAATGCTATCATGCCAAAGCAAAATCAAACTAATGTGGAGAAAATACCACAGAATGAGAATGTCCATTACCACTCAAAGGGAGTTCAAACTCTATCCTTCTTGAATGAGCAAACAACATACAAAGTAAGGCATATGTAAATTCTCTCATTTCAAAAAGACTGATGGAAACAATATGCTGAGTATTCAATCAAATTGACACAAAAACAAATAAACAAGAACCAATACAGAAGGAACTCTCTATTTAATGACACCTCTACTTCACAATGAATCTAAAAAAAAACTGCATCCAAAACCGCAAGGCTTTTTTTCTATTTCTTACCAACTATATATGGGTAAATGTACTTTTGTGTGTGTGCACATTAAATCACTATTGGTACAACATTGTTGGATGCAGAATGTTATGAAGATTGGTGGGTCTTCATAAGAGATATTGGAGCATATAGAAGCAAGTTTTAAGGAGAGAGGTCTGTCCAGAAGGATGAAGAAAGGGTCTCCAAGAAAGTTAATCACTTTATGTCTACAGGGGAAGAAGGTGGCACAGAGGTTTGACAATGTGTTGGTTTTGGATTTAGGGCATGGAGTGTATGGGGACAGAAAGGGATGATGCAGCGATTGAGAAGGGAAGGTGGATGGCCACATTTATGAAGTGAGGCTTTGATGTTATCTTAATGATGGATGAGTGTTGAATGATAAGAGCAAAAACATAGGAGCAGTGAATAGGTGATTGCATTTAGTACATGGAGGTTGGCAGCTATTGAAATTGAGGTACTATTTGTGATTGGTGGGCTTAATGGGGATGTAAAGGCAAGCCATTGCTCAAAACACTTCCATGTCACCTCATCGTATACTTCCATTGTCAAATTGGGAGAAGTCGTGCTCTAGCACTTGGCTCTGAAACAGGCAGCCGTGGTAATTTATTTCAACCAATGGTAAAGGTTTTCTCTCATGACTCTACCTTAAATAATGCTGCCACTGTGATCGGGAAGAAAACAAGTCATTCAAGAATAGATAAACTTTTGGTAAAAGTGAAACTTTGAACAAAAAATACCAGGAAAATTGTGTGGGGAGTGAAACCTAGAGATTCTTCCTAGACGAGACTACTCATGAACATCAACTAAATAACATCTAGCTGGAGTCACTTCTGTGTCATTAACCATATATGAGATGGTAAGTGCTGCTTAATAATTTGGTATAGCCTTTACAAGTAAAAGCACACTAAGCATACCAAAAATAGATTCAAAAGTAAATTCTTGAGATAAAAATATTTCAATATGAAAATAAATTAGCATTACTTAAATTGCTAAACATTTTGCACAAAAACAGACATTTCCACGCCAAGATTAGGCTATTATTATGTAGGCCATATTGTCAAATGCAGCTTATGCCCAGCATCCAGAGGAACAAAAATTCTTTTGAGAAATGAGAATTCCATCCTGAAGTTAATTCACAATGGAAAACCTCCAAGTTTAATTGTGCAACTGGAAACCTGCTTTTTCTTGGTGTTGGAGAACTTCTAGTTCCTTTGTAGTGCAGATGGATAGGTAATCATATATTAAAATGTTTTAAGTATGGGGAATCACATCACCAAATAGATTTTTCTAAGAGTATCTACTTTGTAAACACATTTCAGCAACAAAAAATATCCTCCGCACTTTGGGTGACATACATAACCTTAACTGAGTACTAGGGGTGTGCAAAGCTTCATTATTATCAATTAAGAGGAAAATCAGTAATAATTTTAAGGACTCAAAGTATGCCATGAAAGAGTCTTCAACAGAAATTTCAAAAATGTAATGTACATCACAACTTTCTTGAAGGCCAAAAAATTAGTAATTTTGTAAGTGCTTGCACATAATTTCAAACACAGAAAAGTGCAATGCATGATAAAAAATATTTCCAAGATTATTTGAAAGAAATTATCAATTCAAAAGATTAAGCATCAAGTGATATAAACTCTACCCGTTAATTATCAGACTCCTGCCACCCCATCACCCACAAACTAGCCAGCTTCAATTCCACTATCCACAGACTAATCAGTATCCCCTTGAACAAATCCAACTTTGAACGAGAGGTGAAACCATAAAACACATAGTTTTTAAAAACGGTTACCAGGTCAACTTAATAGATAATTTATTAAAGAAAAAACTTAAGAAACAGGCCCTGAAGTTAAACGTTTGCCTCGCAGTCACCACTGCTTCAGAGCGTAAGTAACTCCCATTCCATAACTCCATGTCATACAAAATCGCCAACAGGTTTCCCAAAGATCATTTCCGCATTTCATTTTATACCCCCAATAATCTGTTCAAAGCCTTATGCTCAAATAAAGACCCCATATGTTGCAATAACCAAAGTGGTGTATACGAAATTCAGTGTGAGTGTGGAGCTACGTACATTGGCCAGATAGGCAGGAGTTTTTCGACTCGCATCAGTGAACATAGGAAAGGTTTCATCACAGGTCTTACCAATTCTTTTTTTGCCAAACATCTTCTTGATTTCAACCATTTTTGTAATATCGATTTTAAAGTGCTTCACAACCTGACCAAAGCAAAGAAATGAGACGCCATGGAACAGCTGGAAATCTTACATCGCAAGGACTTGGACCTCATCAACAAAGTCCAATTTTCATCTTCACCCTCCCCCTCCTCTCCATCACCTTCCCTCGACGCATGTGTGACCAGTGATCCCCTGCCCTTAACTCTTGGAATTCCCCCCCATCCCCCTGTGCACTCTCTGACCATGTTATCCCGAAGAAGGCAGGAAGCTTTGTGTCCCCACCCCTTTCTTCCTCCTTCCTTCCTCCCACCCCAACCCCCTCCACTCTCTCGCCGACATTTACAAGTGAAATCCCTACTCCACCCCTTCCTTATCCCTCACTAGGGCTTCCCTTCCCCCCGCCCGCCCCCCTTGGAACCATATAGAAAGTGATCCCAATCTTTACTCCTTTTCGCACACTTCTTTGTGCATGGATATCTGTCCGTGGTCAATGATGGAAAAACCCCGGTCTCATCCCCTTTCTCCATGGCCCTAGGAGCTTGGCGCCGCACAGTGAGTCCACCCTCAACGAGACAACCCTTCCATCCAGCTACGAGGTTTTTCCGGACTGTGTTAATTTTCCCCCCACCCCTTTCTCCTCACCCGCACCTTTTCTCCCCTCTCATTGTCACCAATGTTCCACCTCCCCTCCCTCTTTCCCCCATTTTCCACTACCCTCCCCTTACTTGCTTTTCAACATATATAGTAGACAACGAGAAATGACTGTTACCAGAAGATGATGTAGTACATTGAAACCAGTCGTATTAATAAAATTTTATTTTGTGGAAAATTGCCAATTTTAATTAATCATGATATTCCACCATATCACACCTGAAACATCTCTTTTTATTAACTCTACCCGTGACTAATATTACATGTATATTCACTAAATAGGTACTTTAAAACATACACAATAGTATTGGATAGCTGATTAGTTTAGAACGCCGAATTTTATTATTTTTAGATGAAGTCCTTTGTAATATGTTGCTTCGGAGGCAACTGCAGCAAGCTGAGGAAAACTCATGTACCATCAAATGCCTAATCTAGGAGATACATGGACACTACGACTGCACCAGATGCACACACAAGCAACTTTATAGTTTGGTGAATTTTTGACCAGTTGATGAATAACTAATATCATTTATCAATTGCTATGAAATGGATACAGAGGTGACAAGCTATGGTACACTTATTAGGAAATATAAAGTTAAGTAGGTTCTTCATGCAAACCTTTCTTTAAGCACTGAATGACAAATCAAAAGATTCAACCTTTGTATATTATTATGTATGTCATTGGAAAGTATTTGTTCATCCACATGATTTGGAACAATGAAACCCCTAAAATAATTAATCATTTTAGGCATAACTTTGTGGAATTTTTCCATGATGAATAATGTCAAAATAAAACTTTGTAAATCCACATGAAAAATAAACTTCAATACGAGCCAGGTTTCACTGCAGTGCATCATCATCAGGCCTAATGATGATGATGCTGGACTGCAATGAAACCTGAGTCTCATTAAAGTTAATTTTTCATGTGAATGTACAAAGTTTTATTTTGAAAACTCTAATGTCATGCTGCAGCACCCTTATTAAAAAAATTATTGCAAATGAGCTGCAAGACTTATTGGTTAGAAATCAATTACTAAAAGTACTGATAAATCATGCCAAAATATTGTGAAACTTATTTAGATTATTAAAAGTAGCTATGAAGAATAAGGATATACATTAAAAGTGGCAACTGTCAATAAGGGATGACAGTTAGATCTCCAAGCGAGATATCCCAGTAGTTGTTGTAGTAGTTTTTATGTGAGGCGGCCGACAGCATTGTGCCATTAGGGATGGTTGGGAAAGGAAGGGTGGAGAGAAACCTGGCATCGTCATTAGTCTACTCTCGTAGAAAGGCACGAAGGGGTCCGCAGTGTAACGTCCCATTGACAGACATCATACTCACTCAAAGTGCTCTCCACAAAGCACCTCAAGTTGAGATTGGGATACCACTGCAAAATATTTGTTGTCTCCATGATTTGAACCCGGCCGCTCTCGGTAGGAAGCCTGTACGTTAGCCACCGCACAATCCCGATCCCCATGAGTTATCCCATTATGGCCTAATGGAATATTTCAATTCATGCTTGAGACTATCTTTCGAACCCTTAGATGTAATAATGTTTTCTTGTCTAATATTAAACACGTAAAACAATATCTTATTAAGATATTGCTTCACGAGCATAAAATATTTATGATAGGTGGTTTAATATTGGGTAGTATGAATTCAACACTTTGTATACCACACCTTAGAACTGCATGCATATTATATACTGCATGCATATATATATTGTGCGTCACATTTGCACAAACCTTTTTTGCAAAAAATCATTTAAGATACAACTCATGACTTATTCCTTGGGAAAAAATACCCTGCTTTGCACACCCCTACTGAATATAATGTAAAGGCTCTCCTGTATATAAAATCATATGCATAACTAATTAGCATTGCAACAAAAAATTGATGAAGCATGTATAGTTGCGGCATTTACTGTGAGCATCTTAGTTATTTCAGTACATGTTTTCAAGTCCATTTTTAAATTTCACAAAATTTTTGTGGCAAAAATCCCCAAGAATTAACCGTAAGGCACAGTGAAGATAATGATTACATGAGTATTAGCAGGTAGAATGGTAGGCTACATTAAAACAGCTTTTCAAGTTAACCAGTTTCAAGAACAAACAGTGAAGGCAGCATATTAAAAAGGTTTCATTTCACTATTCCTTTCAGCCTTAAGAAGTTAATCGGTACAAAAACTGTACAAACATTAGTACAACAGCAAATATGAAATTTAAGTATTGTAGCCATTAAATGATATGAACTTGGAATTTGATTGCATACTTCTTTTGAGATTTTCCATGAGCCTTACACCAAATATTAAGTAGATTCATTAAATCACCATTAAATTAAGCATTAACTACAAGGAACAATTGAAGTACCATGCCACAAATTTGAGATTCTTCATTGGCCATCTTGCTTGTCAAAGAACTCATAAATGTCATTTAATCTTGAAGAATTTCTTTATTAGGGGTTCCAACACATGTGCAGCCAACTCTTTGTATCACATGGGTTGCTGTGTAGAATGCAGAACGCATGCATGTTTCAATTGGCTTATTATCCACCAACTTAGCTAAAAACCCTGAAAAATCAATAATATCTTATTGAAATCAGAATCATTACAACAACTTATATCATATGAATGCACTGACAGAAAAAATAGAAAATTCAGGTAATTAATTTAGAAATGAGGACTTCCACCTTAAGTATTTACATTCCCAATTTCTCTGAAGAGATTTACCCTCTCTTTGCCCAAAATACTGGAATGAAATATAAAGGGAAAGGGGGTAGACAATATTCATGCTTTAACAGAATAATAAAAAATATTAACACCAGCAATAAGTATAGGTCACACAGAATAGAAACCCACAAAACTTCAAGATTCAATTGAAGGATTCCATTCAAAATTCCAAAATCAATTTGTTTAAATCAAATGTCAGCCACATCCATAGGAATACGGTATACTCCCAATTCCACCAATATTTTTACCTATGAATATTTAAGCATTACTCACTATGCATTCATGTATAAAGCACAAATTTAAGTTTGGAGCGCATAAAATTTTGGAAAGAATGTAAGTGATCATTTGACAATATTTTTTTTTCATTAGGCCACAAAACTTGGACGTTCAATACATGTTCCAGTTCAAGTAATTGCAGTTTCAGGTTATAGTCATCATGATTACAATTATTTTGATCAATTCTCATATTTTCTCCTAATCTTTCAAGCATTAATTTCACAAAATGAGAAATAAATCACTAAACAAATAATAAACCTGATGTCTCCAGGATTCAAACCCTCTGGGAGGGAAGCCAGTACGCTAGCCGATGCACCATCGTGATCCCCAACACTCCACAAATATTAAGCAGAGTGAACCAAAGGGTTCTAGATAAATTAATTAGCTTACCTCCAACAAATGCATCGCCAGCTCCATTGGTATCAACTATCTTCTCTGGTGGTAGCTGAGGCACAGGATATTCTTGTACACAACCATCTATAACAAGTAAGAGAAGTTTCAGCATAAAAATACGGTGGAATTCACAAGAAATGCCTTTCAGTCATAGACCTTTACATATAGAAATCAAAAAATTCCATGAAACTGCTGGAGACAGAGCAACAGTAACTTTTTAACGGAGTCATTCGCTAATATGAATTTCAATGCAACAATTTCAGAGTGTAAAAAGACTTGACCAGGATCCCGGTCAAGATGAATGATTTTTACACTGAAATTGTTGCATAGAAATTGAATTTTCTCCAAAACTAATTGGAATGTTGCAAACTATACTGCTGTAATGGAAATTAATTTCATACTACAAACATTCAAACAATATTTACTAATTATGACATTTTGCAATTGAATATGAAGGATAAATGTTAAAGGAGTAAGTTAAGAAAAACCAACTAGGTAAGATTTAACTACAAAACCTAGAAAATTTGCCTTAATTCCAGTTTTCCACAAGTAATTTTAGTCAATCCACATTACACTTTGATTGCAGCCTAACTTTGATGAAATAAAAAAATACCAGCTTCAAATAATGATTTGCCATGAGACTTTAAGCAAAAAATTGTAGAAAAAATTTTAATTATTTATTAAGAGTTAGTCTGCCTTTTAGAATAATAAATACAAATTAAGTTCATATATCCAATAATTTTAGTTACAGTAATAAATGGTGAAATTTTCCGATACCCCCTCAGGTAACTGAATAAAACGTATGATAAATGCATCATCTACCAATGAGGCAACCACAATAATTTAATCACAAAATCAAAATATATGAATGGCTTAAACCATGCGTAGTTGGTATGATATGATGAATTGTGACAATTAAAAAAGAATACATTTTTAGAAAAGGGCATCATACTAGTTGAACCAGTATCTACTAGCAAAACCCTGCTTGAAAATCTATTTGAGGTATATCTTTAATCCAAGACAACTAATGTGCCCACATAAACATATGCAGTCAAACCCTGTATTTTTGCTAACAGAATTTACATTTTCCCACAATTTACAAAATTTTTATTATGTCCCCTATGATTTCCTAATTTTACATCATTTCTGGAACCCGTTAACTACAAGATTCCATTTTTAGTTTTCCCACTATTCGCATCCCTATGCACTGGATTTAAAAAATTTCACTTTCAAAAACAGTTACTCATGTATCTCACCCTTTTCCCATGTGCAACTTTTAGGACAACATGATTAAGCGTGAAAAATGCAACAACTGGTGACTGACAACACCGAGATCATTTTTACTGCCCCGACGCAACAAATATAACAGTGATGGGTTCCTGAATATCAACAAATATTGAAACTTGCTTGACCACATGAAAACTACACTAGATCAAATATAATTTTATTTTCTTCTAAAAATGTTTCAGTTTGACAACTGTTTGCACTAGTCAAAAGGTGAGGTAGCTCAGATTCTCATTCATTAAGATTTCCTCAATTACGCAGGAATGTAAATTTTATGCTGTTGGACAATGGGAAGAGGAGGCAGCAAAAGAACATTTTCAATTAAGAGAATTATAAAAATTTTGGAACAACTTGATTCTAATGATAGAACTCATATTGATCTGCCGACACATCTACATCTCTATCTACACGACATGCAGTCTGCTAGTCATGCCACACTGAATAATGTTTATAGAAGCATAAAATTTATTGGTACATTGGGAAATATCCTCTTAAATCTGCAAAAATTCCTCCAACACCACTAACGCCTAAAATATAACAGGTTTTTTGCCACTCTCCCTTATTGACCTCACATCTTTATTCTGCTTCTTTAAACCATGTCAGGAAAATACATTTCTCTCAAATCCCCTTTAGCCTCCCATGCCCCTGACAGCAGAAATAATCTCCAGTTGAGATTGGATGATCCAAACTGGCACTCCTTCCCCTCTTCTCCGCGCCTCTATGTTCCCCACCTTCCCATCCCTGGTCATCAATACCTCCATTAGCGACAGACCTGTTCATATTTCTAACTCTACATATTATTGTACTCCAGTGAAGTGAAACCTGTCAAGCCAATGTCTAATTAAATTGTGGAAAATTACCAATTTCACTATGGTTATAAATATGTTATGTACTGTGTGCATCCATGACACCATCAGCGATGATCGCAAACCTCACCTTTTGCTACAATTGCAGGACTTCCACCTTGTGTTATAATGATGATGCGACTCCGATTCATATTTTTCTTTGGCAAATTAGACATCATTAAAGCCAATTCCTTCAGATCAGTTATGTCCATGTTTTGTGCTCTACCAAAAGCTGCAGCTTCCTAAATTGCAATTACAAAATGGATAATATTGAATTAGCAGATTAATATGACAGTAAAAATGTGGCTATGAATACAGCAAAGAGAGGGGTTTAAATGTGGCTAAGTGCCATTTGGTGGCTTTTTGAGACACTTCAAACAACTATTGTGGGAAACATTAAGGCCAAAGGAAAATCAGAAGAGCACCATTTGCACATTTAAGCCCTCAAATGCCTTAGTTCATTTAAGGCATTCTCAAAAATAGATTATGAACTTGGCTGAGTTGAGAATGACTTAACAGAGACAGCATGTGTAAAAAAAACTTAAACATGATTGAGAAAGAGTCCAGAAGGTATTTACTAGGCTAAGAGAAATTGGAATGTTGGGTCGAAACTCTGCAATGCTCGACTGCCTTCGTAAATGCAGCAGCTTGAAAATAGCTAAATCAATGTCACATTTATGTCTTTTTATAATTACCATGTTTTAAAAAAATTAAAAATGAATCAGAAATCAAAAAATTAAGCTCTGTGCAGGAGAAACACATCAATGAATATGAGGAGGAGAATTTTTCAATGGCCTCTAATTTTATGGCTCTTAATATCATTCTTTCTGGTGGTAAAAGCCTTTAGCATCAAAGACCATAGGTTTTTGCATTTATTCATTTTGAGAATTAGGCATGTTTCAGGTAAGGCATCATGTAAGTATTGTCAACATCTTGAAAACTGACCCCTTGGGAGATCCATATTATTAAGTAGTGACTGATCTCTTTTTTTTTTAGATGGGTTTGAAATTATAACCAAACAAAAAACACTGCTAAGAGGAGGGGATGTCAGAGAGTGCAAATTGGTGCTTAATTACCTAGAACAGGACTCTTTTGCATCAGGAGTGAGTAAACTTGTGGGTACATTCACACATTCTTTTCTCACTGTGATGTTAGGGTAAAATGACATGCTAAGTGGATTCAAATTGTAATTGCTTCTTTTCCTTTTCCATGATCCGGCATGCAAGGCATGCATGCAATTGTCAGGGACACAATATTAAAATTTGTCTTGAAAAATACATTCTCCATGAAAACCAAACTCAATTGTGAGGTAAAATTAATCAAGCAATTGTCAACTTCTTCCTTCGTATGCTGTTGAAGGCAAATACACTGAGAACATATCTATATTGTGCTTATTATAAAAAAAACTAAATGGATTGTAATGACCACATTGTATAATTGAACCAATACTTACACATTCATTTCCAAAAAGAATATCAACATATGGAAAAGCAGCCATCATCTGTTCTTTGAATGCCTGGCATATAAAAGGGGCACTTAAATTCATGATGAACAATCTATTTTTTGAGAGAGCATAATTAGCCACCTCAAGTATAGAATCTGGTGACACAGTAAGAAAAAAACCCTGAAATAGTGAAAAAAAACATTTGAATATTCTATTATCATTCAACAAAGTTATATTTCTTGTTACCTTCTTACAATGAAAAGTACTCACAGATATGTAGTAGATTTTTGCCATTTCTACAAATTTAAAATTTTCTTGTTTCTTCAAGTGATCAATAGTAAAGCAGTTGGCAGCAGCCAGATTTGCACATAAGGATCGATTTGCACCGTTATTAGTCAGAACTACTGCACATGTGCCTTGAGTTCAAATCAGAAAGGAATTAATAGCCATGGAAAATGAACAAATTTGCATTTGAATGTTTTGGTAAACTAATAAACACAATAACCCAAATTATTAAATAAAATATTGTTAAGAAATATAAAAAAAGGAAGATTTTATTAATTTGTTAGTTTTCCTCTCTTCCTGGTAGTGTTGTGGTATGTTATATATTTATTATTTCCATCATTATATACTGCTACTAATCAACAACCAAAAGGTTGGTTTGATAGGTGAAAATAGAGCTCACCTCTTACCAATTGTTATTGCACATGAAATCCACACATACCGGATACTTATATAAGGAAATATGTTCCTTTACCTATACAAACTGAGGCTTTTCCAAAGTTCTGGCATCCATATATTCACATAGGTATTGCTTTAGCTAGGGGTGTCCAGAAGAATCACCCATATTTGAATTCACAGCTCTATAGTCAGCATCTGAACACTCTGTCCACTAGCCTAATTTGATAGCATTTTTATCAATCTAGCTCCAAACTCGTAATGTTTTTATTTCTTCCAAGTGTCAAGCTAACTTTGACATAAGAGATTGTAAATTGGCACCAACATTTTGCCACAGTTCAAGTTGGGCTGGATTGAGGAAAGGGAGGCAATCAGGAAATAATTTTTGCAAGAAATAACTATGCCCAACAATTCAATAAACAAATGGAAAAATGGGAAGAGAGGATGAAGGCTTCTTCAAATATGAGAGTAAGGAGGTGCAGATACCGCATCATAATCAAATACACTTTACACTTGTACTTGACAGTGACTGAAAATTTGGATGACTAGTTAGCAACAATGAAAAGTATTGCCATTAAAATTTATACCAATTTTTCTCACCAGCACATGTTGAGAGAATGTTAAGAATTGGCAATATTGTGTGCCCAGAAGAGGGCAAATACTTTACGAATGTAATTGTTACAAAATTACAATTTATATTTTTAAAATAATTATTCTTTGCTCATTCTTTTTTACTTAGAATTAGTAAATTTCATAAATCTATTCTTCCAGAATTAATTGCAACAATTATTTCAGTGTCACAAGAATAAGAGTAGACATATTTTATTAATTGCCACACATCGCAGAAGAGAAATATTTTTAACATAAGTGGACTTCACAATAGGCATTCAAATTTAAAAGTTTTGTTTGAAAAACATAAAGAAAGTAGTCGATCATTGATGAGGACTTTACACAGTTTATAAAACTGCACTGAGTTTTAAAATGGTAAAGATTAAGCTTTTCATTATTCACTGCATGTACGAGTCAAATACAATACATGCAATGTTGTACAGAGGCAATTTCTGAGTTTGTTTTCTTAAACATTAATGACAGATTGTTTCATTGGGAATAAGAGATACTGAATTCTTAAATTTCCTATTAACTAAACTTAAAGTTAATTTTGATGAGTATAACTTACCCAAACTAGTTTTATAGTGGGTCAACTTTTAATTTAACCTGGTTAAAAAGATTTATTATTATTAGGTAATCTACCACTTAAGATAGGTTTTTAGATGGACACCACTATCAAATAAATATTTTGTAACTCCAAACAAAACCCAATCCAGCAACTTACTCTACATAAGGTCCCTCCTCATCTCTGTGTACTTCTTTCCTCCCCTCATCCCATCCAACATCCCAACCCTGTTCCTACCCTTTCCTCGCTTGCCCAACATTCTCCCCTCTATTACCTTCTTCAACATTCCACTACCGCTCAATACGCCTTTCATCCATTTCTCCTGCCTCCATAGGATTTCTCTCAACAAACCCCTCTCCTCCCCTACCATCCCTAGTACTTCCTCATTTGTCCTCCCCTTGGTCCATTTCACCTTCTCCATTCTTCTCCACACCCACATTTCAAAACCCTCCAATTTACATCTATCCTGCTGTTTCAGTGACCACGTTTCCGCACCGTACATAGCTACGCTCCATATCAGAGTTTTTACGAGTCTTGTCTTAACATCTCTACTCAACGTCCCTGTCATCAACTCCCTCCTCCTTGAGAAAGCCTCCTTGCCTAGTGCAATTCTTCTCCTTACGTCCCTACCACTTTGACCGTATTGGTCCAAAACACTTCCGAGATATGTAAACTGTTCTACCTGCTCTATTTTTTTCCCGCCTATTTTAATATTTAGCTTAGCCTTTTTCTTTCTGGAAAATCGCATGACCTTTGTTTTATTAATATTGATTCTCATCCCATATTTATCGCACTGAACCTCCAATTCACTCAGCAATGCTTGCAACCCCTTGGCTGACTGAGCAACTAATGCTTGGTCATCAGCAAACCTAACTGATTTTACGAATTCCCCTCAGACTTTCATTCCAACCTCCAGTTCTACCCATGCCTCTTTAATCATTTCCTCTACATATACGTTGAACAGTACCGGTGACAATGGGCAACCCTGCCTTACACCTCTTCCTAACACTGCCCATCCGGACTCTCCGTTCCCCACTCGCACCTGAGCAGTCTGAGACATGTACAGGTTGCGGATCAGCCTCCTGTCCCTCCAATCCATTCCTATTTTCTGCAATACACGCATTAATTTTTCCCAATTCACTCTATCAAATGCTTTTTCGAAATCTACAAAACAGGCAAAAACGTCCTGATTGTATTCTATATTCCTCTCGACTAGTGATCTCATTACTGCAATGGCATCTCGCGTACCTCTTCCTTTCCTGAACCCAAACTGATCATCCCCTAAGTAATCATTTGCCTTACTCTCTATCCTTTTGTTCATGATCCTGAGAATAACTTTAGCTGCGTGGGATATCAAACTTATTGTTCTGTAATCCTCACATGACGTAGCCTTTGCCTTTTTTGGAATAGGAACTAACACTGATCTCACAAAATCTTCCGGCCAGATTCCTTCCTCATAGATACTACGAATCAGTCCATATATGGCCTTCTTCCCACCTTTTCCTAACCATTTCAACATTTCTACAGGAATGTTGTCCACCCCCACAGCCTTATTTGCTTTCATCTCCTTTAATGCCCTTTCTATTTCATCGTCGAGTATGCCTGGACCTAAGGTATCTTCTTCTACGTCATGTTCCTTTTCTATGTCTAACCTTGTCGGCCTAAGTTCTTTACCATACAGTGTTCTATATATTCCTTCCATCTCTCTTGGATTTTTCCTGGTTCAATTATTATCTTACCCCACTTATCTTTAACTGTTAGCACAGATCTTGCCTTCTTACTTCCCGATAATAACTTAACCTTGCTGTATAGAGCACCAATTTCACCCTTCTTCTGTAAACTTTCCATATCCTCGCATTGCGTTTTCCACCATTCTTCTTTTGCTTTATTTGTGACCCTTCTCAATTTATTGTTTAACTCTTCGTACTTCATTTTGCCTAACTCTGTGTTTACATTTTTCCATCTTCTTCTCTCATCCATCTTTGCAATCATCTCATCCGTTACCCATGGTTTCCTTATCCTTTTCCCGTTAATGGTTCCTATAGTGTCTTTAGCGGTTTCCAATATCCCTTTCTTGATACATTCCCATTTTTCTTCGATAGTACTTAGTTCTTTACCGTCATCCATCATTTTCTCTACAGCCTGCTAATACTCCTTCCTCGTTAATCCATTTAATGCTTCTAAATTCCATTTCCTAACCCGCCGCCCTTGCCGCATCTTCTTGAAACGAACGTTACATTTCATTAACAACTAAATTGTGGTCAGAGTCTGCATCCGCTCCTGGGAAACTGCAAATTTATCACACTGGTCCTAAACCTGTGCCTAACCATAATATAATCTAACTGATACCTTTCTGAGTCACCTGGCATTTTCCATGTATACCTACGCCTTTTGTGGTGTCTAAACCATGTGTTGGTGATGACTAACCCCTGTCTCCTGCAGAATTCAATTGCTTTCTCCCCGCGAGGAAGGCAACGGGAAACCACCTCAATTATGATTCCCAAGAATGAAATTATGATAAAAAGATTTATGATTAACTAAATTAAATTGGTTCCTGAAAAAACTTCCCCAAGTTTGAACAATACTATAATTTTGTCAGATTGTGGAACTATTTTAATCACAAGCACAAAAACTCACCAAAGTACTAAATACGAGTATGAATACATACTCACAGTTATGATAATAGAAACAACACTTGGCACTGTGAGAAAACAGGAAAAAAACATTAAAACTTCCCATTTACGTCCTTAAGTTATCTTAAAAGGAAAATACTGTATTTAAATCAGGAAAAAAGAATGTGGTGAAAATGTAAGAGTTTCCACTGAGACCCATTCTCCAGGGACAAGAGTGAGGTCTAGTCAGCTAATCCTATACAAAGGTGATTTCCCATCAGAAAAAATTCACTGACCAAGTTGAAATGTATGTATGCATTCGTGAAATATGCGGAATGGCTAATAAAAAGTTAGGATTCATAAAAAGAATACTTGGGATTTGTAATAAAAGGGTCAAGGAGCTATGTTACTTCGCGTTAGGTAGGCCCCACCTTGAGTATGCTGCAATTGTATGGAATTCTCATCAAGTAGGCTTAATTTTGGAACTAGATCGAGTGCAATGTAGAGCAGCTAGGTTTGTGCAAAAATTGTTATGAGCAAGGTAGCAGTGTCATGACAACATTGGAAGGGAGGGAGCCACTGGTAGACCTTAAGCTTAAATACAGGTCAAAATGCACTGCATAAATTTGAGGCAGATTAAAAACCATAAACACAGTAATCAACCAGAGGGTCGGTTTAGTAGGTGATGGTAGAGTTCACCCATGTACCAAGCCCGACGGCGTGTGAATAATCACACATCAGGGTAGGAGGGCCAGTTCCTTTCCCTGTGCCGGTTATGGTTTCCCAGGAAGATCTGGTACCCGAAAAATCAACTAGCTTGGGTGGAGCTGCTGGTGCCCAGAGTGCCTTGCCCGGGAATCGAACCAGGGACCCTCCGGTCAGTAGTCAAACGCTCTACCCACTGGACCACCACGACCCGCTGAGGCAGATTACTTATCTGAAGATGTTAAAGACATACTACTGGCCCTGACTTACTATGATAGATGAGATCACCAACACAAAATCCGGGAGATTTATTGTTGAACAGATAGATTTTAAATTCCATTTTTCCCTCATACCATTAGAGATCAAAAGAGATATGACAGCAATTGCATGGGAGATAATTAGAATTGGTAGTGTATATATTTTGTCGATATCCTGCTTGTTATTTTTTTAATTTAAAAAGCCCATCTTTTTAACAGTTCTACTGCATGATTTGAATATACGCATCCTGTTACTGAATATTGTTGAATTCAGGACTTCCTTTTCTTGTGATTAAAAGTTATCGAATGCATGATCAAACTAATATTTGTGTAGAGGTAACATGATTTGGTTTTGCATGTGGTTTTATTCTGTTTTACAGGGGGTGATGACCTAGCACTCCCCACCATACGCCAGCTTGTAGAGTATTATGTAATGTACGGGAACTTGCATTACAATGATCAGGAAAGAGTCCACATCATTCAAGATAACCCAGCTGATATTCAATAGCTTAGAGCACATGTAGAAATAGTCCAATTTGGATAAAAGGTAAGTTTATACTTACTCTCAAGCAAAGGGAGGAACAAACAGCAGTCCAGAGGGGAAGGGACAAATGAGAGGTGCAAAATTAGGAGTTTAAAACCATGTAGAAGAGCAAATCAATCTTATGAACTTGGGATTAGCTCACAACTAAAATCAATTTGCACATGACCTCTGGTACATGACCCACTTCTACCCTTCTCCATGCACACATATATTCGAGCCCACTTCCCTTCTCCATTCATTTCCCTTCTTACATTTCATCCCTAGGCAATTTATCATAAACAAACGGTAAAACTGTTGATGATGATTAGTGGGTTTCATGTTGACAAGAAGTATTTATTTGCTCACTGCAAAGATAACTTGTAAAATGTCGAGCGAAAGTGACTTGGTATGAAATTTTTAAATTAAGTCTTACATGTTTAATGGGTCACACAGTGAAGACGTTGTATATTTTTCAGATTCATTAGAGGTGATTATTATAAAATGCAATTAAAATATTTTCTCTCACTAACCTTGGAATGCATCTTTTTAGAAGTAATCATTAATACTCTCACTCAATCTCATTATGGGTAATAGGACAAAGATGAAACAAGATTATGCCAATCTGAATGACAGTAGGAAGCAAAAA
Source organism: Hetaerina titia (assembly GCA_037158775.1). Lineage (NCBI taxonomy): Eukaryota > Metazoa > Arthropoda > Insecta > Odonata > Calopterygidae > Hetaerina > Hetaerina titia. The sequence continues at coordinate 2,797,940 of CM073779.1, forward strand.
AGCATTTGAATTAAATCAAAACATAACTTTTGAAATAATATATTTACCAGTAGACTTCTCTGAGTCATATTGGAATCTTCCAATCACACCTTTCTCCTTTGCTCTATCTTCCAAAACATTACTAAAGAAGTCTCTCCCAATACATCCCATAAACACAGTCGTACATGGCTTGCCAATAATCCACTGCAAATCAATAGGAAGAGAAAACAAAATAATTTAGTGCACTTTAAGTGAGCTTGATCATGATTTTACCAATATTCATGACTGCTTAGAAATAAAGAAAATTAGTGAATTCATCATCGCAATTTGCAACATTTTCACACACTCCAATATCTATTTATATTCTTGGGCATGAAAACCCCTCTCCACATGAATCATTTCATTTGTTGTAATTGAACATTAATTAATACATTAATTAATTATATATTATATCTAAAATTTTACTAATTAAAACCATTTTCAGTTGCACATCTGCCCCTGATAAAAAGAGGTGGGTGATTTGATGATATTTGGCAAATTCTCATGGTGTAGAGAATGAGCAATGTGCATCACACCAAACCTTTGTGAACAGGATTTACTTCTTAAGCATATACTAATGGTGCAATATGTATCAATGTGCCATTTGTTCACACCTAAAATATTGCCGCTGTGACATTACAGCCAGGGCCATAGCAAAAATAATGACTCTTCATTTTGCCTACTATATTATGTTTGCTGGTTTGGGTGGCGGCGGCAGGGTAATATTTGCCTCGCCTGCTCACCTTGGTGGGTTCTCAACCCATAGGTTGATCAGATGGGCAAAGGTAGTGCTCACCAAATACTAAACACTTCGACTTGTAAAATCACCATTTAGGATATGGGCCCAGTTCCTTATTCCCCATGATGCCTGCAGTTTTCCACGAAGTTCTGGTACTCAAAAAAATTACATGGTTTGGATTAAGCTGAGAGTACCCAGAGACTTCCCTGGGAATCAAACAGTACTCTTCGGCCAGTAGTCCAGCACCTACCCACTGCAAAACCACATACCCCACAGAGTTTATATTTCGTAAAAATTTATTCATGGATTTACTAGCCTTAACTTCTAAATACTGTAATTATCCAAGCAATTCCTGAGAATAATTCTATTAATAATGCTTTATTTATTAATGGAAAACACCATTTACAGAAGAGACTTTTAAAATTGTACAGATTCATTGAAGAAAAATCAGAACTACTTCAGAAATTAATATTAAACAACTGTAAAAATTTGATAAACTTATCTTTGTTATTAAATCTACAAAAGATTCAGAAAGTGTCACATTTTCATTACTAATATTAAATAATTATCACATCACAAAATAAGTTTGAAGAAAAACAAGGAATAATTGGCAAGCCGCCCCCAATTGGTGAAATTATGAAAAAGATTAAATAATAATGAGATTAAAATTTTGTATCCATAAAATTTCTTTTGGATTTCTTTTTCAGCTGAGTGGAAAAAGTATAAATAATTTTCAACCATTCCAACATTAAAGTAAGTGGCTTAACAGATCAAATATTCCATATTCTAGCATCAGCAGATTATCTAACTGATTGACTAAATTGCAGATCATTCTTTTTTCAGACTAGATGAGAGAGTCTGAAGTCCTTTGCCCGATGTGGTGAAGATTTTTGAAGAGTTCAGCCTGCTGACTCTTAAATGGCAGATGCAAAAATAGCATAGAATTCCAGAACTCAGCAGTAGAATAACAGTCCAGTAGCACAGATATTCAGGAGGCATTTAAGTGCATACAAGGTTGATATTTTTATTAAAAGTGAACCAACAGAATTAGGTATTTAAGAGATTTTCACTTTCAATGAGAAGAGTTCTTCTAAATCACTACAACCTTGATATCATGGAAGGGCTTGTGCATTCTGGCAAACCCCAGGACTGTCTGTTCTTGTTGGAGCAATGTTTACTGGTCCTGGTAGGGTCACCCATGCCAAACAAACTGAAGGGTAGGAGCCAGATGACAGGCAGTCCATGAGGCATCTGCTCCTCAGTGAGATGGTAGGAAAGGCAACTGACCCAGTGGGATAGCCACTCAAGTCATAGTCTCAAATGAAAACACTATTGAGAAAGCAACAATTTCAGAGTGTAAAAATCATCCACCTAGACCAGGATTCCAGTCACAGTGGATGACTCTGTCGCTGCATCTCCCACAGTTTCTTGGAATTTGACTATTGAAAAAGGCAATGGAAACCAGCTCAATTATTTACCTAACAACTTTGTTATGAACACAAGCAAGAGAAATAATTTTGGCAACTATGAGACTCAGCCCCCATGGCCATGTGTAATGACTGGCAGTGGGAGAGACAAAGCTTTCCCAGTTATCATCACACAGAATCCTTGCAAAATTGAATAGAAAGCAGCAGTAGAGAAGAAGTCACAGGAGATGACCAGACCAACAGGAATATGGAGTTGGAATGTACGAATCATGTTTAAGCACCAGGAAATTAGAAATGAAGTAGGAGAGAGAGATGAAATGGATTATTTTAGGTCTGTGTGAGGTGATCTACACAGATACAGGGGAGTATTAGAGCAGAGGGGAAAAGAGGAAGCAAGGGGTGACAGTAACGTGAAATAAAAAGGTAGGAAGGAGCATAATAAACAGGACCAGGTGAATGATTGAATATTATTAGTAGAAGATTGAGGTTGGCGACTGTACACACAATGGCTATGGAGAGAAAACAATAGAGTTCTACAGGAGACATGATTTAATCATAACTTCCACTTGGCTTGAATAAAAAAATTAGACGTAGGTATTCATGAAAAATGAAGATTCAGAGATATATCAGACTACATTACGGTTGACAACAGATTTAGGTACAGCATGAATATTTTACTATTTGCCTGGAGTAGATGCAGATTCAGATCATTTAGTACGACTGAAATATTACGAGGGTCATCCGGAAAGTAGTACCCGTTCGTGAAATAAAGACACAAAAGTAAATATTAACAAACATAAAAAATTTTATTTGAAAGAGGATACTTTAAACTACTTCTCAACATAATCTCCAAGCAAATTTAGGCATTTGTCATAACGTGTGACAAGTTTCTGTATTCCTGCTGCATAGTCCTTCGCCGCCAGCTCATTGAGATACAGGGTCACTCCTTCTTTAAGTTCTTCATCGCTGTCAAATCTTTTTCCTGCCAAAAAGTCTTTAAGCTTTGTAAAGAGATGAAAATCTGAAGGGGCCAAGTCCGGGCTATACTGTGGATGGTCGAAAGTTTCCCATTTGAATTGCTGCAAAAGTTTTTGTGTTATCCCAGCTGCATGAGGCCTGGCATTGTCATGAACGAGAATGACACCAGTAGACAATAGACCTCGCCGCCGATTTTGTATTGCCCGCCGTAATTTCTTTAATGTTTCACAATACGCATTGGCATTAATAGTGTCTCCACGGGCCATAAAATCAATAAGCAATACACCTCGTCGATCCCAGAAAATGGTTGCCATGAGTTTCCTGGTGGACAGAACTGTCTTGAATTTTTTTGGTTTGTTTGGTGAATGAGCATGATGCCACTCCATTGACTGTCGTTTACTCTCAGGTGATGCATAACAAACCCATGTTTCGTCACCAGTAATTATGCGAGTCAAGAAAGAGTCTCCTTCATCAGAATAACGTCCCAAAAACGTCAGTGCTGCAGCCATACGCTTGGTTTTGTGCTCATCTGTAAGCATGCGAGGGACCCATCTTGCACAAATTTTTGCATAATGCAGATGGTGTTTAACAATTTCATGAACAATTGTTCGAGAAACATTGGGAAAATGCTCACAGATGTCATCAATTGTGACGCGCCGATCGTTCCTCACGAATTCGTCAACTGAGCTCACCAGTTGGTCTGTAATGACAGACGGTCTCCCCGAACGCTCATCGTCGTGTGTGTTCCCCCTCCCCATGTTGAAGTTGCGACACCACCGCCGAACAGACGACTCGTCCATTACATTGTCTCCATACACCTCCTTTAATTGGCGATGAATATCACATGGGCGAACGTTTCTTGCATTGAGGAATTTAATCACTGCCCTCACTTCACAACTGGCGGCGTTCTCAATTTTTTTAAACATTGTAAACAATCACAGAAACAACACAGGCAATGCTAGCGTCACGCAACTTGGCTCAGAGAAGGCAGACAAGCCACTGAAGCTATCTGACCTCGTCCAGCGGCTACTCGCGTCGTCAGCACTTCATGCGGCACGAACGGGTACTACTTTCCGGATGACCCTCGTATGTCAGATTCAAGAGGATAAAATGGGAGCCAAATGAATAACTGGAATGCAGATGTATTATCTGGGATGAAAAGGAAGAAATACTAGAAGGACATGGAAAATTTACGAGTGTTGACAGGAGACAATGAAAGAAAGATGGGAATAACTCAAGAAAAGGATATTAAAAGGCACAAACAAAACAAAAGAAACTCTAAATAGGAAACAACAAGGAAGCTATTGAATACAGATGAGATGATTAGAAAGATAACAGAAGAGAAGGAAATGGAAGAATATAAAAACTGAATTAGGCAGATGGAACACAAAGCGATATATAATAAACTGAGGCAAAGAAGAAATAGTGCAAAAAATGCATGTTGGAAGATGCAGTACATAGATATGGCGAGTTTACAGAGGAAGGACAAAGGATGTGTGTTGTACAGGAAAGTGGAAGCACTACCTGGAAGTAAAAGTGGCTGCTTCTAATATGAAGTCTTCTTCACAATTCCTACTCTGCTTACTATATCCCTCTTTGCTTCTTTTACCACTAGTGACCCTGCTACCTAAAGTGCAACAATATGTCACTTGTTCCAACATGTCCTCACCTAGTCTTACTTGGAAGAGTATTTCCCTCCTTTCCTCATTCATCTTCATTTTCATGTAAAAAAGATTATACCAGCTAATAAAATGCTGGTTTACTATCATATATATTACTGAATGGTCCATATGCACTCAAGGGATCTACAAGCCAAGAACTATTTAGAAGCATGTGCCCTGTTCCATGTATTCTTTAATTCCTTGAAAACACACACATTATTTTACATCAGAGTAATCACTGTATGAATGCTTGAACTGACACTAATGCAGACATGACAATATGCATGGAAAATATTTTTTGAGACATAAAAATATTTTCAATAGTCAATATATCTTTATAATGAGACATAAAATTTGCACTTTTCCACAGGTTTATTGGTAACATACAACATGTTTTGGTTCTCAAAACCATCGTCAGGCACAAGACAAAATTCAAATTGTGAATACATCATATTTATTCCTGTTCGAGGAAGGGGGAGGAAAAGAGTGAGTAAGGTAGGCGGGGACATGGAGGGGAAATACGGAAAACTCAAAGACAACAAGGAAGCCAAAGAAAGGGAGAGGTAAAATGAGGGGAAGGGAAATAAGCACTTGCGGTAATTATTGAAAGGACGGTGACAGGGAGCTGGTACCCCAGTCATCTGTGGCATATATCTTTATTTTGAAACATCTAAACTGATTTTGAAAATTATTCTAATATTTGAATAAATAAATAATTAATAAAAGATGAATTAATATCATACAATCAACCATTTATTCAAAGCAGACAAAACAATATTTCAAAAGTCACATACATTGAATCTTTCTTTTAAGATTTGTTTACTAGTGATGGGCATTTGAAATCCAACAACTAAACCTGACTATGTAAGGAAAAGTCATTTGTGATAGCAAATCAAGTACATGTTATATTTCTAATTACAATCAACATGTTGGTAAATGGAAACTTATAAAAAAGCCGTTAAATAATAGTAGTATATTCATTAGCAAGAAATGAGAATCAATACAAAATTATATTTCTACTGTCTTACTATCTGCAAAATTGCTCCATCTCATTTAGTGTCACCCCATCTTCCTTTTTGCTATATGCTTAAGAAAATGTAGGATTTATTAATTTTGCTTCCCTCTGGAATGTAGTAAAACTAAACTCTATTCAAGATTCAGTTGGTTTCTGGAGTATAAATTACAGAGGAACCTTGCATTGTGAGTAATTGGCATAATGAGCCAAATATTGAGCCCGAAAATGACTTGCTTAACAAGCAACTTTATGCATAACAAGTGATGAGAACAGGGGAATTCCCGGAATGATTGACCATCTGCTACTTCATTTTGTGTCTAGCACTCGTTCTATTAGCATCTAAGGGTTGTTAGTAATCACATTTTTTTCCAAACTTATGTTCAGACATATCATTTGTGATTTTTTGAGAAAAGTTTAATAATATTTTGTGCATAATTTTAAAGTTATACTCAAAGAAAATGCTGTGTGACGACAGCCATAAGAGAATAAACATAACAGTAGGAATGAAAAGTAAAATTACTGAAAAGTAAGAATAGGGTTTAAGCGTGGCTGATCTAGCATACAAATACAATCAGCTTAAATCAGCAATTAACACTACCCTCAAGTACATGAGCAAATTTTAGGAGATAGATGCTTCAACAGAAGTGACAACAATATCTACGCAACGGTTATGTATTCTCAACTATGTTGAAAGATTGCCTCTCGTATAGATAAATGAAAGGCAATGCAATGCAACAATATTAACAAGAGTATCATTTGTGAGAAGGCAAAAGTGATTTTTGCTGACCTCATTAAGAAAATGTCAAGATATCCAACGACTGACCAAGTATTTATGGGGAGCCATGCATGGTTTGAGAATTTTAAGAGGAGAACCATCATTCATCACATTGTGAGGCATGGTAAAGAAGCAAGCTCTGACTCAAATGCAGCAGAGAAATACATTGGTGACTTCAAAAAACTCACAGACTCTTCTGTTTGCCTACCACACCTGATTTTTAATTGTGACAAGATGGATCTTCTGGGAGAAGATGCTGAAGTGAACCTATATATGTACTAGGAACAACAGAGGAGAAATCATTGCCCTGTCACAAGCAAATGAAAGGCTGCCTCACACTACTACATTGTGCCAATGCAAGCAATTTGAAAATTAAACCACTGTGTGCTTACCATTCATAAACTTCATGAGCCTGCAATTAGAGTGTCCAGAAGAGCACACTAATTGCAATGTGGAGGTAAGAGGAAACAGCTGCATCGTACCATGCTTACAAAGCATTGCCCAAATAAGTTAGTGGCTAGGTGAGCCAGATATTTATTTAGTTATCATATTGTCAATTTAGATAAGGCAATATGTTTCAGTTATTAGACATAAAAGGTTGAAATAAATATTCAGCTAATAGAAATAATTTTTTTCAAATACTTAGGTTACAGTACTAGGAGCAAAAATATAAATAAAGATTAGACACTGGCAGATCATTGAATTTAAATCTGCTAACAACTGCACCTTAGTTGGCAGGTGACCTATGATAAGCAGTAGTTTGGCAATGGGGCCATAGAGATTGTCAGTTGCAATTTGTGTTTCTTTGCAGAGAATTAAGAAGACTTGCAGGAATCCAAAAATGCAAAAGGGCAACATACACAGTCTAGCCAATAAATACGTGAACTGGTGCAATCTGGTGGCCATGATTTGGGCCAGAGCCCAGCCCACTAGCGGTGCTAGTTGTCTGAGATCCAATGACCCATCTGTGATTGGCAAATTGTCGAGCTGTGTGTATTATGCCAGTTATGTTAGTTTCTGTTGTGGTTGTTTTTACTATTTGTCAACAATGGAAATTGACGATATCACAAAGCACCGAATCAACATCAAGTTTTTTGGTGAAGTGCAGTAAAAAATATAAAATTACTGAAATGTTGACAGGAGTTTACGGTGTTAATGCTCTGAAGAAAATACCCATTTTCAAGAGGATTAAGCATTTAAATAAGACTGACAAGACAGGACAATCTTCAACCACCTGTTTTAATGACAACATTAATAATGTGCGGTCCCTTGTCCTTACCGATCATCGAGAAACTGTCCAAGTAATGGCTGACGAACTGAATTTAGGAAAATCAACAGTGCACACTATTTTAACCGAACATAATGGATTGCATTCACCATGCCAACATGCCTGCACTTTCAGCATTGATTGTTCGCCAGTTTCTGGTAAAAAATTCAATCACCATCCTTGATCATCCTCCTTATTTGCCAGATCTCACCCCCTGTGACTTTTTCCTATTCCCAAAATGCAAAAATGTGATGAGGAGACATCACTGGGAAGATGTGGACACAATAAAGTAAGAAACGACAAGAAAACTAAAAAGTCTAACCGCTGAGGACTTCCAAGGGTGCTTTACACAGTGGAAAAGAAGATGGAATAAGAAGGCATAGCAACAAATGGAGAGTACTTTGAAGGGGACATGATAGATGTAGACTATATTTTGCAAAACAGAGTTCTTATGGCCTCAGTTCGCATATTTATTGGACAGACATCGTACTTCCACAGCACCATTTGAAAATCAAAAGGAAGAAAACTAAGATCATAATATGCAGTAGAGAGAAGGTTTAAAGAAGAGGATTTGAACAGAGGATAATGACCACCATGAAGAGAGAAATTAGAAGTGGGATTTTTAACCTACCTTAGGAGCACCATTACATGGGATAGAAGAGTCCTGCCAAACTCCAAGAATAGAATAGGTCAAGCTAAGGAGGCATTTGCAACAAAGAGGCGACTACTATGACCAAGGAAGATTGAAAACAAGAAGCAATATAAAAATACATTCATGTGAATTGTAGCACAGCATGGATCAAAGATGTAGGCCCTTGGAAAAGAAACTAGAGAAGAATAAGATCCATTGAAAGCTAGTACAGGTGGATGCTAAAGATCAAATGGGCAAATAGAGTAAAACATGAGGGAATTTATAGAAGAATGGAGGAGCATAAGGTGACATGGAGTACTTTATGGGAGAGAATGACTAAATGGATTGGCCACACTGAAACTGCTGAAGAAACAATGAATAAATTAGGAGCATAAGGGAAGGGCAAATAGAAAAGAAGACCCTCAAAGGAAGAACAAGGGACAAGTATGTAGGTCATATTAAAAAGGATTTAAGATGGCAAACCTATTAGGGCATAAGAAAATTAACACTGGATAAGAAAGAATGAAGGACAGTGATCAAGTACACTTCAACTGAATTGCTGAAGGTGATGAATATATCCTTATCTGAAAATGGATTTCTAAATTGTATTTCAGCAATATATATACAAATAGGCATTCCCAGGCTTTGAATTGAGTGGAGAAAGGTCAACAGAGATGAAGTACTACTAAATCTAAGATGTTCATTCTTAACTAATTGGAAGGCTGATGAACTAAACTGACTTCAGATTGCCTTGATAATGGTGGGCCATCTCCCACTTCCTGCTTTAAGGCTTTTTCAATGAACATCTGGGTGGCCCCGTGAGTAGAAGAACAGCATAATAACCATCCATGCAACAAACCAAAATATGGTGACACCACAAAAGACTATGCACAATGTTAAAAATAGTCTTGATCAGATTAAATTACAGGGGGGGACCCAAAAATAACTAGAATTAGAACTTGGCATGTATTAACTTCCTTTAGGTGTCAGGCACCAAGTTTCCTTTTCGAGCCTACATGGCAACTTTCTGTGTGGATGAAAAGTTTGGCACCCAAGTTTTTTTCCAAACTTGGAAGTTCAGACTTTGTACTTCCTCTGGAACAAAGGATTCTATGAGCAACAAGAAGGAGCAGAATGGGATCAAAGCTCTCACCGGTTACCACCTATTTATGCATGGAGAAATTCCAGGAATTAGCGATCGAGATGTATTCGAAGAAACCCAAACTATGGCTCAGGATGATACATTCGTTATCTGGCAGCACGGCATACAAGAGCTGAATGATTTTCTGAGTCACTTGAACAATCAGCATTGGGCAATACAATTCAAGATGGAGTTGGAGAAGAACAAACAGATACCCTTCCTAGATGTATTGGTAAACACGGTAGCCCAGGCCACCCAGTGTACAGGAAAGTGACTCATACCGATCACTATTTAAATTCATTATCGCACCACCATCCAAAAGGCTTCTCTTGTAGCAACTCTAGTACACCAGGCCTACGAACTTTCTGATGCTGAGTCATTATTTGCAGAAAAGAAACATATTATGATAACCTTGCAGAAAAACAGGTACAAGAGGTCCGTGGTCCCGAAAAGGACCGCCAAGGAAGAGAAGCGCCGCCTCAACCATGGTCAAAAACAGAGCAACGCTGAAACAACCAAGGCCTATGCCATGATACCTTATATCGCTGGCACGAGTGAAAAGATATCTCGGGTCTTACCAAAATACAACATTGCCACGAGATATAACTGTCTTACCAAGGTATCCCATCTACTTCCACAGCCAAAAGACAGAATTCCCAAGGAATTGCACGAGGGAGTCTACCAGGTGCCGTGCTCATATGGAATTTCATAAATAGGCGAGGCATGCCGATCAGTGAAAACATGCCTAAAAGAGCACGAAAGGGCTACAAGGAACAAGCCGTTCAGTTTATCAGCCATTGCTGAACACGCTTGGAGCGAACCTGATTTGTAATCAAATTTGACCAAAATAATATCTAAGGAGAGAAGATATTATCCAAGGCTAATTAGATAATCGATCGAGATACTCAAAGAAAAAGACAACTTCAACAGAGAAGATGGCTACCGCCTATCAGGAGCTTGGAGAAGGATTTGGCGGGAAACCCCCGACTAATCACAGAGCAGGGAGAGAGATGTGACACACATAAACGCGGCCAAAACAATGGCCAAGCACTTCAACCTGAAGACACTCGTTGAAACACAGGCGAAATTGTTGTCCGAAAAACAACCTACACCGTGACATCCCGAAAAAGGAATCATTCATGCCAAAATAATATTGATTTATTTCTTCGATGCAAAGTTTGTGCACCACAAACTTGCTCCTACAGGACAGCTCCTCAGTGTGCCAGCAATTTGAGAAGAATGTGCATCAATGTGTAAGGAAAATGGAGAGGCAAAAATTAGTGGCTGCACCACCTCAGTGTCCTGTGCAAGAGACTTCATTGGTAAAAAAAAGATAGTATTCATATTTCACCATTCCCACTCAGCCAATTTTGCTCCACCTGAGGGCAAGGTTAAAGAAGAAATTCAGGGGGGTTATGGTGCATCCCAGCAAAGAATTCCAGCAGTTTTTAGCAGTGGGAAAAATGTTAGGAAAAATGCATCGATTCATACATAAAACTTTGAAAGAGGATAACATAAATATCAGATATAAAATTTAAAAATTTCAATTATTTTGGGTTCCTTCTCAAAGATAAAAAGGTTGTAATAGGATATAAACACTTTCATCAACACTTGACCATCTTTGATGGACGAAATGTCAAATCTTCTACCTTAACCTATGCTTTAGGCATCCAAGGAATGACTTTGATGAACAATGAAAGTTGGTAAAGTTTCACCAGCCCTTGCAGTACCCATGTCACATGTAGCGTTCTCAGCTGATGGTTGAAATACTCAACATATCAGTTTTGTCGCATTTTTGCCAGTATTCCACAAATAAAACCAAAGCTTGGGAATACCCCAGGCTCACTTTCACTATTTTAAACAAGCTAGTTTACTTTCTTAAGGGACTATTAAATAAAATTGGCAATTTTCCACAAAAAATAGAAATTTATTGATACGACCGGTTTCGATGCAACTACATCATCCAGATGATGATGTAGTTGCATCGAAACCGGTCGTATCAATAAATTTCTATTTTTTGTGGAAAATTGCCAATTTTATTTAATCATGTTATTCCACCATATCACGCCTGAAACGTCTCTTTTTATTCTTAAGGGACTACTGAAATCAGAATCCACTTAAGAAAGTAAACCAAAATCAGAAATCCACTTGTCCCTCCATTGGGAGGGAAAAAGGGATGCTGGTTTTATGCTCCTTTGTCCTAACTCCACTTTGAATGCCACACAGTGGTGATACCATGGTTGGCACAAACTGAAAAATATATTAATAAGTGCAATTGCAGGGATTTCATTACTATCTGTATTGTGCTGCAATCTGTTAGTTGAGCTTCGCCAGTCCCAGTGTATCCAAAATATTGTCATTTAACTGATAGTTGTTGAGTTGGAGAGTTATTAGTGGGAACTGAATAACACCTATCATGTCATGGCATTTCAGCAAAATCGGGAGGCATTCTGACATCAGAGTTGAGGAGTATAAAACAATTGATCATTATAGAAGATGAAGTGGGCAGTGATGTATGAGTGATAGGAGAAGAAAATACAAACTTAATGTAAAAATGCAATACATATTGTAATTCTCAACCAAATTCATGGGCACAGACATATTATATAAAATAATTTTAAAAGCAAATATGCAACATCAAAAATAACAATTATAAGCAAATGAGATATGCATCAAAGAGAAGGCTTAAGATAGAGCACAGAAATAAGAGTCACAAAATATAGCACAATTATTACTGCAATAAAATTGACCAAAACAATTTCCTCTGATTTGATTGTAAAATGTCACATTTACAAACAATATTAGTATACAGGAGGATGTGGTTGTCCAGGTGGAGAGCATTGGACTACCGATCAGAGGGCCTCTCTGATTTGATTTAATTGTCGAGGGGCCTCTGGACACCAGCTTCACCCAAGCTTCATGATTTTTCCACACTGGATCTTCATCAGAAACCACAGTTGGCACAGGGAAAGGAACTGCCCCTGTAACCTGATGTGTGAATTTCACATGCCATTGGGTTTAGCATCGGGTGAACTCTACTATCACATTGCAAACCAACCTTTAGGTTGAAAACATTGGCTTGGATTAGCACACTGTAAAGTAAACTAGAAGGCATGTATGTAAATTCTTCCAGTTAATACTATGATTGAAATTCATGATACATTAGTGGGTACAAAACTGCATGCTTGTGCATTCTTTAGCTGATATGAAAAAAACTTCTTGTAATAGTACTAGAAATAAAGCAGGGCAACCGACTGCAGAGGTCATTTGCACAAGAAGAGATAGGTGGGTAATCTGGTAGGGATACGATATTCAGGGAATGGAGGAAGGGTGGAGAGAAGTCGGGCATCGGAAGTAGCTTGCTCCTAGCGAAAGGCACAAAGGGGTCCACAATTTAATGTCCCATCTGACAGAGGGTAGACCCACTTCTACATAGCACCCCAAGTAGGGATACCACTGAAAAATCCGATCACCAATGTGATTCGAACCTGGACCCTCAGGGTGAGAAGCCAGTACCTTAGCCACCACACCATCTTGATCGGCATTGATGATTAAGCAATATGACATCTCTCCCTTAAAACTGACCTAATTTGCAAGTTAGCCATTAAATGAAGGCTAAGACAAGCTATGAATTGGGTTTAAGCCATCGAGTGGCCCACACGCATCCAAAGTGTAATCAACCCATCTCAGTCAGTCTATAATAGCTTAACCACCATTTTGAAGATTTTCAGTGATTGAGTCTGAGATTTCAGTGTGAGACATCAGTGAGTGAATTTGGCATACTTCTGGTTCATCTTTTTGGAACACATCGAAAAAAATACACAAGTCTGCAAAAGGCACTGACTAAGAGTTCATCATTACAAGGCACCTCATGTGTATTTTGGAATTCAATCAAAGCAGTGTTGGGTGAGTTGGATGAAATGTTCTTCGGATTTCCTAATAGAATAATATATGATATATACACAGAGAGACCTTGATTGTGATTACTGATTTTCCATCTGACTTGCTATCCTATAAATTACTATAAAATTGTCTGAACTCTTGGCTCTGAATATTAAATATCTCAGACAATATTTGTGTTCATAAAAAGGTTATTTAAAATCAGTTCCATAGTAATGAAAGTTATTTACTTCACATCTTGCCTTTCTTCAGAAACTTGAGAGAATGTCTACTCTCCAAGGATGTTGACAAAAAATTCAATTTAGTTTAGTGATGTTCTTTTACCCTTGTCTCCATCTTCCTTTCATTTGGCATATGTATATCCATTACACCCTCCCATGGACTACAACCTTGTCGTGGTGGAAGGGCTTGTATGTTCCGCTGACCCCTAGAGCCGTGCTGGCGGGAGTAATAATAATTACTCCTGGAAGGGTCACCCATGCCAGATAGGTCGAATGTTAGGAGCCAGACGAAAGGTAGTCCACGCAGCGTCTGTTCCTCAGTGAGGCGGCTGCAATGGCGTCTGACCCCAGTGGGGCGGCCATTAAGTGATGGTGTCACGTTAAAAACACTATTGAGGAAGGCAACGTGAAACCACCTCAATTATGATTCCCAAGAATATCATGATGGGCACTATAGATAATATGAGTCCTGGCAACTACGGGACTCGGCCCAAGAGGCCGTGTGTCGTGCCCGGCAGCGGGAGAGGCAAGGCTTCCGCGGTCGTCATCCCACGAAACCCTTGCAGGGAACAAATAACTTCAGCAGGACAGAAGACTCAGAAGAAGGCGAAAGTAATTAGAATAGGAACCTGGAACGTCAGGACAATGTTGAGGAGAGGCAAATTAGAAAATATTAAGCGAGAGATGGAAATAGGTAATATAGATGTTTAAGGTCTCTGCGAGGTGAGATGGAAGGATAGCGGGGATTACTGGAGTGACAATTATAGAGTGATATACAGCGGCGGTGACGAGAGCCAACGAGGGGTTGCCGTAATTTTAAATAAAGGGGTAGGAAGAAGCGTAGTCAACATAGAGCAAGCGACAGATAGAATTTTACTCGTAGAGATTAAAGCAGAGCCGACAAACTTGGTCATTGTCCAGGTATACATGCCACCGAGCAACCACAAGGAGGAAGAAGTCGATAGGATGTATGATGAGTTAGAGGATATCATCGCGAGTGTTCCTGCAGGGAAACATTTGATAGTGATGGGGGATTGGAATGCGACGGTAGGCGAAGGAAGAGATGGTGGTGAGGTGGGGGACTATGGGTTAGGCACGAGGAATGAACGCAGGGAGAAAGCAATTGAATTCTGCAGGAGACAGGGGTTAGTCATCACTAACACATGGTATAGACACCACAAAAGGCGTAGGTATACATGGAAAATGCCAGGTGACTCAGAAAGGTATCAGTTAGATTATATTATGGTTAGGCACAGGTTTAGGAACAGTGTGATATATTCGCACAGTTTACCAGGAGCGAATGCGGTCTCTGACCACAATTTAGTTGTTATGAAATGTAACGTCCGTTTCAAGAAGATAAGGCAAGGGCGGCGGGTTAGGAAATGGAATGTAGAAGCATTAAATGGATTAACGAGGAAGGAGTATCAGCAGGCCGTAGAGAAAATGATGGATGACGGTAAAGACCTGAGTACTATCGAAGAAAATGGGAATGTATCAAGCAAGGGATATCGGAAGCCGCAAAAGACATAACCGGAACGGTTAACGGAAGAAGGACAAGGGAACCTTGGATCACGGATGAGATGATTGCAAAGATGGATGAGAGAAAAAGATGGAAAAATGTAAACACAGAGTTAGGCAAAATGAAGTACGAAGAGTTAAACAATAAATTGAGAAGGGTCACAAATAAAGCAAAAGAAGAATGGTGGAAAACGCAATGCAAGGATATGGAAAGTTTACAGAAGAAGGGTGAAATAGGTGCTCTATACAGCAAGGTTAAGTTATTATCGGGAAGTAAGAAGGCAAGATCTGTGCTAACAGTTAAAGATAAGTGGGGTAAGATAATAATTGAACCAGGAAAAATCCAAGAGAGATGGAAGGAATATATAGAACACTGTATGGTAAAGAACTTAGGCCGACAAGGTTAGACATAGAAAAGGAACATGACGTAGAGGAAGATAGCTTAGGTCCAGGGATACTCGACGATGAAATAGAAAGGGCATTAAAGGAGATGAAAGCAAATAAGGCTGTGGGGGTGGACAATATTCCTGTAGAAATGTTGAAATGGTTAGGGAAAGGTGGGAAGAAGGCCATATATGGACTGATTCGTAGTATCTATGAGGAAGGAATCTGGCCGGAAGATTTTGTGAGATCAGTGTTAGTTCTTATTCCAAAAAAGGCAAAGGCTTCGTCATGTGAGGATTACAGAACAATAAGTTTGATATCCCACGCAGCTAAAGTTATTCTCAGGATCATGAACAAAAGGATAGAGAGTAAGGCAAATGATTACTTAGGGGATGATCTGTTTGGGTTTAGGAAAGGAAGAGGTACGCGTGATGCCATTGCAGTAATGAGACACTAGTCGAAGAGGAATATAGAATACAATCAGGACGTTTTTGCCTGTTTTGTAGATTTCAAAAAAGCGTTTGATAGAGTGAATTGGGAAAAATTAATACGTGTATTGCAGAAAATAGGAATGGATTGGAGGGACAGGAGGCTGATCCGCACCCTGTACATGTCTCAGACTGCTCAGGTTCGAGTGGGGAACGGAGAGTCCGGATGGACAGTGTTAGGAAGAGGTGTAAGGCAGGGTTGCCCATTGTCACCAGTACTGTTCAACGTATATGTAGAGGAAATGATTAAAGAGGCATGGGAAGAACTGGAGGTAGGAATGAAAGTCGGAGGGGAATTCGTAAAATCGATTAGGTTTGCTGATGACCAAGCATTAGTTGCTCAGTCAGTAAAGGGGTTGCAAGCATTGTTGAGTGAATTGGAGGTTCAGTGCGATAAATATGGGATAAGATGCAATATTAATAAAACAACGGTTATGCGATTTTCCAGAAAGAAAAAGGCTAAGCTAAATATTAAAATAGGCGGGGAAAAAATAGAGCAGGTAGAACAGTTTACATATCTCGGAAGAGTTTTGGACCATGACAGTCAAAGTGGTAGGGACGTAAGGAGAAGAATAGCTCTAGGCAAGGAGGCTTTCTCAAGGAGGAGGGAGTTGATGACGGGGACGTTGAGTAGGGATGTTAAGACAAGACTCATAAAAACTCTGATATGGAGCGTGGCTATGTATGGCGCGGAAACATGGTCGCTGAAGCAGGAGGTTAGACGTAGATTGGAGGCTTTTGAAATGTGGGTGTGGAGAAGAATGGAGAAGGTGAAATGGACCGAAAGGAAAACAAATGAGGAAGTACTAGAAATGGTGGGGGAGGAGAGGGGTTTGTTGAGAGAAATCCTATGGAGGCAGGAAAAATGGATGAAAGGCATATTGAGCGGTAGTGGAATGTTGAAGAGGGTAATAGAGGGGAGAATGTTGGGCAAGCGAGGAGAGGGCAGGAACAGGATAGGGATGTTTGGACGGGATGAAGGGAGGAAGGAAGTACGCGGAGATGAAGAGGGACCTGATGTAGATTAGGTTGCTGGATTGGGTTTTGTTTGGAGTTACAAAATGTTTATTTGATAGTTGTGTCCATCGAAAAACCTACCTTAAACAGTAGATTACCTAATAATAATGAGACAAGACTAATATTAAAAAATAAAGTGATAATCTATTGCCAATGTATGGCACCAAAGAAGACCCTTGAACTACTGGAAGTTTTCCAATTTAGGCAGCAAGATAACTCGCTATGGAAGAAGCTAGAGAGAAAAAAAAATTAAGCAAGTGCTGGTGAAGAAGGATTTTTAAATAATTACTAATAACAAATAGCACTAGTATATATATAAGAAAGCAATTCATCGAAACTTACATTTGGAGTTTACTTTTCTACAACTGTGAGTCATGGAAGACAGGAGCAGCTTAAAAATGAAGACAAAAGCGATGGAAATAAGGTGGTAAAGAAGAATAATGGAAATAAAATGAATAGACGAAGGGTAGCCAGAGAGCAAAGCCATTGAGACAATTATGAGGGGGACAGCGCAACTAATAAAGTACACTGTTGCGGATTTTGACAGAAGAGTGCCATAGATAGCCACTCATGATAGAAATCTGTTTGGCTGGAGCAGTCACCATACCATTACCTACTTTGGAAGAACGCCATTAAGGAACATGGAAGAAAAATCAAACTTATCATCTTTGGGCAAAAAAAAGGTAATTTAATGTCCTTATGTATACAATCCATTGTCATCCAAATGCAAGATAATATAATGCCTAACTGCGTCTCGCATTAGTATGGGCAAACGCTTTCATTTTCATGATAAAGGGATAAAATTGCTAACCTTTAAATGAAATATTTAATTCTACCAATTCACCATTATTAGGCTCTTCACATTAAATCAATAATACGCTCTTTAAAATAGGAAGAATAACACATTACTAATAATAACAGATTCTTCTAACCTCACATACAGAAGCTATCAGGAATTTCAGACTCAAGCGCTTACTGATAAAGAAATATGGTCGTTAGCATAACATTTTAAACACCATCCCCTGAATATTTGTTAAGAATGGACTTAGTGGATCCAGTTCATTGAGGAATTATTTCTTGACATTAAATTTCATGGGAAGTAAAAATAAGTACAAAAATCACCAAGAGACAATGAGCACCCTCTCCATCTGTAAATCAAAGCATTAATTGTCAACTCACCCAAAAAGGCAATAATAAATGAGAAGATAAATACAGTGTAATAGGGACTTTTACAGATGTCTTTTCATAGTCATTCAAGCATAAATAGAGGTGAAATGTAAGAGTAGTATGAAATGGTATATTTTGTATTCATTTTATTTTTGCCAATAAAACATGTTCACATTGGCGTCCATATAACCTGCAGTCTGCACGAAAGAATTTGTAAAATTGAGTAAAATCTTTAGCCCATCTCTTTTCTAATTATTATTCTAATTAAGTGAACAAAGATACTTTTGGATTCAATCCCTAAATTATAAATGTACTACTTACTATATAAATTTCTTTCATTGCAGTAGTGGCTCAAGGATTATATTAAAAGACATACACAAGAAGTTATATTTGCCTGCAGGCACAAAATTGGCACAGCTCCCTTAGCTGAAGATAACTGTAACCAATAGCAGATGGACACATGACATGATAGAGGCTTTTTTCAATACATCAGTAATACCTTCTCCCCTATGTTTAACAGCACAGTTGTAGCAGTGAACTTTACAACAGGCATGCAAATGTGGTATGTATGAGCCTAATCATGCGTCTTTGATAATGATATTAGAATAAAAAGGAATTACACACTGGAACAAGCATTTTCAGGCTGCATACCATTATAATGCCATTCAGTGCAAATTTTCAGCATGGAGCCTCACTTATTCTCTGAAATGGATTCTAGTCACCCATTAAAATTTAGCTTTTTACTATACAAGCAATAAACAGTAAAACAGATCAAAGAAATCAATCACAGATTTCATGCAGAACAAGTGCCTACAATGCAAAAAATGTATTGTTAACTGAATCCACTTGCCTGATAATACTTAAAGGATTCCTCATGTTCCTGATGTCCGAGGCATTGGATCAAGCTGGCATTATGAAAGTAGGATCAATAATTAATTCCATGTAGTTCTAACATATTTCCTTAGAGAATGTACGCAGTTATACATCACAAAATGGCCTTAGGCTCAATAGCTTCCACTGACCAAGTAAATGTTAAATGCCTGTATAGATATAATTGTTTCTAGACATATCCATTTCAGAGAAAATACCCCACAGGAAAAATAGGTTTAACATAAATTATTTATTTAGGCCTGGTCAAGTATTCAAATGTGGAGATTTAACTCAATAGAGAAAACCAATTCAAATCATAGTAACGTGTTAACACTTCATTCACATATTTTATTATTAATACTTGAAAAACTTATCATCCAATGCAAAAGAATGTGGCTGGTCACAAAATAATGGAATGCAGAACACCCGAGTTAAAGCAAAACATAGCACATGTATGCTATCATATGCAAACAAAATTTTGTTTTTCATTAATAAAATACATAAAGAATTTTCCCTGGTTTCCATACACATGAATATAACAGCATTATTATAATCCTGTTTTACTCATGCCAGTTGAACACAGAGCTGATTGAGATTTCACATAACTTTTTGCCAGTGAAAGGCCAAAATACTCGTTTTCCAAAGAAAGGCAAAAGAATTACTTATGTACAGCTAGGAGCAATTCCAAGTTTTGGTAAATGTAGGCACCTTAATTAAATCAACCACATCAGTTATTGTGTACCATATGAACCATCATTGAATGTATCACCTTGAATATAAACTTTTATATTTCACATCAGAATATACTTAACAAACTGCATACCCATGATTTGCATTGGAAACAGTATTTCTTAGAAAAGATTAATGGAAGTATAACAGAAAAGCAAGCATAAAAATGGATGCAAGATGAGGGGAATCAACATACTAAGAGTCTTAATGGACTTAATAGAAATTTCATTGCAATCCTCCTGAATCTATACAAGGGACTCATCAGCCACTAGCAGAGTACCTACTACTTCAACCATTGGTCACCAAACAGGGCAGTATGTGACACGAAAAACACAGTCTTCCTTGATATTTTTATTAGTAAATCTGTGCTTCTCCAGCGACCAGCAAATTCTAGTATAACACATGAAGCGTATCTACAAAAACTCTTATTTATTAGTTAGAATGTGAAAGGTAATATAAGGATAAAACCACTTTAAGACCTCACAATTATTATTATCAACATCTGCAAAAGGGGAGAGAAATAATTTGTCATTTTGTAATATTGCTAAGCAGGAAGAGCTAGAATTAAAGTCTTATAACGGCCACCCAGTGCATCAGCAACTATTCTAAAACTATTCTTAGCCTGACAAATATGTTATTGGCCTATTGATGTCCTTCAGGAAATCCAATTCATTCAGTTCAATAAAAGTAACACCACAACAAACTACATGAAGAGTAGGAATCTCCAAACCAATGAAATGATGAAATGCAGAGAATATAATTCCAGAGATCCTTATTCAGCATACGAAAAAATCACAATTTTACTAAGTAAGTGGAAGATGCAGTGAAGTATTATCACTCAAAGCTAGTAATAAAAGAGAAACACTATGAACGCATGTTTTAATATTCAATATAAGAATACTACCTGTATATTTGTACATATTCTTCAAACAACAATTGAGCTGAAAGTTGTAATTTAGTCACATAGCACCAAATAAATTAAAATTACACTACATACTTCTATCATAATAATTTACAGGATAGTTCTTGCTCTACTAGTCCCTGTCATTGGTTAATAAATTTACTAAAAGATTCTTACTTGTGCCACCTGAAGGACATTCATTGTAGCTCCACCAGCCGAATAATCGACCTCAAACTTGTCCACCATTTCTTGGTATAGGGGCATATGTTTCTCTTCAGCTAAAATTGCATCGTTTGGCTTTAGATCATACTTCTTGAGAAATTCTTCATTTGCAGCGATTGTCATATCCAGTAAAGGGTTCCCAAGTCCTAGAATTAACCCCTCTCTACTAAAATAAAGAAAAAGTAATATAACAGCTTCCAAACGAATTAGACGTTTTTAATTAGCCGCACAATTTTGCTGAGCAACGTTTGTATGGATTTCTCATGATTTAATATAAATAACTTCTTCACACGAATATTCACACCCTCCATCGATCAATGCACAGGAGTTACAGACTGTACTGCTTAGTAACTAAGCACAATGTATAGGTACCATAAATAGCAATACCTCTAATGGGATCTTGGATAAATAACGGATGCCGTAGTTTTTAACTACCAATTAACGTCTTGTCCCAGGTTTGTTGCCTGGTTTTGTTATATCATTATTTATTTTTGGGATTAACCTTGGAGTTAACCAAGATATCTTAATGAACATTGAGTCATTGCCATACAAAACATACTTTCTAAAGGCGTTCGTTTTTCCAAGTACTATCACTTATTCACAATGATGTCCTTTATTTATCAGGCAGTAAAATAAAGGCATTACTTTATGTCAGGGCAGTTCACAGTCATAACGCCTTTGAATGCAAATATCCTGACACAATTCCATTACACCCATTGCAGGCAATATAATCCCGGATATATTAATGAGAAGTAGGCATATATTCTCTGAATACTTAATGTATACTGACATGAACAGCTTCACTTGAGAAACTATAACGCCAGTAAGATTGTATCATGGAGCGTATAAAAATCATATGCATTAAGACAAGGTTGGATGTACCTACTAAATCAGTTTCAAGTTATAATATAAAATTATATAAACAAACTTTAACAGAGTGAAATATAAATATTCTTGTGCTCAACTTTCAATTACAAGAATGAGTAATATGTAGACCAAAAATGATCCATAACGACATTCAGAGAAATAATTTTAAAGACTTACTCGAAATTATCTGCCATCGTGCTACTCTATTGCGGAAATATTACACTCTAAACCATGCATGCACAAGACCCGCAGATAACCCTTTCACTTATCAGATCCGGCAGGCATGGGCAAGGTCCACATAGGTCTCCAACACAAATTTCACCAGGCTGCCAAAATTTCCTCACAAAGATTTATTTGCATAAATCTAGGCAAACAGTGCTGGCAACAGTTCTGGTACTCTCGGGAAAAATGTTGCGTAAACAAAGCTGTGCCATCCCGCGACTCTATGAGTTTCTTTACAGTTAACAGAAAGTATCGGCGTTCCTTTAAACAGTAGTGCATAGTTTAATTTCCCATTCATCCTAAAAGAAGAGGTAGCATAAGAGGCGTTACTATTAATGAAATAAGTAATGTAAATGCGTATACATGGAGAATCGTGAGGGTCTAATGTTTTGCTGTTGTTATAACTATAAGTCTCTCAATTGGACAGATAACCAACTGCTGAATTATTTAGAAAATAATATAATGAAAACTTACCGCCTTTCATTTTGGAATGCTGCAATACAATACAATATAATTTATTTGTCCAGCGATCAAGTTGTTACAACTGTATATTTGATATAAGACACGTCAGAATAAGTAACAGAATACATACATGGATACATGATACACATCACGCATTAACAAGAAATTCGGCAATTGAATAAAACATTTTTAATTTTAAGAACCTGAGTAGGTTGACCTTAAATGCAGCCACTCTTTTTTGGGACTTAATCTCAGTTGGGAGTTTATTGTAAAGTTGGAGGCCCATAAAATTTGGGCCAGCACCTGCACTTTTTGTACGTACATACAAAACGTGCAGCTGCTCATTCTGCCTGGTAGAATATTTATGGATATCACAATTTTTCACATACTCAGATAGATA
This sequence comes from Hetaerina titia, assembly GCA_037158775.1. Taxonomy (NCBI): domain Eukaryota; kingdom Metazoa; phylum Arthropoda; class Insecta; order Odonata; family Calopterygidae; genus Hetaerina; species Hetaerina titia. The sequence continues at coordinate 2,820,960 of CM073779.1, forward strand.
TGCAGTTGTTGTAACCCAATTTGTGCGCGAATCCCTTTCATTGTTTGCAAATAGCTGTCGACGAACGTAACGATTGTAACTAATTTGAATGAATAAATAAATTGTATATTCTTGAATGAATACATTTCGAAAAGCGTTAAGCGCATTCAAAAGGAAAAGGTTGGAGAAATTCTGAATTAGAATCCAAGAGCATTTTGGTCATTCGTCAGAGAAATTCAGGGAAATAAGTCAGCTGTTAAAATTAAAAAGGCGAAAGAGTAGCTAGAAGTTAGGAAAAGGCTAATCAATTTGATTCCTTATTTCAAATCGTATTTTATAATATTCACAGAATATCCCCGATAGCTTACCATATCGTGCCGATCAACCGATGCCCAAAATTGAAATCTCTTACAATTGAATAGAAAATTTGCTGAAAAATGTTAAACCTAATAAATCCTCCGGGCCCGATGAAATGTCCGCTCGTATATTTAAGGATCTAGTTTCGGAAATTGCGCCGCATCTATAAATAATGTTGAAGAAGTAGCCGGTAGATCACAAGTTTCCCAGAGGTTGTAAAACGGCTAACGGAACACCAATATTTCAAAACAAACCAAAAAGGAGTAACCGAGCAATTACAGACCTATTACCCTCACATACATTTCGTGCAAGGTTATGGAACACATAGTTGCTAGTTCGATCGTGAGACACTTCGATAATAAGAAGTTTTCAATAAAAATCCGCACGGTTTCCGAAAAGGTTGATCCCGCGAGACACAAGTGCATTTTTTGTTTATGATATTCTTACTTCGGGAGAGAGCAATGTTCCAGTGGACGCGATTTTTCTATATTTTAAGATAGCCTTTGACGAAGTACCTCATATTAAACTAAAACTAGAAGCATATGGCACATACAAAAATATCCGGGGTTGGATAAAAGACTTTTTGAATGGTCGGGTTCAAAGAGTATTGATAGATGGAGTTAGCTCAAATGCAGTACTCGTAGAAGTTACTTCAGGTGCACCCCAGGGAAGTACTATCGGACCTCTTTTATTCCTACTTTACAATAACGACATTGGGTCCGTAGTCACTAGTAAGATACGTTTATTTGCCGACGATGCAGTTTTTCGTGATCCTGAGGACAGAGCAGCTTTATCAGAAGTGCTATCTGTTGCTGGTTAAGGCCTCACTTAGAATATGCTGCAAGTGCATGGGATTCTCTCAAAGTTGGAGTAATTGCCGAATTGGCTCGCGTGCAGCGTAGAGGAGCTAGATTTGTAAAACGTTGAAATGATAAAATTAGTAGCGTATCCCAAATATTAGAGCAGCTAGACTGGGAATCACTCACTGAGCGAACCACGGACGATAGGGGATCATGACAACATTGTTCGACCGTGTTAGAGTCATTTACGGGTAAAATTTTTCTTGTGTGTTTTCACCCACTGCCACACAACATAGTGGTGGCTTGCAATAAACAAATAGTAACAAATAATTTTTCAAGCGAAATTGATTTAAACTTGGTGGAAAAAAGGGCATTAAAACTTCTTATGATCTTTCGAAGTAGCATCTATGATTAAAAATACTACATTAATATGACTAATATGTTACCTTGTTTTTCGTGTAAACTTCCGCAAACTCTTTTTCTGCATATGATTTGTAATTTGGTACAGGACAAAAAAAATATTGAAAAAGTTAGCTCATAAATATTTGTTTCACACTGTTCAGTTTTGACACACATTAAATAAATATGTTAGAAAATGAATGGGAAGAGCAAATAGTTCGAAATGTCGTAAGTCATTATGAAGATGGAGAAGAAAATAGGGTTACCACGGTTGGTGCCTCAAAATAAAAATATTTTACCTGCTACTCTTAAAAAAGATGTGACTATTTTTCGGTCAAATTATTATCCGTAATACAAACGTGATAATACAGGCATAGAGCGTTGGACCGGATCCTTTTTTTTAATTAAGGGAACAGCTTAACATTTTCCCTCTAAGCACTTATATTGGGAAATGTATATTAAGAAAGATTCCGCGAAGAAGGCCAGGAGACAAGTACATAGGGCAAATTAAGAAGGACGTAAAAACCGGGTACCTAGCAGAGGCTGAGGGAATTCAACACTAAATAGGGAAGAATGGAGGGCTGCAGTAAACCAAACTTAGGATTGAAATACTGATGATGACACTTATTATTATTAGGTAATCTACCGGTTAAGGTAGGTTTTTGGATGGACACAACTATCAAATAAACATTTTGTGACTCCCCACCTAGCAAACTAATCTATATCAGGTCCCTCTTCATCTCGGTGTACTTCTTTCCTCCCTTCATCCCGTCCAACATCCCTATCCTGTTCCTACCCTTACCACGCTTGCCCAACATTCTCCCCTCTATTACCCTCTTCAACATTCCACTACCGCTCAATACGCCTTTCATCCATTTTTCCTGCCTCCATAGGATTTCTCTCAACAAACCCCTCTCCTCCCCCACCATTTCTAGTACTTCCTCATTTGTTTTCCTTTCGGTCCATTTCACCTTCTCCATTCTTCTCCACACCCACATTTCAAAAGCCTCCAATCTACGTCTATCCTCCTGCTTCAGCGACCACGTTTCCGCGCCGTACATAGCTACGCTCCATATCAGAGTTTTTACGAGTCTTGTCTTAACATCCCTACTCAACGTCCCCGTCATCAACTCCCTCCTCCTTGAGAAAGCCTCCTTGCCTAGCGCAATTCTTCTGATGACACTTATATTGAACGCATATTAGAGTGCTTCAAATACTACTAAATGCTTGATCCAATATATTGCTCTAAAATCACTTGGGAACAAAATTTTATTTATGGTAAATATGTATTTGAAGTTTATTCCCTCTCCAATACCGGCGGTAGAGTTGACATCGCTGAAATGCGACTACCGTGGACTTGGCAAAGAGCAGGCCAATAATCGATTGTGAGTTTTATTTCGAAATGATCGACTATGCCATAATCGAATCGGAAATGGCCACTTGTCATATGTTAAACGAGGGATAAGATATAGTTGTCAATCCTTATTCTCTAGTAATTACGGTTTGATGACTCCTAATTTAATGTTATGATTAATGAATGAGCAATGGAATCGCCAACTATATATAACCCAAGAAGTCCAGGTATCAGTGTCTTTTTTGTAAACAGACTCCCATGTTTGTTTGTTTTGATTGAGTGTTTACTTTTGTTGAATGACTAATTCATGTTTTCTAAAATAGCGGTTAAGCGACTTATGAGGGAGGCTATTGAGCTGAAGGATCCAGCTGATGAATATTTTGTTCAGCCATTGGAAGATAATTTATTTGAATGGCATTTCACCATCAATGGTCCACCATCCACGGAATTCGAGGGAGGAATTTATCACGGACGAATTGTTCTTCCGACTGAATATCCAATGAAGCCACCAAACATAATTATTTTGACCGTATGTTCCACGTTTTTGATGTTTCGACTGTGTCGTCCCAGTATTCTGTATTTTCGTTGTTTATTCTGAGTTTCGATGAAACATTCCTGTTTCACTAGCATGTTGCTGTCATGTACCCACACCAGCCATCATTCCTTGCGAATATGCATCACTTTTTTTAATTTTGTGTTACTGAATGTGCGTTATTACGTTTAGTGGTTGCTGTTCGTGTTGTCATCTGTTTTATTTCGTTGAGAATTGATTAAGTTGTGGTTGTCTGTTATTTACGCACTAATTCTGGTAGATGTTATCACAGCAGCGTTATTATAGCCTACTTCAATTTTTCATTCTGCCAGCGTTCAAACGCCGTAAGTAATATTTATTCTGAGACTGTAGGTTTGTTTTATCATTTCCAGTACGAATTTCATGAATTCGCTCAGAATAAAAAAAAATACCAAAGTCACACATTTTACGAAATAATGCCAGCCTACAATATTGTCACTAAACTTTATCTCTCAAGAGAAATGGCTTCTTTCAGGAAATTGAAATTAATGTTAGTGAGGCAACCGATTCAACCCATGGTGTCTCAGCACGGGTACGCGGTCAGTTCCCTGTAATTTTTACTGTGGAAAAAGTATATTTTCAAATAATTGGGTGGTCCTTTTCTTTATGGAGAAAATCAGGAATTGTCTATGTGATTCAGATTATGTGGTCAGTTAACAAACAACCCTTACTTAGATAACATGTAAGTATTATTTATGGCACCCATTTCCCAAACTGCATGCCTTCAAGACATTAAAGCTAATATTATGTAAAGAATTCTGTTAGGTCATGTAACATGCCACTGTAGCAAGTTGGAACAGGTTCAGTCATTTAGCTGAGAATGAGTTACATTGCTGAATATGCTCTTATTTATCTCTAAATAATGCTATTTTATACAGTAAGCTGTTTTTCTAATGTTATCTGCCACTACTGTATACATTCTTGCATTCTCCTGCAGTTGAATCGCTAAACTGTAGTATTTAATAAATTTGACCAGCTCTTCGTTTGGGTATGTACAATAATGGGAATCAAGGATTACATTTTTATCTTATTTGTGCTCAAAAATCAAACTAGCATAGCACAAGATTTGTATATTGCTGAAATCACTGCTTCCCATTGGTTTCCAACCATCAGTATATATTTTTTATCAATTTCATAGTCTTGAAATCATACGTGGAACATGCTTAAACTAGTAGACCATATGCTTGCTAGGCAGGGATCTAGAGCTTCGATTGCCAGGTAAGATGGCTCTCTTTACTGTTATGCTCTGGGAAACATAAAAATATGAACTGGCAACAATGGGAGAAGTGTTTTTGTATGTTTGACGTCTCTTGCTGCTGGAGCTTGCTGCTGAACTCTTTCGTACCAAGAGAGGGTTAACTCCTGTCTTAACTGGTTCCTCCCTCTCTCGTTAG